>JAPYXD010000158.1:0-1200000 GCA_030998225.1 Diplolepis rosae | reverse complement strand
CCAGGCATTCTAAAAATTATATCTAGTAGTCCAAGTGCCTAAAATACATCTTCCTCAGGGAACTTAAGCTGAGAACTGAAATTTAAGATATCCGAATGGTATTTCAGTGGTCCAGTCATTTTAAAAAATTATATCTAGTAGTACAAGTGCCTAAAATACATCTTACTCAGGGAACTTAAGCTGAGAATTGAATAAATAGATACCCAGTTCATATCTTAGAGATCCCGTCATTTTAAAAATTATATTTAGTAGTCCAGTTACTTAAAAAACATCTTCCTCAGGGAATTTAAGCTGAGAACTGAAATTTAAGATATCCGAATGGTATTTGAGTGGTCCAGTCATTTTAAAAATTATATCTAGTAGTCCAAGTGCCTAAAATACATCTTCCTCAGGGAACTTAAGCTGAAAACTGAAAATTAAGATACCTAGTTCATATCATAGTAGTCCAGGTACTTAAAAAAAAATCTTCCTCAGGGAACTTAATCTGAGAACTGAAAATTCAGATACCTTGTACATATTTTAGAGATCCCGTCATTTTGAAAATTATATTTAGTAGTCCAGGTGCTTAAAAAACATCTTGATCAGGGAACTTAAGCTAAGAACTGAAATATAAGATATCCGAATGGTATTTCAGTGGTCCAGGCATTCTAAAAATTATATCTAGTAGTCCAAGTGCCTAAAATACATCTTCCTCAGGGAACTTAAGATGAGAACTGAAATTTAAGATATCCGAATGGTATTTCAGTGGTCCAGTCATTTTAAAAAATTATATCTAGTAGTCCAAGTGCCTAAAATACATCTTACTCAGGGAACTTAAGCTGAGAATTGAATAATAAGATACCCAGTTCATATCTTAGAGATCCCGTCATTTTAAAAATTATATTTAGTAGTCCAGTTACTTAAAAAACATCTTCCTCAGGGAATTTAAGCTGAGAACTGAAATTTAAGATATCCGAATGGTATTTGAGTGGTCCAGTCATTTTAAAAATTATATCTAGTAGTCCAAGTGCCTAAAATACATCTTCCTCAGGGAACTTAAGCTGAAAACTGAAAATTAAGATACCTAGTTCATATTTTAGAGATCCCGTCATTTTGAAAATTATATTTAGTCGTCCAGGTGCTTAAAAAACATCTTTTTCAGGGAACTTAAGCTGAGAACTGAAATTTAAGATATCCGTATGGTATTTCAGTGGACCAGTCATTCTAAAAATCATATCTAGTAGTACAAGTGCCTAAAATACATCTTCCTCAGGGAACTTAAGCTGAAACCTGAAATTTAAGATATCTGAATGGTATTTCAGTGGTCCAGTCATTCTGAAAATTATATCTAGTAGTGCAACTGCCTAAAATACATCTTCCTCAGGGAACTTAAGCTGAAAACTGAAAATTAAGATACCTAGTTCATATTTTAGAGATCCCGTCATTTTGAAAATTATATTTAGTCGTCCAGGTGCTTAAAAAACATCTTCTTCAGGGAACTTAAGCTGAGAACTGAAATTTAAGATATCCGTATGGTATTTCAGTGGACCAGTCATTCTAAAAATCATATCTAGTAGTTCAAGTTCCTAAAATACATCTTCCTCAGGGAACTTAAGCTGAGAACTGAAATTTAAGATATCCGAATGGTATTTCAGTGGTCCAGTCATTTTGAAAATTATATCTAGTAGTCCAAGTGCCTGAAATACATCTGCCTCAGGGAACTTAATCTGAGAACTGAAAATTCAGATACCTTGTACATATTTTAGAGATCCCGTCATTTTGAAAATTATATTTAGTATTCCAGGTGCTTAAAAAACATCTTGATCAGGGAACTTAAGCTAAGAACTGAAATATAAGATATCCGAATGGTATTTCAGTGGTCCAGGCATTCTAAAAATTATATCTAGTAGTCCAAGTGCCTAAAATACATCTTCCTCAGGGAACTTAAGCTGAGAACTGAAATTTAAGATACCTAGTTTATATCTTAGAGATCCCGTAATTTTGAAAATTATATTTAGTAGTCCAGGTACTTAAAAAAAAATCTTCCTCAGGGGACTTAATCTGAGAACTGAAAATTCAGATACCTTGTACATATTTTAGAGATCCCGTCATTTTGAAAATTATATTTAGTAGTCCAGGTGCCTAAAATACATCTTACTCAGGGAACTTAAGCTGAGAATTCAATATTAAGATACCCAGTTCATATCTTAGAGATCCCGTCATTTTAAAAATTATATTTAGTAGTCCAAGTACTTAAAAAACATCTTCCTCAGGGAAATTAAACTGAGAACTGAAAATTAAAATACCTAGTTTATATTTTAGAGATCCCGTCATTTTGAAAATTATATTTAGTAGTCCAGGTGCTTAAAAAAAAATCTTCCTCAGGGAACTTAATCTGAGAACTGAAAATTAAGATACCTAGTTCATATTTTAGAGATCCCGTCATTTTGAAAATTATATTTAGTCGTCCAGGTGCTTAAAAAACACCTTCTTCAGGGAACTTAAGCTGAGAACTGAAATTTAAGATATCCGTATGGTATTTCAGTGGACCAGTCATTCTAAAAATCATATCTAGTAGTTCAAGTTCCTAAAATACATCTTCCTCAGGGAACTTAAGATGAAAATTGAAAATTGAGATATCCGAATGGTATTTCAGTGGTCCAGTCATTCTAAAAATTATATCTAGTAGTCCAAGTGCCTAAAATACATCTTCCTCAGGGAACTTAAGCCGAGAACTGAAAAACAAAATACCTAGATCATATTTTAGAGATCCCGTCATTTTGAAAAATATATTTAGTGGTCCAGGTGCTTAAAATACATCTTCCTCAGGGAACTTAAGCTTACAACTGAAAATTCAGATAGCTAGTTTATATTTTAGAGATCCCGTCATTTTGAAAATTATATTTAGTAGTCCAGGTGCTTAAAAAACTTCTTCTTCAGGGAACTTAATCTGAGAACCGAAAATTCAGATACCTTGTACGTATTTTAGAGATCCCGTCATTTTGAAAATTATATTTAGTAGTCCAGGTGCTTAAAAAACATCTTGATCAGGGAACTTAAGCTAAGAACTGAAATATAAGATATCCGAATGGTATTTCAGTGGTCCAGTCATTCTAAAAATTATATCTAGTAGTCCAAGTGCCTAAAATACATCTTCCTCAGGGAACTTAAGCCGAGAACTGAAATTTAAGATATCCGAATGGTATTTCAGTGGTCCAGTCATTTTAAAAATTATATCTAGTAGTCCAAGTGCCTAAAATACATCTTACTCAGGGAACTTAAGTTGAGAACTGAAAACTAAATTAACTAGTTCATATTTTAGAGATCCCGTCATTTTGAAAACGATATTTAGTAGTACAGGTGCTTAAAATACATCTTCCTCAGGGAACTTAAGCTTACAACTGAAAATTCAGATACCTACTTTATATTTTAGAGATCCCGTCATTTTGAAAATTAAATTTAGTAGTCCAGGTACTTAAAAAAAAATCTTCCTCAGGGAACTTAATCTGAGAACTGAAAATTCAGATACCTTGTACATATTTTAGAGATCCCGTCATTTTGAAAATTATATTTAGTAGTCCAGGTGCTTAAAAAACATCTTGATCAGGGAACTTAAGCTAAGAACTGAAATATAAGATATCCGAATGGTATTTCAGTGGTCCAGTCATTCTAAAAATTATATCTAGTAGTCCAAGTGCCTAAAATACATCTTCCTCAGGGAACTTAAGCTGAAAACTGAAAATTAAGATACCTAGTTCATATTTTAGAGATCCCGTCATTTTGAAAATTATATTTAGTCGTCCAGGTGCTTAAAAAACATCTTTTTCAGGGAACTTAAGCTGAGAACTGAAATTTAAGATATCCGTATGGTATTTCAGTGGACCAGTCATTCTAAAAATCATATCTAGTAGTCCAAGTGCCTAAAATACATCTTCCTCAGGGAACTTAAGCTGAAACCTGAAATTTAAGATATCTGAATGGTATTTCAGTGGTCCAGTCATTCTGAAAATTATATCTAGTAGTGCAACTGCCTAAAATACATCTTCCTCAGGGAACTTAAGCTGAAAACTGAAAATTAAGATACCTAGTTCATATTTTAGAGATCCCGTCATTTTGAAAATTATATTTAGTCGTCCAGGTGCTTAAAAAACATCTTCTTCAGGGAACTTAAGCTGAGAACTGAAATTTAAGATATCCGTATGGTATTTCAGTGGACCAGTCATTCTAAAAATCATATCTAGTAGTTCAAGTTCCTAAAATACATCTTCCTCAGGGAACTTAAGCTGAAAACTGAAAATTAAGATATCCGAATGGTATTTCAGTGGTCTAGTCATTCTGAAAATTATATCTAGTAGTCCAAGTGCCTAAAATACATCTTCCTCAGGGAACTTAATTTGAGAACTGAAAATTCAGATACCTTGTACATATTTTAGAGATCCCGTCATTTTGAAAATTATATTTAGTAGTCCAGGTGCTTAAAAAACATCTTGATCAGGGAACTTAAGCTAAGAACTGAAATATAAGATATCCGAATGGTATTTCAGTGGTCCAGGCATTCTAAAAATTATATCTAGTAGTCCAAGTGCCTAAAACACATCTTCCTCTGGGAACTTAAGCTGAGAACTGAAAATTAAAATAGCTAGTTTATATTTTAGAGATCCCGTAATTTTTCAAATTATATTTAGTATTCCAGGTACTTAAAAAAAAATCTTCCTCAGGGAACTTAAGCTGAGAACTGAAATTTAAGATACCTAGTTCATATTTTAGAGATCCCGTCATTTTAAAAATTATATGTAGTAGTCCAGGTACTTAAAAAAAAATTTTCCTAAGGGAACTTAATCTGAGAACTGACAATTCAGATACCTTGTTAATATTTAAGAGATTCCGTCATTTTGAAAATTATATTTAGTAGTCCAGGTGCTTAAATAAAATCTTCTTCAGGGAAGTTAAGGTGAGAACTGAAAATTAAGTTACCTAGTTTATATTTTAGAGATCGCGTCATTTTGAAAATTATATTTAGTAGTCCAGGTACTTAAAAAAAAATCTTCCTAAGGGAACTTAATCTGAGAACCGAAAATTCAGATACCTTGTACGTATTTTAGAGATCCCGTCATTTTGAAAATTATATTTAGTAGTCCAGGTGCTTAAAAAAAAATCTTCTATGGGAACTTAATCTGAGAACTGAAAATTCAGATACCTTGTTAATATTTTAGAGATCCCGTCATTTTGAAAACGATATTTAGTAGTCCAGGTGCTTAAAAAACATCTTCCTCAGGGAACTTAAGCTGAGAACTGAAAATTCAGATACCTTGTTCATATTTTAGAGATCCCGTCATTTTCAAAATTATATTTAGCAGTCCAGGTGCTTAAAAAAAACATCTTCTTCTGGGAACTTAAGGCGAGAACTGAAAATTAAGATACCTAGTTTATATTTTAGAGATCGCGTCATTTTGAAAATTATATTTAGTAGTCCAGGTACTTAAAAAACATCTTCCTCGGGGAACTTAAGTTAAGAACTGAAATATAAGATATCCGATTGGTATTTCAGTGTCTCAGTCATTCTAAAAATTATATCTAATAGTCGAAGTGCCTAAAATACATCTTCCTCTTGGAACTTATGCTGAGAACTGAAAATTAAGATACCTAGTTCAAATTTAAGAGATCCCGTCATTTTGAAAATTATATCTAGTTGTCTTGAAAAATCTAGACTACTAGATATAATTTTTAGAATGACTGGAGCACTGAAATACCATTCGGATATCTTAATTTTCTGTTCTCAGCTTAAATTCACCGAGGAAGATGTTTTTTAAGCACCTGGACTACCAGATATAATTTTCAAAATGACGGGATCTCTAATATATAAACGAGGTATCTTAAATTTCACTTCTCAGCTTATGTTTCCCGAGGACCCTTGCGGACCCGTGTGAGAGAACGGTCATGGAATACTCTGACTGTTCTATGACTGTTCTATGACCTCGCATTATTACGGCTAAGATCGGTAAAAAAGACATTAAACGCTTTGCAATTATGATTCTGTGGAAAAATTTGGGTTAGAAGGTGGAGCAATAAATACAATTATCTTATTTTTCAGCGATAAAAACTAGAAAAACATAATACCTGTCATTGAAGGCAGTGCAGTGGTTCACAGTTGGCGGAACTTCTCCACCGTGAAGGTTTACTATTGGTGGAGACGTTCAGCAAATGGTGAACCACTGCACTGCCTTCAATGACAGGTACATGATGTATTCTTAGTTTTTATCGCTGAAAAATAAGATAACTGCATTTATTGCTTCACCTTCTAATCCAAATTTCGCCACAGTATCATAATTGCAAAGCTTTTAATGTCTTTTTTACCGTTCTTAGCCGTAATAATGCGTGGTCATAGAACGGTCATTGAACAGTCAGAGAACGGTCAGAGTATTCTATGAGCACCTGGACTACCAGATATAATTTTCAAAATGACGGGATCTCTAAAATATGAACAAGGTATCTTAATTTTCAGTTCTCAGCTTAAGTTCCCTGAGGAAGATGTATTTTAAGCACCTGGACTACCATATAATTTTCAAAATGACGGGATCTCTAAAATATGAACTAGGTATTTTAATTTTCAGTTCTTAGCTTAAGTTCCCTGAGGAAGAGGTTTTTCAAGCACCTGGACTACTAAATATAATTTTGAAAATGACGGGATGTCTAAAATATAAACCAGGTATCTTAAATATCTGTTCTCAGCTTAATTTCCCTGAGGAAGGTGTATTTTAAGCACTTTGATCACCTGGTTTACTTTTTACATTGACGAGCTTTTTGAAAAATCATCACTAATGAAATAATTATTTTGTTAAGCCCTTTGTTCAACATAAAAAACCATGTAAAGGGAAATATATGCACAATTTAAAATTTGAAAATATAATAAACATATTCATTACTATAAAATTTGTACATATTTTTAACATATTTTAAATTTTTAACATGTACAGATCGATGATGACTAGTTAAGTGTCGCAAACCTTGGCTGCCTTTTTTTCAAGACGCTAAATTTTTAAATTCCAGCCCTTTCCTGTCTTACGAATTGCTTCATTCTTATTTAAAATAAAATTAAATCACATATGCTAACATCTCTACAGCTTCATTGGCATGTTCTTTGCATTGAAAAATAAATTTTGTTTCACATTGTTACGTCACAAGTACGTAAATACTTTGATCGAAGATTCCTCGTTTTAAGTTAGGATCGAATGACCCTCGCTTAGGGATGAGGATATGTCAATGAAAAGACACAATGATTATAAAGTAAGACAATTTAAGTTTATTTGAATCATAAATTTAATGTTATAAAATTCTAAAGTTAAATATAAAGGTCAATCCTAATAATGAATAGATGCATACAATATGGCTCACAGGTGTGACTGAGATGCGATTCCCACAGGTGTGACTGCGATGGAGTGAATATCCCACAAGTGAGACATGGAAACAACAACTATTCAACCTTTTTAGCACTGATTCTAAGATCCCTTCAAGGATAGTTAAACGGACCACGGTAAATTTATGACTCTCGGGTCTTTACACTGTCAAACTGCACGGTATAATTGTCTCACGCTGAGAATCCTTTTTAGATTTTTAGAAAATGCCGCACTTAAATTCTGCTCACAAGACTACACGGAAAACGAACTCGGCAGTTTGCTCGATCCCTACTGTGGCGTCACACTCCCAGAGTGTGCGTACATCTAACTGCCAGACTTTGGGCACGCGATCGCCAAAGCAAAGATATTATAAACCTAGATGCGGTGCAGGGCGCCAGAGTGGGGGAACGATATATATAGGCACCGTGCGAAGTCATGGTAGGGAGAGTTAAATCGACGCCAGCGCACGCAGTGGATAATTTAGGCGTTAAAGGAGGCTGTTTTATATTTCCGAGCAATCAAAATACATGTGCAAATCTAAATTTTGTTTTAATTAAAAAAATATAGCTGAAATAAGCCACCGAAGTTGTTGTGTTCTGAATTGTAAAAATACAAGCAGGAAAAGTGAGTGTAAATTTTATAAATTTCCAACGTCTAAATGGAAAATAAATCAAAGGAATAAGTAGGGTAAATAAGAATAAGTAGGGTGTTGTATGAACTGATGCTTGTCGAATTATACGAGATTTTATTAAATAACTTTCATTATTTCTACGGAACTCTTGGACATCTCGTACGTGTTCTGCCAGAACGAGATTTTTACCTTTAATTTTCGTTTGTGGTTGAAATTCTATTGTATGTTTAATTGATTGAAAACCTGTTTTAATAATTATATCCATGATGAATTTGAATCTGAAAATAAACAATTAATATTTATTTACTCAACAAGTACCTAAAAGTGTCATCATGAAATTACAATTTAATTCTTTATTATTTTTCTAGTCTGTTTTGATCTGTCATTAACTTAAGGTAGTCGTCATGCCAAAAAACAGTCTCTGGAAAAAGAAGTTTTTCTATGATTTCAAGACTGAGAATTATATCATCAGCCGTATCATATGCAAGAAAAGACATTCTTTTTAATGAAAAAATTTAAAAATTACGAAAAATAATATTTTAATAATGTTTTTTATAATAGGATATTTCTTTACTATCGTTTCTTACCAATTTTTTGAAAATGATTGAAGTTTCTTAAATCATAGCTTATTTTTTCGGGGGAAATATTCTCTACAACTTAACCGTTTCCAATTTTTGGAAATAAATCAATTATTATCAAATACAGCAATTTGTTTATAAAAATTTTGCTTTGGAAAATTGATTTTTAATTATTTCAGTCATTAAAGAATTTATTTTCAAAAATTGGATACGGTCAAGTTGTAGAGAATATTTTCCCCGAAAAAATAAGGAAAAATCCTATTACAAAAAACAGTATTAAAAAATTATTTTTCGTAATTTTAAAATTTTTTCATTAAAAAGAGTGTCTTTCCTTACATATGACACGGCTGATGATATAATTTCCAGTCTTGAAATCATAGAAAAACTTCTTTTTCCAGAGACTGATTTTTGGCACGACAACTACCTTAACCTTATATTTACTGGTTTCTATATCATTTTTATTATGGAAAATACTTACTTTTTACTGCTGATTTCACACAAATACTTCACAAGGAAAAACAATCGAATTTTAAAGTGAATCAAATTGTTTTTTTGTTTGTTTTTTTATTGATAATAAACATTTTTATAACTAAGTCCCATTATAATACATTGTAAAAGTTCTCGAACAGCCTCCTTTAGTTCACTCATGCTGTGGCGCTGCAGTCACGCACGGTGCCTATAGCTAACCACTTTTTCCGCCATGTAACGATGAGCGATCGTTACGCAACGCACCTAAAGAGGCAACACCTCACGGTATCGAATAAAGCGGGAATCAATCATAGGATTTAAGTATAATCTAGGTAAATGTGGTTTGTTGATTAAAATATAGAGAGATTGGTACTGCTAAAATGGGCAATTCGATATAAGTATACTATAATATAAAGAGAGACTGAGTTAGAAGTATAAGAAGGATGTTCGTAGTAAAACGTGACTAGCCTTGCGATAGAATAGAATAAATAGAATAATAGTAAAATATTCTTTGCATTGGACATGGAGTGTTCAACAGATGTTTAGTATATTTGTAAAGTTTACTTACCAGGAAATTTATGTTAATATAGGGATTGAAAAGAGGACTTATTTAGTCCGAAGCATGCTAGTTTAAGGTTTTAGATTCTGTAGGATTAGGAATGACAATTTATATAAAACAGAACTTCTTAGAAGAGCGTAGACTGTATTTCTTTACTATTTTATTTACGACGTAGAAAATAAAGGACTTTCAGCGGAAAAGGTCTCGAAATGTAATAAATCACTCAAACAACCCTAAGTGTTCAAAAACTATAAAACTATGGGCTTAGAACGGTCTAAGCTGCATTGTGCCATAAAAGAACGGTCAGAACCACTTGGACACAAGACGTTCCATATGTTAAGGGTCGAGCGATGCCCTTCAAATCATGCCTTAAGTTTGTCATCTAACAAATAGTCAAAGAGTCGATAGGGATTGAAATAGAATTAAGAGTAGGGGTTAGATGTAAAAACTAATTGGCTAGTCACGAAAGAGTGGGAGAATAAAGGCGGATCTCTGGGCGCTGTGACGTGCCAGGATCTGACCCTGACGACAGATCGACGAACAGAGAGTCTTCGACAATTTTGGAACATAGACCAAAAAAAACGACTCTTGAGTTTTTATTTTAATTTTCCATATCCTTTTTGAGAATAAAACGTATTATTAAATTTTATCCACTTTAATCAGTTCTCTTTTTTTTCACTTCAATTGCCCGATGTCCTTTAGTGTAAACCTAATAAACTAAGTTCATTCGCGGTCGAGGTGAATTTTAATTCTTTATTGTGGAAGAACAAGAAAAAGATCAATTACAGAGATGAGTTAGGAGATTGCTAAAGTAATGGAATAAGAGAATTTCACAAAAGTGGGCTGATAAACGCGCCCTCTGAACGCGTTGCGCAAAAGGTGTACTTTGCGCGTCGGTAAGTAATGAAAGTTAGAAAATCCAGAAATGATTTACCATCAGAATTTCTATGGAGGGGCAGCGGCGCGCGGTGCCCTTGTTTCTTCCTCGTCGCTCTTGCACGCGAGAACGACACGTTACACTTCTCCTTATTCTCCTCGCTTCCTTCATGCAATGCTATTTTTAGATTTCACTTTCAGTAAAATTTGATGCCAATAAATGTTCCAAATTTGAATCAATATATATTTTCCTATTCAAATTTCCATACTTCTTATCAATTTTGTGCATTTAAAAACTTTTTAGTAAATTCACATACAATTTATGTATTTTCTTAAATCAGCAAACACTTCATTTACATTCATCTATTGAAATTGCCATATGTCTTAGGTAAGAAAAGATAATTTTGCTTCCAAAAATAGAAAAATTATTATTGAAGAGATCATTTCAAAGAAAAGAGATTAATTTCCAAGAAAAAATATTTGAAGCATAAGAAAAAATAAATTTAACAAATTTTATTTTTACCCCGACATTTTTTCTTATCGCTTCAAACCAAATTTAAAAAAAATGATGTGATTCAAATAAATCAAGAATCGTTTTTTCAGGAAAAAGACCTAATATAACCTAGCCGTTTCCATATTTCTAAAATGAATAAGTTTTTACCAAATTCAGTAATTTTTTTACAAGAATTTTGTTTTGGAAATTTTATTTTTAATGCTTTTAGCCATTAAAGAATTTATTATAATTTCCAAAAAATGGAAACGGTTAAGTTGTAGAAAGCCTTTTTCTTAAAAAAATTATCCGTGATTTCACAGAATCACATCATTTTCTAAAATTTTGTATGAAGCGATAAGAAATCAAGTCCGGGTAAAAATAAAATTTGTTAAATGAATTATTTTTTTATGTTTTAATTTTTTTTCTTGGAAACTAATCTCTTTTCTTCCAAATGATCTCTTCAATAATAATATTGCTATTCTTGAAAAAAAATTTATCTATTTTTGCCTGAAGTCTAATTTTTGTGGATGAACTACCTGAAATCAGCAAAAACTTCATTTACATTTATTTATCGAAATTTTCATGCCAAAGATGTTACCTATTACAAAAATGTTCAAACCCTTCATTTTTTAAACTTGTATTTCATCTTGAATGATATCTTATCATAAAATATTCTCTACATAATTTTTAAAAAAATGCTGAAATCGATATTTTATTTCGAATCTTTAAGCATTTATTGATTTTAAATTTCATTAAAAAATTTTTTTTCAAGTATTTAAATCATCTTAAAATTTCACAAAATCTTTTAGATACTTATTTCAGATCAATATTTTTCAAAGTATATAGAAAAAAAGTGTAATTTTTTTAATGTTATATTCCGTAATTTTGAATTCTGAGTCTATTTCGTGCCTCCTTTGCATGAAGTCGAGAAAAATACAATTTCTGATTTTAACTCGACAACCGACAGCGTGAAATCGAAGCAAGTTAGTGGGGATACACTGACATGACGTGCTTCATTGTGTGTGCTCCCACATGTTATTATAACAGCGCGGACCTTTAATTTTAGTTCGAAAAAGATCCGAAAAAGCTGTACGCAATTGGGGGCGCTGCAAAAGTGATAAACAGTAGCTCTGTTTTACCCTTCAAGTAGTAGCATGAACCTTTCATTTTAGTTCCCAAGAGCATTTCGCAATAGGGCGCGCTGCGGAAAATCACTCGAAATCAAATACATTACTTTAGCAATCTCCCAGCTCATCTCTGTCAATTATAACTTTTAAATTTTAAGTGCTTTCCCGCGTGAACGATTTGGGCGCGTAACAGCCATATCGAAGTACTGCCCTCATCGTACTACCAAGCCAAATCACACCCAGCAAAGAAATGTCGATAACGTTTGGATAAAGCAGAGCCAAAAATTCTTTTCAAAGACTTTTAAGGTTAGGAATGTCAAATTTGACAGCTTGACAACATAATGTAAACAAAAGTTATGGAATGATGATTAATTAAGAATTACAATTACGAATAAAAAATAATTTCTAAATAAGTGTCGAACTTTTAAATTATATTAAATTAATAATTAAGATCCAAAATATTTTAAAAGTGAATTTTTAAAAGTATTTTAATTGAAGATATGTGTTGTTGTTGATACTTGACTCTACGTTCCAAAGTAAATAAAACCTTAGATTTACGCAGTTATAGAAGTTTTTGTTCTGATCGAAACCCTCATCAGAGATTTATTTTTAAAATAAAAATGCATAATAAAAAGTTATTAACTTAAGATTTCTTTGATGGAAATTTTTAAAAATCAACATTTGAGAAAGAAAACTTGTAAAAAGCTGCCTAAAATTATCATTAAGTCCTTTCATCGATATGAAACCAAATAATTATATCCCACAACATTATTTTCAATTTGAAGAATTTGAATTCTTTGTGTGGAAAAAAGACGCTTTCGACTACGCTGGGATTTGAGTCCAAGTCTCAGTGGAAAAATTTCGAACTCAACCTATTAATTTAAAATTATTTACAATTATTTTATACCAAAGAAATATTTTAAAAATTGTTGAATTCTTTCAACCTCTTCTTTCGAAACAATGTCAAGTTTCTTATTGTCTCGCATGTAAAACTATGTTGATTTTTAAAAATTTCGAACAAAGAAATCCTAAGTTAACAACTTCTTATTATGCATTTTTTATTTGAAAAATAAATCTCTGATGAGGGCTCCGATTAGAACCGAAACACATTTTGAAAAACTAAATAATATTTTTCAATTTCATACATATTCAATTATATGAATAGGTAATTTACAGATTCGAGATCTTGTACTTCGTTAAAGCATGATTTTTAATGTGAAATCGGCCTTGAAACCAAATCAAATTTCGCATCGGCTATATTTTACCATTTTCGTTTTTTGCGTTTTTTAGCTAAACTAATAACAGGAAAATTTTGAAAAAAATCAGGATTTTTTTTTTCAATAAACGATACATTTGTGAATTTTTGCAGATTTTGTTATGCATAATTCGTGATGCAAGAAATTGCGAAAATTTTTGCACACAATTTTATTCATGTTTGATTTGCGCGACCACTCTTTTGAATTATGCTATTCATTAGTTACCTACCGATAATTAAAACAGAATGTTTGCAGATTTTTGCAAGGTGTGGATGGGGGTAAAAAAATAAAAACCGTCAAAATACACATTCTTCCAACATCTTATTATTAAAGCACTTTTTATAATAATAGTAGACTAACGAAAAAAAAATTGTTATTTGCTAATAAACCTCTAACACGGTTTACTGCTAAAATTTTTGCAAAATATTTTGCGAATTTTGGTTGTTGCGAAAAATCGAAATTCATATTTTGTACAATTTTTGAGTAAGCACCTTAATTATATTGTCACGTCCCGCGACGTATTTGAATGTATATAATACACACAGGCTGGATTGAGTTAAGAAATCTATGAGAAAATCGATAAAGGGGAATAGGGAGTAGGGGAAGTAGGGAGCAGTATAGGGCCCCTTCTCCTCTAAGAAGATATGACTACGTCACGATTTTCGCTGACCGTCAATTTGTATAAAAAAATATAAAAGAGGCCCACACCAAGAGCAAGCAGTCAGTAATTCTTCGTCTAGTTCGACACTTAAATTTTCCTCCGGATTTATAACCGGTCTCGCGACAATAGTCCAGTGCGGCATTTCAATTTAACTTCGAAAATCTCTGAGTTTGAGATTAATAAAATTCGACCGGGACAATTTAAAATCAAAGTTCGGGAGTCGTAAAAGTCATCGTGGACTTGTATAGATCTTTGTAAAGATCTTCGAACAGTGTCATAAATTTGGATCACCGCCCTTTACGGAATATACCTGTGCGGCCTATAACTCCGTCTCTCTCACACACTTGGACTACACCTGTGGGGATCCAGTACTTACAACTCACCGCCGTGTGGATTAAACCTCAACACAACTTACGAATCATAAAGGTACCGAACCTCTCTCTCTCTATCTTTATTCTTTGTCTCTTTCTCACCTACGTACCAACCAGCCTGTGCCTACATTATATAAGAATTGTCTTAACGAATGTATATCCGGAAATTTTAACCAGTAAAATAAATTCAATTTGTATTATTTTCATAATCATTGTGTCTTTCATTGACTTATCCTCATCCCTAAGCGAGGATCATTCGATCCTAACTTAAAACGAGGAATCTTCGATCAAAGTAAATATTTACGTATTTGTGACGTAACATACTTCCTTTTTTCTGGTGCATCGGCCCGGGAAACACAGGTCAATTGAAAATTAACACATTGATTATTTCTAGTGAATAAATAAATGATTATGAAATATTATTTCAACTTGTAACTTGAAATTTCAATAAAATAGATTTGTTAGATCACAAAGGGATTTGACCTTGAGGCTAACCTTAATGATTTAATAATCAAATCATTTCTTTGAAATTTTATAATTTATATAAATTGTATAAAATAAAATAAGTTTGAAAAATCACGCAGGGATCTGACCTTGAGGCTAACCTAAGTGATTAAGTAACTTATCTTATTTAAAAAATTATTCTAATTTGTTAACTAAGTTTTGATTTAAGTTAAAACAAACAAAAAAAAAGCACACGAAAGTATAAGTCCCTTTTGGGTACGTTGAACGGTCACCATTGATTACGATCATTGGGTAGGGCAAAGTTCGAAGTGCTTGTGATTGTATTGTTTATAACTTTAATTTTAACTCTGTTAAGAAACAGAATATTTTTATTTGCAAAGATTGTCCAAGGATCTGAGCTTGAGCCTAACTTGTCCAGTCTAGAGAAAAATAAATTGTGCATAACTCGAATCTTATCTGATCCTTGTTATAAAGAATTTTATTTATTTAAAAAAACAATTTATAATTCAATAAATTAATAAAATAGATCATTATAATTTATAAGACACACGTAGTTGGTACAAAATATATATATATATATTGTTATAATTTTAAGAAATGTATTATTTAACATTATAATTTTACGAAAATTGAGCGATTATTTATTTATTTGAATATTTTATAGAATTATATTTTTATTTTATTATCTTATTTCCTAATGAAAGAGTAAAAATATTAATTATTGTTATAAACAAATGAAAATAATTAAATTATATATTGAAATTATTATTATATTTTTTTTTGAATTTTTATAAATTAAAATTATATTTTTACTAATTTCACTTCATTTACAAACAAAATTTTACATGTAGTTTTTTTAAATTGTTATAAGCAATCGATAATTAACAATAAATAATCTAAGATAACGCTCAACAAAAAGAAACTGTAAATTTATAATGACTCAATGTCAAATTCAAATACCCCTGTAGAATCCGCCCAAAAAGTGATTACGCGTAGTAAAGCAAAACAAGACAATCAACTCGCAAAAATTGTCGATCAGAATCAAATAGATTCCTTGAAACTAAAAAGATCAGGTAAAATCAAAGAATATTTAGTCGATAATAATAAATACAAGGATATTTCAAACACTTTTTCTGCTGAACAAGAATTAGATAACACTCTTCAGCTAGACGATTCACGTTTCGTCAAGACTCTAATTAATGATCAAAGCATATCAAGTGAAAATTCTAGTAAAACTAGCGGATTTCATTCAAGTTTCTGTCCAGATTTGAGCATTGTGACAGGATCTAGTAATCAAGATCAAACTTTAACGAACGAGTTATCTTATTTTGACGGATCTAATTTGCTAAGCTCAACGGTAATAACAATAGAAAATAGAACTTTGAAAGAAAAATTGAAAACCTCATTGGCACGCGACTCTCTAATTAGTAACAACGATAGCGACGACGACAAAAGCGATACAGAAGTCATAAATCAGAATAATCCAGTAATAGTAAACAACGAAGAGATGGCCGTAGCCATACCTAACAGCCAGCAGGTATCCTTACGCGACGCGCTA
The DNA here is from genome assembly GCA_030998225.1 of Diplolepis rosae. Lineage (NCBI taxonomy): Eukaryota > Metazoa > Arthropoda > Insecta > Hymenoptera > Diplolepididae > Diplolepis > Diplolepis rosae. The sequence continues at coordinate 1,183,584 of JAPYXD010000158.1, read as the reverse complement.
GAGGTGGTCCCTTTGTTCGACGGAAGTAACCTCCCATTCTCCCATTTTATTGAGGGTTGCATGGAAGCAAAGGCAATGCTGCCGACACCTGCTGCCCAAGAAAATCTTGCACGTCTATTGAGAGGTAAATTGTCTGGTGAGGAACGAAAATGTATTTTTGGGTCAACGTATGCAACAATAGAGGAATTAATAGAAAAATTGAAAAAAGTATATGCCCCTGCGAAAAGCGTATATCAATTGCACGGAGAATTAGGTAATAAGTTTATGTGGGAAAGAGAAAATGTCCTTTCCTATGCTGCTAGAATTAAAGAAATTGCTGATAGAATAGAAGATGCTCACAGACTTAATAATGACGGTCAGGTAGATAATGCTTTTAAACAAAATTTAGAAAGAGATGTAATTCAATGTTTTATACGCGGTTTGCGTCCTGAGTTAGAAATTCGTGTGGAAGAAAAGGACACATTTAAGGAAGTAATTAATGATACGATAGACATAGAACGAAGATTGGCTGCAAGTTCTGCACTGCGAAGAAATAAAAATACTGATTATTTAAAAACCGAAGAATGAACTAATAATAATAAAAATAATAAAACCACCCGATTCAACGTAGCACTTGAAAATAAAACTATTTGTTTAATTTGTAAAAAACCAGGTCACACAACTGAAAAATGTTTTCATTTAAGTAAAGCTCAAGATGCAGTTCTTAACAATAAACAAAAAAAATTTTTGCATCCTAACCAACAAGGATATAGTAATTTCAATGGTCAAAGAAGTAGTAATAATAATAATAATTTTGTAAAAAACAATTACAATAATTTTCCAAATAACAATTTTTTAAGAAATAAAAATTATAATTTTAATAATAACAACAATCATTTTTTACAAAATAGAAATAACAATCATAGAAACAATAATAATAATTTTTTACAACAAAGATACAACAATAATAATAATTTTCCTAGAAATTTTTACAATAATAACAATAATATTAATAATACTAATAGACAATTGAATCCAGGACAGTATAAAAACTTTAACTCAGGACAGTTTCAAAATCGAAATAAACCATATGAAAATAGATTTTTACAAAATAATAACACTCAACAAAATTCAAATTATACTGAAATAATTTGCAATTACTGTAAACAACCCGGTCATTTAGTACGAGACTGCAAGATACGACCAAATAACCAATCACAAACAGCTAATCAGGAAAACTCCAAAGCTCTCCCCAGCACGGGTGCACTGAGGAAAGCATAAATCGAGAACCACTGGCATCCACTTCTAACGATCATACAACAACAACAATAAATATTTCAAAGTCCACTTCAATTCCATCAATTATAATATCAACGGAAGGTCTAAAAAATCCAACACACATGATGATTGATACTGGTGCTGCTCGAAATTTAATTAAACAAAAGGTTCTCAACCCTGAAGTACCCATAAATAGCCAAAACGTATTGAAACTTACAGGAATTAATGATTTACCACTTTACACGTTAGGACAGGTAAAAATAAACATTTTTGGTTATCCAACGATATTTAACACTATTCCCAATGAAGTCCCAGTAGAAAAAGATGGAGTATTAGGATCAGAATTTTTTCAAGATAATAGTGTGAATATAAACTATACTTCAAAATGCTTAGAAATTGAGAATCACTGTTACCCTTTTAAATCTACCAATACATTTACTATTCCAGCTCGAACAGTTACAACATTTTATGTTAATATAAAAAATACAGAAAGGAGTGAAGGGTATGTACCTCGATTACATATCCAAGATGGCGTCTACGTAGGTGACGCAGTTGTAAAACATCACAGAGGAAAAGCTTATTTAAAATTTGCAAACACAAATGAAATCCCAATTACATTATCCGCCCCATTAGTTAATTTAAAAGACTTTGAAGAACAAGAATGTTATAAACAAATTGAAAATTTAATTAATTTCAAACAAACAAATAACGAAGATTTATCAAGTAAAGTATTAAATAACTTTTTAAAAACTGACAATTCTCTAATTGACTCATGCAAATTTTATAATGTAACAGACGAAGACAGAGTAGAAAGTATTAAAAAACTTCTTCGATTAGACCACTTAAATCAAGATGAATATGAACATCTAGAAAAATTAATTGAAAATAATGCAGACAGATTTCAAATCCCAGGAGAACTACTTGAAGCTACTAATGTATTACAACATTCAATTCATACTGTAGATGACGCTCCAATTTTTTCAAGACAATATAGATTTCCCCCAGTTCACAAGGAAGGAATTACAAGACAAGTCGATGAATTAATAAAAAATAAAATAATCAAGCCCTCACAATCACCATATAACACTCCAGTGTGGATAGTTCCTAAAAAACCTGACTCCCAAGGAAAAATAAAATGGAGAATGGTTCTTGATTTTCGTAAATTAAATGAAAAAACAATTGGCGATTCGTATCCTCTACCTAATATAAACGATATACTTGATTCTCTAGGGTCAGCAAAATATTTTTCAGTGTTTGATTCAGCTACCGGTTTTCACCATATAAAAATGGACCCAAAAGACTCTCATAAAACCGCATTTTCCACACCTCACGGTCATTACGAATTCGATAGAATGCCTTTCGGTTTAAAAACTGCACCAGCCACATTTCAAAGATTAATGGATTTAACATTAACTGGATTAATCGGAACGGAACTTTTTGTATATCTTGATGACATAGTTATATATGCAAATACTCTAGAAGAGCACGAAATTAAATTCAACAATTTAGCAGAAAGACTTAGAAAAGCAAATCTTCACTTACAACCAGACAAATGCGAATTTTTACGACCTGAAGTAGGATATATAGGTCATATAATTGATAAAAATGGAGTACGTCCAGATCCAAAAAAGATAATAGCTGTAAAAAACTTTCCAATTCCAAAAACACAGAAAAATGTTAAACAATTTTTAGGCTTAGCAGGATATTATAGACGATTTATTGATGGATTATCAAAAATTGCAAGTCCTTTAAATCAACTTCTGAAAAAAGATATACCTCTTAATTGGACAGAAAAACAACAAGCAGCTTTCGATATTTTAAAAGCAAAGTTATGTGAAGAGCCACTTTTACAACGACCTGATTTTTATCAACCCTTTATACTCACAACAGATGCCTCAGGATTTGCAATAGGAGGTATTTTATCGCAAGGTAAAATAGGTAAAGATAAACCAATAGCATATGCTTCACGTAGTCTAAGTGATACTGAGAAAAAATATGATACATATGAAAAAGAAGCTCTTGCTACAATATTTTGTGTAACTCATTTTCGTCCTTATTTGTATGGAAGAAAATTTACTTTAGTGACTGATCACAAACCTCTAGTTTGGTTTCAAAATTCTAAAGACCCTTGTTCACGAGTTTCACGTTGGAGATTGAAACTCGCAGAATATGATTTTGATGTAATTTACAAAGCAGGAAAAATGAATGTAAATGCAGACGCTCTCTCAAGAAACCCTATTGATGATAGCCAGGAGAAATCAAAATATTTACAAGTTGATGACAATGATACTTTCATGACTTCTCAAGAAAAAACGTTTTTCAAGAAAACTTTTACAAGAAATAAACAAGAAAACTCTAAAAATGAGGTAAGACATTTAAAACGAAAAAATTTGAATCCAGGAATGGTACCAGACGACGTAGATCATTTTAGCGAAATTCCAGAAGCCCAAGTATTAAATATTGACACCAAAATTCCAGAATTTTTACAAGAATTCCTTAGTGAAGAGTCATTTAGTGAGATTGGTAAGAATATTTTAAAATACACAAATTTATTCAAAAATATGGCTTCAAGACTTATTTTTATGACAATATTTTTACTAAGTCTAATGTTTTCCAAAAAATACGAAAATTTATCATGGAAAACTTTTACTACAAGAGCTCAAAAGAGAATAGAGCAAGATAAAGCAAAAAATATGAATCGAAATGAAACTCAAGAAAAATTAGACCAAAATTTTTCTTCTAAACCTCTTGTGAAAAAATCACGAGGTAGGCCAAGAAAAAATCTACTTACAAATTTGAAAAATATTCCCTCTCAAACAAAAAGAAAGAGAGGTAGGCCAAGAAAACAAATGTTTGAAAACGAATTACCAGAAATAAATGTGCAAAAGAGAAGCCGAACAGAAGTAGAATCAGATTCCGACTCTGATCCTAATTATTCAGATTATTTAAAACAAGCTCAAGCAAGAAACAGAAAAAAGAAGAATGACAAAAAGCAAAAAAATATTAATGAATTCGAAAGTGATGACAGTGAAAATTATTTCTCAACCTCAGAAGATGAAATCAACGACATTGAAACCTCACACGAAGGAAATGATGGAGAAAATTATGAAGAAAATTGGGAAGAGAATTTTGAAGATGATCTTGAAGACGATTTTGAAAAGAATTTCGAACAGAATTCTGAAGAAAATTTTGAAGACAATCTTGAAGAAAATTTTGAAGAGCAGTTTGATGAAAACCAAGAAGAAAAATTGGAGGAAGAATTTGAAGAGCCTTATTTTGAAGAAAATTTGAGATTAAACCAAAGATCTCAAATAAATTGTGAAAAATTCGATAAAGACCATGATAATTATAATCGTCCACCCCCAGAACCTCCTCCTATAAGCTCTCAAACAGAAAAAATTATAACAAGGAAAAATTTAGTTGAATGTCGCGATCAATTAACTATGCGAAAAGATAATTATGCATACTTTGTTACAACAAATGGAACCCCTCGCGACAACGGATCAAAAACTTTAGAAAAATGTGAAACATTACCAAAATTTAAAAATTCACAATAGGGAATAGCAAAAGAGATTAAAAAAGGAAACTACTACCATTTTGCACTTCCAATTGAAGAAGAAACTAAGGACAATTTATCAGAAACTTTAAATAATATGAAATTATCAATTCACTCATTACACGAATTATCTCAAAAATTTAAATTACGATCAATTAGTATTTCAAAAACTTTCAGAATTAATCATATACCTTGGGAAGAAGTGAAATCAATTTTCAATTCAATTTTTTCAAATTCAACTACAAAAATTATAGTTTGCAATGGAATAACGCAATATCCAACAAAGGAACAACGAACTCATTTAATTGAAGAAGCTCATTCTTCGGCATTAGGAGGCCATAAAGGCGTTACAAAAACTTATAGCCGAATTCGCCAAAAACTTTTTTGGGAAAATATGAAAGTAAACATTCAAAAATATATTCAAGGCTGTTTACAATGTCAACTGAAAAAATTAATCAGAGTCAAAACAAAAAATCCTATGGTAATCACAGACACACCCACTACTGCTTCTGAAAAAATATCAATGGACATTGTTGGCCCACTACCTAAAACAAAATCCGGTAACTTATATATTCTAACGATACAAGACAATTTTACCAAATATTCTTTAGCAATACCTGTTCCTAATCACCAAGCTAGTACAATAGCAGATGCTTTTGTGAAAAAATTTATTTGCATATTTGGATCACCAAAAGGAGTACTTACTGATCAAGGCAGAGATTTTTTAAGTAATTTTTTAAAAAGATTGGCAAAACGTTTTAGAATTAAACAATTTCGTACCACAGCTTTTCACCTTCAATCAAACGGATCATTAGAACGTTCAGATCATGTTTTAGGAGAATATCTCAAACAATTTGTTGCAAAAAATTCAGAATGGGATGATTGGCTTGAACTAGCAATGTTCTCGTATAATACTAGTGTACATGAAGGCACAAAATGCACACCCTATGAATTGGTTTTTGGTAAATTAGCTCGTGAACCTTCCAGCTAACCTTTATCACAACAAGAAAAATTACAAACGTATGATGATTATTTAATTAATTTCGTAACTCAACTACACGAAATGCGAACACAAGCAAGAGAGAATCTTATTTCAGCAAAAGAAAAATCGAAAATATATTATGATATAAAAATAAATCCTTTAGAAGTAAAAATTGGAGACAACGTATTTTTATTAAAAGGAGGAAAAATTAAAAAGATGGATAATCAATACACAGGACCTCATGAAGTTTTAGATGTACTAGGAAAAGGAAATGTAAAAATCAACGTAAAAGGAAAACAGTAGTTCACATCAATCGAATAAAAAGATCGCACATGAATATACAAAATTGATTAACTGAATTTGAATCCAAACCTAAAATAATATAAACTTTGCATACAACCAAAGCGTTTAGAATAACTAAACCAGGAAATGTTTTAAACAAAAGATCTTTTGAAATTTTATTCTAATCTTATTTTTTCTATTTCAGAGATTCGAGAAGCTCACTGTACCTTCTAATACCAATCAAAAAATTTCAATATATTTCGTGTCTTTTTTCAGAGTAAATTAAACTTCTCAAACTAGCAAGTATCTATCAAATTAATCAAAAATGTTTAACTTTTCTCTTCTGTTCAGCAAAAACTAATAATCCAATATCATCACAAACAAATTATATTTCATTAAAATTCTTATGTGTAATTTCTTTGCATTTAATTTAATCAATTTTATTTTTGTTCACCAACCTTTCAAAAAACAAACTAATAACCTTTCTAGAAAGACAAATGCTAGTTTTCATTCGAGTCAACATTATATTTTATCACTTAAAGAAAAATATAGAAATATTTGTATTTTTCTTCTTTTTTTGATGAAAAAAAAAGACTTTCTGACAAGAATAAATAAGCACTTCTTAATCGGTGCCATCATAAATATAATTTCAATTTTGTTTTTTCTTCCATCAAGGGAACTTTTCTTGATTCCCATCCTATTGGAAGAACAGTTTATTAGTCTGTAAATGTATACTATGCGATGGCGTTACAAAATTGTTAATGTAAAAATTGCTTTTCCAATAGAAATTAATGTGCAACAATAACAAATTGAATAATTACTATTCTTCATATGTTTCATGCACAAATAACTCTATTAATTTTACAAGAAAGATTAGAAAAACAATTAAAAGTACAAGAATTGTAGGGAAATCTATTACCCTGTGATTATGTAAAATTGTTTTTCTTATGATTATTTTATTCATTTAATAATACACCAATGACATTGAAGTTCATGAAATTAATTTTTAGAAACATGTAAAAGTAATGATAAGCAATAGCTATGCCATGTTTTGAAGAAATCAATTTTAGACTTAACCAAGTTTTTTCTCTTCAATGTACCAAGTTACAACGTCTATTAATTAATATATGTTATCAACGATCTAAATATTATTTTTAATCTGTATTATTAATATTATATATGTCATTTTCTCTTTTTACTAATGTATACATCAACCATCGTAATACTTGTAAATTGCTCTTTACTATTTTATATCTAATCGATGAAATTTTACAATGTTTAATCTTCTTTTTATCAACAATCATCATGTTTTAAGTTTGAATAGTTATTATCAATCAAAGAAAAAATTGTTAAATTACCTAATCACCGCTATAACATATGTAATCAATGATTGTAATATTTCCAGACTTGTATCCACCGTTATTACTATGCATTTATGTAAAACTTGTTATAAATTTTTAATTCGCAACAATAATTGAAAATGTCAATTCCTATAATTATGTATAAACAAAATTTTTATGTTATAAATTGGCAAATTAAATTGAAAATATGTACTTGATTGAGTAAGCATCTTGGATTAAAAATGTCTTCTTCTACCGAAGTTTCGATCGCGGATCGTTATCTCCCCTCGCTCGAACTGTGGGGGGTGGTGTCATGTCCCGCGACGTATTTGAATGTATATAATACACACAGGCTGGATTGAGTTAAGAAATCTATGAGAAAATCGATAAAGGGGAATAGGGAGTAGGGGAAGTAGGGAGCAGTATAGGGCCCCTTCTCCTCTAAGAAGATATGACTACGTCACGATTTTCGCTGGCCGTCAATTTGTATAAAAAAATATAAAAGAGGCCCACACCAAGAGCAAGCAGTCAGTAATTCTTCGTCTAGTTCGACACTTAAATTTTCCTCCGGATTTATAACCGGTCTCGCGACAATAGTCCAGTGCGGCATTTCAATTTAACTTCGAAAATCTCTGAGTTTGAGATTAATAAAATTCGACCGGGACAATTTAAAATCAAAGTTCGGGAGTCGTAAAAGTCATCGTGGACTTGTATAGATCTTTGTAAAGATCTTCGAACAGTGTCATAAATTTGGATCACCGCCCTTTACGGAATATACCTGTGCGGCCTATAACTCCGTCTCTCTCACACACTTGGACTACACCTGTGGGGATCCAGTACTTACAACTCACCGCCGTGTGGATTAAACCTCAACACAACTTACGAATCATAAAGGTACCGAACCTCTCTCTCTCTATCTGTATTCTTTGTCTCTTTCTCACCTACGTACCAACCAGCCTGTGCCTACATTATATAAGAATTGTCTTAACGAATGTATATCCGGAAATTTTAACCAGTAAACTAAATTCAATTTGTATTATTTTCATAATCATTGTGTCTTTCATTGACTTATCCTCATCCCTAATCGAGGATCATTCGATCCTAACTTAATTTATTAATCATTATTTATGTTAGTCTATCAATCCTTGAAATTTCAAGTAAATCGGAAACATAGAGTCCTGAACCCGTCCGATTTGCCATGGAACCCACCATATATTCTTGCAATTCATGTATATTTAATAAATTATTGTAAAATAATTATAATTATAATCCAAACCACTTCTATACCCTCTTTATTTTATTTTGCAAATTCTTTTCCTCAACTATAAATTTAATAAAGTTTGGTAAAAATTTAAAAATGAAAGTAAGTAAATAAATTCTTTTGACAATAATTTTAATCAACTTGGAGTGTCGGGGAAATTAAATTAAAAAATAAAAAAAATTGAGTAAAAAATAGAAGTATTAAATTTCATACGATATTACTGCATTTTTATATTTGAAAGTATAAATATGGTTTATAAATAACAATGCTTATATTTATTCCATCGTAACTCAAAATATTTTCATTATTCAATAAAACAACTCGCAATATCTTCCAATATCAAAATATCAGAACTTCCAATTTCGAGAACATATTTTCTATGGTTTGAAATAATTTTCTTTTTGGTTAGAGTCTTTCTTTGCGAATACATAATATATGTATATTTCTTTCTTTCCATTAAAATAATAAAAAAGATTCATAAAAATATTGCTGGTTTATTATTCAGTACATTAATAGTCTTAAATATAAATTTAACTTAATTTATTCCTATTTTTTTAATTTCAATCAAGTAATGTTAAGTGTAGAATGTTTAAAGAGAGATATTTTGATGAACTTTTTTCATCGATTATTGCATCGAGAATTTCTCTATAATGAAATTTGTTACATAGATGCTATTTGTTGCATTTTTGAGCGCGATATGGTTGCTAATAATTTTAAGTTCTGTATACTCTATATATAATTTTGTTGTAAAAAAGGAAGTCTAAGAGCTATAAAGAGGAGCTATAAAGTCATAAACTATCCAACTTCGGAAAATAAAATTGATATGCCTCGACTTCTTTGCTTAAATAATTTTATTTGAAGTTCAACAATTTTTAAATTTAAATAAAAAAATAAGACATTTTATGCGAAAATTTTAAGTTGAAAGTATATCTGAATCTTGTTTTTTACAAAGGTAAAAAAAGTCTATAATTTCTAAGATTATCGTCTTATTTCAATATTTTGATATCTCTTCTTAAATGCTGTTTTGAAATTGTCTGTAAAAGGGTTTAAAAAATATTTTTCTATTATTGTATTTTTTTTATAATTAATCGATTAATTTGAATACCATATTGAGATATAAGTAGAAATTAATAGTAGTATATTTTTGGAAAATATTTGCTCTGAGGTCCGTAAATGATAAAATTAATATCAATCTGACATTTCAGCTTAGATCGGAACCCTCATCAGGGTTTTTTTTTATTAAATTATGAAAATATACAGAAAAAGTCGGTTGTTAAATTGACGTAACTTTTTTATATGACAATTGTAATAGTTTGTTTTTGGGGTTTACTAAGTATACTTATTCCAAGAAATATAAATTATGTATTTTACACCCATACAATACATACTCAATTTGCCGTGCAAAAAATGTCACGTAAAGAATTTCTTTGAAATATTTTTCTTGAAAAAAATGTTTTTAGGATTTTTTTATATTCAAGCCTTTCGTTTTCAAATATATAATATATTTACCATGTAAAAAAGCTACGTCTTTTCAAATCTAAAATATTTCATTCCAAGAAAATCTCAATTCAGCTTCCCACTTTTTCTGTGTATTTTTAGGTTTTAACAGGTTTTAATAAAAATCACTAATAAGGGCTCCGATCTGAGCCAAAATGTCAGATTCATATTAACTTCATCATTTTCGACCAGAAAGTCAATCTTTTCCAACAATAAACCAGTATTTAAGACCAAAGGTCAATACAACTTGCACTTTCAATTAATAGTATAGTACACAATAAAACTTTTTATATCAATTTTTACTAAAGTATTTTTCAATTTAGTGAAAAACGTATCCCTCTAAGACTTTTTGTCAAAAACAAAAATACTAAACTTTAGAAGAATGATATGAAACTTTAGTCTGAATTATATTAAAATTTGTTATGAACTATGCTATAGTTTCATATCATTCTCCTAAAGTTTAGTATTTTTTTTGACAAAAGGTCTTAGAGTGATACGTTTTTCCCTAAATTGAAAAATACTACAGTAGAAGTTGATATAAAGAGTTTCTCCGTGTACCTAAAGAAAATAGTATGTATAATGATAAAAATTGAATTAAAATATTATGAATTTTAAATAAAATTGTAATTAAATTTAAAAATGTTATACTTAATTTTGTTCTGAATATTTTTAATTTACAAAAAATTTAAAAAGTTTAATTAGGAATTTTAAAGTGACATGTTTGATAACATGTCTACTATTATATTGACCCAAATTCATTTAAACTTATAGGTATGAATCACTATTATTTCAGTACAGGATTTTTTTCACGTACTCCTGTATTCTGTTCCGGATATATTTCTATGTACATAATACGAAAAAATGTAAATAATGAACAATAAATTCAATTCAATTTAAAGAAACATTATTACAAGTACTTATTTGCTGAGGAAATTGATTCTGATTGTAAATTAGAGTAAGCATACAAACTAGACAATCCTTGTTATTTTTATTTTTTATAATTCCGAAATTCAGCTTTGTAAAAAGGGAGTCTAATGTGGATATATGTTTAAATATTATTTATATTCATTTATTAAAATGATTGATTAAAATTAAAATTTATTTATTCATTAAAATTTAATACTTGATTTTTAAATTTATTCATTTATTAATTAAAATTTAATAATTTATTATTAAATTATATTTAATTAAAATATAATTATAATATAATATTTAATAATTAATTATAATTTAGTATTATAATTAATTAATTAATGTTTAGTGACTACCAATAAGCTTCTCATATTAAAAACAATAAAAAATTAAAAATCAAACTCATCATATTTTACGCCCAAATGTTCAACATCATATCTTGCGTTTAATCGCTGGACTTGAATATTTTCAATTTATACAGCTTAAGCAAATGTAAGCTTGACGGTATTCGAAAGGATTGAGGGGTACGGGGAGAGTTGTGGACAGCGCTCCTAAGGTTTAGTTGGCGAACTCCTTCGATCGGCCAAATCGGCGGGCAGAGGTGTACGGGGGGACCTGAACATTTTCGCCGGACGCGCCGTCTACAATCTTCGCGGGGAACTAGGCCTGCACCGCATCTAGGCTTATAATATCTTTGGCCAAAGTCTGGCAGTTAGATGTAAGCACACTCTGGGAGTGTGACGCCACAGTAGGGAGCGAGCAAACTGCCGAGTTCGTTTTCCGTGTAGTTTTCCTTTGGCGGCGTGTCCTTTTTATATTATATTTAGTATAATCTATAAATATAAAAGTATAAATACTATAAATAGTATACCTCTCTTTTCAATAGGTGGTTTTCTCTCTCTTTTAGTAATTTCCCCAGATTTCTCTCTAGACCTAGCCCATGCCTATAGTACATTCTGATGCGTCGCGGGACGTGACACACATGAAAAAAATCTGCCCGCGTCGCGGGCACATTCTCATCGCGCGTTTCGCTCGCAAGTTTGAGCGCGCCTAGGGCGCGCGATTCGATCGTCGCGGTTCGCGGGCCGTTCTTTCTGGACCTCGCGCTTCGCGATCGGTCTTGTGCTCTTCGCATACTTTTAAGTTTATTTCTTATAATTTGATACTGAAGCTCAAACCAATTTTATAATAATATTACAGATGATGTGAATTACACATTTTCTCAAAGTCACTCTATTTGTTTTTGAATTTAAGTAAAACATCATCATGACGCTCGCGCTTCGCGCTCGATTTTCTGTATACATTTCAGTAACTTTTTAATAAATTACATGATTAAAATAATTTATTTTCTTCCAAATCTCTCAAAAAGAAAAAACAATCGTAGACTTTATTCAAGGAAACGATTTTGCAGAACAACGCTTATTTCGTATCTCACATATTTTGGTGAAAACAATCGAATTTTATTAATATTAAAAATCAAAACATAAATGTCCCGAAATGTCTTAATGAGAATTTGTAAACCTCATTTAGGCAAACAATTTTCCATATAAACGTTTTTTTTGTATCTCACATATTTTGTCTGAAAAATGGAATTTCTGAATTTTAAACGTATTTTTTGGAATTGAAACGAAAAATATATGTTTTTTCATAAACTGTGTAAGACAAAACTTGTAGATCTTTTCGAAACGAACAACTTTGTATTCTTACGTTTTTTTCGTATTTTAAATATTATTGTTAAAACATTGAATTATGAATTTTCAATAGTTTTTTTTTAATTAAAAAGAAAAATATGCATCTTATGAAAAAATTTTACCATTCAAATTTGTAGGTCTTTATGTAGAAAATAATATTGTATGATAACGTTTTTTCGTATCTCGTATAATTTAACTGGAAAATGGAATTTTGATATTGACTTTTTTCGAATTTGAATATGCTGTAACATTTCTAATTTTGATTTAATCAAAAAATATTATCAGGATAATTTTTAGAGATTTATGATCACTATGTAAAACCAGTATTGAAATTTTTGATTTTTTCAAAAAATTATTTTCAGAAACACAAAAGTAGTGCTCCATCCCTCAATTTTGATTGGATGTGGCTGGTTAACGAACTTGTCCTTACTTTTTCGGCTCCGATAAAGTGTACCAAAACTCAATTCAATCTGATAATTCTATCGAGAGTTATGCCGCACACGACCTGCAGACAGACAGGCAGACAGACACTTTCGTAAAAACCATTTTTTCTGACTCAGGGGGTCTCAAAACGTAAAGATTTGATGAAAATTTCGAAAGTCATTTTTCACATAAAACCAATACCTTCTCATCCATGATAAGAGTGTAAAAATATTCATTACTATAAAATTTGCTAGTACATATTTTTAACATATTTTAAGTTTTTAACATGTACAGATCGATGATGACTAGTTAAGTGTCGCAAAGCTTGGCTGCTTTTTTCTTCAAGACGCTAACTTTTTTAATCACAGCCATTTCCTGTCTTACGAATTGTCTCATCCGTATTTGAAGATAAAATTGAATTATATATGCCAACATCTCCACAGCTTTATTGGCATGTTCTTTGCATTGAAAACTAAATTTTGTTTCAGATGAAATTAAATCGTCTAGAATTAGGTCAAAAGAATTGCTAGACCGGCAATGTTTGTTAAATAGATCTTCGACAACTGTGATAAGCTTGTATAACTTAACATTTGGATGTATGGAATCTTTATTTATTCTTGCAAATCTACTCACTGAGAAAAATGGATTGTAAACGGTAATGAAAAATATGTTACCGGGTATAATCTTGGACTATTAACTATGGGACAGCGATGTAGATTATTAAAACCATAATCTGTAGATGTTAAAAACAAAGATAGTATCAGATAACATCTTGGATTCTAAACTGAAACATACCAGATTGAACGCGTGCAAAACAAAAGAAAGATAGAGGGGCGAGCTTTGGCAATCAGAAGAGGGGAGGATGCATTGGGAATACATACACAAATATTATTATCATACCTTATTTATGTTCACATATTTAAGTACACAATGCTACACTATTTATTATCGCATACACTTGAAATTAAATTTCAGAATCGCTTTTGGGTTCGAACCCTCTAACTCTACCTATATCTATATCCGTTTTTCTCAGTGCTCAAACTTTCAGGTAACTGATCACAAGAAAAAGATATCGTATCTGAATGAATTTCAGAAGTAGTCAAACATGCATTTAAGCATGTCGAACACTGAGTGTGCTGTTTAATGTAAGCAGTTATACGACCAGTTGTGTAAAAAATCAAACAATCTTTAACAGCTGGTGAAGCATAATCGTGCGCTACTGCATCTACAAAATCACTTAAAATCAGTGTCTTCACAATCGATTATTGCTATCAACTTTTCTCGAATTTCTTGAATTGCGCTTTTACTATTCGACTGATGTAATTCTTTCAATTTTGAAATTGTTATTAAGGGCTGTGGAGGGTTGCCATCGAAAGTACTACAATTTCAAGGTTTTGCAGGTTTCAAAATGCTAAAGGCAGCTAATATCTTGTATATTTGCAAGAAGGTTGGTGTACAAGGATGATCATTTGTTCCTCCAGCTAATCTGATAGTGCCAAAAAATCTCTAAACAAAAGGAAAGGAACAAAAAATTAGTGAAACTTTTATACAGTATTGATAATATTCCATTCGAAATCTCATACTGAATAAAATATTTTTATCTTGTTCAGTTAAATTTTCTGAAATTAAGGAAGCTAAAGAAATACTAAATGGATTTTGAATGCAACATCAACGACACTATATTTCTTATACAAATCCATTTTGTAAAAAAATATAAAAGTGCTTTCGTCGATATTTATATTTCACTGGAAGAGTTCGGATGAAATGGAATGGATATCTATATTTATTTTAATTACTTTATACTTAGTATTTTTTACGCGTATAATAAAATATCTTCACATAAAATCTGCTCTAATATTTTATTTCCAGATACGTTCATATTACTCATCGCGGTACTTATTTAGTTCAAAAATTTATCTTTAATCCATTCCATTTCATCCGAATTCTTCCAGTGAAATATAAATATCGACGAAAGCACTTTTATATTTTTTTACAAAATGGATTTGTATAAGAAATATAGTGTCGTTGATGTTGCATTCAAAATCCATTCAGTATTTGTTTAGCTTCCTTAATTTCAGAAAATTTAACTGAACAAGATAAAAATATTTTATTCAGTATGAGATTTCGAATGGAATATTATCAATACTGTATAAAAGTTTCACTAATTTTTTGTTCCTTTCCTTTTGTTTAGAGATTTTTTGGCACTATCAGATTAGCTGGAGGAACATATGATCATCCTTGTACACCAACCTTCTTGCAAATATACAAGATATTAGCTGCCTTTAGCATTTTGAAACCTGCAAAGCTTTGAAATTGTAGTACTTTCGATGGCAACCCTCCACAGCCCTTAATAACAATTTCAAAATTGAAAGAATTACATCAGTCGAATAGTAAAAGCGCAATTCAAGAAATTCGAGAAAAGTTGATAGCAATAATCGATTGTGAAGACACTGATTTTAAGTGATTTTGTAGATGCAGTAGCGCACGATTATGCTTCACCAGCTGTTAAAGATTGTTTGATTTTTTACACAACTGGTCGTATAACTGCTTACATTAAACAGCACACTCAGTGTTCGACATGCTAAAATGCATTTTTGAGTACTTCTGAAATTCATGCAGATACGATATCTTTTTCTTGTGATCAGTTACCTGAAAGTTTGAGTAGATTTGCAAAAACAAATAAAGATTTCATACATCCAAATGTTAAGTTATACAAGCTTATCAGAGTTGTCGAATATCCATTTAACAAATATTGCCGGTCTAGCAATTCTTTTGATCTAATTCTAGACGATTTAATTTCATCTGAAACAAAATTTAGTTTTCAATGCAAAGAACACACCAATGAAGCTGTGGAGATGTTGGCACATCTAATTCAATTTTATCTTCAAATACGGATGAGACAATTCGTAAGACAGGAAATGGCTGAGATTAAAAAAGTTAGCGTCTTGAAGAAAAAAGCAGCCAAGGTTTGCGACACTTAACTAGTCATCATCGATCTGTACATGTTAAAAATCTAAAATGTGTTGAAAATATGTACTAGCAAATTTTATAGTAATGAATATTTTTTGTTACATTTACAAATTTTTAATTGAGTATATATTTCCCTTGACACGGTTTTTTAGGTTGAACACACGGCTTGACAAAATAATTATTTTTCATTTCATTCGTTTGAAGCTGGAAAATAAAAATGGAAAATACTTCTATTTAGAAGCTTGAGCTTTTTATTTATTTTTAAATATATTTTCAGTTATATGGGGATAACATAAAAAAAATTTTGTTCAGGGTCTCAAGAATTCTTCCTGCTTATCTACAGTATATATTCTACGAAGTTTAAGGGAGTTGCTCATCTACCCGCCTAGTCAAAACAGGGTTAAACACGCAGGTTGACTACAGTAGTACTTGATCTGGCAACGTCGCATCTTGTTTGTTCGTGTGCGCACAGGTGTATAGTCGCACATATGGTCACGTCAGTACCTAAGAAATGTTTCTTAGACATGAAATTATACAATGAATTAAAAAGTGGTTTTGATGGATTATCTTGTTTGTTTGGTGCTGATAAAAACGGGAAAATTCGTGTGACAAATAATAGGAAGGTTAAAAGTGAAATCTATGATTATCTGAAAACAAAATACTAATTTATTTTAGTTTAGTTGGTATATATTTATTTTATATGTATTAAATATTCTAAATAATAATGAATGAACGATTATGAGGATAAAAGATCTGTATTGAGAAATTGTTATATCGATTCAAGACTGTGAAAATAAGACAAATTTAGTATGTCACTGAGAAAGATTTTACATACTACGTATTATGATATATATGTAAATAAAGTTGTTTGAATGTACTTAATTCGTTTATTTGTCATACGAATAATTAATATGTTATATTTCATTTATTAAAAACATGATTTTCATAACAAATTTTAATCACCAGTTGGTACGAGCTGCTGAATAGATATAACGCATACATTTCAAATTTCGCGCACATAACCTACGAATGCGACGTTGCCACATACACATACCTAACCAAAGACCAAAATCACAGCAATTTCCAATCTTCATCGTATTTGTTATTACTTTTAGAACCCACCTTTGAATGTTATTAAAGTTAATAACTATTCTTGAACATCTTATTTTTCTACTGTTCAAATCCCGTTATGATCTGTTAGGCAGTTGAAAAGATATCAATGATAATACACGATAACCTCCGCGATTTCGCATAAGAGCCCATGTTGAATCAACTAGAGAGGCGCAAAATAGAAATATAAATATCTCACTAAAAAACCCACCTCAGACCTTGAAATTTCGTACGGATAATTTTTTAATTATATTCTAACGCTCTGCAAAGTTTAAGATTATTCTGTTCGTTAATTCTTCATCCTGAGTAACTCCCTTAATGTGTTCTTGTTTTATTTTGTATTAATTGATTTGTGCAAAATGTGTATTTTATGTCCTAGAATCATTTTAGGAACATTTTTTCATTTCATATTGTTCAGAAACTTAATTATTTAAATTTTTTTGAATATTTGTCTATTAGTATAATGCTTTTGTAGAGCGTGCTGCGTGCAACGCCGCTCTGGTGAGAAAACTTCGCACATAGAAACTATGATCACTAAGGAACCGCCATTTTGATTTTAGTTGGACAGGGCTGGTGTATGGTTTCAATCACGAAGTAGCATAAGGACACCCCACTTCTATGCAGCCTTTGGAAAATTTGGACGCGTAGATTCAGATTTAGTTAGTTTGCATCGTTCGTTGCGCCGCTTGCGGAAAAGCGTTGCAACACAAGTTTCAAAAATGTCGGCGCTCATAATAATGTAAGCGTGATTTGTACAAACAAAAATTACCAGTCATTGCCATACATGTGCGAGAAGTTTTAAATATATTAATAAACAAGTGTGTGCAAGATAATATGGTCTATTGTTTTACTGATGGTTGCGCATCCACGCGCTATGTTGGAAAGAAGAAAAAAGAAAAAGAAGACAGAGTGGAGAAACGTCACTTCTTTTGCCCTAGCACGGTAAGTATGTTTAATTATTTTATAAATCTATAATGTGAAGTACATTGATCTGTATTTAATTTTTGTGCTATTGAAACTATTTTTTCTGGATCTCCTAGCCGAAAGTACGGTCTTCCCGGCCGCATTTCACTCCAGAAACAACAACTTTTGTGGCCGCTAAATTCATCGTATAATTCGTTTGTTTAATTTAATTTAATGTGACTTCATGCAATTACACGAAAAATCAATATTAATATTGTTTTCTAAGAATAAATTTTCTCTGATATTTGTTAATTTAAAAAAAAATTTTGATTTTCAATTTCTTTTTGCAGTTATTATATGATTGCATTTCTTATTATAATATTTCCGAATAATATATAGCTGTAACAAAAATTACGGATACTCATCAACCTCTCTTAGAAGATTTTCAAACTCTTCAATGCAAGTAACTTTAATATAAATACTTGAAGAAACGAAAGGGTTTGCTTTCCATCTTCGCGTTGACAGGTGACATAATCTACAAAATTCAGAAAAAGGCAAAATGTAAATAACATAAACTATACTTCACTTAGTAAACACATCTATATTGTATATTATATTATATTTCATATAAAAGAAAAGCAGTATACTTTTAAAATAATTTTAACTATAACGGTGCCACTGTTTTTGTTTATCTGTTTTTGTGCAGTAGACAACACGACAGCCATATTGTGAAAATTCAAGAGTTTGACATTTCTCTGTAAGAGGCGTTACGAGCGATGCAAACTAACTAAATCCGAATTGACGCGTTCAAATTTTCCGCGGGTGGGGTCTCCTTATACTACTTCGTGGTTTCAATAAAGCGTGAAAGTCGGTAAGGTAGGCAGGTTTTTAGAAAATAAAGAAACAGATGGCACGATGAATATATTTCTTATGAGGTTACTAAAGTATTCTGCGAAAATATTATTTTGAATGCGAAGAAGTATTTGTAACGATTTTTCAAAGAGCTCGTCATTGTAAGAAGTAAACCATGTGATCTAAGTGCTTAAAATACACCTTCCTCAGGAAAGTTGAGCTGAGAACGGAAAATTAAGATACGTAGTTCACATTTTAGAGATCCCGTCATTTTGAAAATTATATTTATAGTAGTCCAGGTGCTTAAAAAACATCTTCCTCAGGGAACTTAAGCTGAGAACTGGAAATTAAGATACCTGGTTTATATTTTAGAGATCCCGTCATTTTGAAAATTATATCTAGTAGTCCAGGTGCCTAAAATACATCTTCCTCAGGGAACTTAAGCTGAGAACTGAAAATTGAGATACCTAGTTCATATTTGAGAGATCCCGTCATTTTGAAAATTATATTTAGTAGTTCAGGTGCTTAAAAACATCTTCCTCAGGGAACTTAAGCTGAGAACTGAAAATTAAGATACCAGGTTCATATTTTAGAGATCCCTTCATTTTGAAAATTATATTTATAGTAGTCCAAGTGCTTAAAAAACATCTTCCTCAGGGAACTTAAGCACCTGGACTACTAAATATAATTTTCAAAATGACGGGATCTCTAAAATTCTAGAGCAGAATCTAGCAGAAAAATTCCAAAAAAATCTTAATTAGTTAGAAAAATACTATGAAAACTTACCTTTGAAATGAGAATACAGACTTTTCACAATGTTAATTAATTTTAGAGTTATTAATATTATTGAGAAAGATCTAAATTTGATGTCTTTTAGATTCTCATCATATGAGAATTAAGGTTTTGGTTTTATGTGAAAAATCATTTTCGGAATTTTCGACAAATCTTTACGTTTTGAGATAGAAAAAAATTGTCGGATTGAATTGAGCTTTGGCATACATTATCGCAGCTGAAAAAGTGAGTACAAGTTCGTTAACCAGCTACATCCGACAGAAATTGTTAAAATAAGAGCATGTTCTGTGTTTTTGAAAAAAACTTTATGAAAAAATCAAAAATTTTAAGACTGGTTTCTGATAATTCTCGTAAATATCTACTAATTATCCTGATAATATTTTGCAATTAAAATAAAATTAAGAAAGTTACAGTATATTAAAACTTGAAAAAAGTCAATATCCATTTTCCAGTTAAATTATACCAGATACGAATAAAAGTTATGATAAAAAATGGTTTACTACATAAAGATCTATAACAATAATAACTGTAAAGTGACATGTTTGATGACATGTCTGCTATTATATTGACCCAAAATTCACAGAATTTTTGTTAATTTCTCACTTTTTTGGCATTGGGTCAGCCTCTTTTTATTTTCTTCTATTAATATTATCAATGCTACTTACGATAAAAAACGCAAAAAAAGAGAGAAGACAAATGTTTCGGCCACATATGGGGGCCCTCTTCAGTGTCATAAATTAAAAGATCAATTCAAAATTTTCGTAAAAGATAAAATTGTAGAAGATAGTTAAAATAAGGATAATAATGAAACTCGAAAACTTATCTCATTACTTGCAATTCAAAATGAAGAAGTCCAGTAAGCAACAACACAAATTGGAAAAAATATGGAGAATTCACTGTATATAGAAAACCGGGTGAAATGAACGAAAATCTTTGAAATTTATAAACAACAGGCCAGAATTTTTGTTTGTTTTTTTTCCTTTATAAAGAACGGATGACCGATTCTTCGACCGTTATACTATTATATCATATAGGTTTGGTTTCGTCGGTCTTAGGTTCAATAAGACAACATTAGAGAAAAATTATTGAATCAATTTACATCAATAAAAATATTAATATTTTTTTTTTTTTTTTTTTTTTTTTTTTTGGTGAGGAGGAAAAATGTCAAAATCTTTTATAGACGTTGTACAGGACTCTCCTAGGACGGGTCTAGGCATACCTGTTAAAACCAAAAAACCCCCTCTCTCGAACCAATACACCACCCGCGGAACTTCACGGGTGGTTGGTTCCATTAAAGTCGCGTACGACTCTTCCGTCATCCGTTCGCTCGGAACTTCCACCCGCGGCCACACGCCCACTGGGATAACCGACTAGCCGCGCCACCCAGGGGAGAAACAAACAGATTCCTTCCCCGAACGACGCAAACAGTCAAGTCTACCCGAGACGCAGGACCGCGGGTGCCGGCCCCGATGCGATTTCTACTGGCCCTCCCCGTTGTTTCGCTCTCGACGCCCATCAAGTTCTTTCGTCTTCATCACAAGTGTGACGAATGACTCGATGAGCGTCCAGAACCGTTCACACTGGAGCATGAGGGGGACCATCGTGTCAGGAGTAAGTTCGGAACCCACCGCCTGACCGAGGACCCCCCTAGCCACACCCCATTTTGCGCAGACGAAGAGTGCGTGCTCTGCGTTATCCACCGGGGAATCGCAGTAGCAACACGTCTTCTCGTCTCTCTTCTTAAAGCGCCTCAGGTACGCGTTAAAACAGCCATGACCCGAGAGCGCTTGTGCCAAGTAAAAGCCGACTTCCCCGCGCTTTCTGTTCAGCCAGGTGGCGAGCTCCGGGATCAGGCGGTAGGTCCATCTCCCTGTCTGCTCACCATGCCATCTCATCTGCCATTTCTCGACGAGTCTGCGCCTTCCATCCTTGCGGATGGCCTCCTTCGCGCGAGCGATTTCCTGCAGGTCGGCGCAGGTAAGCTCCTTGCGAAGCTGAAAGGTTTCCTGCCTTTCCTCCGCCAATAAATCTATTGGCGGGACACTCGCCAGGACCAGCACAGCGCTCGTCGAGATAGTTCTATATGCCGAAACTATTCTCAGCGCGACAAGTCTCTGCGCCGAGAACAGCCTCTTCTGGATAGCATGGTTTTGCAACGCATTGGCCCAGACCGGAGCTGCATAAAGCAGCTTCGAATGGACCACGCTCGCCACCAATCTTCTTTTCGCTTCCCTGGGTCCACCAATGTTTGGCATAAGCCAGGCCAAGTTTGCTCCACATTGGATAGCTTTGGCGGCTGCGATCTTTAGGTGTTCGCCAAAGATAAGCCTACGATCAAGCAGCACCCCCAGGTACTTAATGCTTTTTTTCAACTCGACTTCGTGCTCTCCGATAAAGATCCTCGGGAATTTGAAGGATCTCCTGTCCGAAACGAGCAAATCCTCGGTTTTCTCAGGGGCCATTTTAAGACCTCTGCCATCCAACCAGCGCTTCGCTCGCCACAGACTTTCATTGATCCTCAGCTCTAGGATTCCGACGTCGTCAGCGGCGCACACGACTAGTGCGTCATCCGCGAAGCCGACGATGCTCGTCCCAGCAGGCAGGTCCATGCGCAGGAAATCGTCGTACATGACGTTCCAAACGAGTGGACCCACCCGCGACCCTTGAGGGGCGCCACATGTCATCTCCTCCTTGAGAGACCATTTGTCGCCCTCATATATCACCCACCTGTCGCTCAGATAGTCATCTATCATTCGCAACAGGTAGTCTGGAACCTTTTTCCGCACCATCGCCTCGATGCAGATGTTCCATCTCGCGGTATTGAACGCATTGCGTATGTCAATGCTAATCAACGCACAGAATCCCTTACGCTTACCAGTTCCTTTTCTTGCATTTGTGGCGATGTTAACCACAGCTTGGATGGCGTCCACAGTGGACCTGCCTTTCCTGAATCCGAACTGGTTTTCCGAGAGCCCGTTCTCCCCGACCAAGAGAGCCTGAAGCCGTTGTAGAATCAACTCCTCCAGAAGCTTCCCCATCGTATCCAATAAGCATATTGGTCTATACGACGAGGCAACCCCTAGAGGTTTGTTGCCCTTCCTCAGCAGGACCAACCTCTGCTTCTTCCAATCTGCGAAGAACCTCCCCTCCCGAAGACAGGAGTTAAAGGCTTCTAGGAGGATCTCTGGGTACGCCCCGATCACCTCTTTGAGGATCTCGTTCGGCACCCCGTCGATACCCGGCGCTGTATTTGCCTTAAGCCTTCCACCCGCTCTCTTTAGTTCTTCGAGAGTGAAGAGTTCTTCGCGCCGGACCACGCAGGAACTTCGGTCCTGTCTTTGGAACGGCTCCACGTGTGGAAACAAGCTACGCACAATGTACTGGACTCGATCGGGATTATCCAGGCCCGGGGTCTTTCTTCTAGCCACCAATCTCTTGGTGACTATTTTGTAGGCGAGACCCCATGGGTTCTTCTCGACCTCACCGATCAAGTGTTTCCAGCATTGAAGTCGGCTTTTCTTTATGCCTCGCCTCAAAGTTGTTTTTGCCCCTTTCCATGCCTCGTGCAGCGTAGCATCCTTCTTTGAACGGGTGAATTTTCGCCGCGCTGCGAGGCATTCTCGACGTAGGGCTGCCACCTGGTCGTTCCACCAGTATATCGAACCCTTGGCTTGCCTGCGCTCACGGCGAGGCATCGAGTAGTCGCAAGCCGCGACCACCTTCTGCCTCACCGAGCGCACAGCAGCTTCAAACGACCCATCAGGGCAGACCCAACCAAGTTCATCGATGAGCCTGGTTTCTTCGAGGTGTTCGCGAAGTCTTTCCCTGCTGAGTCGTCTCGTGTTCCAGGAGGGGCTTCTTCCTTCGCCGCCCCTACCCTTATCTACCGTCTGACACCGTTGTTCTAGTGTGAATTCGATGCACCGGTGGTCACTCAAGGTTATTAACTCGAGGGCGACTTACTGTTGAAGTCACCCCCTATGAGGGATCGCCCGATGGCCTCACGGAGGCGTTCCTCAAGGAGGAGGATCTGGGTCTCAAAGACATCGAAGGGATCGCCGGGGGAGAAGTAGCAGCTGTACACACGCACATCCGCCACCTCCACCCAGACGAACCCTGCGTCGGTCTCCAGGAAGTCCCCGACGCCCAAATCAGGGTTACAAACAAGGATGCCGGCCCTCCTTGATGCATCCTGATACGAAGCAGAGTTATCGGACCACTTTACTGCTCACTAATGAGCAGCACATCAGCCCCCCTCTCCCTGGAAGTCTGCATCAGGAGGTCCTGGGCATCCCTCCCCCTTCCGAGGTTGAGCTGCAGAAACTTCAATTCCTGCCTCTCAACCTCCGAAGCTCTTCCCGGAAGACCGGGCAGGAGCCGCTCCCCGACACATGGGCGAAGTCTGCGCATGACAGGCACCTTGGTGGCGCCTTACAGGTCCTGGCCAAGTGTACCGTGGCGCCGCATCTCCAACAGGCGTTTTTCCTGTCGGGGTTGCTGCAGCCCCGGGACCCGTGGCCGTACCCAAGGCACCTGAAGCAGCGGGCGACTTCCAGGTGTTCGCGAATGCGGCACTCTACCCACCCGATCCTCAACTTGCCTAGCTGAAGCAGACGCGCGGCGTCTGCCTCAGCCAGCCGGATGACTGCAGTCTTCACCCCACCAAAGCGGGTGAAGAGCCTCCAGGACCCCTCAAAAGTTGGTCTGCCCAATGCCAAGCACAGGGCAGACACAACCTCCTCTTTTTCAACGGTCTCGTCGAGGTCCCTAATTTCGAGGGACCTCGTCGAGACCAGGGCCGAAATCTCTGCCCTCTCCCCGACTGCCAGGTCGAGCTCCTCCCGGAAGGCCGAAACGTCTCCCCCCTTTTTGAGGACCAGAAGGACTTCTTCCTTCCTGGTCCTCCGGATAGACAGGACCTCAAGTCCTGCCTTCCGGGGGTCGACTTTCGCCTTCATCTCCTTCAAGATGTCGGCGTAGGACTGGCCGTCCCTCGCCGACACCTTGATGGCGTCGCCCGACCTGGCGGGCGAGGAGCGCTTTGAAGTTGTCTTGGCGTTTGTACTCTGTGCTTCTTGCACAGGGTCCTTCGCCCTTCTCTCAGTATCCACTTTTTTCTTTTCCTTTTTTTTTTCTTTTTGGTGACCACTTGCCAGTCCCCATCTTTAATCGGGGCCTGGCTCTTGGCCACCTGTGCATACGACGGTGTCGGGCCGCCCTTCCCCCTCTTAGGAGTTCTTTCCTGAGGGGGGGAGGGGGCTGCCCTCTTCTCACCTTTATTTCGAAGTGTTGGGGTGTCTCCCAGAGACGCAGAGCGCGGTCTCCGGAAGATACCCATTTTTTTCGAGACGGGGTGGGTCTCCAGCCTTTTCTGGAGTTCCACCCCGCTTTCAAGTAGGCACCTGTGGGTGTTGAGCATACCGCCCAACACCTCAGCTGCCTCGTTTACTGAGTCTTTTACAAAGCCGGGGTTGTTCCTGAGCATATCCTTTTGTATTACGCTCAGGGCCCTGGCTAGCTTCTCCATTTTCTCATTCTGCTCCTTCAGGAGCTGAAGGACGTCCTTCCATCCTTCAGCTCCAGAAGGAGCACCCAAGTCCTCTTTCCTTATCGTTTTGTGTTTTGACGCCATAAATCATTTTTTACCAGCGCATCGTGCGTAGAGGAGCGGGTCGGAATAGTTGGGAACGGGTGTACCCTAGGACCGAAGTCCTATCCCAGTTCCCTGAGGCCCAACCTCCGCTTAGCCGGTCCCGGAATACACGGACAGACCGGTCTCGCTCGAGGCAACACAGGCTCCGACACCTGTGTTCAATACGCACTACCTGATCAAGGTCCCGAAGGAGCTGGCTTCTGATCCCGCATGGCACACCACCTCGGCAGAGCTAGGCTCACAGCAGCCTCGTCTCCTCGTGGGCCGGGGAAGACACCACTCGGCGACGAAGCACTCCCAGTGGGGCGCCATACGGAAACGATCGTTTGGACTGCACTTGGTCACAGACTGCGGAGGCCTTGCAGTGTCCCCCAGGAGATTCCATACACCAATTCGCTCTTAGCCTCTTTCAAGAGGGAGACCGTCTATAGGTTCTCCTCTCACATTCGAAGGACACATATCACAGTCATGCGGCGCTGACATTCGTTCAGTTCACTCATTCCTCACAAGCACTCTCAGACTCTCTCTCAGCGCCGCTACCTGGGGCATACATCCTTCTCCATGCATGGGTATGGACGCGTTTATAGCGTCCCCCACTCTCAACCTGGGATAGACCCGTTTATAGGGCACCCTTCACGTAATGGGAAGATGCCCGTCTATAGAGCCCCCTGCATTTGTTCACCGATTCATCGGGACACTACAACCTCCATGACCCGAGGGCTGTCTGCTAAGCCTCCCCACCCGTCCTTTTTTGGCATAGCCAAGAGAAGGACTTCGTCAAGGTACCAGTCCGAGGGGAGGAAAATATTAATTTTACAATAAATTTTAAGGCTGAAATTGTGAATATTAATCGAATTATACATGGCATTATTTAACATATGGCGTGTTCCATGGCAAATCGGACGGGTTCAGGACTCCATGTTTCCGATTTCCTTGAAATTTTAAGGATTGATAAACTAACGTAAATAATGAAGAAACCAAAAATTTGAGATTATTTCAAGCATTATTTAAAAAGTTATGGGATAAACGAAAAAAAAAAAATATTTTTGTTCTTTTTCAATTATTTAAAAACTGAAACTAGGAAAAATTCTGAAAAAATTATACAAACGTATCATTAGATGGCCGATGTAGCAGTATTTTTGGGGAAAATTTTTTCTCCAAATTCAATGGTAAAAAAAATGTCTTTCTCAAACAAATTGATTTTTTTGAAAAAACGCCATCTCTGAAAAATTTGAAAAAATTCATAGTAATAGCCGCAAGTATTACGCAAATTTTAGGTATATAATTAAAGTGCGCACTCAAAAATTGTGCGCAATATGAATTTTTTTGTAAAGTGATGCACGTGGAATCACGATCTTCGATCGACGGCTTCGGGCGCAAATTTCACTAATGTTCTATTACTATCTGCTTTTTCTAGAACGTTACTATCAAAAATTGATGGGATGTGATTATTAATTGTTTAATTATCGCTTCATACTCATAACGTATGAATAATGTAATGAGTATTATAATTATACATAATGTTACGTCAGAAACGTAACATTTCTCTTCTTAAAAGATTTCCTCGTTTTATGTAAGGATCGGAAGGATCCTCTCTAAGGGATGAGGAATAGTCAGTGATTGAGAAGGGTTAGGTATATAAAATATATTTCTTGACAATTAAAATTATATCGGGTAAGCACCATGGAAATGTAAATAGAATCGAAATTTAAATACCCTCGTAGTTACCCTGAGTTGTGAATTGGTTGATGATTAATTGAGTCCAGTAAGCGAATGTGGTCAGTTGAGTCTTCCTTGTTATCTTGAGATAGTTGCTGTTGTATAGTAAATTCGTAGTCCAGACGGTTGATCTAGTTAATTCTTTGATCCCAGTTTCGAGAGAATTTTGGAAGGCACTTTCTAATGTCGTTGAACTCAGCGTCGAGTTAGAATTTGGGTTGAGTAGCGGTAGAAATCTGGTGAAGCTGGACTAGACTGACTGGATTGCACTCGCGGTATAGGGACCGATCGTTCGGCGGGAGGGGATAGAAGAATCGGTCGCCGCGCTCGCAGTGGCGAAAAGTGAAACTTTTGGAGTATATTTATGTACGTGTTGTTATAGTAAAATTCAATAACAATGGGTTTTTCATGTTGTGTAGTTAATTGTAAAAATACAGTTTCTAATAGCAAATACAAATTTTATCAATTCCCAACTGCCGCAGACAAAATACAGCAAAGAGTCCAATGGATTTCTGCAATAAGACGAATAAGGTGAGTAGCAAAACATAACCTACCATGCAGTCGTATAGGCACAACCAGGGCACAAGTGTAAACGTTCGTAACATCAAACTTGAAAGTGTAGTTATTCATATTATTTAATTTCATTTTAGTGCCAACGGCTCTTCATGGGACCCGGCGCCGTTTGATCGAATTTGCAGCAATCATTTCATTGGTAGTATTAGATCAGACTCTGAACTCAGTCCAAGTTATGCTCCTACAATATTTCCCAATAAAGTTAGCATGATTAAAGAAGAAGCAGCATTAAAAAGGTAATAGTTTAATCGTTGACACATTAAGTAGCAAAGAAACTTATTGAAATAATTGTCAAAATTATTTACAGACACGAACGTTTTATGCAGCGTACAATCAAAATTTATGAAAAGGAAAAATCTGCTGAGATGGAAAAGAGTACATAGAAAGAAGCTATGGAATTCGGATATGAATATTTGGATGTATTGCCTGAAACAACAGTCAACAAGAACACTTCTGCAGATAAAGAATGCCAAGTTGAAGAGTTTCAATTGGAAATGGAACTCTTTGCAAAGCACACAGATCCAGGAAAAATACTCATGTGTAATAGATTTGTAACAGTCATTATTGACAATTCAGCACAAAAGCAGACAATCACTAATGATGCAGAGATCCAGACTCATATTGTTGAAGCAAAAGTTTTACCGATACCCAGTCAGAAGAAGATGAAGAATAAAAGTTGCAGTACGGTAACCAAGGAGTATGCTGATAAATCATTGAGCGTAGAACCCCAAGAGTTGGTAACAGGAAGACGTTACTTTCAAGGCTACGAGTCACTGCAAAAAGAGGAACAACTTCTGGACTTGGCTGGAGTTAGTTATGGCACTTTTGATTTTTTGTTAGAAAGAACACTCGTACCTTCAGATAACTGCAAATTTAATCAAAAGAGTCGCTTATTCATTTTCCTAATGAAATTGAAAACTGGTCTGTCTTATTCATCGTTAGGTGTTTTATTTGGTGTACATAGAACAACAATAGCAAAAATTTTCATCAACAACTGCAAATCTAATATTTTGGCCTAGTAAAGCTCAAGTACAAAGCACCATGCCAAAGTGCTTTTACCCAGATTATAGTGATACAAGAGTCATTATAGATTGTACTGAGTTTAGGATTGAATGTCCTGCAGGAGTAGATAACCGAATTTTTACATTTTCACACTATAAGAAGAGATATACAGCTAAAATTTTGATTGGAATCACTCCAGGTGGTTTTAATTGTTTAAAATCAAAAGTAAATGGTGGGCGCACAACTGATTCGCAGTTAACTGTTGAATCTGGACTGCTTGATTTGTTAGAAGATGGAGATGTTGTTTTAGCAGACAAAGGTTTTCCAGAGATACGTAAAATGATAGACAAAAGTGGCAAGAGTGCTCTTGTTGTTCTACCGCCATACCTTGAAAATAAAAAAGAATTCAGCAAAGAAGAGACCGATGAAACATATAAAATAGCTAGAGACCGTATTCATATGGAGAGAGCCATCCAGCGACTCAAAATATATAATATTTTGAACATTATACCTGCTAGTTTATTCCATTACATGGATGATCGTTTACACATTATATGTGTACTTGTAAACTTACAACCTCTGATACATGGAGAGAATAATATTGAAGAAAGTGATCAATAAAAATGAAAATACAAATATGTAAAAATTTGCAAATATAACAACGCATGTTTCAATATACATTTTTATTAATATAACGAAATTACAAATCTACTATTTTAATAAAGCTTTTATTTGTAGATGCTTAAACACTTATAATACCTTGAAAGTGCTAACTAAATGTATTAATAAAGCTATCTCTACTGTTAACTTTTCTACTTATAAGCAGTCTTTGTGTGACGTCTTGGTCACTTACCCTTCATTATTATATTTAATTTGTTTTCCTCGTTTAGAACGGTAAAGAAATCCAGAGGATTTCTTAACCGAAACTGGGTGAGGGAAGCCAAGAATAAATAATTACTCAAATATTTTACAATGATCCACTTTATTCAATGAGACTTTTTCATATTTAAATATAAATCGTGAGAGAGAGAGAGAGAGAGAGAGAGAGAGAGAGAGAGAGAGAGAGAGAGAGAGAGAGAGAGAGAGAGAGAGAGAGAGAGAGAGAGAGAGAGAGAGAGAGAGAGAGAGAGAGAGAGAGAGAGAGAGAGAGAGAGAGAGAGAGAGAGAGAGAGAGAGAGAGAGAGAGAGAGAGAGAGAGAGAGAGAGAGAGAGAGAGAGAGAGAGAGAGAGAGAGAGAGAGAGAGAGAGAGAGAGAGAGAGAGATTGAGACTGATTTCTGAATACAAATTCCTTCCTTGTTGGTTATTAAAAGGACTTACTTGTTGAAGCATCCTCTCAGGAACCACTGATAATCCGAAATTTGTCCTCACTGATAATCCAAACTTGTGACCGGTATGCTCCGATACTTGAAGATACTTGGGGAGTATTATAAAGTTGCCGAACTGAACAATTGGGACTTGAAGAATTTATACTGAAGACGGGTCGTTGACACTTGATGACAAAGAGTACTGGTCGAGGACTGAAGAAGACGCTGCCGAGTGCCGGGCGAAGATTAAAGAAGACACTGCCGAGTGCCGGGCGATGGTTGAAGAGACACTGCCGAGTGCCGGGCGATGTTTGAAGAGACACTGCCGAGTGCCGGGCGATGGTTGAAGAGACACTGACTTTTGCCAATTAACAGCTAGTTTTATAGGCCCTCATCTGGGGCGAAAATCCCCTCTATTACGAGTCACGAACAATGCGTTCACGTGTTTTCCAAGAATTGTTTTGTTAAATGCTGGTTCTGAGCTCGGTGCGTGCCAAACTTGTCGTTTCCGGTGGTCAGTATTGCCTTATTAGGAAAAGATCTAGAGCAGTACTCCTACTCTTTGGTTTCTCCGATTTTCCTTCTTTCCGTAGCGGCAGACCCCCCGCTTAATCCTCTACCTGTGCCTACCGGTGTGGGAGGTTTGTTGACATAACACGGCGAGACGGAGTTCCTCTTCCAAAAATAGCTAATACCTTTACTATGTTCATTCACTAATTCTCACCTCTCTTTTTCCCTTTACAACTTGTTTACGTTACGCATCTAGTGCTTCCGCATATTTTACAATTGTGGATTCGTTGATTAATATAAAAAGTATTATAATTATTTATGTAATAGAGATGGTCACAGGACGTGACATTTGTATCACAGTACAGTTATTTTATAATAAATATTTTTGCATACAAACAATAATTATATTTTAAATAATATTGACTACATTGCGTCCAGTAAAAGTACGTTTTGGTGTATTCTGTTTTTCAGCACATGACTGAGATAATTTGTTTGGCTCTACTACCATTTTATTATATAAAGTTGGTAAATAATGTTCAAAGTAAAACTGCTCACACTTTGGGATTACATCCACTAAAAATTGTTCGTCTCTCATCACAGTAATACAACAAGATCCATTTTCAATCGGAGAATGTACGAAAAGATCACAAGTATCTGTGCCAGTCACGTACATTTGTACTTTACATTGCGTAAAGCAACTTGAACTTCTTTTTACATCTACTGTATTATCATCT
Source organism: Diplolepis rosae (assembly GCA_030998225.1). Classification (NCBI taxonomy): domain Eukaryota; kingdom Metazoa; phylum Arthropoda; class Insecta; order Hymenoptera; family Diplolepididae; genus Diplolepis; species Diplolepis rosae. The sequence continues at coordinate 1,152,259 of JAPYXD010000158.1, read as the reverse complement.
TTCAGCTCTAAGTAGCTAACATTGCACTTTTTTGCTTCATAGTCAACTATCGGAAATTTTACACAACTGTAAAGGCACTTTATTTCAACAAGTTTTTCAATAAAATCATCTTTTATCACAGCACCATCAGGACTAGCACATAGCCATTGTTGATCTTCAGATATAACAAGACCAAACTGCTGCACACAAATACCATATAAAAGTTCATACTGCTTACGAGCATTACTTTCACTATTTTTTCCATAACGAGTTGCTGTTGTATCAACCTTTTTAGGATATAACATTTCTTGAACAAGAGCTTCAATGGATTTTGTCTTTCTGGTTTTGATACTATGTACATTCGTACTTGCAGAAATCCTCAAACGTCTTGCTGCATACCAAGTATCGCTCTCTGATTGCTGTAGTGTATCACAACATAGCTTAATTATCGCATCAGCAGATTTCAAAACAATGGACTTTTCATAAAAGTCTATCAACTTCTTGTCTGAAGATATATCTCTTCCATAAGTATAGTGAATTTCACGCAACTCTAACATTATCTTAACAAATTTTGTACATTTTTCATATTTCGCAGCTGCTTCCATTTGAGACTTTTCTAAAAGTTGTTTCTTTCTTTTTTCATGAGCATTGTCATCTACAAGAAGTATGTTTTTTAATGGCGACGGACCGATAAGCTTTGACACATCTATTGGATGAGGCTCAATTTGAGCTTTCGTTGGTGGTGGAAACATGACTGCGAAACTACAACCTTTAGAATATTATTCTTGTACAAATTGGTGAGCAGTAGGATCGCCCCACTGCTGTGCAAAGCTTGTTTTGCTAATACTTCGGTGGTTGTTCACATAATATATAAGTGCAGCTATGTGCTTGCATCTTCCACTTTTATTGTAAACACAGCTACAAGATACACCAACCACCATGCGCTCAGCATTTATCTGTAAAATAATTTTTCAATATTGTGTGATTCGTACAAACAATTTTATAAGAGAAAAGCACTTTAAAAAATTACCCTCAAGTATACTGCATATGGTGGTTCTCCTACATTTACTTGTCGAACAACGTTTGCTTTAATTAAGTAACTTGCACCTTGCTTTCTATACTCTGTAACATCTCGAACGTGTCCAGCTTCTGCCAAATTTTTTCCTTTAGGCTGAGTTTGCTTTTGAAATGTAATTTTGTGCAAATCCGGTTTTTATAATGATATAATCCATGCCGGGAAAATCGAAGAGTAATCCTGAAATCCATAATTAAATTGTTCAAATCTGGATATTTTTTTTTAATTTACTGAAAAAATCTTACTTACTGAATATAAATACATATGCAGAAAATAATTACAAGCTAACGAGCTTGCAAACGTCGTGTAAACATATCACGTACGTAACCTTACATGATCGAGTCTATCTTAGTAAAGTCACAATTTTTCACTGTTATAATTACTGTTTATAATTTTTATATATTGACATTCGATGTTGTTAATACGATTGAACTCTAATCGATGCTCTGTAACTGTTCTACTTTGGTACACAAATTATTTTCATGTTATTTACCTATCATTGCCATAAAAACGTTACTCCATTAGTTCGTCTGTTTCAGTCACCAGATAGCGCGACATGCTTTTCTCGGTCCCTATAGATTCGATGGCACTGGACTGGACTCGCGTTGGTTACATTGTAGAAATCGGACGTTGACTAACTAACTGAACTCGCGGTGTAGAGATGATGGTACTGGATTGACTTCTCTTGGAACTTTCGCTTTTTATAGAACTTTAAAAGGTCAAGTATGACGAGTAACATGCTATGACCAGTCGCATGTTATTACAAGTCACATGCTATTACAAGTCGCATGTTGTGACGGTAGTGTGTTGGTATTGTAGGGCTTCATTCACTTTCTCTCTGGGTCAGTCGATTTGTTATCATTCTCTCTTTGGTTTTATGCAAAGTTTATATTATTGTAAGTTCGAATTCAACTTTAGTTAATCAATTTTGTATATTTATGTACGATCTTTTTATTCGATTGACGTGAACTACTGTCGGTTTTCCTTTTATGTTGATTTTTACATTTCCTTTTCCTAGTACATCTAAAACTTCATGAGGTCCTGTGTATTGATTATCCATCTTTTTAATTTTTCCTCCTTTTAATAAAAATACGTTGTCTCCAATTTTTACTTCTAAAGGATTTATTTTTATATCATAATATATTTTCGATTTTTCTTTTGCTGAAATAAGATTCTCTCTTGCTTGTGTTCGCATTTCATGCAGTTGTGTGACAAAATTGATCAAATAATCATCATAGGTTTGCAATTTTTCATTCTGTGATAGAGCTTCACTAGAGGGTTCACGGGCTAATTTGCCAAAAACTAATTCATAAGGCGTACATTTTGTGGCTTTGTGTACACTTGTGTCATATGAAAAATAAACATTCAAAATGCTTTTATCCTTATTCTACGTTGAAAATAACGTTAACTGGTAATGGAAATATGCAATAATTTTATTTATCTGGTCTAAAAATTAAAAAAATACATAATACCTGTCATTGAAGGCAGTGCAGTGGTTCACCTTTTGTGAAACTTCTCCGTTAAAGTTAACCATTGGTTGGAGTGAGACACAACTATACTTTCATCTCACTCTAACAAATATTGAATCCTGACGGTGAAGACATGGAAAGTGATGAACCAATGCACTGCCTTGAATGACAGGTATTATGTTTTTTTCAATTTTTAGCGTAAATAAATAAAATTATTGCATATTTCAATTACGAGTTAACGTTATTTTCAACGTAGAATAAGGATAAAAACATTTTGAATGTTTATTTTGCCTCATTCATGAGCTATAATGCTACTTTACGATAGATTTACGATAGCTTTACGGTACAGCGTAAAGCTACCGTTCAGCCAGTCGCTAGCGCGAAATTGTTCGATTCTAAAGCGTTTTGCTAATCTTTTTAATAAATTGCTTAAAAAATCTCTGCCTTGATCCGTTAGTACTCCTTTTTGTGATCCAAATATGCAAATAAATTTTTTCACGAACGCGTCTGCTATTGTACCAGCTTGATGATTAGGAAGAGGTGTTGCTAGAGAGTATTTTGTAAAATTATCTTGTATAGTAAGAATATACAGATTTCCAGACTTTGTTTCTGGTAGTGGACCAACAATATCCATTGATATTTTTTCGAAGGTAGTAGTGGGTGTATCAGTAATAACCATAGGATTTTTGGTTTTAACCCGAACTAATTTTTTTATTTGGCATTGTAAACAGCCTTGAATATACTTTTGAATATCAACTTTCATATTTTCCCAAAAAAATTTTTGGCGAATTCGATTATAGGTCTTTGTGACGCCTTTATGGCCTCCTAATGCTGAGGAGTGTGCTTCTTCAATTAATTGTGACCTTTGTTCTTTTGTTGGATATTGAGTTATGCCATTACAAACTATTATTTTCGTAAGTGAATTTGCAAAAACTAAATCAAATATTAATTTTATTTTTTCCCAAGCTATATGGTTGATTTTTGAAGTCTTTGAAATACTAATTGATCGTAAATTCAATTTTTGAGATAATTCGTGTAATGAATAAATTGACAATTTTATATTATTTAAGGTTTCAGATAAATTGTCTTGAATTTCTCCTTCAATCGGAAGAGCAAAATGATAATAGTTTCCTTTTTTAATTTCTTTTGCCGTTCCCTTCTGTAAGTTTTTGAATTTTGGTAAGGTTCCACGTTTTTCTAGACTTTTTGATCCATTATCTCGAGGCTTTGCATTTGTTGTAACAAAATATACATAATTATCTTTTCGCATCGTTAATTGATCGCGACATTCAACGATATTTTTATTCATTAGAATTTGCTTGGTACATTTTGAATTGGGTGGAGGGGGCTCTGGGGGTGGACGGTTTTCTTCGAATTCTGAATTATTATCATTTTCGAGATTTTCCCTGGTTTCTATCTGTCGACTTTTGTTTATTTTAGAATTTCGTTCATTAAAAGTGTCTTCGATATTTTCATTTTCAATTTCTTCAATACAAGAGCTTTCAGAGCTCTCTTCATCTTCAGGTTCCATATCAATTACTCCGTCTTCAGAAGTAGAAAAACAATTTTCTCTTTTTTCCCTTTTGAGGTATAATAAATTGTTTAGGTTTTTTGCCATTTTTATTTCTTTTATTTTTTGCTTGGATTTCCTTTAAATAGTCCAAATATTCAGGATCAGAATCAGGATCAGAGTCGAAATCTGATTTTACTTTTTTTCGGCGTCCTTCTTGCATATTTATTTCTGGTAATTCATTTTCCTATATTTGTTTTCTTGGTCTACTTCTCTTTCTTTTTGTTTGAGAGGGAATAATTTTTAAATTTGTAAGTAGATTTTTTCTTGGTCTACCTCGATGTTTTTTCACAAGAGGTTTAGAAGAAAATTTTTCGTCTAATTTTTCTTGGATTTCATTTTGATTTATATTTTCTAGATTTTTATGGTGATTTGAATTTTTCATTTGTTCTTGTTTTTTCTCTTTACTTCTAGTAGTCATGGTTTTCCATGGCGAATTTTCATAATTTATAGCATTCTCAAGATTTAGTTTTTCTTGAGATGTCAAGAAGGTATCGTCATCATCCTCGTGTAAATGTTTTAATTTTTCATCATTAATTATAGGATTTCTTGAAAGAGCGTCTGCATTGACATTCATTTTTCCTGCCTTGTATACTACATCAAAATCATATTCAGCGAGTTTTAACCTTCAGCGCGAAAGTCGTCAGCAAGGGTCCTTAGAATTTTGAAACCAAACTAGTGGTGTATGATCAGTTACTAGGGTAAATTTTCTTCCATATAAATAAGGATGGAAATGAGTGACACAAAATATTATTGCAAGTGCTTCTTTTTCATATGTGTCATATTTTTTCTCAGTGTCACTTAAACTACGTGAGGCATATGCTATTGGCTTATCTTTGCCTATTTTGCCTTGTGATAATATACGTCCTATTGCGTATCCTGAGGCATCTGTTGTGAGAACAAAGGGTTGCGAAAAATCGGGTCGTTGTAAAAGTGGTTCTTCACATAATCTTGATTTTAAACTATCAAAAGCTGTTTGCTGTTTATCGGTCGAGATGAAAGGGGTATCCTTTTTTAGAAGTTGATTAAGAGGATTGGCAATTTTTGAAAATCCTTCGATAAATCTACGATAATATCCTGCTAATCCTAAAAATTGTTTAACATTCTTTTGTGTTTTTGGAACTGGAAATTCTTTTACGGCCATTATTTTTTTGGGGTTCGGTCGAACTCCATTTTTATCAATTATATGACCTAAATATCCTATCTCAGGTCGTAGAAATTCACATTTATCTGGTTGTAAATGAAGGTTTGCTCTTCGAAGACGTTGTATCAAATTATTAAATTTTTTCTCATGTTCTTCTAGTGTATCAGCAAATATGACTATGTCGTCAAGATATACAAAGAGTTCTGTCCCTATTAATCCAGTTAAAGTAATATCCATTAACCTTTGAAATGTCGCAGGAGCGGTTTTTAAAGCAAAGGGCATTCTATCAAATTCATAATGACCATGAGGTGTAGAAAATGCAGTTTTATGAGAGTCTTTAGGGTCCATTTTTATACGATGAAAACCAGTAGCTAAATCAAATACTGAAAAATATCTGGCAGATCCGAGTGAATCGATTATATCATTTACGTTAGGCAGTGGGTAAGAATCTCCGATTGTTTTTTCATTAAGTTTTCTGAAGTCTAGAACCATTCGCCATTTTATTTTACCTTTAGTCTGGTGTTTTAGGAACAATCCAAACTGGAGTGTTATACGGTGATTGTGAAGGTTTTATTATTTTATTTTTTAATAATTCGTCAACTTGTTTTGTAATTTCTTCTTTATGAACAGGGGGAAATCTATATTGTCTTGAAAAAATTGGAGAATCATCTGTAGTTGGAATTGAATGTTGAAAAACGATAGTAGCTTCAAGTGGTTCTGCTGGAATTTGAAAGCTGTCTACACTGTTAATAATTAATCTCTCTACATGTTCGTATTCGTCTTGATTCAAATGATCCAAACGAAGAAGTTTTTGATGCATTCTATTCTTTCTTCACCTGTTATATTAAAAAATTTGCATGGATTGTCGAAAAAATTGTCGGTTTTTAAGAAGCTATTCAGAATTTGGTTAGATAAATCGTCATCTCTTAAGTTTTTTAAATTCCTTGATTGACTTGTTACATTTTGAAAATCTCTTTCTTCAAAGTCTTCTAAAGTAATAGCCGGTATTGATATTGCTACTGAAATTTCGTTTGTGTTTGCAAATTGTATATAAGCTTTACTGTTGCAATTTTATACAATTGCGTCTCCTGCATAAATTCCTTCGCCAAAATGTAGTCGAAGTACGTAACCTTCGCTTTTTTCAGTATTTTCAATTGGAATATAAAATGTTGTAACTGTTCTAGCTGGAATCGTTAATATCTGTGTCGATTGAAATGAATACAGTTTATTTTGTATTTCTAGACATTTTGATACATAATTTATTTTGACTTTATTTTCTCGAAAAAATTCTGAACCTAGAACTCCGTCTTCATCTATTGGAATTTCATTAGGAATTATATTCAATATTGTTGGATATCCTAGAATGTTTATTTGTATTTCTCCCATTGTAAAAAGTAGTAAATTATTTATTCCTATAAGTTTTAACACTATTTTTTCATCTATTGGCAAATTAGGATTTACGGAATTTTGTTTAATCAAATTTCGACCAGCACCGGTATCTATTATCATGCGAGCAGGGCTTTGAAGGCCTTCTGCGCATATCATTATCGATGGAATTATACTTGGTTTGGAAACGCTTATCTTTATAGCCGGTTGATGGTTAGAAGTGGATGCTTCTGGTTCTTGCCTTACGCTTTCCTCAGTGCATCCGTACTGGGGAGAGCGTTTGAGTTTTCCGAATTTTGTGATTGTTGTTTATTTAATCTAACGTTACAATTTGTCATAATATGTCCTGGTTTTTTACAATAGTTGCATATAACTTCTGATTGTTGTGGATAATTTTGATTTGGTCTACTTAATTGCTGATTTCGCATTTCACGTTGTCTATTTTGATTTAAAAATTGTCTGTGATTTGCATACCTGTTGTTATCTAGATTTTCTTGTCTATTATCATTATTTCTGTTCCTGGAAAACATTATTATTACTGTAATTATGGAATCTATTGCTGTTGGGATAATTATTTCTGTTTCCTAAAAAATGGTTATTCCGGTAACTATTTCTTGCAGAATTATTGTAAATATTTTCTCGTCGTTGGTGATTATTACTAGGCTGTTGATTTTGCATAACAAAATTAGGATTTTGTTTTCTGGAAACTGCTTCTTGTGCTTTGGTTAAATGATAACAATTTTCAGCAAAATGGCCTGGTTTTTTACATATTATACAATTTATGTTGTTATCTCGTGCAACATTGAACCGAGTTGTTTTATTATTTCTATTATTTATACAATCATCCATTTTTAAATAATCTGAATTTTTATTTATCCGTAGTGCGGAAGATGCTGCCAAATATCTTTCTACGTTGATTGTGTCATTGAAATCTTCTTTAAATGATTCCTTTGTTTTTACTCGAATTTCTAATTCAGGACGCAGACTGCGAATAAAGCATTGAATAACGTCTTTTTGAAGGTTCTGTTTGAAGGTATTATCTACTTGTCCATTATTGTTGAGTCTATGAGCGTCTTCGATTCTGTCGGCAGTCTCCTTAATTCTAGCTGCATACGAAAGTACGTTCTCTTTTTCCCACATATAGGTATTCCCTAATTCTCCTTGTAATTGATACACACTTTTTGTTGGAGCGTATACTCTTTTGAGGTTTTCAATTAATTCTTCGATATTATTATAAGTCAATCCAAAGATACATTTTCTCGCTTCTCCTGATAATTTACTTCTTAATAATCGTCCTAAATTTTCTTGAGCTGCGGGTGTTGGCAGCATTGCCTTTGCCTCATAACATCCTTCAATAAAATGTGATCAGGCACCGTTGACTCAATGCTAAATTCGTGGTCACGCAAGTTGACTAAAGCGCCGCGTAAAACAAGCAAGAGAACTACACTTTCTTGTGCATGTGTTAGTGAATATATATGTACATTGGTTGCTTTGAATGTGTTATTGGAATTTAAATTAAAATAAATTTGGGCAATTTGAAAGAATTAATGCAAAATCTAGCAAGGGCGACATAAAAGACAATAAATGTAATTGATTGTATAGATTTTCAAAGCCACATTGCATGATTTTGCATTAATTCTTTCTGAAATGAAGACACTGAAAACACTTTTGACATATATTGAAAAAAGTATTTTATTATTAAAACGTTCCTTCTAAAGTGACACATTCATTAATGAAACTTTTTAATTAGAAGAAATGGTCGAGTTATTCGGTCCTTCGTTTCGTCTGAAAAGACCGACTATTTTCGGAAACATTTTGAACTGATGATCATGTTTTTGTTTTTCAATCTTAAGTTTGGTTTTATCCAGTTTTTCCTTATTTCTGCAAAATATTGCAATCAGATTAAAGTTAATTAAATAAATACAGACCTAAAATTTAAGTAACTTTAACGTAGATTGTATATACATGTATATTAATGCATTTTTATTAGTAAATACATAAATGTTTATTTTTAGCAACAGTATGCAATACCTATTCAAAAAGAACTTCACAAACACGACACATGGAAATATTTCGTCATATTTCCCAAAAATCGTAAATTGCTTTTAGGTATAAAGAGAAATAATAATAATAATAAAAAATAATAATTCAATGCCGATTCAAACGCGTCATTCCGATTCATAAAATAAGCATCCAATCTGCTTTCTTAAAAGAAACCGATTCACTAAAGCATTCATTCAATCGTTTCTTTTATCCTGGGAATACAAGACTTAACCTTTCTGTACTTTGTTAAATGTTTTCCTTTTATTATGTAGTGATGACTGTCGTTTTCTAACCGCTCGTTCTGCAAAACTGTTTGTTGCTTGCTGTGATTTTTCACTCAAACCGTACTTTTCGGTTTCATGTTCGGACTTTCGTTTTCCTTTTAAAATAAGATTTAAATACGCTGAGGTTGACGTAATATATTTCTTTATGCTGCAGTGGAGAAAACTGTTAATCAAGCTTTCTCTATGCATGCGACAAGTCACTATTTCAGAACGGATTTCTTTTTTTAAATAATTACTTGAAAGTTTAATGACTTGATGTTTTTCATACACTGAATCCATTATCCTCTTAAGAAGACTTACTACATCGCTGTAGATCTCGTGGAGTGGAGACATCGTACGCCTGGAGGATGTTCCACTTTGACTACTAATGACTTTAATACATTCGGGATAGGATTCTAAGCAAGGTTCTAATGCGCGAACTTCTTTTAACACAACAGGGGTTGATACAGTGAATTTTCCCTTAATTGGAGTTGCCAAAGCAGTAATTTTAGGATCTTTATTCGCCGGATTTTGAGGAGTTATGCACAAATTGCCAGCTTCTGTTTCTTTTTCAGCTTCTCCGACAAACACGAGATAACTTTTCCACGTAAGAAGAGACGCTCCTTTATCATCTTCGCAGTTACCCATAAAACCAAATCTTGCAATAGAGAATCGCCAGATTCACTCAAGATTTCTTCCTCAATATTCTTGAGCAAGTCTGGCACAAGTTTTGTACATTGTTCTATGACATTGCTTCGTAGAGCTCTAGTCTTGGTTATTTCTTCAGCAATACTAGCTCAAGAATCTTGAGCAAGATTCAATCCAGAGGCGGAAACAGAAAAGCCACGATCTTGAACAAGATTCTTGGCATTTATCGTGAGTCATACTTGGTCAAGTTTTGCTCAAGATTCTGGATGTTTCATAGCTCTCTCGTGAGCATTAGAATGTCAAATCTTGCGCAAGATTCTTGATGTATTTCTTGAGCAATATTTGATGAAGCATTGCATACTTTTCTTTATATATATTTATATAATTTTCTCAAAAGTAATAATATCACTAAATAGTTAGAAAAAAGAATAACATTGCACTTAACGATAAAAATTATATATTCGAATTGCATAATTCAAAATAGTATTGAAAGCATTTTTAATTAATTATTAAAACTGGTCTCGCTCGTGCCGTACTCAATACATGTGTAACAGTGTGAGTGCATGTGTACATATGCATCTGTAATCACTTTTTTGATAGCACGTAAGCTATTTAAGGTTGGAAATTATTAAATATGAAGGAGCATTTTTTCGTAAATCAGGTTAGTATATCACAGTTGTTATTAATAGAGTAGTTAGCGATTGTCATCGCAACGAGGTTGCCCTGGTTACATGTTACAAATATTATATAATAAGACACGGCTTAATGTACCTTCAATCGCTCATTATCACGTTTCACTGTAAAATTATTAATTTTTTGGCACAACTATTTCAACCAATAAAGTCGATTTGTCAATATATATTTTTTAAATTAGTATGTAGCTAATAAAAAAATTACGACGTTCATTTGCATAATTGGAATTTTTTTATTTATACAATTTTCCTTTGATTTTTTACTCATTGAAAAAATGATTTTCAATCAAATAATAATTTTACAAATGAAATATATACATTGATAATCAAAGAGAAAAATTATAAAAATTAAAAATCATTTTTTTATCAACTTACGGATACAGAAAAGTCCCAGCAATTTAAAGTGAACGAATTTCGAGCAAATTTGGAGAAAAAGACACTGAAGTTTCACCACATATTTTCATTGTCAAGACTTATCCAAGATTGCAGCAAGAATCTTGACTTCCTCGCTATAGAGAAGTCCCGGTTCTTGGGCAAATCTTGACCAAGCTTGCTCAAGATTTGATCAAGAGTCTTGATTTCTACATGAAACGAAAATCACAAGATTCTTTAGCATAACTTGGTCAAGTCTTGAGAACGTTCTTAGTCAAGAATCTTGCTCAAGATTTAACGCTCCGGGCGGAAACAGATTTACGCAAGACTTGAGCAAGACCTCCCATGATTCTTGATCAAGTTTAAAGCAAGTCTGGCCCAAGATTGTTTTATGGGTAGTACCGCGAATACAATATTGCGTTAAATTATTTATTGCTAAAGCCTTAAAATGTCCAATGAACTGGTAACAAGTTGGTTTATTATTTTGTGCCCCGTGATCGCGTATTAATCCAAAAAAATTCTCAAGAGGATCCTGGTTTAAGTGCTTTGTTTTTAGAGAGGTAAAACCTAGTTCTTTTAATCTCTTCCAGAGCAATTGTACACCGTCGATAGTTTTAATTAAATTTGTTAAGCATGGTGGCTGTGTTTTGATCGGTTTTTTGGTATCACGTTCAACATATCGCATTCTTGTTAGTTTACGTCGCGCATCAGAGAAAAAATCGTAATGAAAACTGTCATCATCAAAGAGCGTTCTGTAAAAACTTTTTGGATCCTTTTTAACTTTTCCATTAAAAGCGTCTGATAATATGTTGAAGTACGTTAAAACTTCAGCGGTATCTCGGCCCTGTATTGGCATCTGCAATAGCTCTGCAGCTCCAATGTCCCAACCTATAATGAAGCAGATGTATTTATTATAAAATTATTAAAGGAATACTTTAAATTATGAAAAGCAAACTTCTAATTAGGCTCCTTGTAGGCTACGATAGGTTGAAAAAAAATATTCTGAAATTCGAAAGCACTACAGCATAAAATTAATTATATTTTTTGAAGATACTAATATACTAAGATACTTTTCTACAGTTCCAATTTTGATTCCCATAATGTTATTTTTACGTTCAACTCTAATATAAAAACACAAAGAAATCGTATCTGGTCCTCCTGCAAGAGTCTGAATCTCTGCTGAAAGTTCTCCACTAAAGACTTGATTGCACAGTTTGCATGACATTTTATTTATTTTATCAGGGTAGACGTGTTGATCTGTAAGCATGTGCAGAGCTGGAAGTTTCTTCCTGCCATACCTGTTTATCTCGTAAGCTGTTATGATATGTTGCCACTGAGCGAATTTCCTTTCCGATTGATCCTTACTATCAGAATATGCGAACTCCAAATCTTTATGAAGGAGGTTGTTCCGAATGCATTTTAAGAGATGTGGTGGATCGTACAATGGGATGATTTCCACGTCATGCACAATGAACGTACTACCTGCAAAGAAAGAACATTGATAAATCTCAGTTCTCGTTGGTTACCAAAGAGGAAAGTAGTTTCTTACTCTAAAAAATACTTACAGCGGTTTACGTATTCCGAGCCCTTTATACTTATGGTATCCTGGATAAGCTGATTGATAGCAGATTCATTGGTTTTTGCACCGTCGCATACCGTCGCAATAACGTTGAATCCAGCATCCTTCAAAGCCAGTACAACCTCTTTGATGCAGAATTGCAATTGTGTACTTTTAGTTAGACTATCGCAAAAGTTGAAAGAAACTGGTAGATTGTCTCCAGTTTCAATGCTTCTAATCATAAAAACGAGCGCATGATCGGCGAATCTATCAGTACGCAATGAACCCCAATCCTCAAAACCAACTATTTTGTCAGCTTTCTCATTGTATTCGAGTCTAAGGCCCAACAGCAACTCGCCCCACATTAATACAACTGTCAATTCCTTCTCTGATTTCGCCATTAGAACTGCTTCCTTAAGCCGTTGCCTCGTACTATCTGTGATTCCGGTATCCATATCAACTTTTCGTAATGTAAGCTTTAAAGTTGATTCAGTGGGTAATCCTTGTAATATTGATCGAATATAGCGATAGCATTTCGCAGATCTCTTATAAATAGACAGACAAATTATTTTCTCTTCTGTAGTGTAACGTCTAGCTTTGGGATGCTTATCATAATTCCTCAACATCATTTCAATGAACTGCCGTTGCAACTCGGACAATTTCTTACTCAACAATGCGTAAGTGTCACTCTCCATTAGATCTTTGCCATTCTTGAAATGAGTTTCATATCTAATTACAGAAAGTAGTTTCGTACACTTTACGTAAGCAGTATTCATTCATTCATTCATTCCACTGAAGAGAAGACACGTGAAATTACGTTAATAATACAACGTAGTATTGGAAAAATTCACATGACAAATGTAAGGACACAGCTTTCGTCGACGTTCATATGTCATTCAAATATTTTATATACTGCATACAAACTTTAATTTATAAATACGAAGCGTTTCTTACGAAGTTTGATTACGAGGTAAAAAAATTCGATAAAAAATACGATAAAAAATGTAAAAAAAACTATGCTTCTAACACGAGTATACGTGGAAAAAACAAAATCTGCTTATTTGACAAATATTATACGTTGCAATAACAACAATATGCCTGTAGAATGTATTGAATGTTTTTACTTAGAATACCTTATAATATTTTCTATTTTCTAGTATTTACAATTATGTCATTTAAAATTAATGCTTTCAATGATATCATTATGTAGATTTTACTCAGACATGATATTGTTAGTATTTACAATTTTAATATATACAATTACAGGTCTCAATGATATTATCATGCAGTATTTCTGAAAAGACAATTATTGAGTCTTATTCGAAGTTATATGTGATTAGATATTTTTTTACAAATAAAATAGAAATGTATCGCTAAAATTCATTTATGTCACATTTACTTTGAATACTTTGTTTGGAAATTTAAGCAACTGCGGACATTTTTAGAAGAACTAAAATCGTACCTTTTCACTTTCTTTCTAAGGTTTTGATTATCCTTCCGCTGCCTATTAACTTCTTCGTAGATCTTTCTTTTACCAGGTGAGAAACAGTCTACCTCAGTTTTACTGAAAATCGTGCGTACCACATTTCTGTTTTGGCATTCTTAGGTTTTGGAGATTTGGGACGTCGTTTGGGTGTAGATGTTTGCAGTGTCTCACTTTTCTTCTCCTCAAAAATGTCAGCTTCCAAGAACTCTATATGTGAACAATCTTCTTCAATGATGCCCTTATGATTATTATTCCGTTCTTTTAGATATATTATCCAAATTATCTGGCTGAAAAACACAAATTTTCACCTTTAACAATGTTGCATAGAAGCTCTGATCTCAAAATTCCACGTTTCAACGAGGAAGAATCAAAGATTAAAAAAAAAGATTAAAAAGATTAAAAAGATTAAAAATTTACTTCCTATAAAGATTGTAATGCATATAAATTTTTAATAAAAATGGATATTGAGAGACTTTGAATCGTGAGCACTCTAATATCCAAAACGAGTATAAATTATTTCTCTAAACAATGAATAAAACCTGAATTACTTACGTCTTTAAAATGTAAAGAACTTTGCCTTACTTCTTCGAAAGAAACATTTTGAGGCTTGATTTCTGTAAATCTACCCACTGAAGGAGAATCTGTACTTATATTTGATGGAACGTTCCTAGTGGAAGGTGAGTTTGGCGAATCACGCACATCAATATTCTTCACTTTTGTTAGCAACACCTGTTGGAGATTTAGATGTGGAACTGCATCGGATTTCAATATAATAGTGCCATCCTGTCTCGAATTAAATTGGTCCTCCGAGAAATGTAGCCGACAAACAAATAATCTCTTTGAGGTTATGTCATGATGGTCCATCAGATTTGACAAAAACTCGTTTTTTATTGCCGAAAGCCATTTTCCGATACTTCTTTTCGGAAAATGGTGAATAGAAACATTCTTCCTATTGCTCAGTTTCGAATTACATCCCGGCACACAACAAATATTTCGATTCTGCATCTTCACAAAATTTTCTTCACACACGTCACTAATTATAACCACAAAACAAATGACCACAAATCTGTTTGCGTTTACATGGGAACAATCAAACTTGCCGCGATAGTATAAAATTTGACATCAGAGCCATCTAAAACAAACAAGACAACTACTTTCCTAGTTCGCCATCTCGTCCCATTGGAGTCAACGGTGCCTGAATGTGATAATGGAATGTTACTTCCATGAAATAACGGTACTACTTCTAACGCGTCGCGTAAGGATACTTGTTGATTATTAGGTAGGACCATTTCGTTGCTTCTAATTGGATTAACGTTTTCTGCAGGATTGTTGTGAACAATTTGTTCCATTTGTTCGTTGTCGGTACTATTATCGTCGCTATCGTGATTACTTAAAATTGTTTCGCGAGTAAGAGATTTTTCTGATAAATTTATTTTAGTTCTTTCTTCAACTGTATTTTTTGGAATTATTGTTGAACTAAGTAAATTTATATCTTCGTTGTTGGCATAAGTAGTTTCGTTTTTTAATGTTTCGTCCTGATCAATTGATCCACAAATAATACTTGAATTAGTTTTTGAAATTGAATTAAGCCAATTATTCGAGTCAGATAAATTGCTTGTTCCGGCAGTTTTGAATTGTTCAAACGTTAAGGTTTTCTCTAAAGAAATATTATCTAATTGCAAACTGATATTTGTTTTCTCCTTGTTAGAAATATTTTCAAAATTATCTTTAGTTACCTTTTCCTTTACAGTAACTGTTGTTTTTGATTTAAGGGGACCAGTTTGATTTTGTGCCACAATTTTTGCAAGTTCAGTATTTTTCTTAACTTGACTGCGCGTAATGGGATTTTCTTGAATTTGTGATTTCCCTAATTCACTGGGATTGGGTCCCGACATATGTTATTATAAAATAAAATTTACTGATACGTACATGGAGACACTTTTAAAATTACAATACATAAATATTCATTTGGATCAACAGAAAAGTTTTCAAATATCTTTCGTTTTAAGATATTTTTGTAATCAATAAATGTGATTGATAATTTGTTATTAGAAAATATGAATTGTCTCAATGTTCCGAATTAGGTAAATTTATAATCATCAATCAAAATTCTTAAAATAATATGCCTTAATTCTACCAATTTCCATGTGCTTACACAAAAATTATTTATTTAGAATTTTTGTTACAAATTTATTCTTATTGAAACTAATTTTGGTCCTTGTCTTACCTGGGATACTTGATATGTTTTTTACCTTGTTTTTTTAAAATATAATTGTCGAATGGTGTAGGTCATAAATGGGTTTTAAATCATTGTTACACTCACAGAAAAAAAAAATTTTTTTATATTTTTTATTATACACACATAAACAAAATTATAAATTGTACAGAATTTAATTAATACAAGATTGGACAAGCCTGACTCAAGCACAACATCTTGGTCAATCTTTTGCAATTAAAAATATTCTGTTAGTTAACAGAGTTGAAATAGAAGTTTCAAACGATACTGTATGAGCGCTTGAATTTTGCCTTACCCAATTGATCGTAATCAAATGGTGACCGTTCAACGAATCTAAAAAGTACTTATAGTCTCGTGTGCTGCTTTTTCTCGTTTTAACTCGAATTAAAACTTAGTCCACAATTTAGAATTATAGAAGTACGAGATTAGACAGGCATGACTCAAGCACAAAATCCTATGTAATCCTTGTACTTTCAGAAATTCAGATAATGAAATTTCAAATAAAATAAGTCTTTTGATCACTTAGGTTAGCCTCAAGGTCAAATCCCTGCTTGACTCAACAGAATTTATTTGATTTTAGCACAGTTTGTACAAAATAACAAGAAATAAGGAAATTAAACAATTTTTCAAATAAAATAATTATTTAATCACTTAGGTTAGCCTCAAGGTCAGATCCCTTTGTGATTTGATAAATTATTTTATTTTAACAAGATATGTGGATAAAATTTCAAATAAAATAAAATGATTATTTAATCACTCAAGTTAGCCTCAAGGTCAAATCCTTTCGTGATTTTATCAAATTTATTTTATTTTAACAAAATGTTGTGAAATCATATAAATTATAATTGTACTTTATCAAGTTTTGATTCCTAGTAATTATAAAATTTCAATATCCGGTTCACTGACTAAGTCTTTCCCCGGCCGATGCATCAAAAAAGAGATTGGGTATGTTACGTCAGAAACGTAACATTTCTCTTCGTAAAAGATCTCCTCGTTTTATGTAAGGATCGGAAGGATCCTCTCTAAGGGATGAGGAATAGTCAGTGATTGAGAAGGGTTAGGTATATAAAATATATTTATTGACAATTAAAATTATATCGGGTAAGCACCATGGAAATGTAATTAGAATCGAAATTTAAATACACTCGTAGTTACCCTGAGTTGTGAATTGGTTGATGATTAATTGAGTCCAGTAAGCGAATGTGGTCAGTTGAGTCTTCCTTGTAATCTTGAGATAGTTGCTGTTGTATAGTAAATTCGTAGTCCAGACGGTTGATCTAGTTAATTCTTTGATCCCAGTTTCGAGAGAATTTTGGAAGGCGATTCCCCTTCACTTTCTGATGTCGTTGAACTCAGCGTCGAGTCAGAATTTGGGTTGAGTAGCGGTAGAAATCTCGTGAAGCTGGACTAGACTGACTGAATTGCACTCGCGGTATAGATTCGATGGCACTGGACTGGACTTGCGTTGGTTACATTGTAGAAATCGGACGTTGACTAACTAACTGAACTCGCGGTGTAGAGATGATGGTACTGGATTGACTTCTCTTGGAACTTTCGCTTTTTATAGAACTTTAAAAGGTCAAGTATGACGAGTAACATGCTATGACCAGTCGCATGTTATTACAAGTCACATGCTATTACAAGTCGCATGTTGTGACGGTAGTGTGTTGGTATTGTAGGGCTTCATTCACTTTCTCTCTGGGTCAGTCGATTTGTTATCATGTGTGGGTATTACAACGACACATGGTAATTTCATATTGATCATCCTATTGATCTGCAGATTTGTCTATAACTTGCGTCGATAAAATCACACTCGCTGTAATGCTGTCTTGATCCCTTTATTGGTTTCTTAATCTGCTTGTTACTTGTGGCGGTAGAGTCGCGGGACGTGACAATAAATTATCAAAAAAATAATTTTTTTTATTATCATGAAAATAAATTAGTTGGTAAAAAATCCACGAGAGTTTATTATCAAAGAGCAGTTGACATGATTCGACAAAAAAGGAAATACGAAAACAAAAACCGTATGTGTATATTACGTGATTTTTCACTTTCGATACAAATAGAAATATAGTGAAATCATCACGCGCTGATCTATAAATAATTTATCAAGCCTCAGCTTAAAAATCATTTTCCTCTTAATAGATTATACTGGCAGATTCAAATGAAAGCAGTTTGGGGGCATTCCCAGAGCATTTTCTCAATAATTTCAAAGATGTCAAAAAAAATTCTCTCCTTTGCAACACATACGGGATAAGAGTTATAAAAGATGAAGTTTTAGAAGAAGGATAGAAAATAATAAGATTTGTTCCTCTTAGCATTTATGTTTTCATCCGGTTCCAAAAATCTTTCGAAGACAATAATATTGACGAAAAATCAGAGTCCTTGCGATTTATCACATTCTCATCAATGTACAATTCAAAAAATCACTCTTCTTACTTTCTGACGTACAAAATTTGTTCGTGGTTTTTTTACGAACATATTTATTTTCATGATAATAGAAAAAATTATTTTTTTGATAATTTATGTATAATCATGAAACTCATTACATTATTCATATGGTATGAGTATAAAGCGATAATTAAACAATTAATAATCACTTCCCATCACTTTTTGATAGTAACGTTCTCGAAAAAGCAGATAGTAATAGAATATTAGTGGAACTTGCGCCCGACGTCATCGATCGAAGATGGTTATTCCACGCGCATCACTTTACAAAAAAAATCATATTTTGAACAATTTTTGAGTGCGCACCTTAATTATATACCTAAAATTTGCGTAATACTTGCGGCTATCACTATGAATTTTTTCAGATTTTTCAAAGATGGCGTTTTTTCAAAAAATCAATTTGTTTAAAAAAAAAACATTTTTTTATCATTAAATTTGGAGTAAAAATTTTCCCAAAAAATACTGCCACATCGGTCATCTAATGATACGTTCGTGTAATTTTTTTCAGAATTTTTCCTATTTTCAGTTTTTAAATAACTGAAAAAGAACAAAAATATTTTTTTTTTTCGTTTATCACGTAACTTTTTAAATAATGCATGAAATAATCTCAAATTTTGGGTTTCTCCATTATTTATGTTAGTTTATCAATCCTTAAAATTTCAAGGAAATCGGAAACATGGAGTCCTGAACCCGTCCGATTTGCCATGGAACACGCCATATGATTTTCAAGTTTGTGTTCTCAAGCTTTAGCACACTTTTCATTCGTGAATGTAATTCAATTTATCGTATCTTCGTCTCTCTATCCTACAGTTTGCGTTGCTTTATCGGATTGTACACACCGTATTATAATGTAATTTTAAATTATTAAAGCCCTCAATCTTTGAGGCTTTAATTTTAATGACATTTTCAAGAATAAGACTGAATCTTCATGTGTGCTTTCGTTTTTTTGTAATTTATGTAAGTACTTATTTATTATATCAACACAACATAAAATAGTTCTCTTTGGAAAAAGAAATTTGATTGTAAATTGATTTGTTCAATTTTTAGTGACATATATATTCCTTGAAAAAGACCCGCAGTGAGGTTGAAACACAGGAGAATTTTTGACCAAATATAATGAAGGAGTTTTTTATAGAATGTTGTTTTATTGACCGCAAGATCGACGAAACCAAACCTATATGATATAAAGATCTACAAGTTTGAACTGCAACATTTTTTCATAAGATGTATATTTTTCTTTTTAATTCAAAAAAAAAATACGATTGAAAATACGAAATTCAATTTTTTAACTAAAATATGTGAAATACGAAAAAAACGTAAGAATGGAAAATTGTTCGTTTCAATAATATATACAAATATTTTCAGATATAGTTTCTGATAAAATGTATATTTTTCATTTTAATTTTAAAAAATACGATTAAAATTCAAAAATTCCATTATTATTTGAACAAAATATGTGACATACGAAAAAAACGTTGAGATGGAAAATTATTTGCCTCAATGAGGTCTACAAATTCTCAGTAGGACATTTTTTGACAAGATGTATATTTTATGTTTTGGTTTTAAAAAAACACTATTGAAAATAAAAAATTCCATTTTTGAACCAAAATATGTGAGATACAAAATAAGCGATAATACAAAAAATCGTTTCCTCAAAAAGAGTCTATGCATTCTCTTCCTTTTTTAAATATTTGGAAGAAAATAGATTTTTTGTAATCTTGTAAATTATTAGAAAGTTACAGAAATGTATACAGAAAATCGAGCGCGAAGCGCAAGTGTCATGATAAGAATGTGTTCTTTAAGGCTGATAGAGCTTTAAGTAAATTGAATTTCTTTCTTCATTTGAAATAAAAAACAAATTTAGTAACTTTGAGAAAATGTAATTCACATCGATAATATTATAAAATTGACTTGAACTTAAGTTGAAAATAACAAGTAATAAATTTAAATAATAACAGAACAGGACTTATATCGACCCTTAGTATTAATATTCAAATATTTTTCATGTTCTTAGCTGGCTTTAGGGTCCGAAGAATATAAGACCGAGTGCGATGATCGAATCGCGCGCCCCAGGCGCGCTCAAACTTGCTAGCGAAGCGCGCGATGAGAATGTGCCCACGAAGCGGGCAGATTTTTTGTAGTATATTTTTACAAAATTAATATTTTGCTCTCAACTTGGGCTTATTAGAAGCAAAACTGTGTTAACTTTTATTTTAGCATCAGGAAAAAATGTTAACCTTTTATTATAAAAATTAAGTTACTTTAACAATAGCTTAAATAACATATGAACCTCTAATTTCCGATGGAAGTGTCTGTGTAAAGAAAGGCTTTAAATATTACAAAAAAAGCATAGATTGTATTTGAATTCGCATGCGATCTTGCACTTTGAGATTTATTTGGTGTGAAGTAAATTCGACAAATCATTACTATAATGTAAAATACTTGAAAAAAAATTTTCAATTATTTAATATTTTTACACGAATGTACATGCAGTCGATCGGCAATCGAAATACCCGGGCTCGAATCCCGGTGCATTTGAAAACGTCTTTTATTCCACAGAAAGATTTTCAAATTCTTTAAACTTAAGTATGCAACTATGAACGTAATAATATGTTTAATGTTTTTAAATTATTCAATGTTTTATTAAAAACAATTAAAACGGTAGATTGTAATGACCCTTGATTTAATTTATAATAGACTTCTTCATTTATGGACCCTAAAGCCAATGCAATTTATTAAAACATTTTGAATTCAAAATAATTCTGAATGTTTGAGTATAAAAGGTTTAAATATTTGAAAAATATATAAATTATATCAAAATTAGCACACGAAATCGTACACTAACTTTAATTTGGTATGAAGTAAAATTGAAAATAAATCCTTTAGAATAAAGCATTTTGAAAAAACCTTTAGAATACATAACATATTTGAAATGAAAATTTCAATATATAAGAATAAATAAAAGGTTTGATTATTTAAAAGTAAAATATATTATATATCTAATATTTTATCGAACAGCACACTTTAAGATTTCATTGTTATGGGGATACACATTTCTAAAATTACACGACTTTTTGTAACATGTTCAACCCCAGCATATAAAATCCAGAAAAGACTTCCTAAAAATATTTTAATTAGGTTAACAAATCACTATGAAGACATACTAAAAAAAATCTTTTAAAATTTTAATTTTTTTATATACTTATTAATTTCCTTCAAAGAGATCTAAATTAAAATTTCTTTTGTAATATCTTTCTATAAAATAAATCACTTTAACGAAGGTTGAAACTCCAGGTCAACCTGTAATTTCCAATGGTAGTTTATATATATATATATATATATATATATAAATTGTCACGTAGAAGATGTAAATTCAAAAAAATGTTATAGTTACAAAGCTTCAAAATTTTGTAATTAAAATTTTAATACAAAACTTTAAGCATTTATTGACCTTGAATTCCATTCGAAAATTTGTTGTTTACTGTTCAAATCTTCCTCCGATTTCAGAAGAACAGACAAATTAAAAATTACAAAATATTTCATTAAAACAATTGAACTCGTCCATATGATCTTGTCATATTGTAAAAAGATTTGAACACTTCGGACAAAAATTATTATGTAAAATTTAATATCGATAAATATTTACATGTTTATATGGAGATATTAATGAATACATATTTTAGCGTTTTAATTTATCCACATCTGTTAGAAAATTTTTCCTTTCCAAAGACCATTTCATTTTTTTAATGAAAAGTCTGTGCTTAGGCTACAAAAATGTGAGATGAAAATATTTCTAACATAAAACTGAGGATGTAGATTTTTTTAAACATAATTTTCGAAGAAATTTTCTGTGAAAAAAGGAACGCTTCCACTCCGCTGGGTATCGTTCACAGGTCCTTTCGATTGCCGGTCGAATGCTCTGTTATCTGAGCTTCGGAGGTTCCACAACTTTTCTCACAGAATCTTGTTAACGCCTATTCGGCTACGGATGTATCATTAACTATTTAACCAATTTTTCTAAATTATTTCAGTCGATTATGTCGATCATTAGTAGAGTGTATCAATCTATGTGATAACGGAACTCTACCATATCGACCTTACCAACCTGCGATTTAGAATTAATGTAACGTCTCGTAAGACTAGGTGGAATTCTTTCAATATAATTTTTGAAGCAATTTTCTGTGAAAAAAGGAACGCTTCCACTCCGTTGGGTATCGTGCCCAGGTCCTTTCGAGTGCCGGTCGAATGCTCTGTCATCTGAGCTACGGAGGTTCCACAACTTTTCTCACAGAATCTTGTTGATAATTGAATGTTGATAAATGAAGTCAAATTTTGCCTAAAATGGCAATTTACAGCAGGGATATAGAAGTAAATAAAAAGATACAGATGAATAAGTTATAAACCTACCGTCCTACTCTCTAAATATGAATCAGTCAAAAGCTACTGATTATCAGTGAAATTTGACTGTTGGCCTTGTGTACATTTCTTACTAGGTTAAATCATACATTTTTTTCTCTTTTATCCTGAAAATTATATTTTCTATATACAACAAAGGATTTCATTTCCAGACCAAAGGAAATAGTTTGTCATTAGAAGAAAAGCATTTGAAACGACAATCCTTTAAGTATTAAAGGATACCCTCTTATGCCAATTTATTATTCTATTCGACTTAACGAGCCGTTTTATTATAAGAGCATGTTTCTTTCGAGAAAACGTTCTTTATCTAAATGTCTCGACTGTCACTTTCGGAACTTCTCATTTTTTTAATAAGTATCAATGTATACTGCCTCCAGAGTTTCGAAAACAGTTAAAGTATTAGGAGGCGCAGAATAGAACATCGCTATTAATTTTGAATGGAAAGATTCTCAACCGTTTGTTTTTCATGTTACAGTGGAAGAAAATTTTGCCAAAATTTGAAGTGGAAATACTTCTACTCTTTCGTCGGCACACAAAAAATTCAATTTTTGAAAAATTAAAAAAACAATTTATTTTGTAATATTTAATCCTTTTGGGTCAGGTTAAACACGATAGGATTAGCGCCCCAAGCGGTCAGCAAAAAGGCCACGGGACGGAACTTCGTACGCTGTGGTTGGGGTAGGGTTTGCAGAAATACCTCCTCCGCCGGGACGCAATTCGAGTGTAGCCATTTGATAAATTTTAAAGATTTAAAGTTATGATAGGCTTTGAATTATTTAAAAATAAATTCAAGATTTTTAGGAGATTCTGTAAATTTTCGTACCCAAAAAGGGCTGCTTGATCCAACTACTTCAATTTGTGAAATATACTCAGGTATAGATAAATCAATCAGAAAAGTAGTTGTCTTAACTAATAAAGTAACAGTGGTGTACACCAGACATTCAGAATAAGACAACTCGAGTCAGAAGCTTTCTAGAATTACACGGAGAAAATCCTACACTACTGGTTACTTCTTTCTACACGACTCAGTTGTGTAGCAGAAAAAAACATATCACCTACACGACTGAGTAGTGTAGTGGGACGAATCAATCGTTTTTCAGCAGTAACTATTCGTGTCAGCCACACGAATGCTGCTACAGTTAAGAGTAGTGCCGTCTACACTACTCTGTAGTATTGCTACACACTCAAAACATGTTTTTTCGACCTTCCGTACAGGATATCTAAAAAACCGTACGATAGAATTTGATGAAATTTTAAACAACAAATTTTTATGCTGCTTTATAAACTCGAAACGGCATCTATTCTAAACATCCAGTGTATTTTACAAATCGATGTAGTAGATTTAAAAAAATATTTTTTTCAGTGTAGTAGTTAATTCAGACGATAATAAGGGATTTTACTGAATTTCAAAAACTTTAACATTCTTAAAAAATTGACAAACTTTTAGAAATATTTAAATTAGTTCATACGATATTGAAGGACATTTTAAGAACTTTAATGGTTAATGAGAATTAAGATTTAATGCACAATAATGCCGTGTGTTAATTGGTTACTTATACATGTGAAATATACATATTCAGTATTATGCAGTCTGGTAATAGTGATATTTACGATTACTGTAACAAGATCTGCAAATTTCACTGAGTGAAATTGAGCACTCGCATGACGTTGATTTGAACATTTTTTCTACTACACCCCAAGTAGGGTTATCCGACATTGATGGTCGGAACGACATCGTTCCAATGTCGGTTTTCCAGTACTGGATTCCGACACTGGACCGACATCGTTTATACAACCGGAACGACATCGTTCCTATGTAGGGTCCTCAGTACCGGATTGCAAACATGAAACCGGTGTCGATTCAGTAGCGGAATGATGTCGGCAACCCAGTACTGAATCGCAGACCTGAAACCGGTGTCGATTCGGTTGCGGAATGATGTCGGCAACCCAGTACTGGATTGCAGACTTAAAACCATTATTGAATCGACACTGGATTCCAATTTTTATTGAATATGTATAAATAAAGATGAGCAAAGCCCAAATTTCTTAAATATATTTTTTTTATATATTTATATATTTTATTTTGTAAAATTCATCATAATTATTTTCAATCGAAAATAATTATTTTACTTATGCAATTTCATTGCATTTGGTAATTGGATAAGTTATTCATAAAAATAGTTCCATTAAAAATTTATATAATTTTTTTAGACTTTTTTGATTTGTAATAAAATTCTAGTCAATGTTAATTAATTACTATAACTAATTAATCAATTTTAATTGATTTAAAAAACTAATTATATACCCTCAATTAATTGAAATAACTAATTAATTAATTTTAATTGATTAAAATAAATTTTTAGTTAATTTCAATCGATTTTAAATTACTTAAATTTGCATTTTTATGTCAAAAATTATAAATTTTAATAAATTTTTGTAATTTTGTAGAAAATAGTACATTTTTGTACTTTAAACTTGGAACTTTACAGATCTAGAGTAAATCATATTTTATTAGTCTTTCAATATACCTGAATATCCTTTGCAAGGGATATTTAGAAACATGTGGTAGCCAGCCGCTTATGTTTCGTTGCTTGTCCAGGTATGAAATGTCTTACTCAAGTAGTATCTTATTCTTTTTTGAACGTAGAGACTGTTTATATATCAGTGCGGTAGAAAAATGATTGATATAAATAGTAAAATTGAACAAAGTTGGAAACGATCACGTGGGTACACCAGGAAGCATCGTGTCTCAAAAAGACATTTAGTGTGAGACAAATTAATTGAAAGTGAGTGTGCATTGAAATGACAAAAGACTCAAGAATTAAATAGTCGTTTTGAAAGTGAAATTTACAGTTCCAATAATATAAGTGAGAATGGCTCGATTTTTCATAGTGCTAATGATATTAACTAAACGCAGATGCAATATGAGTAAGGAGGGACTAAGCGAAATGGAAAATGGAAAAATGAGTTCGTTTTTATATTTATTGTGTTATATTTATTATATTGTATTATTATTATATTATATATTATGTTATATATTATTATATTGTATTGTATTTATTATATTTATATTTTATATCTATCTTATATTTATTTATTATTATATTTATTAACATTAGTATTGATTAAAACCTTTGAAATTCGATTTAAATAAATATTATGAAAACTAAAATATTGTTTATATTTATTGTATTTAAAATTCCGATACCAAATAAGTGTTGCCCTTTGATAATGGAATGATATTGGAATCCAGTATCGGAACGATATTGGAATCCAGTACCGGAACGATATTGAAATCCAGTATCGGAACGATATTGAAATCCAGTATCGGAACGATGTTGGAATCCAGTATCGGAACGATGTTGGGATCCTATGTCGGAACGATGTTGGAATCCAGTACTGAATCGGTCTTACATTTCGACATTCATCCGACACCGATCCAGTGTCGGAAACCGATGTCGTTCCGACACTGGAATGTCGGCTGCCGACATGGGAACGACATTGTTCCAATACTGGAACCCCACTTGGGACTTCCTTCAATCTCGGAGATAAAATATCCTCATACAAAAATCGAAACGTCAATTTATGTTTTTCGTCGTTTATCTATTTTATTTGTGGTATACTTTTAACTGCATTCTTCCGATTCTTCGTATTCTTGATTTGACGCTTATTGTCATGTTACTCAACGAAGAAAAGTCGGAGCTTTTGAACCAATCTCACTTCGGAATATATTACTCCCTGTCGTCCAAATATACGACACTATCTTCTCGTTCTCCTCTAAGGGTTTTGCACCTGTATGTTATTTTGACTGCGTGTTTACATTTATGTGAATACACATACGTGCATATATATAGCCTGACGGTGCGAGGTCGAGGGCGTTTCTGTGACTCTAAACTAAAAGCGCACGTTTCAGCGCCTTCAGTCATTCGGCAGATTTCCGTGGTAAAACAACCCTTACTACAATTCTCACCGAATTCTGTTTTCGGGTGATCAATGCAACAGGGGAACCGTAAACCTCACGAACTAGATTAGAAGTTCTGACGCCGCTCCGTTGGCCGGGTGAAACGCTTAATCATTACTTGAAAAATCGATAAAAAATTTCTCATTATAGTAAAATATTTCTTCATAATTATCAAGACTTTCTTGTGGTTTTTCAAGAATTCGTTTGTGCTTTACAAGAGAAAGCTTTAGAAAATTTGAAGTGGTGTAGACAAGATAAAAGGATTAGAAAATCCTAGTGCACAATCAAAAAGGCAATCAATGGTTTTAATTTATCCTGAAATATTCTCGATTAATCAATTAAATTATTTAAATAAAAAACTTAAAACGCTAAACAAAATACTTAAGTCAAATTAAGTTAAATACACATAGATCGACTTTAACATTTTTGGATTCTAAAGCCAATATTTCCAACAATAACAGCAAGTATTAACAATAATAGAAATTATAAGAATAAAAAGCTACGAATACATTAATTCATTAATATAATGTAGGCATATCCTTGGGTTTAAATCGTTTTAATTTATCTTGAATCTAACTGAATTAACCGTTTCAGTTATTTGGCTTATCAAATGTGCACTAAATACCTTACCAAAGTTCATGAAAGTTTAGGATTCCAGAAAATTAAAAATGCGATTGGTAGCGTAGCAATTCGATTGGTAGTCACAAAATCTTACAATCTATCTTTATTAGCACTTTAAATATGTACGACAGAAGAAGGCAATTATGGTAGCTATTTGTTAATAAATTCTTGTTGATTGATACTTTTTCAATCATCTTCTATTATCATAATTAGTTTATTAATTAACTGCTGATGAGTAACTTTATCCCAAAGACGAGAAAACAAAATGTGACAAAAAATATATTTGCTAGTAAGTATTGTAACTCTATTCATACCTTTTCAATACGTTCATACAACGACAGTTTTCTATTGGACTATCACTTTAATATTTTGTATTTTTTTGGCATCTGTTAATTCCGTTTCTTTGGATTCAACTTTATTTTTCATTTTCATGAAAATTGTGAATTTTTTTCCAAAATTGAATACTTCAAACGAGGTAAAAGTACAGTAAAACTGACGCGCATAACCTAAGCGGGAGGGAGGCATTAATGAACGTTACTATAATATTGCACGTGTAACTTTATATATATATATGTGTGTATGGAAAATCTGAAGCCTATTCATAGAATTATGAGGAGAGTGTAAAGTCAAGAATATTTCACGCATGAGACGATCAATGCAAGATAGGAGCTAGTTAGGCATTTTTATTGTCAATCTTTAATTAATTTAGAATCGTATACAATTTTAGATGTCAAAAGTCAATTCTTCACTATATTTGGACAATGACGAAAATGAATCAAATGTACAGAAGGGAAAAAGAAATTTAAAAGTTTATAAGATTCCAAGAGATATTATCGGAAATAGCTATTTATTTTACTAGTGGGGAAAATGAGCAATTAATGCCAATCAGTGTGAAGTTTGCAACACGAGCCGAAGGCGAGCGATGCAATCACACGAATTGACAATCGCTTGTTCCCCACGAGTGAAACATGTTATTTTTCATAGCGCCTCCTTTGAAAATCCGATTTTCGGTACCTGTAGAGCGGGTTGAAACTACGATTTTCAACCCTAGGGTTGAAAGTCGCTGTTTCAATCCGCTCCACAGTTACAGCCAATCAGATTCTCAAAATAGTTGCTATGAAAAATAGTATACATTACTCGAAACAAAACACAGCGAAAGCATTTCGTGTGATTGCAGCCCTCGTTTCACTCGGGCAGAGCAAACTTCACACTCATGCAATCGCTCTGTTTCGCCCCTTGTAATGTTATATACTATTTATCAACATGTCTAGTGACAATTGTACATTCACCATCTATTTTGAGACGGGAAAATGTCTATTTTCATCACTTGTGGGGATAATAACAACAGTTGTGAAATCCGACACATTCTCGTCTCAAAAATATTCTTCTATTTTTCTGAACACTTGGAAAAAAATTTTGTTTATTGATCTTACAAAGTATTTTATTGACTTGTACACGTTTTAGAGACTCCATGCAATAAGAAATTAGGCGCACAGATGCATTTTCTGTCTCTTTTTTCGTCAGATGAGATAACCTGAAAATAATCTAAAAACTAAAAGTAAAGATAATTGCAACAAAACAAAAAAATAGATATAAGTTTTCCGAATTCGAAAATTCCCTCGACCCTTGTTCACGTTAAAGTTCGAAAAAGACGATTCTTGGCGCGTATTGATTTATATTAATATAAAATTATTATTATATTAAAATATCAAAGAACAAAATTTGAAATTTTTTTATTGGTAGTGAACTGAGTTTCGTCGAATTTAAATTTAAAATATAATGATTTTTGTAGTTAGAACATTTTTATTTTTTTAAGAAAGAACTAAAGCTCTTGGAAAAAAGTTTACTCAAACAATTTGGTACGCGCTAATATATACTCTACATGAAACTAACTTATTTTTTTTGCAATTATCTTTACTTTTAGTTTTCAGATTATTTTCGAGTTATCTCATCTGACTAAAAAGAGACAGACAATGCATCCGAACACCTGAGTTGTTATTGCATGTATTCTTTCAAACGTGTACAAGTCAATAAAATACTTTGTAAGTTCAATAAAAACATTTTTTGCCAAGTGTTTCGAAGAATAGAAGAATATAGCTTTATTATACATTACCGTTCAAAATTATAGGTTCACTTGTTGCTATTCTTAATTAATTAGTTGAGTTTGAAATTTTTGCCACTGCCTACATTATCGAGGATCACTAATCGCGTATCAGATAGGATACGTTGCCGACAGGTGTCCTCGCAGACAATGTCAAACACTTATATCGCAAATAAGACCTGGGCTCGAATCCCAGCGCAGTCAAGAGCGTCTTTTTTCCACACAAAGATTTCAAGTTCTTTAAAATTTGAAGTTATTCTTAATATTCTTATTTTTTATAAAACAAGTTATAATTTTTTTTGGATCATATCATGGATGTTAATAAAATTTTGCGTCTAATGATCCCAAGTTCAAGGCAAAATGTTAATTTTATAAAAAAATATCACAAAAAACGTCATATTTCAATCTTTTTGGAAAATTCTAACCAATGGTCAACTCTAACAGTGCTAAGCGTGAACGGTGTATCCTCTAGAAAGGGTCGATCCTGCTCGTTGCAGTGATACCGACTTTCCGCGGGAGAAAATTTGGCACTGGCGAATGAAATGATCCGGCGAGTATTATTATCAGGTCCTTCCTGCATGAGAACAGCGCCCATGCCCTTTGCGCTTGCGTCGGTTTGTATAACGAATCTGAGGGAAGGATCGGGCCGACTGCGAGATATCGGCTCTTGGAATGCGAGTTTTGCTGCCTCAAAATGCTGGACGAGCACGGGAGTGACCTTGTGAGCTCTTTTTGGGGACAGCATGTCCGTTAGAGGGGCAAGAACTTCCGAGGAATTCGGAATATATTCTTTCAACCAATTACAAATTCCCAGAAACGAACGCATATCGCTACGGGTGCGGGGCATAACAGCGTTACGGATAGCTTCGATGTGTATGGCTTGGGCAGTGTTACCGTGAGTGCCGATAACATGCCCGAGAAAAGGTAGAGAGACCGGTCCAAAATTGTATTTCTTCGGAGAAATGATCAACCCGTATATATCCAACCGTTAGAAGACAAGAGCGAGGTGTTGCAAATGACTTTCTCAGTCGGACGAATAAATGATAATGTCATCGAGGTAGGCTAGGGCAAACATGCCCCATTTTTCGGCCAGTATTTGTCTAACTAAACTTTGAATCATTGGAAAAAACATTGGAATCTGCCAGTAACCGCTTTTTATATCCAAGGTTGAAAATATCCGTGCATTTCCCAATTCTTTAAGAGTCTCGTGAAGGCGCGGAAGACATTGTGGCGCGTTGACTGTAATTTCGTTTAAACGGTGATAATCCACGCAAAACCTGTAGTCTTCGTCCTTTTTGCCCGCAATCACTTACGGCAGAGCTAAATTCGGAGTAAGATGGTTCAATAACCCCGTCTCTGAGAATCTCGCGCACTTGATTATTGATTTAATGGCGTTTCTCGTCCGAGTACCGGCGAAGCGGCTCGATAAAAGGATAATTTTCGACAAGGCAAATTTCGTGCTAGACCGCGGCGAGGGTTTGTCGGAGACGACCTTCATTATGGAAGCTGGAAGGATGGTCGCGAATGAGGTCAAGGAATCGTTCTTTGAAGGCTGGAGTAAAGTCGTGTTTGATCTCGAACTCCGTGTTGGATTGCGTCACTTCGTAGTCGCGAGGGAGAGGGCTTAGGTATACGCGCTGAAGTTCAGTTGCGCCAACGAAAATACAATCGGCGACATGATCATGAATGACCTGATGATTTCTTAACCAAGGCTGACCCAAGATCAATTCTGCGCGTATTTCCGAGCTAACTTGAAACGTGTCAGGATAAGCTCTTCTCTGAAGAACAGGGGTAAGACAAATGGTGCCCAGAAATCTGAGAGTTGCACCTACGGCCGCTCGAATAGCGTGAGGTGGACCAGATTGAAGAGTAGAAAGCTCGTTTTCGTTTAATATGGCGCTATTCACGAAATTCTCGGAGGCAAAAGTGTCGATTTTTGCGATAACTTTTCGATCGCCTAAGGTTCGATAACAGCCTTGCTGAAGAAATTCTCGCATTGAGAGAGAAATTCTCGTGGATCCTCATGTTCGAGGCCCGAGAATGAAGGTCGCGGTATTTTCGGGTTACAAAACGCGCGCATGAAAGCGCGCCAATCCGTGTCAGGTGTACGCTATGCATTCGTCACGGGGTTAACTGTTCCGCCGCGGTTCAGCTGAGTGGTGTTGGCCGATGCACGTGTTGGAAACTGCGAGTTATGCGGAATCGGGACGTTCGGAATGAACGGCGGTTCTGCATGATAACTTGGTCCGGCTGACGCTTCCACTTGTGGATGCTGTGACCGTGGCGGCAGTGGCTGAGGTCGGGCTTCGAGAGGTTCGTGGAATGCTATGTGAGCGTTATGGTCCGTTCTCGTTGGTGTGAAACGGCTTCTAGGCGGTCGTCTAGCGTTCTGTACATTTAACCGAGATTCTGCTACGACCGAAACGTTTGGTTGGTGAGAGCGTGAAGGAGGACTGGCTTTTCTGGGAACTGCGACTTCCGTGTGAGCGTTGTCGGGCGCCACCGGGATTTGCTGGTTGTACCCGGAACCGGGATGCTGTCTAGTAGCCATACTGCGTGCTGGTCTATCTCGACTGCGAGTGGGCGAGCCACTTGGTGAACGGAGCATGATTTCAGGGTAATAGGTTGTGCGATACTGAAGCTCAAATCAATTTTATAATATTACACTGAAAAAAATGGATTGTAAACGGTAATGAAAAATATGTTACCGGGTATAATCTTGGACTATTAACTATGGGACAGCGATCTAGATTATTAAAACCATAATCTGTAGATGTTAAGAAAAAGATAGTATCGGATAATATCTTGGATTATAAACTAAAACAAAACCAGATTTTAATATTTATAAGCTACAGATATTATATTTTACAATCCAAGAAGTTAAAATTTATAATCCACAATATTAGGGTTTATAATCCAAGATATTAAAATTTGGCATCCACGATCTTAAAATATAATATCCAAGTTATTATAGTCTATGATCCAAGCTATGAAACCCCATCATCCCTAATCGTTAAAATTCAAAGACTCACATGATACCGATAATTATAATTACAAATATTGTAGAAGAATATTCCAAAGTAAAAAGTAAAGTAGAGTTTTATACCAGATAAATGAAAAAGAAAAATCTAGGACCGTTTATCTGATACGAAAAATACATTTTATATAGTTCTTATTTTGGAGAATGTTCTTGTGCGTATATAATTACAATTATCCGACGTCATGCGACTAGCCCGTCTCTATTTTTCTATTATTTCAAATTGAAAAAAAAACAATTCAGTTTGATTAAGTTACAATTTATTTAACAAGTCGCACGGACGCTATAGGTGTTTCACACAGATTTAGTAAATATTAAAACAGAATTATAACATAAAATCAGTATCCATCACTACGCGTTATCGCGTACACTTTTTCATTGTAATAGTTGTGCATTATAACTGGATGATAACTAAGCAAATCAGCTTGTTTTACAAATATAGTTTTTGTGGTTTGAATCACTTCATGGGCGAAGAAATGCTCGCAGAAAGAAATAGTTTTATACGTAACGCAAAAGAACAAGATATAGCTCGTTACTGACGAAATTAAAATTTTGTTAATAGTCCTGGCGATATAGTCCAAAAAACAGCCTTTCGCGATGTTTTCTTCGAGCAGGATGAAAAATTGAGTTTAGGCGTCAAAAAATAAGTGAAGCAACATATCTTTTCCCGCGGCGTCAAATCGATGGACGTCATTGTTTAAATTACGGTTATTTATAATTTTTTAACGAAATTTCACGTTTTTCGCTTATATCCTTGATTCTTTACATTTTATTGAAAAAAAATTGAATAACTTTTTTTCCTCATAAAAAACCCTACAAAACTAGATGCCGACCGTAAAATAATATTAATTAGGTTAAAAGTTATGAATAAAAATAGATAATGTTTATGACGTTTAAATAAACAATCAGTCAAAGGCTTTGTTTACTCATATCACGCCGTTCAACAACGTCCGAATACTTCTTATTATTGACTATTATGTGTGCAAACCATGGAGTCGGGCAGTTTGTTAGTTTATGACTTATGGCTTTTTAAACAAATTAATAAACAATTAACCTGTACGAACCTGAAAAGTAGATATGGTGATGCTGATTTTTTTATCGATAGATTTCACTATTTCACATTAAAAATTATCATTGCTTAATAAAAAAATTCAATTTTGCAACTAAGGGAAATTTGTTTATAAATGTCTTAGTTACAAAATGCATTTTTTCAAGTGTTCCACCTCATTTTCATAACTTTTTATTGCGTACATTGAAAGTGTATGAATAGAGCTTTCATTTAATAGAAAAAAGTCCAAGATTCTTTAAGAACCAATGGAGACACAGTGCGAAGAAGTTTTTGCTGAATTGTTCAACAAATTTAAAGACTAGCGAAAACGAAATATATGTCCGTAATTCGTAGATTAAGTACTTTTATAAATTGTGAACAACAAATTCCCCGTGGAAATATTCACTGAAAAAAAATTCATCAAAATCAGCGGAGCGGCGGATTTTCGATAACTGACGCACGGCGGCAAGGTGGGGAGGGGCTGGATGCACTCTGAAAAAATATTGATTCGATCGTTCAAAATCGACGGCGCAGCTTTAGTCGCACTTTTCTCGGGAACTATTTGCGATAAAGTAATGATTTTTTTTTATTTCATACCTCGCAACGAGAGGAATTCATTTCTACTGTTGAAAATTCAATAATTTTGCTAGTTGAGCAGTGAAATACGTGTAATTTATTAACTGAAATTCGTTGCAGTTTTATTCGATGTTTCGATGTGAAAAAATAAAAAAGGATTTTACAAGCAAGATAATTTATTTTTTACAAGTATCTTTACATTTCTACTCCTATCGTAAATTAAATCTAAAGATTTTAATAACCATACACACAATTTTATCGTTGCATAAAATGTTCAATGTTTTAGAAAAATATATATCTCAACAATCATATATTTTACAAGTGTATATTTTTTACTAATTAATGATATATTTAATATAATTTTATGCATACAGACGTTTTATCATGCCTACAAATCCTTTCCTTAATGACTGTACAATCACATTTTAAAATTTAATTTAGATCTTCTAGGCGGCGGGCTTTCATTGTCACAATTTGTTGAACAATTGAAGTTTGAAATTTTTGTCACTGCCTATATTATCGGAGGTTCACTAGTCGGGTATCAGATAGGATACGTTGTCGACAGGTGTCCTCGTAAAATTTGAAACTCACCTAATTAATTTGAAATCAATTATCAGCCGCAAGGCAGAGCCACTTGTCGATATAAGGAGATCTTACTCCGGAGAATTAGATGTCGGACGCCTGTGTAGCTCAGTGGTAGGAACAGTCGACCGGCAATCGAACGACCTGGGCTCGAATCTCAGCGCAGTCGAAAGCGTCTTTTTTTCCACAAAAAGATTTTCAAATTCTTTAATATTTATTTAACATTGAATTCTGGCTTAATTTAATGACTTTTGTCTTTAGATTTAAGTGAATTTTTGAATTTGAATTCGTATGACTCGCGCGCCATCTACTTCAAGATTAATGAAACAACTAGTTAGTATATACCCAGATAACAAAGTGCGCGTACAGTGAGAGCGTTACCGCTCGCACGGGTGCGGATTATACATCACGCGTGCGTTCACAACGCCACGCAGATGCGTCATCATATGCGACGCATATCGCCGGCACATTGTGAAGTTCACATTCGTGACGGTGAAAAGCGAGCTTCATGCGTCTCGTATAATTTAAAATTATTTCCAAAATATTAATCATAATAGGAAATAAAAATACATGATGTACTTGAAAACATTATATTTAAAGTTGAAGACCAATATTATACATACGGGCAATAGATAAATGTTTGTTATATATCCAATAAATCTCAATAAACATTGTATAAAGTGTTCAATATACTTAAGTAACGACGAACGCGAACGTTTTTTAGTGCCGATAAATAAGTAGTTTCCTATATTAGTACAGTTATACATTTGAAATGTAATAAGTATTCAACTTATAGTTGAATTACAATGAACAGCAAAATATTTTTAGCACTGAACAAATAGTACATTTTCTTATATTATTAGAGTTATTTAGTGATGCCGGTCAACGCGATTATGTCGATCATTAGAAGAGTGTAGCACTCTACGTGATAACGGAACTCTACTATATCGACCTTATCAAACTATGATTTAGAATTAATTTAACGTTATTTAAAACTAGATGGAATTTTTCAATATAAATTGAAGAAATTTTCTGTGAAAAAAGGAACGCTTCCACTCCGCTAAGTATCGAGCCCAGGTCCTTTCGATTGCCGATCAAATGCTCTGTCATCTGAGCTACGGAGGTTCCACAACTTTTCTCACAGAAATTAATTCTAAATCATAGGTTGATAAGGACGATATAGTAGAGTTCCGTTATCACGTAGAGTGATACACTCTTCTAATGATCGACATAATCGACTGAAATGATTTAGAAAAATTGACTAAATAGTTTTTTTTTTTTTTTTTTGGTGAGGAGGAAAAATGGCAAAATCTTTTATAGACGTTGTACAGGACTCTCCTAGGACGGGTCTAGGCATACCTGTTAAAACCAAAAAACCCCCTCTCTCGAACCAATACACCACCCGCGGGACCGCCTTTCGGCTTTAAACTTCACGGGTGGTTGGTTCCATTAAAGTCGCGTACGACTCTTCCGTCATCCTTTCACTCGGAATCTACATCCGCGGCCACACGCCCACTAGGCAAACCGACTAGCCGCGCCACCCAGGGGAGAAAACATACAGATTCCACCCCCGAACGACGCGGACAGCCAAGTCTACCCGAGACGCAGGATCGCGGGTAAGCTCCTTGCGAAGCTGAAAGGTCTCTTTCCTTTCCTCCGCCAATAAATCTATTGGCGGGACGCTCGCTAGGACCAGCGCAGCGTTCGTCGAGATAGTTCTATATGCCGAAAATATTCTCAGCGCGACAAGTCTCTGCGCCGAGAACAGCCTCTTCTGGATAGCATGGTTTTGCAAGGCATTGGCCCAGACCGGAGCTGCATAAAGCAGCTTCGAATGGACCACGCTCGCCACCAATCTTCTTTTCGCTTCCTTGGGTCCACCAATGTTTGGCATTAGCCGGGCCAAACTTGATCCACATTGGATGGCTTTGGCAGCTGCGATCTTTAGGTGTTCGCCAAAGCTAAGCCTACGATCCAGCTGCACCCCCAGGTACTTAATGCTTGTTTTCCACTCGACTTCATGCTCTCCGAGAACGATCCTCGGATATTGGAAGGATCTCCTGTCCGTAACGAGCAAAGCCTCGGTTTTCTCAGGGGCCATTTTAAGGCCTCTGCTATCCAACCAGCGCTTTGCTCGCCACAGACTTTCATTGATCCTCAGCTCTAGGATTCCGACGTCGTCAGCGGCGTACACGACAAGTGCGTCATCCGCGAAGCCGACGATGCTCGTTCCAGCAGGTAGGTCCATGCGCAGAAAGTCATCGTACATGACGTTCCAAACGAGTGGACCCACCCGCGACCCTTGAGGAGCGCCGCATGTCATCTCTTCTTGAAGAGACCATTTGTCGCCCTCGTATATCACCCACCTGTCGCTCAGATAGTCATCTATCATTCGCAACAGGTAGTCTGGAACCTTTTTCCGCATCATCGCCTCGATGCAGATGTCCCATCTCGCGGTACTGAACGCATTGCGTATGTCAATGCTAATCAACGCACAGAATCCCTTACGCTTACCAGTTCCTTTTCTTGCATTTGTGGCGATGTTAACCACAGCTTGGATGGCGTCCACAGTGGACCTGCCTTTCCTGAATCCGAACTGGTTTTCCGAGAGCCCGTTCTCCCCGACCAAGAGAGCCTGAAGCCGTTGTAGAATCAACTCCTCCAGAAGCTTCCCCATCGTATCCAATAAGCATATTGGTCTATACGACGAAGCAACCGCTAGAGGTTTGTTGCCCTTCCTCAGCAGGACCAACCTCTGCCTCTTCCAATCCGCGAGGAACCTCCCCTCCCGAAGACAGGAGTTAAAGGCTTCTAGGAGGATCTCCGGGTATGCCCCGATCACCTCTTTGAGGATCTCGTTCGGCACCCCGTCGATACCCGGCGCTGTATTTGCCTTAAGCCTTCCACCCGCTCTCTTTAGTCCTCGCGGACCAATCTCTTGGTGACTATTTTGAAGGCGAGACCCCATGGGTCCTTCTCGACCTCACCGATCAAGTCTTTCCAGCATTGAAGTCGGCTTTTCTTTATGCCTCGCAAAAAAACTCTTTTTTCCCCTTTCCGTGCCTCGTGCAGCGTAGCATCCCCCTTTGAACGGGCGAATTTTCGCCGCGCTGCGAGGCATTCTCGACGTAGGGCTGCCAACTGGTCGTTCCACCAGTACATCGAACCCCTGGCTTGCCTGCGCTTACGGCGAGGCATCGAGTAGTCACAAACCGCGACCAACTTCTGCCTCACCGAGCGCACAGCAGCTTCAAGCGACCCAGCAGGGCAGACCCAACCAAGCTCATCGATGAGCCTGGTTTCTTCGAGGTGTTCGCGAAGTCTCTCCCTGCTGAGTCGTCTCGTGTTCCAGGAGGGGCTCCTTCCTCCGCCGCCCCTACCCTTTTCCACCGCTTGACACCCTTGTTCTAGACTAAATTCGATGCACCGGTGGTCACTCAAGGTTATTACCTCGAGGACCGACCAGTCGCTTATCCTTGAAGCGAGGCGAGGTGCGGCAATCGTGAGGTCAATTATTGACTCTCCCGCTCCTCGTCTGAACGTGAAATCCCCGCCCTGATTCAAGACGATCAGGTCGTTCCTAGCGACCATCTCGCCAACCAAGATTCCCCTCTTATCTAGGCGGGCCTCACCCCACTGGGGCGACTTACTGTCGAAGTCACACCCTATGAGGGATCGCCCGATGGCCTCACTGAGGCTTTCCTCAAGGAGGAGGATCTGGGTCTCAAAGATATCGAAGGGATCGCCGGGGGAGAAGTAGCAGCTGTACACACGCACACCCACCACCTCCACCCAAACGAACCCCGCGTCGGTCTCTAGGAAGTCCCCGACGCCCAAATCAGGGTTACAAACAAGGATGCCGGCCCTCCTTGACGCATCCTGATACCAAGCAGAGTTTTCGGGTGGCGCCTGACAACTCCTGACCAAGTGTCCCATGGCGCCCCATCCCCAACAGACGTTTTTTCTGTCGGGGTTGCTGCAGTCCCGGGACCCGTGGCCGTACCCAAGGCACCTGAAGCAGCGGGCGACTTCCACGTGCCCGCGAATACGGCACGCAACCCACTTGATCCTCAGTTTACCTAGCTGAAGCAGACGCGCGGCGTCTGCCTCAGCTAGGCGGATCACTGCAGTCTTCACCCCACCAAAGCGGGTGAAGAACCTGCAGGACCCCTCAAAAGCCGATCTGCCCAGTGCCAAGCACAGGGCAGACACAACCTCCTCTTTTTCAACGGTCTCGTCGAGGTCCCCAATTTCGAGGGACCTCGTCGAGACCAGGGCTGAAATCTCTGCCCACTCCCCGACCGCCTGGTCGAGCTCCCCCGGAAGGCCGAAACGTCTCCCCCCTTTTTGAGGACCAGAAGGACTTCTTCCTTCCTGGTCCTCCGGATAGACAGGACCTCAAGTCCTGCCTTCCGGGGGTCGACTTTCGCCTTCATTTCCTTCAAGATGTCGGCGTAGGACTGGCCGTCCTTCGCCGATACCTTGATGGCGTCGCCCGACCTGGCGGGCGAGGAGCGCTTCGAAGTTCTCTTGGCGTTTGTACCCTGTGCTTCTTGCACAGGGTCCTTCGCCCTTCTCTCAGTATCCACTTTTTTATTTTTGTTTTTCTTCTTTTTTGTCCTTTTTGGCGACCACTTGCCAGTCCCCATCTTTAATCGGGGGCTGGCTCTTGGCCACCTGCGCGTACGACGGTGACGGGCCGCCTCTCCCCCTGTTAGGAGTTCTTTCCTGAGGGGCCGAGGGGGCTGCCCTCTTCTCACCTTTGTTCTGAGGTTTTGGGGCGTCTCCCAGAGACGCAGAGCGCGGTCTCCGGAAGACATCCATTTTTTTTGAGACGGGGTGGGTCTCCAGCCTCTTCTGGAGTTCCACCCCGCTTTCAAGTAGGCACCTGTGGGTGTTGAGCATACCGCCCAACACCTCAGCTGCCTCGTTTACAAAGTCTTTAACAAAGCCAGAGTTATTTTTGAGCATACCCTTTTGCATTACGCTCAGGGCCCTGGATAGCTTTTCCATTTTCTCATTTTGCTCCTTCAGGAGCTGAAGGACGTCCTTCCATCCTTCAGCTCCTGATGAAGCACCCTGACTAAATTTGCCTAAGGATCTAAAGTTTCTTCAAAAAGATGTTGCTATTAATTATCTAGAAAAATTTCAGACTGTATCACTGCGTAGAAGGTCAAGAATTCCAGAAATGCTGTGATAAAAACCAAAATCTACGTTTAAATTAATTT
Source organism: Diplolepis rosae (assembly GCA_030998225.1). Lineage (NCBI taxonomy): Eukaryota > Metazoa > Arthropoda > Insecta > Hymenoptera > Diplolepididae > Diplolepis > Diplolepis rosae. Next base: position 1,112,320 of record JAPYXD010000158.1, on the reverse strand, counting down.
ATTTTTCGTAAAATGTGTTAAATATCATGTTATTTAATATTTTATATACTTTTTATTGTATTTTTATTTGTTATAAATGAGTTAATATTTATTGTTGTAATGATAAATAATTAGTAAAAAAGAGTTTCAAAATATTATAATACAATTCATAAATAAATTTGATTTTTTTTTTTTTTTGGTGAGGAGGAAAAGTGGCGAAATCTTTTATAGACGTTGTACAGGACTCTCCTAGGACGGGTCTAGGCATATCTGTTAAAACCAAAAAAATGCTTTCTCTCGAACCAATATACCGCCCGCGGAACCGCCTTTCGGCTTTTAACTTCGCGGTTAGTTGGTTCCAGCTTGAAGTCGCGTGAGACTCTTCTATCATCCGTTCGCCCGAGATTCCCATCCGCGGACACACGCCCGTTAGGCATGCCGACTAGCCGCGCCAACCAGGGGAGGAATCTAAAGATTCCTCCCCCGGTCAACGCGGACAGCCAAGTCCGCCGAAGACGCAGGACCGCGGGTGCAGGTCCCGATGCGATTTCTAATGGCCCTCGTTGTTGCCGCGCTCTGCACGCCCATCGAGCTCCCTCGTCTTCATCACCAGGGTGACGAATGACTCGATAAGCATCCATATCTATTCAGACTCGAGCATGAGAGAGACCATCGTGTCAGGAGTGAGTTGTGCGCCCACTGCCCGACTGACAGCCTCCCTTTCCGCGCTCCACCTGGCACAGACAAAGAGTATGTGCTCTGCATTTCCCACAAGGGATCCGCAGTAACGACACGACTCATCGTCTCTTTTCTTGAAGCGCTTCAGTTACGCATTAAAGCAAACATGGCCCAAAAGCGCTTGCGCCAGGTGAAAGCCGACTTCACCGTGCTTTCTATCCAGCCAGGTGGCGAGGTCCGGGATCAGACGGTGTGTCCATCTCCCGGATTGGTCACCATGCCGTCTCGTCTGCCATTTCTCGACGAGTCTGCGCCTTCCATCCTTGCGAATGGCCTCCTTCGCGCGAGCGATTTCCTGCAGGTTGGTGAAGCAGGTGAGCTCCTTACGGAGCTGAAAGTTCTCCTTCCTTCCCTCCGCCAATAAGTCTATTGGTGGGGTCTAGCCTCTGGTGTCCGCAGCGTAAGATGGCCTCGTTAACGCCGTCCTTCACGTGGCCATGGTTATTTCTCAGCATACCCTGCTGGAAAACGCTGAGAACCCTGGCGAAGACCTCCATTTTTTCACTTTGCTCCCTCAGGAGTTGAAGGACGTCCTTCCATCCCTCAGCTCTTGGAGAAGCACTGAAGTCCTCTTTCTCCATCTTTTTCTTTTTAATATTCATAAATAATTTTACCAGCGCATCGTGCGTAGAGGAGCGGGTCGGAATAGTTGGGAACGGGTGTACGCTCGGACCGAAGTCCTACTCGGCGACGAAACGCTCCCAGTGGGATGCCATACGAAAACGATCGTTTGGACTGTTCTTGGTCACAGACTGTGGAGGCTTTGCAGTGTCCCCCAAGAGATTCCATACACCAATTCGCTCTTAGCCTCATTCAAGAGAGAGCCCCTCTATAGGTTCTCCTCTCACATTCGAAGGACACATATCACAGTCATGCGGCGCTGACATTCATTCCGTTCACTTATTCCTCACAGGCACTCACAGACTCATTCTCAGCGCCGCTGCCTGGTGCATACATCCTTCTCCATGCATGGGGATAGACGCGTCTATAGCGTCCCCCGCTTTCCACCTGGGATAGACCCGTTCATAGGGCACCCTTCACGCAATGGGAAGATGCCCGTCTATAGAGCCCCCTGTATTTGTTCACCGATTCATCGGGACACTACAACCTCCATGACCCGAGGTCCGTCTGCTAAGCCTCCCCAGCCGTCCTTTTTTGGCATAGCCAAGAGAAGGACTTCGTCAAGGTACCAGTCCGAGGGGAGGATAAATAAATTTGATAATTTTTCTGAAGTATGTTTACCAAATTTATTTCATGTCAGTACCGTGGATGAATGAGTCAGTACCGTGTCACGGAAAATTTAAAATTAGATTTTTCTTCTCGATATTGCAACGTTGTAGCAGAATCCTTTTGGACTTTCATTTTTACAGTAAATTAGTAGGGAAAGGGTATGTAAGTCGGACCGGTATGTAAGTCGGACCACCACTGTTTTTGACTTTACTAGTGCTATTTTTACGGCGCTGTCAACTCGCATCGTCATCTTTTCGTTAGTCAACATTTTTTATGTGGTTTTGGTGACAACACGCGCATGTGCTATAGCTGCGCCAGACGTCACTGTTTCTGTACCTTGCAAAAATTAAGGTACTCATATTTTCGTGAGCTCTCGAAGTGGAGTAATTCCAGTAATATATTTAGGTAAATATTTTTGTTCGCCAGCATATTTATTGTATTTTTATGAGACGAATAGTTTTCCAAGCAAATCTTGAGTTTAAGTAATTTTTTTTATTGTTTTTAAAAAGTCGTCAGAATGTAAGTTGGGCCACTTGTAGGTATGTAAGTTGGACCACTAGTTTTTTTCTTCAGACGCATGATTTTCACGTTTGTTATGTTTGTTTTATGTGTGAAATCATCATAATATTGAAAATAAATTGTTTATTGACCCTAGTAGCGTTGAAGCAAGGAAAGTATTTCTGGTGAGCAGGATTAAATCTGTCGAAATATCGAAAACCCAATAAAAAATAGTCTGGAAAAAAAGTAATATGGTTTGAATCAATTTTTTTTCAATAAGGAAACTCGTTTGTCCTTCATCAGGCAGCACCTACCTAATACTTGCCTTACTCCAGCGCTACTAGGGTACAGTATTAGTGGAACTCTTTCAGTAGTTTTATGCATTTTTAAAAATTTTTTCGCCTTTATTCAAAATTAGCATGGCAAGCCGTCGCCCGAGAAAAACTGACCGTGGTGTGAAAGACTTCGAAGCTGTGCTGGATGCTATAGTATCAGTCAAAATTGAAAAAAAGTCTTCGCGTTCAATTGCAAATGCTTTTAACCTTCCCCCAACGACTTTACTGCGTCATCTAAATGCATTTGATGCTGAAATTCCCGACATCACGAAAGTTTCGAATGAACAATTATTGGAAATTGTTCGACACATTGCATCACCATATGCGAACACTGCTGAAGCGCGATTGGTTAGTGTTTTTTGTTTTCTATACAGATTTTCAGAACTTTTTTTTATAAATTATGTAATTCTTCGATATTTATGCACATTTTCGGGTTTTTGAATAGGTTTTTACCATGGAACAGGAAGCGGTGCTGGCCGAATACGTGATTCAATGTTGTAAACATTATTATGGGCTTAGCATCAACGAGGTGAGAAAGCTCGCATTTGAATTTGCTGTTAAAATGAAGGTGCCCATGCATTCAAGTTGGGAAAATTTAATAATGGCTTCGAAACAGTGGTATTATGGTAATTTGAATGAGATTCTTGATAAAACCCCGTTTGCGCCCAGCCAAATTTACAACATGGACGAAACTGGATTTTCCACTGTCCCGACCAAAATGGGGAAGATTATCGCAATGAAAGGGGTGAAACGCATCGGCCAAATAACATCAGGGGAACGAGGCTCACTCGTAACGCTGGCTTTTGCGGTTAATGCAATCGGAAATCAAATTCCACCCTTTTACTTGTTTCCACGTAAAAAAATGTCACCCTCTTACCTTGAACATGCGACTTTGGAAACGGTTGGTTTAGCTAATGAGAGTGGATGGATGCAGCAACCAGAATTCGTGAAACTCATGCAACATTTCATTAAACATAGCCACTCTTCCGTCAAAACGCCGACGCTATTGTTGTTGGATAATCATTCCTCGCATTTATCGGTGAAGACAATAGATTTGGCTCTAGCGAATGGAGTGACAATGTTGTCTTTCTCGCCGCATTGCAGCCATCGGTTGCAACCACTGAACGTTACGGTTTTCGGCCCGGTAAAAGGTGCGTGCTCGTCGCTGCACAACATCTGAATGCGGGAAAATGGTGGCCGTACTCTCGAAATAATGCACATTCCCGGTTCGAAGTATTTTTTTCCATACTTCTCCTATAATAATATAAGAAATAACAGTTGAATTACTTGCTTGCAAAGAAGCCACATACTCGAGAATACAATCCAAATTATCTCCAGATTCTAAAAAAGCTTTCAGAACTATTCGTAGCGGAACTATTTGTGCTAGTCGATTTTTAGGAATTTCCCTTTCATTTGTACTCTCAAAATCTTCGCCAATCTTTGTAGAAAAAGGACCAATCAATAATCCGCCCTCTCTCAAGTTTTTGAATCTTAAATCTTAAATATTCGGTTTTATTATTTTCATGAACTAAACCAAACACTTCAAACATTGAATTGACTTCAATTTCTTTTTCTAATGGAACTAAATGTGCTACGAATATTTCTTTAACTTTATCTTGTAATAGTTTAATGGGAACTCCAATCACATACTGCATTTCATCTATGACCAATTGAACAAATTTTCTTGGTACTATATAAATTTGTAATCATTTGCTGCATTTGGAATTCGATAATATTCTAAAAAGTATCCTTATCTGTATTACCAGACGTACTTGGCAAAGCTAGACCAAGTAACTCGTCAGGATCATTCAGAATTATGAAAGAAGAAGTTTTTAAATTTTCTACCTCACTATCTTTTCTTTTAGACATGTTAGATACCTTGTTACTGGACTGTATTAGGCCTTGAGTATTATTTTTTGTACTGTTGAGATTGCACTAGTCAAAATAATCACTTTGGTTTAATTTGTAGTGACACTTAAAAGAATTGAGGTTTGAAAGCTTTCTTTTGCAGTCAGGTACGGTACAGACGTAATCACTGTTTTCAGATAAGGAATGAAATATTCGCCAGTGTGTAATTAAGCTTCTTAAATTGCGACAATAGACCCTGCACATATAACAATTCATTTTCAAAAAGATTTAGCTATAACATTAGAAATATTAACACGAAATAAATTAGGTTTTAAAATCACCGTCATTAAAGCTTATATAAACACTTAGGTATTTTCTACAGTAAACGGGGTTTAGAGAAACTTATGCACGCAAACTTCTTCCATCCATCGCAATTTAAGATTTCTTATTGCGGCGACTCTCACCGTTCCACAAAACTTCTTTGCATAGATAAAAATGAACAGAAACAAAATATAATGAATATCTGGTAAATTTGTAAAAAATGATTCCATCACAAATCTTCAAAACTTACATTAAGGCAGGGTTGGCTGCACAGAGATTTGCTGCCACAGTTTCCTGAGAAGGGCTGTTAATATCGTACGCCGTATGAATATTATACACGTAACGCTGCAGAAAATTCCACACTTGTTGACAGGAGATCGAATAATTTGCGTTGAGAGTATGGAAAAACTTAAAGCATACATCTAATTGCTCCAAAGGACTTTCCATTAAGTACCGCATATCGTCTACATATGGTATAGATAGATTTCCCTAAAATTGCGGATATCGCCTATAAACACAATGAAGGACTTCAAAGTGTCGCCTCGATTTCGCAATATTTCTTTTCGAAGCTTTGATTGATTTTCCAAGTCAGACGAATCCTGAATATCAGATTACGTAATTAATAAATTTAAGGTGAAAGATTTTGAAATATTTTTAGAAATAATAATTTGTATGTTAATTTGTTTAGGATGAATCAAAGTCAAAAAATAAAAAGATACGTAGCAATATAGAAAGTTAAAAGTTAAAAGGTCACTGCTTACATAAACTATAAGAAAAGAACTATCAGCAACTTCAGCTTTCGATGGTCTGAAAGCTTTTTTTAATTCCTTGTTGTAGGCCGTCGACAGTGGAAAAATCTGTGCAAAATAAGGAATAAGGCAATCAGCAATAGCTGAGAACCAAGTTGAGTTCGCAAAGCAGGGGATATTTTCAATTGCTCAAAAATATTATCGTCCAGTCAAATTAGCCGATTTTATGCCTGTTTTGGGAAATAAATCCTACAGCTACCAAAAAAATCAGAGACATTCTCGCGGGTGTTAGAAACAATCCGAGTACAAATTGGACAGCAATTTTTGTAAGTTTTATCATAAACAATTGATTTTTTCATTTGTTTATAAACATTCAGTGTTTTATTGCATTTTGCAACTGACACCGGTTGTTTAATTGCTTCTAAATCAGCAACAAAACGTCAGACGAATTTTCTGCTTGTTGCAATAGAAAGCTGGAATATTTTACAAAATTTTAGCGCAGAACAAATTTGTTTATAACAAATAACAACGAAAATAACTTTTTTTTTATTCAAGTCATAACTTTGGTTCTACTCAATATTAAGAACTTTGATTCGCACGAAATTTAAGAGCGGCGTTTAAACTAACAATACATAACAAGCTCGATATCGTGCCGCCCTTTGTGCCCTCGAGATAGTCGATGAAAGTCAGCCCTCGCTGTGAGCGAGCTCACTCTCGCGCCACAATCCTCCGAGTAGTTATGACACGATTTACACGGTTTTGCGCGAGGCAAATCAAAACTGTAAAGCATAAGGTCAGAAACACACATTTGTTACGTTTGATCAGCCATTATACTATAAGGCAAGAGAAATAGTAGCTTGCAAAGAAGCAGATGACGATAATTTAAACTCGGTTATCGTCCGTCTTGGTGGTTTTCATACTGCTATGTCTTTTCTCGGTTCAATTGGTTATTTGATGAATGATCGTGGATTAAAAGAAGCACTTTATGAGATTTACACTGCGAATTCTGTTGACCACATGTTAAATGGACAGGGCAGTTCGCGGGCATACTTTAACTCGATGTGCTATCGCGAGTAAAATTTTATCCTCCGTTATTCTTATTCGCGACGAAGAGAAATATATGACAGATCTAGCGTACAACGTAGACGCCACTGACGTCTTTCAGAAGTTAAATAGTGAAAAATTCCGAAGTATCAAAAACAAATTTTTGAATCGTTTTAACGAAATTGAAAAAAATGGACCAACTTTCAAACTCTGGCTCCAATACTTCACAATTCTCACAATACTGAAGCAGTTCATTGCTGCGGAACTATCAGGTGACTGGGAACAATTATTTGGAATGCGTGCGAAATATGTTACCGTATTTTCACGCTTCTGAACATTTCCCGTGCGCCAAATCGGCGCATTTATACCTACAAGATATGTTGAAGTTACGAAACATAATGAATGCCGACGAGTATGAAAAATTCGTGAATAAAAGCTTCTTCACGATCAGTACTCTGGCATATAAATGATACAATAGAGGTCGCGTTGAAAAAGTACGTTGATTATGTCTCGAAACATTTCTCAAAAAACAGTTTCATCGTTTTCGATGGTTACCCAAACATGACAAAATCAGTGCATACTAAAACCGCGGAACGCATGTGGCGAACGCATCGGAGAATTGGGCGAGAAATCGTTTTTGACCTATCAACGGCTATAAGTTGTTCACAAGAACAGGCTGAAGAAGATGCCGATCATTTAATTGTCACGACAGCCATTAATTTGTCACAAGCAAAACCTGTTGCAATTGTGGGAGAAGACGTAGATTTGATTGTTTTGATCACTCAACTTAGCGCGACCAACAGTAACGTATATTTCCTCAAACCAGATCAAGAATTTAATATGCTTCATTCATGCATTTACCGGATGCGATACGACATCAGCGATTTTTAGGCAGGGAAAGGCTAAATTAATTCGCTTGATTAGTAGCAGCAAGGAGTTACAGAAAATCGCTGAAAATTTCAATGATCCAAATGTTAATGCACGAGTTATAAAAGAAAGAGGAAATCGTATTCTTTTAGCTTTATACGGATCCAAGAATCAAAATGATTCATTGAATGATTTCCGATTCGTGATGTTTAAGAAACTGAGCGCGAGACAATCGTTCCAATTGCAAAGTTTACCTCCCACGGAAAGCGCAGCTGCGCAACATCATTACAGAGTTTATCATCAGGTACAAAATTGGCTAGGAAATCACAAAAATCCGTTAGACTGGGGCTGGACATTAACTAAACGCGGAGTTGAGCCTGTAAAAGTCGTTGGATCTTTAATTCCCAACCAATTGCTAGAATCATTTTCGTGCAAATGTAAGACGGACTGTAAAAGTGCAAAATGCACCTGCAGAAAACATCGACTTAATTGTAGCGAAATTTTCACGAATTGCTTTCCGAAATGCACGAATTTAAAAGAAATCACAATTATTGAATACTATGATGAGGATGACGTTGTTGACGACGACGTAATGGACAGCAAAAAATGCGAAGAAATAAACAGCATGAAGAAGATGTACCGGAAAAAATTGCGAAAATAGAATAAGATTTTTTAAAAAAAGTTATAGCAATGTTTTTAAATAATCGTTTATTAATATTACATTAAAACTGTTAAATAAGTCTTTATTCCAGTTTAAAGTAATTAGAATTGTTTGCATATTTTTCTTCAATTACGTAATTATGCAATCCCATTATTTCATTATAATTATATGATTCAATAATAATTACATTATTCAATCGTCTTTACGTCCCAGAAATAATTGTTTCAATACTTTATATTAAAATTGATATTACATTATATTATAGTGCGATAATATATTATCTTTACATTATTGTAATTTCAAATTAATTAGTTGAGTTTGAAATTTTTGTCACTGCCTACATTATTTGAGGATCACTAGTCGCGTATCAGATAGGATACGTTGTCGACAGGTATCCTCGTAGACAATTTCAAACTCTTATATCGCAAATAATGCAAATGAATTCAATTATTTAAAGAATTTGAAAATCTTTCCGTGGAAAAAAGACGCTTTCGACTGCGCTGGGGTTGAGCCTAGGTATTTCGATTGTCGCTCGACTGCACTAACCACTGAACTACACAGGCGTCCGACATCTCCTTCTCCACAGGAAGACCTCCTTATCAAAATGGATTCCCGAATTCACATTTCATTTTCTAATCATTGTATGAACAGAGGAACGATTCAAACTAAACGATATGCTTTTTTTCTATTTTTGATACGAATCACAAGGAAGTGTTTCGATTGTAACATTAAAATCACGAGAAAGAAAATAGAAAAAATTTTGAATGCATTTTCCACCTGAAAGGGTTGAAAATTATTGTTTGAAAATATCACTATTATTATTATTTTGACGCGCTCTACCGATTTAAAAAAAAAGGTTAAATTTGGAGCCATACTTCCCGAGATATTGCATTTTTTTTCCATTGGTCGCTTTCGCGCGCATCCGCGCTAGCCTCGGAAAAGCGGAGAATCTCTATCCTCACTCCTACGCCGCGGCGCGAGAGTGAGCTCGCTCACAGCGAGGGCCGACTTTCACCGGCTATCTCGAGGGCACAAAGGGCGGCACGATATCGAGCTTGTCATGTATTGTTAGTTTAAACGCTGCTCTTAAATTTCGTGCGAATCAGTGTTCTTAATATTGAGTAGAACCAAAGTTATGACTTGAATAAAAAAAAAGTTATTTTCGTTGTTATTTGTTATAAACAAATTTGTTCTGCGCTAAAATTTTGTAAAATATTCCAGCTTTCTATTGCAACAAGTAGAAAATTCGTCTGACGTTTTGTTGCTGATTTAGAAGCAATTAAACAACCGGTGTTAGTTGCAAAATGAAATAAAACACTAAATGTTTATAAACAAATGAAAAAATCAATTCTTCATGATAAAACGTACCCCTTAGAAGAGATCCTGACTGCGCTAAATTTTACTCCGACTCTGACGGAAAAGTTCCTGGCATTTTACAAAAAGATATTTCGTAGTTACAAAATTAATAACTCGGGAACTATGACAGATAGAGAACACTTTTAAAATACTATATATTCCAATGAACGAGAAAAATCGAGTTGCATTTTATAACAACTTATGACTAGATAAACTTTTTTGTGACTTCTTAGATAAAAATTGAATAACTAATGAACAAATTAATTTGGCTTTATGGCGTTTGAACATTCTTACAGGAAATTGCCCGCTCTACAACTTTTGTTTGAAAACTTTTTCTCTACGAAGCACTCGTTTTCATCAATCCACGCGTAAATGAAAAAAAAACACGAATTTTTAACTTAAACCCTCCCCCTTATATAGAATTGTACAAAAAGGCCTACAAGATTCCCTGTAACAATTTTTTGATACGATAGACAAAAATGGAAATTTTAAATGAGCCAAATTACGCGTTACGAAAACATGTAACTGGGTCAGAATTTTTGAAACGCATCACCCAAATTGGATGAAAATTCAAATCTACTTCAAAATGATTTTTTACGATAGTGTTTACCATTCCTGACATAAATCTAAAGTGATTTCGTTCAAAAAAATTTTTTGTTTATAATATTAACAATTAAAGATTTTTGTTACTTTTTTTTGTAAAATTAATTCTGGCTGATCTAATTATCCAATTTTTATGTTTCTTGTGACAATGGAATCGTCATTTAACATAGATTGACTATGATTTTTCCCGATTTGAAAACTTGAAATATTATGTGAAATTTTAATAATTGTTTTTAACAAATTGATAAACGAATGTCTTCTTCATCGGATTTCGACTGGAAAAAAAACCACATGTACTTCATTCAATTATCTTTCATATTCCGTTGAGAAAAAAGAATCGCCCGCATTTTGGAACGATCCAATTCGGTCGAAAACATAGTCGCGCGAGGTGCCAAAACTGTGCCGTTCGCTCGCGCGCATTTATTCTTCACCGCGCAAATGCTTCGTGCTATGTAAAAAGGATTTCTTGGGTGAATAAATAATAGATTTTTGAAACGTATATAAGTAGTATACAATCTTGACATCAGTTTATTTAAATTTAATACAGATTAGGTAGTATTTTCAAGGATGATATACTCCTTAAACAGATCACTCAAATATGGTCCAAAATTACTTCTACTCGTTATGGTATTTTTTCGATATGCATTGACAATGTGAACTAAAATCCAGATTAATTTTGCAAAAAGATTTTTTTCTCATTTTTATTGTTGATTAATATAATGTCAATTTAAATATGATCGAACGTTCGGAGCGCGCTTTGACACGGAGCGTTCGACGCCTTTGAACACGTTAGTTGCTAGCGATCGTCATTTGTTTTTTTCCACATCATTATCATTTTTGCTTTTGTAGATCAGTCTTTTTACAGTCGAAACTGAGCACAGACCTCTATAAAAAATTAACGCGTTATTTTGGTATTGGTGTTCTAGAATTTCGAGTGTTTTTTTGGCAAAGTGGTTTATGTTATATCTGTCATTATTATTATTATCATTATTATTATTCATTCGAGACAGCCGCAGAACCAAAGCACGTTTTGTGCAAAATAGTATCGAATTCAGATATTGGTACTCTGTGCAGGATCGAACGTTAATTATTATGTATTACTTGGAGGCTTAATAATATTATGAGTTGAGGTAAAAGCACCAATAGCCGGACAGTACCCAATAGCCACGCAGAGCCATGAATTTTTCTCACAATTAGAGATTTATGAATCACTTATCGCTATTCTGATGTACCGTATACAAACCTCGAAACGTACACTTTAAAAAAGTGAAAAATTTGTTGAATTGGAAATTAAAACTTCGCCAAGAAAAAAAAATTTCTCTACTAAAGTACAAGGCTAGTCGAAATGTAGCGAAATCTGCTCTATAAACTAACTGACGCGTTGTCTTTGTTAAGCAAATAACATTTACATTTACCTTCATTTGTCATTTTAATACGTGTTACACTAAAGTCAAATGCTTTATATAAACTGTTGGAGATATCCGGTAATTGTCTCACTAACACGCGTTCTGTTGCCGCGCATGCGTCAATGTCGATATCGTATCACGTATACGCATACATCCACTACACTTGTAATAAAAGCATAGAGACGCACCATTATAATATCTATCGATTAATTTTATTGTGCAAATAAAGTTAACACTTTATATCATATAATTCTACTTAATTATATCTCCCAATACTGCCTATCTACTACAGGTTATGGGCCCAGTGGTGAATAAAATCAGTGTGGTGATATGAAATAAGAAATAATTGTGAAAAGACGTAATAAAACTGTGACGCTGAGTCGTGACCGCGGGGCATTACGATAATCGATAAATATGTATTCAGACGGATCATCACGCTTTGAGGTGCTGAACAAGCATAATTATGATGTTTGGCATGTGTGCATGAAAGCCGTGCTAGTAAAACATGATAAATGGGGTTACGTAAATGGTGAAATTGTTGCACCAACAGTTGTGGCCGGCGATGAGACATCAGCAATTAATTTGAGCAAATGGAAGGCGAATGACGAGAAGGCAATAGTCGACATTTTCTTGTCGATGGGCAGCGCTGAGTTGAAAACTGTTTCCAAGTGCACCACATCGAGGGAAGTGTGGGAAAAATTGCAGTCAGTCCATACATCAAAGGGACCCGTACGTAAAATCGAGTTACTTACGGATATTATGTCATTTAATCATTTAATACAGAGGCGCTGATTGGTAAAATTTTGGATGAGCATAGAAGTAGGCGAGCTAACGAACCAGACGATGATAACAACGCGCTCTATGCCGGTAATCGATACGGTAGAAATCGAAATCGAGGTAAACAGAAACCGAAGGGTAAGCGTGCTTATTTCATATGTGGTAAGACAGACCACCTGGCAGCGAAATGTAAACAACGTAGAGTGATTCCGCGAAAAAGGTCAATCCAGAGGGAGAGAATTTTTATATTGATGTCGCGCAATCGGAAGAAGTCAAAAACTTGTCATCATCAAGGAGATGGTGTTTGGATAGCGGTTGCACCATGCACATGTGTGCAAGGCTCGGGCACTTGCACATGGACACCGTGGTGAATTTGTCGAGAGGCCGCGTGTCAGGAATGAAATCGTTACCGGGAAGTACGTGAGCGTGTGACGTATGTCATCGTGGAAAATTGACGGCGAAACCGTTTGTGTCACGTACGAAAAAATGCACAAAATTACTGGAGATAGTACACTCAGACTTATGTGAGCCATCGAAAATAAAATCTGAAGGTGGAAATCGGTATTTCGTTACCTTTAAGGATGACTTCAGTGGCTGGTGCGAGCTGTATCTATTGGAAAGCAAAGATCAGGTGTTCAAGACTTTCAAAAAATATAAAAGCTACGCAGAGAAGCAAACAGGAGCAAAAATAAAAGCGTTGCAGTCGGATAATGGCCGAGAATATTGTAATGAAAAATTCGACGACTATTTGAGACGTGAGGGCATCAAAAGGCGGCTAACGGTGACGTACACCCCGCAGCAAAACGGAGTTGCTGAACGTTTGAATAGGACGATCATAGACATGGCCCGGTGCCTACTGATACAGTCGGGATTACCAACAATGTATTGGGGAGCGGCAATCCACACTGAAAATTATTTAAGAAATCGCTGCCCTAGTCGTAGTCATGGGGGGGTTACACCATACGAGTTATGGAATGGAACGATACCGAATTTAAAACACTTAAGAGTGTTTGGTGTGAAAGCGTTCGTGCTGAAGAAAGGACCAGGTCGTCGCAAGCTCGACGAAAAGTCGATTGAGGGAAGATTAGTCGGATATTCAGAGACGGCGAAGGCTTATCGAATTCGACGGAATGATACGGGGAAAGTCGTCTAAACGAGAGACGTGGCGATCGTGGAAGAGCCCACGATGAGGACACGTAGCACCATGCAAATCGATATCGACTACATGCCCCCTTACGGTAATGATCCGGAAACAGAGTCAGCCATCAAGGACGAGAGTATACGCGTGGAACGCGAGATGGGGCCGCCATTGAGACGCGCACGAGGCAGACATAGAAAAGATACGTCTGGGAAACGTGGAAGACCTGCAAAAATTTATCGATACGTGAGTGAATCGAGAGCTTCAAGCCGTGCATCGAGATGTGATGATTTGTCAGTGGACAGAGAAGTATCACCCGAGCGCCGAGAGGAAGAAATTGAGGACGACGTATTCGAAAAAGGGGATGATGGAAGTCGAGGTAAGAAGCGACCCCTCGACACATCACAAGTGCCGGTCGACAAGCGTGCACGAAGCGAAAAAGAGGCGAGTGACTCTGGAAACTCGTCCGATGACATTGAAAAGACGAATTCATGGAGACGAATTTTAATGAACATTTCGCTCAAGTAGCAGACGTTGAGCTTGATGAGGCCGTTCGAGGAGAAAATTCGCATGAGTGGAAGCGTGCAATAATAGAGGAAGTACGCTCATACATAGAACATAGAACTTGGGAACTTGTGAAGCGTCCTGGGCGAGGGAGAGTAATTGGCTCCAAAGTAATCTTATAAAACAAGTTGAACACTGAGGGCGGAATCGAGCGCAAAAAGGCGCGAATAGTTGCAAGGGGCTTTACGCAGAGACCTGGATTTGATTTCGACGAAACGTTTGCACCAGTGGCAAGACTGGAGACCATCAGGCTACTTGCAGCATTGTCAGTGGAGATGGGAGTAAAGCTACAACAAATGGACGTTGTAACAGCGTATTTACATGGCAGAGTTGATGAAGAGCTGTACCGGCCACATTAAAACTCACCCATACTCCAGACTGCGACGAAGATGCTGCATAGCATCTCCAAGAGGGACCAAGTCTGCAAGTTGAACAAAGCCATATACGGGCTGAAGCAATCCGGGAAGAAATTGTATGAGCGTTTGAAAGCCGTACTAATGAAGCTGGGATTGGAACCCACGGTGTCGGATCCGTGCTTATTCCAACGCAAGTCAAACGGGAAAACCATCATGGTTGCAGTATACGTGGATGACTTGCTGATAGCTTCAGACGACGAAGAGATCGTCGTTAAATTGAAAAGGGGAATTAAAAAGGAATTCCAAATCAAGGACCTGGGGGAAGCCAAATACTGCCTAAGAATCGAGTTTAAACAGGAAGACGGCAGGGTGAGCTTGAGCCAGGAGAAATAAATAAACGAATTGTTGAAAAAGTTCAATATGAGCGAATGCAATCCACAAGGGACGCCAGCGAGTCTGACGTCGAGGTTGAAAGCCGGAACGGATCCGAGGAAACCTACAAAAAATCCACAGTATCTAGAGCTTGTTGGATCTTTGATGTATCTGTTGATAGCGACCAGACCAGATATTACGCACAGTGTAAATGTGCTGAGTCAGTTTAATGAGAATCCAAATGAGGAACATTGGGGTGCTCCGAAGCGGGTATTGAGGTATCTGAAGGGAACATCGAGACTGGGGCTAATTTACCGTGGACCAGTAAACAAAATCATCGAATACGCCGATGCCGATTGGGGAAACGACCCAACAGATTCGAAATCGTACACTGGATACGCATTCGCCGTGGGAGGAGCTGCGATCAGCTGGAAATCCAGGAAACAAAGGACTGTTGCACTATCATCAACGGAGGCCGAGTATAAGGCGCTCACTGAGGCAACAAACGAGTCCATATAACTTCGTGGACTGATCAACGAGTTGGTTGTTCCTCAATTATCGGAAGGACTGCTGTATTGCGATAATCAGGGCGCAATACAATCGACAATGGCTACGAAATTCAATGACCGTACGAAACATGTCAGGATCCAATTTAATTTCGTACGGGAAGCCGTGAAAAATCAGGACATAATTCTGCAGAATGTAGCGCCAAAAGAAATGATCGCCGAAATTCTGACGAAGTCGTTATCGAGGGAGAGACATGCTGAGCTCATTCGAGCACTGGAAATAAGAGAGATACCATAATATCGTTCGGGCCCGTGTATACATGTTCGTATTAAGAGAGAGTGTTGGAGATATTCGGTAATTCTCTCACTAACACGCGTTCTGTTACCGCGCATGCGTCAATGTCGATATCGTATCACGTATACGCATACATCCACTACACTTGTAATAAAAGCATAGAGACACACCATTGTAATATCTATCGATTAATTTTATTGTGCAAATAAAGTTAACACTTTATACTATATAATTCTACTTAATTATATCTCCCAATACTGCCTATCTACTACATAAACCATAATATTTTTCAAAATTAAAAACCATTTTCCTTTAATTAAATATTTTAAATCCGGTTATTAGGTCAATCAATATTCGTTTTGCCTAATAACCGAACGCGCGTGTCCGTACTGTTAATATTTTCAAGAAATGTGATAAGTATTTCATTGTTTTAAATTCATAGAATATATCTATCTAATAAAATATGAGGCAAATTACTTTAAACATATTTTAATTAGTAAAATATGAAATCCAACCTCAATGAACATTTGACGTTTATTTTCTTGTTGATTTTACATTGGGAACAATGAAAATATGCATTTCAGAGTGGAATTTCCCCACTTTTTGATGTTTTTGAATGATAATTTCCAATAATAATGATGAATTATGATTAATAATAGATAATTTTTCAAAGAAATAATGTTTGAACTATGGATTTGCTTAAAATCTGATGTTTTGAAGAAGTATTTTCATTTTAACATATGTATTTTCTGGGTTTTATGTATTTGGTGTCTTCATTATAGATCATGGAAAAAGCATCAGAAAAAAAGATTAAAAAGCTTTATACTAAAACGGATATTATAAATGCCATTGAGGATATAAGGCAAAAACGATTGACAATTAGTGCTGCAAGCTCTAAATATAATATATTCTATTTGTAAAATCTTTTCAATATTTATTTTTTTACAAGCGTAGACCTAAAAAATGTTTCCTAAATATTTGTTTATTATGCTTAAAAAATATCAAATCCATATCAATAAAATTATAATATTCTCTTCTCCGAGTATTGGTGCAGCGCTGTCCGGCTATTGGATCAATTCACTTTTCCCGTCCGGCAATTGGCTCCAGAGCATTATTTAATAAAGCGAATTATTAAAATGGATTATTCAGATTTAACACAACTCTGGACTTTTTGTTATAGTAGGGAGGACACATACATCAAAATAATCGCGGCAATTCTTGATTCCGCATCACATTTAGAACGATTAATACAAAAAATTGAATGAAATTTCTTTAGAAGTCCGGCTATTGGTGCTTTTACCTTAATTTGTTAGTTTTCGATCAGCCGAAGAATCAACACATTATTTGTAAAATATTCCAAACACTTGCATTAACCAGAATTATGTGTAAAATCAATCATTTAATTCAGTATGTTGTACTATATATTCTTCTTTTTCCAGTTATTCATCATTAAATGATCCAACTAAGTATTTTGTTACGTTTATTTATTCACCCGAGAAATCCTTTTTACATCGCACGAAGCATTTGCGCGGTGAAGAATAAATGCGCGCGAGCGAACGGCACAGTTTTGGCACCTCGCGCGACTATGTTTTCGACCGAATTGGATCGTTCCAAAATGCGGGCGATTTTTTTTCTCAACGGAATATGAAAGATAATTGAATGAAGTACATGTGGTTTTTTTTCCAGTCGAAATCCGATGAAAAATTTCACATAAAATTTCAAGTTTTTAAATCGGGAAAAATCATAGTCAATCTATGTTAAATGCCGATTCCATTGTCACAAAAAACATAAAAATCGGAAAATTAGATCAGCCAGAATTAATTTTACAAAAAAAAGTGACAAAAATCTTTAATTGTTAATATTATAAACAAACAAATTTTTTGAACGAAATCACTTTAGATTTATATCTATCTTAAAAAATTATTTTGAAGTAGATTTGAATTTACTTCCAATTCAGGTGATCCGTTTCTGAAATTCTGACCCAACTACTAAACATACCCTCTTCTCCATCATTATCTGCAACATTACCCAGTTTTTCACATCCTCGCAATTTACAACTCTGATTCACATCTCGGATCCAAAGTTTTCCTTTATTTAAAGTTTTAGGAGTATTCCTCGTTTTTGGTTCCCCGGATATAAAATAAACCCCAACTCGTTCTGAAGGGAAAGCGAGCACAATTTCTGTTGCCACTTTCATGAAAATATGACCTTTTATCCTGAAAAAAATATATAAATATATATATGATAGAATATATGGCTTCGGTGCCATAATTCTGAATCAACTACTTCATGCAGGAATGCCTATTTTTCTTGTCTGCAAAATTCCTTAAGAGGAAATCTACTATAAGTTCTGTTAATTCTTTTCGAATTGGTCCATCAAATTGGTTTCCAGAATTTCTTATTTTGAGCAATAATGACCTTCCTCGCAGAATGCTTCCAAGGTGAGCTTGCAGTCCCTACATTGGCGTACAGCCCATGATGAAATACATTTTAATTGACGGGAAGCCATGTAAAAACGAAAGAGAAGCAAGAAAATTTAACAAGAGGAGTGAATAAAAAATAATTAAACTTATAATGTTATAAATATATTCATAATTTATCCTTTGTAATTCATTTTAAAAATGGCTTAGTGTATGTTCCAAAATTACTTAAAGAAAGCCTAAAGGATATGTGATACTTTACCACCCGTGTGGAAAAATTTCATGGCGCTGGCCAGCTCCAGAACAGACTGTAACGTTTTTGTACGATTAGCCGCTAGTCAGCCACTAATGCACGGCTGGTTAGCCACTAATCGGTGGTCATTTAATAAAGTTTTGGGTGAAAAACCATTTTAATTGAACATTTATCGATTGCGATTAAAAATCATAATCTCTCAAAGTAATTCAATCTTTTCTTATATTCTTCTTTATTAGATACACGGGATTTGCACTTACCTAATAATTAAGAAATAGATCACCGTTCGGCAAGAAACATTATACTTTTCATGGGTCAAAAAATGCAGTCAAGCTCTTGCTCAGAAACTTTTGACAGTTTATTCAATTTGTCAACACGTTTGAGCGATGAAGACTAGCAATATGACAACGCACAAAGTCATAACTTAATCTTTGCAATTTTTGGAATCAAGAAGTAAGTCGTAGCAATATTTGCAACAAGGAGATACTTGTTTCTGGCCGCGTAATAAATTTTTCTAAAATTTTTCGTTCGCCACGTATGAACTTTTTTGTCATGGAATTCTGACCAGCGTCAGATTTGAGCCACACTAGAACTTCTAGACTAGCCGGTCTGGAGATTGCCACACCTGGGCCAGATCAGACAATAGACTGCCATGAAATTTTTCTACACAGGCATAAGAGCAACTTAGTGTCCCACGGTGTCTTCCAAATTTATCGAGACAAGTGCTATATTTTGAAACAAAATCCTTATTAATTATTCGAGTTAACAAAAATTTATTTTGTTAATTTAAATGAAAAATTAAAATAAGCTTTATATCCAATTAAAAATATATATAAAGTAAAAAGTAAGTGAAATGATAAGTTATGAATGTATAATGAAAATTCATATGCATTTTTTAGGAAGAACAAAATTTGGAAAAATTGTATATTTCAGGGAATTAACAAAATTTTACTTTTCTGTTCTGCAGATAATTCTTTAGATCCTGATGCAGAATCACGATCTTCTGAATAAAATTCATCACGCTGGATATTTGTGAGGTTTACCTTAGTATGATTTTTAAACACCTACAACAAAAATAAGACTTCGATAATTTTACATTAAGCATTTTTCTATTGTATTACGGCGCAACATTATATTGTTCGTTTACTTTAGAATTTGAGTTATATTTTTATGTGCCTCTGGCGCGTAAACTCGTATTTACGCTACAGTTGAGAGTAGCGTAATGTTGTGTTACGATACAGAGTAATGTAATGTAAAAATTTCACTGCGCATGCACCTATATCCCTACAGCGGATCGTAATCTTCTTATTCTTCTTCTTTTTCGTACAGCGTTGGCACCATACTGACAAAGCCTTGTACATTTGAACTGTGCATGCGTTTATTACAATACGCTACTACTACACAAGATCGAAAAATCAAAATGGCCGGAACTAGTCGCGAAATATCAAGTGCAATGGACGAGAATCATGATGAATACTAGATTAGATTCGAGTGTACGCATGAAAACTCGTATACGCACCGAAGTCACATAAAATAGAATATGTGCCAATGCACACAATTTGCGTAATTACGAGATTCGCTTAAAATGCTCGCAGGACTGATCACGCTTCGGAACATAATATACTATTAAAAAATGTTTATTTCAAATTCTCCGTATATTACTGTGAATTTTCTGGGACTGATGGTACAGTTAGCGTTGCGTGTGACGATTCGGCAAACTAACTTAGGAATTCAACTTGGGGCATTAACGGGGCGCCATTTTCTTTTCTGATGCATACGGCTGCTTATACGAGCGCGTCATCGTTCCCTACAACGAGCAGCATCTGCCGTGCAAATGAAAATGAGCGTATCTGCAGAGGAGCCAACTTTACACTGGAAGCAAAAAACCACTATGACATACCACACTCATATTTTTACCAGTTTTTTAAAACTAAAAGTGTCTGCTTACATAAAAAACACTGCCTTTTTAGATTTTTCAAAAAGAAAGACGTATTTTTATAATTTTCAGTGAGAATTTGCAGTTGTACTAAATTACAATTTCAACTACTTGGACTGGAAATACCGTATCTGCTACAAAAACTTTTAAACAATAGTAAATCACTCAGTATCATCAGAAAAGGCAAATAAAATATCCAATTTTCTATATATGTGGATAAATCTGTTAAATAATATACAAGAATATCGAAATTTGCATTTATCGAACTGTAGAGAAATTTTAATATTATGTCACTCATTCTAACTAATAGTTTGTACGAATTTTTTTCAAAAAAAAATTCCTTAATTTCTTAATTAGTAAATTTACTATTATTTGCATAGCTTATGATTTTTTTATATAAATGATTGACATTTTATCAGTTTTTTACGTAAATTACGGTTAGTTAATGGGATTAAAAAAGGTAACAGTAATATCTGATGAAGTTTGTACACTCGTGATTCCCTATAACGAGATTCCCTGTAACGAGGCCTCCCTTTCACGAGCGCGTCACGGTTCCCCATTACAAACAGACGATCGTCCCCTCTTCCCCACTACTACGGAATCAAGCGCGCTCGAATTTGAAACAGTAATCTATGAGTTTCATGGCTTTTATCACAAATTAATGAGAAAATAATTGGACAATTATTGAAAAATTATTTAATTGTGTAATTTTACAGTATTTGAAATAAAAAATTTAATATTTAATTTTTGAAGTGTGGAGTTTTCAATATTTTGAAGTAAAGTTGGTTATCAAACATTAAAATTGCATAAGCTTTTTTAGAAATTTTGATATTTCACACATTACTGTAGATAAGTAAAATTTTCGCGTTTTAAACAATATGTATGAAAATTTTATATAATTACAATTAATCAGTATGTATAATTTTGCGCAGTTCATTATTGTGATCAATATTATATGTGTAATACTATGTTTCGAAACGCATCTTTTATAAATGAAAACCAACAGCAACATTTTAACATTTATATTACTGTTTATTACATTTATCATCCAGACTTTTCTTTTTTTCTGGAAATATTCAAAAATACACCTGATAAGCAGAGATAATTTTATTATTAATAAACGTCAATATAAATAATTAATAAATTATTAATAAAACGTCAATTCCATGTTGAATACTTGCAAAAATCTTTTTTATACGCTTTTTTACTATGTACATACAATTATTCACATGGCATCACTGGCAGACTGACTGCACGCATTATTTAAATGCGCATAACAGCGCATATCAACAAGTAAGATATGGAGGGGATCCCTCTCGCGCTCGATGCAGAGAGGTCTCCGATGCTCGAGCTTTTCGTTATAGGTAATCTCGAGTGTACTTTTAATTCACATGAGGCAATCACATTTTTTGTTACATTTTATATTTTCTTGATTAGAATAACACTTAAAACAATGGTTAAGCTATTGATTCACATGTTTTTAAAACTCTTTATAGTTATTCAAAAGTAACACTTAAACGGAGACTTAAATCCTGATCACATTTTTTTAAAGCCTCATTCACTTATCACAGAAATTAATATTTAACAAAATATTTAAGATAATGAATTGAAACGAAAGAAAGTCAAACGAAATTTTAAGGAATCCACTTAAAAGGAATACATAATGTCTACTAATTATAATCTTGTAATTTGAAACATAAATATTTGAAATTTATAGCGATGTTGTAATCTTACATTTGTCGCTTTCTAACTAATTCACTGAGAACAAATTCAAATAAACTTTCAAAGGCAAATTCGGTGATATGTTTTCTTTATCAGGCAGTGATATTGCAAAAATCCTATTTAAAGAAAAACATAATTGTCAAAATATTTTCCCTCCATAACCTTCAGAAGAAACACCCGTTGCCATCAAACAATTATCTAAAGTTAAATTTGTCTACGCACATCTAAATATGTTTAAAATATAAATTTTCATAAACAGTAATTAACATTACACAGTTTTTTACTGAATATTAACACACTTACTGAAAATGAACGAAGTTTATTTCTTATAATTTGATACCTTAGCTCAAACCAATTTTATAATAATATTACAGATGATGTGAATTACACATTTTCTCAAAGTCACTCAATTTCTTTTTGAATTTAAGTGAAAAAGGAAATTCAATTTACTTTGCTTGTTGCAAAGAACACTCTGAAGCTCGAGCTTGTCGTTGGAGGGAATCTCGAGTGTACTTCTCGGAAAGTGTTAATTGTATTAGTGTTAAAACGGAAATCTAGCTCAAAATGTGTGTAATTTCAAAAAGATGCGTTGCTAATACAACAGAGCTCCAAAGTTGAGACGCGCGTTAAAGGCGATCGAGTTTCCTATGGGAAAATAGATTTTGCACCAAGGGTAGTACGCACGTCTTTATAGCCGAGCGTGATGTTAGTTGGATGAGTCGTAGGTCAAGTCCAACAATCACGCGAGGCAAAAGACGTACCCTACCCACCGTCGTGCTCACGCAACTTTATATAACACAAATGTGCGTTATTTTGTTTAAAAAATTGAATTTCTGAATTTTAATCGTCTTTTTTGAAATTTAAATAAAAAATATATGTCTTATCAGAAACTGTGTTAAAGAAAATTTTTAGAGCTTTTGGATCGAACAATTTTGCATTCTTACGTTTTTGTTCGTATTTTGCATATTATTGTTAAATAATTGAATTTTGGATTTTAAATAGTATCAGGTGTACAAATAAGTTTCCGCTGTTTGAAAAAAGTTGGCACCTCCGGTAAGTTTCGGTTGAAATTGACAAATGTAAAACGTCACTGTCGTAAGGTTGGACACCAGTCAACAACATAACCTTGAAATATTAGTGAATTTTCATCAGTATAATATATTCTTTTATGTGCCTCCAGCGCGTAAACTCGATTTCACGCTACAGTTGAGAGTAACGTAGTGTAATGTATTACGCTACAGAGGAATGTGATGTAAAAATTTAACTGTGCAAGCGCCTATAACCATACAGCGGAGCGTAATCTTCTTCTTATTCTTCTTCTTTTTCGTACAGCGTTGGCTCCGTACTGACAAAGCCTTGTAAATTTGAACTGAGCATGCGTCTATTACAATACGCTACTACTACACAACATCGAGAAAATCAAAATGGCCGGAAGTATTCGCGAAATGTCAAGTGAGATGGGCGATAAACACGGCAATTTCAACCTTTTCAGATTGGATTCGAGTGTACGCATAAAAACTCGTATATGCGCCGAAGTCACATAAAATAGAATATGTGCCCATGCACACAATTCGGGTAATTACGAAACTCGCTTAAAATGCTCGCAGGATTGATCGCGCCTCTGCTTCGTCTCGGCTTTGCCTCAGCTACGCATCGACTACGCTTCGATTACGCCTCACCTATGCGTAGTCTACGCCTTGGCTTCGATCTCCTGCGAGAATTGTCGCTAGTCGCGTAATAACCCTCATTATGCGCCTAGGCACATAATATACTATTGTGTGCGAAAATGTCGAGTTTTGAACCGAATAAGCTTCGTCTGCGGGAACTTCTGATTTACTTCTTCAATTTGAAGAAATCTTACAGCTGAAGCGCATCGATTGTTTGTAGAAACATATGCTGAGGCTGCCTTAAGTGAGAGAAGTTGACGTGAGGGGTTTCAAAAGTTTAAGAACGGTGAATTTGACATCGAAGACAAAGAACGTAGTGGAAGGCCGAAAGTGTACGAAGACGCGTAATTGGAAGCATTATTGGATCAAGATTCGTGCCAAAGGTAAGAAGAACCTACACGTACATTACGACTGACTCAAAAAGCAATCTCACATCGTTCAAAATCATTGGGAATGAATAAAAAAAAAGAAATTGGGTTCCGTATGAATTGACGCCGAAAAACGTTGAACGCCGATTTTCCACATGTGAAATGTTGCTTTCCAGGCATAATCGATAGGGTTTTCTGCACCCTATAGTCACAGGTGATGAAAAATGGATTTACTTTGATAACCCAAAAAGGAAGAAATCATGGGGACCTCCTGGCCATGCTTCAACATCTACAACTAAGCCAAATATTCATGGAAAAAAAACTCTTGTTGTGTATTTGATGGGATCAGCTTGGTGTCGTGTATTATGATATGCTCAAACCGAAAGAAACAATTACTGGGGCTGTCTACCGAACACAATTGATGAGATTGAGTCGAGCACTCGAGGTAAAGTAATGGACAATACTTCGAAAAAAACATAAGGTTCCGATCTTTCACAATAAATGCCCAATGTTTGATAAAAAATGGCGGAAACTTATTTTTACACCTGATATAAATTGTATAACGTATCTTATTTGATATATGTATTAAATTATCTTCCATTCAAAAAGTCATTTTGCTTTTTTTAACTTTTAAAAGCTGTTAAAAGGATCAGGATAAAAAAATGTTCTCCAAAGAATATGGGTAGATAACAGACCCAATAAACACAGCTCCGTTCTTCGTTTCTCTCAAAAGTTCAATTTTGTATACATTCACGCTTTTCACATAAAGGGGACGATATAATAATAATGGATCATCTTTGATTCTATCCTCGACCCCAATTCAAAGGATCCTGCACTTTGCTTACAAGTCACTGATAAAACTAGTTATTGTTCCGAAATACGTGCCTGTTGCGTATAAAATAAATTCCGGGAATATGGAACAAATATCATTATAAGAGGGGACCATCTATGATTCTATCCTCGACCCCAGTTAAAAAAAATCCTCTACTATGCTTAAAAGTTAGCGCTAAAACTTGTTAATGCCTTTTTGAATTTTTTAGATATCTTTTTATTTTGTGGAGATATCGTTTAATAAATTTTAGTAGTTATATGTTTCTTGAGTTGTTTAATCCGAACTCGCAGTGGGTTTTCCATTTCATGGTTTGTCTCTAACCTTTCAAAATTGAAAATGGCGAATCCAATATGGCTGGTCCACATTCTGAAGTGTCTAAATTACTATAAAAGTCAATATTTGTGTATCAAATTACTTACATCCTTCGAACTCTAATTCACAGACAGGTTAATTCTGAATCTGAATACCTTATAACCTTAAAATACTTATATACAGGCAAGCAATTCTTCGACCCAAATACCCTACACTTTTGTACACTCTTGTACACAGACAGACCAATCTTAAACGTAAATACGTCATAATATTCAAACTCTTATATACAGACAGGTCCAGCTTGAAGCGGAATACTCCTAAACCTCCAAATTACTTTATTTTCTTAAGAAAACGTTCGCGCTTCATTTCAAATGATCTTTGGAGGAACTTGCGTTTTTGACCAGTAGAGTTGTCTTCTATTTTCAAAGACCAGCAATAGACCGCCATCATTCTTTCATCCCACCTACCTTGATAATGTCGCTCTTTTTCTTTCAAATCCTGGTGAAAACGTTCACCCATCTCTTCGCTGAATGCTCCAACATTTTCCGGAGAATAGTCCAAATGAGAGAAAAGGAAATGTAATTTCATACTCATTAAACAACCTAATCGCTTAAAACTTCTTAACTTGGTAGACACAATAGTTTGAAACTCTGGATCCCGATTGTTCCCTAAAAAATTCTGTACAATAGATTTAAAACTGAACCAAACATCCTTTTCAATAGATCTCATAGTTTTTATAAAATCATCATCTCTCATTAGTTTTTTTATATCGGACTCTACAAAAATACGTCCCTTAATTTTAGCATCAGTCAAATTTGGAAATTTCGATTTAATATACTTGAAACACGTACTCCGTGTATCTAAGGCTTTTAAAAATTGTTTCATCAAACCTAGCTTAATATGGAGTGGTGGTAGTAAGATTCGCTTTGTATCAAAGACTTTCGTGTAATACATTATTTGAACCAACTTTCCACTCCAATCTTTTTGCCCATTTCTTTTTCACCCAATGCTGATCTCTCACGACTGTCCCAAAGGCAGAGGAAACAAAGATTTTTAATGTTTCCTAATTGTAAACCAACTACAAGATTCAGCATTTTGAAGTCACCACAAATATGCCATATATTCGCATTGTACTTTATCTTCTCCAGGAGGAATTAGAAACTGTCATACGATTCTTTCAGTATAGTTGAATGGCCTATTAGAACTGCTGCGTATTCATTTCCGTTATCAAGTAACACCGCTTTCAGACTATCTTCAGAAGAATCTATGAAGAGCCGCCATTCCTCTGGCTTATACACTTCTGGTTATAATAATCAACACTTGCAGTTTCATCAATCTTATCAGTATCCATTGATTCAAGTACACTTGATTGAAAAACTATCTCTTTAGACCTATCTATAGTCCCTATTTTGGCTAGTATTACACTTTGCACGTTAGGGTAAATAAGATCCTTTTTATTCTTCCCATTAAATCCTTTTGTATTACATAAGCAAAAGTAACAATCGGTATGGTGATCTATGGGCTCGTGCTAAATAGTTGGTTGTATAACATTCTTTTTGATGCTTTTATCATCCCACTGAGATAAAGTGTGTCTACAAGCATTAGACACTGAGAGACACTTTATTTACATACATAACAAAATTTATCAACATTTTTAATGCAAGGGGTTCTTGAAGTCATTATTTCCCTAATAAATGTCAACGTGAAATAAGAAAGTATGCATTTTAATGAACTTTAACATATGCATCGTATAACTTCATTATGGTGCAAAACATATATATTTATACCTGCATAAACATGTTATTTACCCAAATTACAACTAATATGAAATTTAACCCCTGGCACTCAAACATGATCTATTGGCGCAATTACTTTTTTGAAATTCGAACACTGTTGACAGTTTGTTTAAATAATTTTGTTTAAACAATTGGAAATGTAAAACGAAAAAACGCAGATATTTTGTTTCACCTATGACACCATTCCAATTGCTACTATGCGCCTATCTAGCCTAGACTCGGCTTGGGTTTTAATGGGTTAACGCCAAAGTACTATACTTTTTTAAACGGTATCTTCACGAAATAAAAAACTATCTAAAAAATTCAATAAGGGTTTTGAAGAGTAAAACGGGTTCTTTCAGATGCCGTAACGAATTTTTAGAAAAAAAGTTAATTTGCGAGGGGGAAATTTAAATCACAATCTCATACTTTGTACAGATCAGAATACGAAGGTTGTTTCTCGAGCAATCAAAGGATTAGAAATTTTAGCCTTTGAGACATTTATGATATGAAATTCTATTTTGATTTTAAATTTATAATAGTATAGTGCCAAAATTTATCCTAGTTACTAACTATTGGTTCTATTTTATTATAATTACTTTCTGTGAAGATTGCAAGTTAAAGCTATTATCATTACAATTTAGTTTCAAGATTCAGTGAATGAATTTTAAAATCATCTGCTCCGGCTTTGTTTATTCATAGTCCAGTCGCCACTAACATTTCTGTATTCACAAAGAGGTTCCAGGTATAACTTTTTTTGAGCGGTTAAAAAAAGTCCTCTGATTATGGATATCTTGGGTATTTTCTCGAAAGCTTTGTTAGTTGTTATTTAATAATTTTTTAAAACAATTTTATTATTATTTATAAAAAAAATTCTAAAATCACGTTTAGCATTCTTACACTGCAAGAAAAAAGGAGCTCTAGAAGCATGAGAGTGATCTATGCTCTTATTATGGGGTCGCAGCATGCTTTCAACGCACGAATTTATGCTTAATAAGTTAAGGAAATGTAAAGTGACATGTTTGATAACATATCTGCTATTATATTGGCCCAAAATCCACAACATTTTTATTCATTTCTCGTTGTTTTGGCATAGGGTCAGTTTCCATTTATTTTCTTCGATTGAAAATTATCAATGTTGGATATAGAAAACGCAAAAAAGGAAGGCAAATGTTTCGGCCACATATGTGGGCCTTCTTCAGTGCCATAAATTAAAAGATTAATTCAAAATTTCTGTAAAAGATTAAAATATAGAAGATAATGAAAATAACGATAATCATAGAACTTAAAAACTTATCTCATAGCTTGCAATTCAAAATAAAGCAGTCCAGTATGCAACAAAAAGAATTGAAAACATATCTATAATTCACTGTATATAAACTATTGACCTATACGTAGATAAGAAATTCGAGACGATTTTAGTGATTCTTACTAGTGGACGAAAGCGTGTATTTATGAAGAAAAAGATTTTGTATATCAGCTCTACGGACAAACCATTTTAGATTGAATTTGTAAGCCAGGCTTTACAGGAATATAAATTATTATACACCCCAGTTATATAGATTCTTTAAATTTAATAAATTCTTGATTCACGAGTTTTTTTTCATCCATTTATAATTACTTCTTTATTTTACACTTAAGCTTTTTAAATTAAATTGATTATATGAAAATTTAAGAAACAAAAGTCTTGATAAGTGTATTCCATAAAATATGAAAAATCTACACAGGATTTAGATTTCACATAGATTTCTAAGGCACAATAATAATTTGTAATTTACAATTATTAAATATCCATACTATAAAAATATGCAACACAGAAAATAAAAGAACCTTCTTTTAAATGTTTTTACACAAGATACTTTTTGATAAAAATGATATTTTTTAATGTACATTTCAAAGAGGCGCTGAAGCTACGTCAAGGTCAACTCCACTTTTTTAAATGGAACCATGTATTTTTTTTTCTATGAAATTATTACGGATTTTAAGACGAATTCAACGACCTGCAACACAAGGTCATTCTAGTCCCGCAAAGTATGAAAATAGTCGAAAAATAATTTTCATTTCTTTTCATTTCTTACGATACCCTGGTTGCCAGACGCTTCAGTCAGCCAGGGTTCGGCAGGAGTGGGGGAGTAGGGGATGGAATAACTTCGGAGACGGACTTTTAATATTGAAACATATAAAATTGATTGAAGAGAAAACCTAAATACAAAAATGAAATAAATA
The DNA here is from genome assembly GCA_030998225.1 of Diplolepis rosae. NCBI lineage: Eukaryota > Metazoa > Arthropoda > Insecta > Hymenoptera > Diplolepididae > Diplolepis > Diplolepis rosae. The sequence goes on along the minus strand of JAPYXD010000158.1, from coordinate 1,083,166 downwards.
ATTTGAGCGGTGTGTATGTGTGTATGTGGATATAAAATAACAAATGGTGTGCCGGTGTAAGTGTGTGAGTTTACTGAGTATGTGTGTGTGGGTGTGCGTGTGTGTGTGTGTATTTGACGTGGTTGCGGGGGTGCGCGAGCACAGGCCTAACGGTTCGCTGCTGATGGACCGGTTATTCGTTGAACATTTATAAACTCTGTAAATAAAACACACAAAAATCGTAGGGGTTAAGGATCGGCGGTTTACAATATGTTTGTCGTAGCCCGATTCCCCTCGGGGGACGCGTTCACCTTGATTTCTCATCCGGTCGCTCGTTTCGTCGGTCACCGTCATGTCTCGGTCGTTTAGGGAGGGGCGTCCTCAGCGATATCTGAGCGTTGGCACTCCACCCTCGGTGCCTCGGCCATGGCGGTATCGAGAGGGCCGAGGGTACTGGTGGGTCGGTCGGTCTGTAATTCCCCAGGTCGGGCCCGGTCACCGATATTTGACGGGACCCGGTCCTGGGCGGGGCCTCGGCCATGGCAGGATCCAGAGGGCCGAGGGTACTGGTGTGTCGGTAGGTCGGTATCTTTGTCCGGTGAGAAGGTTAGGTTTACGTTGCCCCGGTGAGAACCGGGAGAGGCGTGAATCAGGCGTGCCTGATGTCACGCACCGCCCCCTCGTTTCATGGCCAATGGCTTCAGCCATTGGTCAGAGGACGAGCTGGTTCGCCGGTTTGGTGTGTGCGGTTCGGTTGGGTACGGAGAGGTACGGTGGGAAACGGTTAGGTTCGGTTGGGTACGGTAGCAGTATCGTCTGTGTCGACCTGGCCTGCCTGAGCAGCACCCACTCAGGGGAACCTGACGCTGGGTGCCGGCTCTCACCGGGAGTCGACCATGGGGGGACCCATCGATCGACGCTCGATGTGGCCGGACCAGGAGGACCGGTGTCTGTGAGTTCCTGGAGTAGTGTCCCTCGGTCACCACCTGGCTTCGCCTGGAGCAACACCCAGTCAGGGGAACCTGATGCTGGGTGTCAGCTCCCACCGAAAGTCAACGATGGGGGAACCCTTGGATTGACGCTCAGTCTGGCTTCACCAAGTGTGTCGCGGTCGGAGTCGAAGATACCCTCCTATGGGGGAACCCATCCGGAGAGGCATCTCCATGCCGTTCGTCTAGAGCGCCGCTCCGGTGTGACCCGGATCGTCGCTCCAGCCGAACTGCCCCTAGTGATGGGCGATACAGTATCGATACTTTCGAGTATCGATACTTTTGAACCGATACTTCGATATTTTGTATTGATACTTTCATACCCGATATTTGATAGTATTGACACTGTTAGCCTGTATCGATACGCTAATTAAAGTGCAATGTTAGTGGTGGGCAAATTCGGCAAATCGTAAATGTCATAAAAAGCAAAATTGTAAAATACGATATATTTTCGCAATAATAAACATCACATATCACATATAACATATAATGAATATACGATTTATTGACAGTAAAAATATCTTAACTTTGTTGTTCATTTGCTTTGAATGACCGTTTTGGAATTAGATTAATGATTATAGATTTGATGACCTATAAAGATTATGCAAAATTTCGGTATGACCACGTTAAAAAATCATATCTTTAAAATGTCTATAGATTTGTTTGATATTTGCAAATATTGATTGAAATATGTGTATCGATACAACTATATCGATACTTTCATTCGATTATTTCTGCGTATCGATACAGACACTATCGATACTTTTCGGCGTATCGCCCATCACTAACTGCCCCGTCTCGGTGTTCCGAACTTCCTTATATACCGTTCGCGAAGGGTGGGGGTAGCTGTGCGCGCGGCACAGCGGTCGGTGGGGGTACTCACGTGAGTAGCGGTGGTGGAAGTACCCCTCCGAACGCCACGGTAGGGGCGCGGTGGCGTAGTATGCACGTTCGGTTCGTTACACCATGACAACACACATCGATAGGGTTTCGTTGACATCGGTAGAAAGTAAGCATTTGTTGTTGACATATCAGTTAGTCACGCATTAGCTTCTAATGTGAGTACATCGGAACGCGGCTCGTTATCCGGATAGGCAACAAAAATCGCACATGGCTTTCAAGCGATTAGCTGACCGTTTCTGTCGCTTCGGTACAGTGAAACAAACACGAGTCAAACGTCGACCAATTGTTAATGAAAATAATGCGTCTACTATCTTAGCTTTTGCTGCATGAAGCTAACTTTTCAAATACGGGAAATGTGAATAGGCATAATATGCATTATTGAGACATGAGAATCCTCGATCGATGAGAAATGTACCATTTCAACATCCGTGGTCCGTTAATTGTTGGTGTGGCATTGTCGGCGATCACGTCATTGGTCCATATTTTTTTGAAGGTCGCTTGACTGGGCAAGTTTACGCAAACTTTCTGCAAAACGTACTGCCTCTATTAATGGAAGACGTGCCCTTGCATGTTCGCATGACCATGTGGATGTAACACGACACTGCACCACCCCATTATGCTCTGTGTTCAAGACAAGTGGTGAATGAGATTTTTGACGAAAAGTGGATAGGATGAGCCAGCCCTGTAGCTTGGCCACCTCGTTCGCCAGATCTAACATCACCAGATTACTTTTTCCGGGGTTTTGTCAAAGAAAGCGTAATGGCGGTAGCACCCACCACGCCTGATGACATGGAAGAAAGAATACACCGAGCATGTACCGAAATTACACCACAAATGTTCGCTGACATTAGACGGACTTTTCATCAGCAAATTAACAAGTGCTTACTAGTCGTGTGTCTAACTATAATAGCAAGAATACTGATCATGCTTTTGTAGCAGGTTTCGTTCTTGCTATCCTGGAAAAAATTCATACATTTTAAGCAGAGATTCCTTCATGCTAACCAGCCGTATGCATGAGCCCGTATTTCACGATTCTAACTTGACCCCCTTAGTGTCCTAAGTTGAATTCCTAAGTTAGTTTGACGAATCGTCACACGCGGCGCTAACTGTACCATCACTCCCTGAAAATGCACAGTGACATACGAAGAATTTAATAAAAAAATTTTTAAAATATATTATTCAATGCAATAAACAAATAAAATAGATCAGACTTTAAATAATAATATTATTTGAATATTTTTAATTAAATTTTCCCCTTTTTATTCATATTTATCTCGTACAAAAACTATTTTGAAACATTCAGCTGATATTAGAATTTAAATATCAATATCTCTTTTATTCTTTTTTGGCATTGAATAATAACTTTTTCAAAAGTTTTATATTTAATTGTCTACATATCACTGCATTTATATTATTTTTTTGAGGTAAAATTAAGTTGAAAAATGGAAAAAAAAATGAAAAATTCTGAACAAGGAACGAAGTGATGAGAGTTGTAATTAGTTGGAAATCATTATGAATAGTTAAAGAAAATAGAATATAAAATAAGGTGAATATAATTTTTTTTTTAATAGTTAACTAACATTAATGAAAACATTATAATAAGAACAATTAAATTTTTTTTCATTTTCAAATCCAAAAGTAGTCTATCTACGTCCGTTTTCATCCTCTCTAACATTTACGAAATTTTGGAAACAACATTTTATGTACTTTGGACTCAAACAGGTAGAAACTGGACCAAATTATTCATATAAACTTGCTACTTTTCTCAAGTATCACATGCCCTCAAAGCTCATAATTTTAGTAATAGATCAAATAAATTACATTTCTAGAAATCACGTCAGAGGTAATGAAATTTTGCATTCAGTGACCTAAACACGAAGTGTTTTTGTGCAGCATTGACAAAAAGAATGCAAAAAAGTCCAAATTTCATAGTTTTAACCATTTTTAATAACACCTAAAGCAATGAAATTTTCAAAATTTTTGTTCATCTATCACAAAAGTAGATTTACGGAAAATATCCGATGTATATGAAAGGAACTGTAATCATTTTTACCTGGATGCTGTGAAAGTTTAAATTTAGGGAAACATAGTTGTAAAAGTTCAAATTCGTGAAATCATTCATAAAAAAAATATAAAAATACTTTTAATGTATTTCTAAGTTACATATTTTCTATTTTGTTTCTAATAATTAATTTTCACAATTTGTAGGATCCGCTTTTTAGGTATGAAAATACTTTGAATTTCTACAACTTTTTGTTTCCCTTTTCAACTTTCACATTTCGTGAATGTTAGAGACCATGAAAACGGACGTAGATAGACTACTTTTGGTTTTGAAAATGAAAAAAAAATTTAATTGTTCTTATTATAATGTTTTCATTAATGTTAGTTAACTATTTTAAAAGTATAAATTAATATTCTCCTTTTTTTATACTTTATTTTCTTTAATTATTCATAATGATTTCCAACTAATTACAACTCTCATCAACTTCGTTCATTGTTCAGAAATTTTCATTTTTTTCCATTTTTCAACTTAATTTTGGGTACGGAGAGGTACGGTGGGAAACGGTTAGGTTCGGTTGGGTACGGTAGCAGTATCGTCTGTGTCGACCTGGCCTGCCTGAGCAGCACCCACTCAGGGGAACCTGACGCTGGGTGCCGGCTCTCACCGGGAGTCGACCATGGGGGGACCCATCGATCGATGCTCGATGTGGCCGGACCAGGAGGACCGGTGTCGGTGAGTTCCTGGAGTAGTGTCCCTCGGTCACCACCTGGAGCTTCGCCTGGAGCAACACCCAGTCAGGGGAACCTGATGCTGGGTGTCAGCTCCCACCGAAAGTCAACGATGGGGGAACCCTTGGATTGACGCTCAGTCTGGCTTCACCAAGTGTGTCGCGGTCGGAGTCGAAGATACCCTCCTATGGGGGAACCCATCCGGAGAGGCATCTCCATGCCGTTCGTCTAGAGCGCCGCTCCGGTGTGACCCGGATCGTCGCTCCAGCCGAACTGCCCCTAGTGATGGGCGATACAGTATCGATACTTTCGAGTATCGATACTTTTGAACCGATACTTCGATATTTTGTATTGATACTTTCATACCCGATATTTGATAGTATTGACACTGTTAGCCTGTATCGATACGCTAATTAAAGTGCAATGTTAGTGGTGGGCAAATTCGGCAAATCGTAAATGTCATAAAAAGCAAAATTGTAAAATACGATATATTTTCGCAATAATAAACATCACATATCACATATAACATATAATGAATATACGATTTATTGACAGTAAAAATATCTTAACTTTGTTGTTCATTTGCTTTGAATGACCGTTTTGGAATTAGATTAATGATTATAGATTTGATGACCTATAAAGATTATGCAAAATTTCGGTATGACCACGTTAAAAAATCATATCTTTAAAATGTCTATAGATTTGTTTGATATTTGCAAATATTGATTGAAATATGTGTATCGATACAACTATATCGATACTTTCATTCGATTATTTCTGCGTATCGATACAGACACTATCGATACTTTTCGGCGTATCGCCCATCACTAACTGCCCCGTCTCGGTGTTCCGAACTTCCTTATATACCGTTCGCGAAGGGTGGGGGTAGCTGTGCGCGCGGCACAGCGGTCGGTGGGGGTACTCACGTGAGTAGCGGTGGTGGAAGTACCCCTCCGAACGCCACGGTAGGGGCGCGGTGGCGTAGTATGCACGTTCGGTTCGTTACACCATGACAACACACATCGATAGGGTTTCGTTGACATCGGTAGAAAGTAAGCATTTGTTGTTGACATATCAGTTAGTCACGCATTAGCTTCTAATGTGAGTACATCGGAACGCGGCTCGTTATCCGGATAGGCAACAAAAATCGCACATGGCTTTCAAGCGATTAGCTGACCGTTTCTGTCGCTTCGGTACAGTGAAACAAACACGAGTCAAACGTCGACCAATTGTTAATGAAAATAATGCGTCTACTATCTTAGCTTTTGCTGCATGAAGCTAACTTTTCAAATACGGGAAATGTGAATAGGCATAATATGCATTATTGAGACATGAGAATCCTCGATCGATGAGAAATGTACCATTTCAACATCCGTGGTCCGTTAATTGTTGGTGTGGCATTGTCGGCGATCACGTCATTGGTCCATATTTTTGAAGGTCGCTTGACTGGGCAAGTTTACGCAAACTTTCTGCAAAACGTACTGCCTCTATTAATGGAAGACGTGCCCTTGCATGTTCGCATGACCATGTGGATGTAACACGACACTGCACCACCCCATTATGCTCTGTGTTCAAGACAAGTGGTGAATGAGATTTTTGACGAAAAGTGGATAGGATGAGCCAACCCTGTAGCTTGGCCACCTCGTTCGCCAGATCTAACATCACCAGATTACTTTTTCCGGGGTTTTGTCAAAGAAAGCGTAATGGCGGTAGCACCCACCACGCCTGATGACATGGAAGAAAGAATACACCGAGCATGTACCGAAATTACACCACAAATGTTCGCTGACATTAGACGGACTTTTCATCAGCAAATTAACAAGTGCTTACTAGTCGTGTGTCTAACTATAATAGCAAGAATACTGATCATGCTTTTGTAGCAGGTTTCGTTCTTGCTATCCTGGAAAAAATTCATACATTTTAAGCAGAGATTCCTTCATGCTAACCAGCCGTATGCATGAGCCCGTATTTCACGATTCTAACTTGACCCCCTTAGTGTCCTAAGTTGAATTCCTAAGTTAGTTTGACGAATCGTCACACGCGGCGCTAACTGTACCATCACTCCCTGAAAATGCACAGTGACATACGAAGAATTTAATAAAAAAATTTTTAAAATATATTATTCAATGCAATAAACAAATAAAATAGATCAGACTTTAAATAATAATATTATTTGAATATTTTTAATTAAATTTTCCCCTTTTTATTCATATTTATCTCGTACAAAAACTATTTTGAAACATTCAGCTGATATTAGAATTTAAATATCAATATCTCTTTTATTCTTTTTTGGCATTGAATAATAACTTTTTCAAAAGTTTTATATTTAATTGTCTACATATCACTGCATTTATATTATTTTTTTGAGGTAAAATTAAGTTGAAAAATGGAAAAAAAAATGAAAAATTCTGAACAAGGAACGAAGTGATGAGAGTTGTAATTAGTTGGAAATCATTATGAATAGTTAAAGAAAATAGAATATAAAATAAGGTGAATATAATTTTTTTTTTAATAGTTAACTAACATTAATGAAAACATTATAATAAGAACAATTAAATTTTTTTTCATTTTCAAATCCAAAAGTAGTCTATCTACGTCCGTTTTCATCCTCTCTAACATTTACGAAATTTTGGAAACAACATTTTATGTACTTTGGACTCAAACAGGTAGAAACTGGACCAAATTATTCATATAAACTTGCTACTTTTCTCAAGTATCACATGCCCTCAAAGCTCATAATTTTAGTAATAGATCAAATAAATTACATTTCTAGAAATCACGTCAGAGGTAATGAAATTTTGCATTCAGTGACCTAAACACGAAGTGTTTTTGTGCAGCATTGACAAAAAGAATGCAAAAAAGTCCAAATTTCATAGTTTTAACCATTTTTAATAACACCTAAAGCAATGAAATTTTCAAAATTTTTGTTCATCTATCACAAAAGTAGATTTACGGAAAATATCCGATGTATATGAAAGGAACTGTAATCATTTTTACCTGGATGCTGTGAAAGTTTAAATTTAGGGAAACATAGTTGTAAAAGTTCAAATTCGTGAAATCATTCATAAAAAAAATATAAAAATACTTTTAATGTATTTCTAAGTTACATATTTTCTATTTTGTTTCTAATAATTAATTTTCACAATTTGTAGGATCCGCTTTTTAGGTATGAAAATACTTTGAATTTCTACAACTTTTTGTTTCCCTTTTCAACTTTCACATTTCGTGAATGTTAGAGACCATGAAAACGGACGTAGATAGACTACTTTTGGTTTTGAAAATGAAAAAAAAATTTAATTGTTCTTATTATAATGTTTTCATTAATGTTAGTTAACTATTTTAAAAGTATAAATTAATATTCTCCTTTTTTTATACTTTATTTTCTTTAATTATTCATAATGATTTCCAACTAATTACAACTCTCATCAACTTCGTTCATTGTTCAGAAATTTTCATTTTTTTTTTCCATTTTTCAACTTAATTTTACCTCAAAAAAATAATATAAATGCAGTGATTAAATATAAAATTAAATATAAAAATTTGAAAAAAGTTATTATTCAATGCCAAAAAGGAATAAAAGAGATATTAATATTTAAATTCTAATATCAGCTGAATGTTTCAAAATAGTTTTTGTACAAGATAAATATGAATAAAAAAGGGAAATTTTAATTAAAAATATTCAAATAATATTATTATTCAAAGTCTGATCTCTTTTATTTGTTTATGACATTGAATAATATATTTTAAAAAAATTTTTATTAAATTCTTCGTATGGTATTGTGCATTTTCAGGGAGTGATGGTACAGTTAGCGCCACGTGTGACGGAACGGCAAACTAACTTAGGAATTCAACTTAGGACACTAACGGGGCGCCATTTTATTTTCTGATGCATACGGCTGATGCTAACAGAAATACTAAGTTTCATGCTTTTAGAGCAGTTGTGCCTTGTAAAAATAGCTCGAAATTCACCTTGCTATGGTTGGAGGAAACTTATCCCATTTCAGCATGAGTTCTCTTACAACCGAGATATTAGGCCACTTCTACTTTCGAATGTAGCACCTGACGTGTTCTCTCGGTTGTAAGAGAACTCTTGCTGAAATAGGATAAGTTTTCTTGCAACCATAACAAGGCGATGGTCGAGCTATTTACGCAAGGATCAATGCTCTGACAGCATATGACACTAGTAATAATAACATGCGTTTGTTTCTTTTATAGTATAAGACATTCCATGTTAAAAACGCATGACTTCATGCCAATAGTGGTAGAAGCTAATACCAATTTCGCACATTAAGTTCGATGCTTCAATAGGAAGAGCTCAGCTTACTATGATAGTTAGATTTCTTCTTCGTGTAGTTGCACAATATACTATTTTTTAGCTTTGAAGAGGGTGGTAGAAGAGCACCAAAACGTCGGCGTGTTATCTTTTTTTAATGTGTATGGTTGTGGGTAGTAAAGACAAAACAGGACGAAAGGAAGAAGTAGAAGTAGGAAGGGATTTTGGAAGGTTGTCTTCTTTTTCCTCTTCTCCTTTTTTGTTAGTTTCTCATAATCGCCCTGGCCGACCCAGTTCAGTGAACCATCAGCAAATTTGCTGACCGTTTTTTAATCGTTCGCTGACCTCGTAATAATATGAATAAGTGGAGCACAAAAAACATTTCAATTGTTACTATTATGATTCTGTGGTAAATTTTGAGTTTGAAGGTATCAAAGTTAATACAGTAATTTTATTTTTTGGCGTTAAAAACTAAAAAAACATAATACCTGTCACTGAAGGCAGTGCAGTGGTTCAACAATTGCCATGTCTCTACCTCAAGAGGCACAAAATATTTAATGTTTTTAGGCAAAATTTTATGTTTTGAAATTCCTCGAAACATTGTTGACCTTGACAATCGGTATTTCAAGATCAAATTTGATTTCTAGTAGAAGCGGGGATTTCAGAATGTTTTTCTACGTAATTTGATGGACCGAATACGAAAAAAATACTGAAAAAAATCACTGAGGTATCCTTGACCTTGAAATTCTACAGTCAAGGTCACATTTCATTTTTTGCATAAGCGAAAGTTGGAGATGGCTTTCTAGCTTCATTGATGCGCTAAAAATGGGAAAAAGAGTGGAAAGAAAATCTTTAAAGCATCATTGATCTTGAAATAGAGATTTTCAAGGTCAAGGATGTCTGCGGGAATTTTGTTACAATTTTTTAGGTATTCAACGCATCAAACTACATACGACAACCTTCTAAAAACTTGGCTTATATTAGAAATAAAATTTGACCTTGAATTGGCGATTTTCAAGGTCAAGAGTGACTGCGGGAATTTTTTTACTATTTTTTTCATATTCAGAGCATGAAGAAGGGCGCGTCGGATGTCGAATATCCGACATTCGACTATGCGGCCGATCGAATCGAAAAAATCCGATCCGACAAATAAGGCGAATCGAATCGAATTTTCGACATTCGATCCGACAGAATGCACACGTCTAGTCGACATATCGACCAGCAGTCAGGTCGGGAACTCTACCTGAGATATCCAGTAACTTTATGTATAAATTTTGCATTTTATAAGAGGTCGATTTGTACTGAAATTTCTCCGCAGCTAAAAGGTTAAAAAATACGATTGTTGTATTAATTTCGATACCTTTAAACTCAAAATGTAGCGCTAGAGTGCCAAACGTACGACCATCTATTTTTGCAGCGCTGCAGTACATTGCCTGTTAAGCTGTCATTTTTGCAAAAAAAAAATAATAATCATTTTATAGTTTAACAGTAGTATAATACATTAACGCACTTCAATTTAAATAAAAACGTTTTATTACTTCAATAAATATTCTTGAAAAAGCATAATATTTTAGTGTGGCAAAGTGGTGTAACCCTTTAAGATAAATTTGAGTTTGTAGTGATACGGGTTCGAATTTTATTTTTAATTATGAATACTGCTATTCTCGGCTCGGTTTCTGATGAAAGTCTCAGTGATATTTCGATTCTGTGTCTTAACTAATTTCACCTTCTCAAAAAATTTTGGTAGTATAGCACCTTATAGAGTAATAAGCTTGTAAGTTACTTTTCAAACGCAAAGTTTTATTCTTTGCTACTATGGTATGTAAAGAATACCTATTGAGCTGTTACAAAAATACTTAACGATTTTTCTTTCAAGCAGCAGGTGGAAGTCTGCATTCTGATTTTAAAAATATCTTAAACGCTCTATTTTAGTGATTTTCCTTTTCTTTTGCTCGTCAGGCTGCGTTATAAAACACGCGAGAGCTCTAGTTTAAAATAAAATGCCGCCTACAAAATGGTTCCCCAACAGCTGTGTGAAAAGAAGAAGCCAAAAAAGAAAGAATAGGACGAAAGTATTCGACGCTTATCTTAACAAACTTTCATAATTTCTCTTACAATTAATATGATGTTGACAAAAATTAAATGAATAAAAAATTATTTTCAAAGTATACGACTTTTATTTTAAAAATTAATAAAATTCTAGTATTTTTAAAAATAATTTTCTCCCAACTTATGACTTTCAATCGGAGTTTTTAAGTCGATTTACCGTTGAATTTTCTCCTTTAAGGTAAAAGCACCAATAGCCGGACAGTAGCCAATAGCCGTACAGAGGCATGAATTTTTCTCAAAATCAGAGATTTATGAATCACTTATGGATATTTTGGTGTACCGTATACAAAACTCGAAAAGTACACTTTAAAAAAGTGAAAAATTTGTTGAATTACAAATTAAAACTTCGCCAAGAAAAAAAAATTTCTATATACTGAAGCACAAGGCTGGTCGAAATGTAGCGAAATATGGTCTATAAACTAACTGACGTGTTGTCTTTGTTGAGCAAATAACATTTACATTCACCTTCATTTGTCATTTTAATACGTGTTACACTAAAGTGTCCCGAGCCGGTTTTCAAAACAGTTTAGATCGATCGTTGAGAGACTCCGGTAAGAAAGTCTTCAAGAAAAGTTTTCAAAATTGTAAACTGTTTGCGTTTTATTATTTATAACCAATTGGTCATCCGTTCTTTATAAAGAAGAGAAAAAAAAAATTCCGGCCTGTTGTTTACAAATTTCTAAGTTTTTCGTTTATTTTATCCGGTTTTCTATATACAGTGAATTCTAAATATTTTTTCCAATTCGTGTTGTTGCTTACTGGACTTCTTCATTTTGAATAATTAAGATTTAGAAATCACTCTTTGAATTTAAAATAAAAAAAATATCGAGCACCTAAAATATATCCAGATGGTGCGTGGAGTAAAATTGATGTTTACGATTAATATTTTTATATTCAATTAATATGGGACAGCCATCATATATATTCAGTTGTAATATCACACTATTAGAAATGTTTGCAATCTTAATATACATTGGTATATTAAAATTAAAACTCAAGTGTATGAGTGAGAGTGTATATTAATTTTTATATTCCATTCATACTAATCACTTGTTACGAAAATCATATAATGCTATTTTCACGAATTATTAATAAGTTTGGAGGTAGTTTTGAGTTCTCAATAATAAATCAGGAAATTTTCCTTTTATAAAGTATGAATTTAACTGTTTCAAAACTGGAAAAGCTCTATTAAGAGTAACGATTATCTGACTTTACCTACAAGCAGCCACACTCATGTTGAAATTCTAATATTTAATCCTTTTAGTGCCAACAACGATATATCGTTGCATATGCGATGGTATGGCCGTTGCTTGTCATTAAAAGGGTTAATGTCAACTTTGGGGAAAGTACCATCCATACGTTGTATATCAATTACAAGTAAGAATTCAGTCGATGAATTCTACCCGGGACGAAAAAGAAGAATCTCTCCTCGGTCTCTCGCGTCTCCCCAGTCTCTATATGAGTCTCTGATAGTCTCCATCAATCTCTCTCGTGAGCCCAAGAGTCTTTCACAGTCTCGGTGATCTCCCGGCCAGAGATCAATAAAAAGTGATCCAGTCTTTCTTTTTGAAACTCAGTCTCGCGGAGACTTGAATCTCTGTCTCAGAGATTTTAGTCTCCAAGATTGAAAAATTTGATCCATTAGATAATGCATTTAGAGAAGAAATGTTTCATACTCTATAATTACAAGTACTAACGATAATTATATCAAATAAATTCATTCCTACTGCCTCCTCCTCTTTATAAACAATAATAGAAAATAATACAGTAGTAAGCCCTCAAAGTTTTAGTTCGATCGAATATCTTTTGTTCTGTGTAAAAATTTGAAAAAAATTTCATCTCGGCCCAATTATTATGGCAAATTTTTATTAAGTACAGTTTTGAGTAATGAACAACAATAAAAAATTAGGAATGAAAAAACTAATGTTTGTGCAAGTTACAAGTTTATTTAAGTGTCGTAAACAGCTGTTTTTTGAATTTTGTTGAAAAAATATTTTTAAAAAAAGTTGATCACATTGAAAATTTTGTCTTTTAAGCAATCTTCAGGTATTTAGATTCGCGAATTAAATTTTCTTTCATGAAAATAACATAAAGGCATGTTTCTTTGGCTTAAGATGAAGAAATGGCAACACAATATGATCAATTTTTTTTTACGAAAATCCTGAAAACATGTTTTTTCAACATTTTCAAGAAATTGTAATTTGCAAACAAATTAGTTTTATAATTACAAATTTTGTACAGTTGTTCATTACTCAAAACTAAACCTTAAAAATAATTCACTATAATAATTTGGCCCAGATGAATTTTTTTTCATATTTTCCAATATAAATTTTTATATTTTTGCACAGAATCTGAAAATCTAAAAATATTACTGAAGCTACGCTTACCACGGCTCACAAATTGCGCGATGGACATTATTATATACAAAAAATTGGATGTAAGTTTAAATTAATAAAAGCAATACACTGTATTTTTAATTTTTCTTATTCTTTGGTCTATTCCTTTCCCAAAAATTTATTTTCGTAATATTGATTCATTTTCTTATATAATTTATTTAAAAACTTTTATTATGTTGTAAATTTATTTACAAAACGTGAATTAATAATTTCAATTTTTCGTATATTATAGAAAAATTTCTTACTTTCATTGATATTATTTTAAATAAATTAGATATTGCTTGAGCAAAGTTATATTATTTATATTATTGATGATTGAACTTGACTGATCAAATGAAAGTAGATTTTCATTCATATTTTTACTATGCATGAAAATTTTTCAACTAATCGATATCCGGAAATAAAATTAAAATAAATTAGTTGACCCTGAAAATATGAATCATTAAAAAAAATCTATTTTGCTACTCAATTATTTGTTTCATTTAATACTAGACAAAATCTTACTTCACATGTAAATTTGTATTTCATTATCTTGGGGCCCTCAAAATTTCTTGATCCTTCAGTGGCAGATTGTAGGGCACAGGAATTTTGAGGCCGGCACTAATATTCTCTCACAAGTGGTGATACATGCTCCTAGTTAGTATATAAGGAGAGTTCGAATTTTACTTGCAGCGTGAAGCGAGCGATATATCTTATACATTGCGGCGTTATTATTCACTTGTATTAGTTAGGTTCATGTAAGCGTATAGAATTAATATACTTAAGACCTTCAACCTTATATCACCCTGTACCCAAACTGAGTCGACATCCTGGTCGTCTATATCTAACTATAGAATGTAAACAATCGTTTAGATAGTGAATTCTGGAAGAAGTATTTTTTTTATTAAAATAAATTTTCTCCGTGTAAGCATAGAGAGATTAAAGATTCTGATTCCGAGATTTACGAAAGACTTGGTAGTCTCCTAAGAATCTCTCGCACAGATACTCAGTCTCTCTACCCGAGACTTGAGTATTGCTTTCAGAGACCCAGTAAAGACGCGCCAGTCTTTGCGGAGTCTACCTGGTTGCGCGGAGAGAGACTCGAAAAGAGACTGGGGAGATGCGAGCGACTGAGGAGAGATTCTTCTTTTTCGTCCCGGGTAGATTATTATTTCAGTTCTAAATATTTGCCCAAATTTAAGGAATTCAAAACACTGATATTTCACGAAAACTGTTTTATAGACATGTACATTGTGTCAAAAAAGTACAGGGAACTATTAAATAAAACGCATAATTTTCATTTATCTATCAATATTTATTTTGTCGACTTCAAAGTAGCCCCCTTTCGATGCAACACACATATGACAGCTTTTCTTACATTCTTCGAAACACTTTTTATAGGCACTTTCCGATATGGCCTTCAGCTCCATCCACTAATTTTGTTTTATGACTTCAATTGAGTCAAAACCGGTATCCCAGAAGGAAAATTTTAGTTTCGCGAACAGAAAAAAGTCACATGGGGCCAAGTCTAGTGAATACGGTGGTTGATCGATGGTATTTGTTGCATTTTTGACCTCAAATTCGGTTACAACTGTCGCTCTATGTGATGGTGCATTATCGTCGTGTAAAATCCACGAATTGTACTTCTATAGATCTAGTCGTTTCTGACGGATTTTCTCATGGAAACGCTTTAAAACGGCCAAATAGTATTTTTTATTAACTTCTGTCCATCTGGAACGAATTCATGATGCACCAATTTACGAATAACGAAAGAAAAAAATCTGCCCGCTTCGCGGGCACATTCTCATGGCGCGCTTCGCGCGCAGCTCGCAAGTTTGAGCGCGCCTAGAGCGCGCGATTTGATCGTCGCGCTTCGTGCTCCGTTCTTTCTGGACCTCGCGCTTCGCACTCGGTCTTGTGCTCTTCACATACATTCAAGTTTATTTATTATAATTTGATACTGAAGCTCAAACCAATTTTATAATAATATTACAGATGATGTGAATTACACATTTTCTCAAAGTCACTCAATTTCTTTTTGAATTTAAGTGAAAATACAGCAATTTGTTTATAAAAATTTTGTTTTGAAAAATTGTTTTTTTATAATTTCAGCCATTAAAGAATTCATTTTCAAAAATCGGTAACGGTCAAGTTGTAGAGAATCTTTTTCCTAAAAAAATGAACCGTGATTTAATATAATCGCATCATTTTTAAAAATTTGGCTTGGAGCGATAAGAAAATAAGTTTGGGCAAAAATGAAATTTATTAATAACATTATTTTTTTGTGTTTCAAATTTTTTTCATGAAAAATAATCTTTTCTCATTCAAATTGGCCCTTCAATAATAATGTTGCTATTCTTGAAAGCAAAATTATCTATTTTTGTCTGAGGTCTAATTTTCGTGATCGTACTACCTTAAATAAACTCTACGATTATTTTTTCTTTTTGAGAGATTTGGAAGAAAATAAATTATTTTAATCATGTAATTTATTAAAAAGTTACTGAAATATATACAGAAAATCGAGCGCGAAGCGCGAGTGTCATGATGAGAATGTGTTCCTTAAGGCCGATAGAGCCTTAAGTAAATTGAATTTCCTGTTTCACTTAAACTGAAAAAGAAATTTTAGTGAATTTGAAAAAATGAGTAATTCACATCATCTTTAATATTATAAAATTGGTTTGAGCTTCAGTATTAAATTATAAGAAATAAACTTAAATGTATGCGAAGAGCACAAGACCGAGCGCGAAGCGCGAGGTCCAGAAAGATCGAAGCGCGAAGCGCGACGATCAAATCGCACGCCGTAGGCGCGCTCAAGCTTGCGAGCGAAGCGAGTTGCGCGCGATGAGAATGTGCCCGCAAAGCGGGCAGATTTTTTCGAATTTGAATATGCTGTAACATTTCTAATTTTGATTTAATCAAAAAATGTTATCAGGATAATTTGTAGAGATTTATGAGCACTATCAAAAACCAGTATTGAAATTTTTGATTTTTTCAAAAAATTATTTTCAAAAACACAAAAGTAGTGCTCAATCCCTCAATTTTGATTGAATGTGGCTGGTTAACGAACTTGTCCTTACTTTTTCGGCTCCGATAAAGTGTACCAAAGCTCAATTCAATCTGATAATTCTATCGAGAGTTATGCCGCACACGACCTACAGACAGACAGACAGACACTTTCGTAAAAACCATTTTTTCTGACTTAGGGGGTCTCAAAACGTAAAGATTTGATGAAAATTTCGAAAGTTATTTTTCACATAAAGCCAATACCTTTTCATCCATGATGAGAATGTAAAAATGAGCATCATCTTGTTTTTTGAGCGACTTTGAACTGGTCTTTTTGGTTTCAGCTCGTCTTTTGTCCTCCATTCTGATGACTGTTGACCAGCACCAGCCCTATCAGATGACGAGGTAAATTTTGGTCCCTTAGTGATGCCAGATGGAAACTAATCCGTAAGGCGGCGCCACCTCTATCCTCTCCTTTGAAAGTATTGTTTTGCATGGTGTTCATAAACAAATTTAAACAATTATCGGAAAAATGGAAATATTTTGTAATTTCTAGTCATTATTTTTATTATTATTGAAATTTAGTGTTTTTAGTGCATATTTATTCAATCATAAACATGAGTGTATACATAATATCATTTTCAATTATACATATCTTTTCGGCACGCGATGAAAAAGAAATTGGTGAACATATTCATAACATAATACAAGCATATATAGTATTTATACTGCGTGTGACTGATTCTATCATTATTTTGAATTTTTCTATTTGTGAAAATAAGACATTTTTATCAATTCATTTTCTTAGAAAATAATATTAAGTGCATGTTATACTTGAGAGAAGTAGCAAGTTCATGTAATGAATGTGGTCCAGTTACTACATGCACTGAAAAAAAAAATTCGACGATACAGACATAATTGTGGTTCCTTGACCTATATTATATTGGAGATTTACCGAAAACCAAGGTTTGCTTGTATTAGTTCAGCCTGTATGTGTATTCCAAACATATGAATTACTATTGCAGCAATATTTTTGGACAACTGTCAAATATATTTTGTTGAATTACTTAAAAACAATCAGCTATATTCATATGGCTGATAAATCCCAAGCATTTCTTTCGGTGTGTTTGTGTCCAAAATATATTTTAGAAAAATTATAATTTAGTTAATGGTGGAATAGATAAAAATAGACGTAGATAATAAATACATTTAAAGTTTTTTAAAAATGCTATTGAGTGATTTATTTATTAGTTTGATTGTATATTATTCATGCATACTGTAATTTAAAAAATGGATCAGAATATTGACAATTTCCGCATGAAATATTAAAGTTTCTTTGATTTAATGGAACACCCTTTTAATAGGTGCTATAACAATTCATATTCTGGACTTACATTGACCCTTAATTAATTAATAATTGAAAATATATGTTGATGTTGGTAATTGGCTTTAGGGTCCAAGGTTGAGAATAGTTCAGAGTTTTACATAATCAGACGTTTCGGCTCTGATCGGAGCCCTCATCAGTGATTTATTTAAATCTAAAAATACAGAAAAAGGTTTTGCTAACATAGGATATCTTGTATAAAAAATTTTTTGTAAAAATTTAACAAGTAATTATCATTATGTTTTTACATGAAGGTAAATAAATTTTGATATTACTTTGAGGTAAATATTTCATTCACATAACCTAACAAACTGGATACCAGAAAGCTACAATCAATCAACAATTCCATGCACGAATGTCAATTAAAAATTGTATATTTGTATATTTGTAATATATATATATATATATATATATATATATATATATTCACACATACATACACACACATACATACACACACACACATACATATCACGCATGCAATATATACATATATTTATGCACAATATACAATGTACATATACTACATAACATGCATACGTACATACACACATACATACATACATATGACATGCATATAACATTATATATACCACACATATAAAATATTTTCAAATTCTTTAAATATTATTTCTTTTGGTATGAAGTGCAATCTGTAAATTTTATTTAATTTAACATTTTTTTCTTTGGCATATTTTCCTTGGAAATTTGTCCGCTGTGATACTTTTTTAGCAAGAAGAACTGAAAAATTGATAGTTTTTTTGCAATGACTTAGAACATAAAGAGTCCGTAGCGTTATACAAAAGGCTTTTCTCAATCGTGGGTATAGACAATGAGGCTGCTTATTCAGAATGTACACAAAAAGGACATAAATTTTCATATAATATTGCACATAAAGTTTTCTTTGGTTTGAGTCTAGATCTAAAATTACCTATGTAAATATTTCTTTGGTGTAAAGCAATGAGAATAGCACTGTGTAAAATACAGTTTTTTGGGAGTAAATTGCCGATTTTTTGGTTTGACAAGTAGATGTAAGAAAAAATATTGTAAAAAATTATAAGTTGTGTAAAGAAATTTAGATGCGATTGTACATAGAAAGAAAAAATTTTTTTACATAAATAAAGGTATGAAAAGACGTAGAGAGCCGCGAAAAAAATTCTAGGAGTAATTTTATCGAAATCTAATAGTAATGTCTTAGTGTTTAATGTGTGGTAATTTCAAATGTGTAGGTATGGTATTTTTTATTATTAAATTTGTGCACAATTCTATCCAAATTTTTAAATCCTATCACAGACTATATATAGAGTAAAAAAGGAGGACTAACCTTGATTAAAATTACGACTTTTTGTATAAATGTTATTATCCAGTTTTTTCTTTTTCCGTTTTTTGGGAAGACACATAACTTAGACTGCACACACTTCTCCCCTGGGAGGTTGACTCGTAAACTGAGTTATGTTTTGGTTTTTAGGCATGCATATTGGGATGAGAGTGGAGGGTAAGATTTTTTTTTGGAGAAAGAAAAGGATGTGCTGGAGATGGCTGGACTGTTAGGACAATGAGAAGACCATAAATTGTAACCTGAGACATAAAGGTTTCGTCGGCATATTTTGAGTGTTTCCAGAAAGTATGTGTATTTATGTATTTCAGGATTTTTTAATAATATGAATTTTGAATGGAGTTAAGCTTGGTTGTTTAAGAGAGGGAGATAAAAAACTGATAAATTTTCTGTATCAGTCCTTTGATTTACAGAATGTCCCTAAAGCCAATTACCAACATCAACATATATCTTCAGCTATAACAATTTTTTGCAAATATGAAAAAAAAAATTTATTGGTCGACCTTTTCTCTCCATGGCGCAATTATTTCACTGCAAGATTTCTTATGGATTTCAACTGACGAAATATTGTATTTTAACGTTCAATAATGTTATATATTAATTCATTAAAATAATTTGAATATGATTAATGTTTCATAATAATATAATAATAGACAATTTTTATTTTTTCGATTAATTTATTAATTGAATTGTTTATTAGATCATTAATAATTGATTGCTTGAATTAATTATATATTAATTCAATCCATTAATTAATACTAATACTTTATTAAAGCAACTATATTAGATCAAATGATAAGGTCTTGTTACTCATAATGCTATGCATAATATTTTGTATTATCAGCATAAAATAAGGCAATTAATGAAGAAAAGCAATAAATAAATATATTGCTAATATTTCCATTATTATCGATATTGGTAAAGAAATATTAATGGAAAAATAATTGCACTCTAATTATTCGTGATATAAGGATCCTATATGCTGGACAATTTATTTCTTGTACTTTTGCGATTAATTTCCTAGTGTTATAACGATTTTGTGTTTCAAGTTCTGATTAGTATTTAAAAATGTTATTTTAATAAAATTGATAATCTTAGTTCTTCAAAAATCATAAAACTTTCATTGTTTATCAAATTTCTCCATATAAAATAATACTTTAATCGGAGAGGACGGAGGTGGCGCTGCCTCATGGATCAGTTCCAAGTGGCATCACCAACGGACGACGTTGAAACAGGCCGTCGTCGGATAGGGCTGCTGTTGACCTATTTGCCTGACAAATTCGTAGACTTATGTCTCGCCACCAGTTATGATGGCGATTACCGGGCATAATTTCACACTTTTCGATTTTTTGCATCAGTTGAAGAGGTCGAAAGTCGTCCAGGAGAAGGCAATCTCTCGGCCCTCCTTGGACGCTTTGTACCACTCGAAAGCCTGTGTTATTGATAAAACTGATTCACTATAAGCCTTTTGTAACATGCACACGAAATTCCATTCACAACGCAAAATTTAAGGCACTCTTTGTTCAATAATTTTGTTCATTGTAAAATTTTAATGCACTACTGAAGTGGACTGATTCAACCAGATGCTATGAACAAACTGGTTGACAGATCGCGCTCATTATTGACATAGTAATTAAGTACAGTGCTACCAACTTACGGAAAAGATGATTTTTTGAAAATCATTAGCGTGGGCCTTTTAAATTACGAATTCCTGGTACTTTTTTAATCAAATTCATCAATTGGAAAAAATTGTCTGCAACCTCCATGGGGAATTTTTTGTTTTAAATATTTAATAAGCTCATAGTTAGAATATTTGAAAAACTATAAAACTCTATGTCTTTTCACTTCAAAGGTTTGAATAATTGCGCTTCACGACTTACCTAACCCCTTATTTGTAACTTTTAACCTTGAATAAAGCTTTAATAATATTTTTATTCTAATAGACAAGAAATACAATTTTTTTGAAGATAAAATTAGCGATTTGCGATAATTATACATGCGAACAAGAATTATTACAATTTTTTATCTTAGTCAAAAGTAAAAACACAAAACTGCTCAAAACAATTGAGACTAATAAGTATTTGTTTTTCTAAATCACGCGTAATTTATTTTTCAAAATTTATTTAAAGTTAATAATAGACCTATTTCTTTGGATTCTATAAATAGTGATAAGGATTTGACTAATTTTAATGCTGGTAGTTCCCCGTGAACGTTCTTGAATAAACTTCAGAATCATTAACAGTAAAAGTGTTAGTGAGCTCTATCTCAGGATGCAGCTTAAATAAAATCCTCATTGGCAAAGGATCGATAATATAATTAAGATTTTTTTTTTCAAGGAGAATAATGAACTGTTACTGATGGAGTATAGAAGTTAACGAAATGCCTATTGTGAATTAAGTTATAACCAAACAACGATGAGACACTAACATCAATGGCATTATCACTCTAAGCAAGAAAATCAAACCTTCTATGTTATGAACTAGAATAAATTAGCAATGAACAGATACTAAGGGAAGCACAATATTAATGATGTATTTTTGAAGATGTTTCCGATATTAATAATGTCACGCGTGCTCTACTCGGGTACGTGTGACGGAAAAGATTATTCATAGACCAGATCTCAACGAACTTACACCTTCATAATCACACAGACGAAAGTTTTCGATTAAAAATTACCAAAATAAATAACGACTGTTTTATGATGAACTCGGGCTATCGGAGGGATTTTAGCAGGCAGTTTTCTTCCAGCTCTTGGGAGGATCGAGTAGTATTTTATATTGACGAAATGTCATCAGAACATCATTCTGATAATTCGCCTCAATCTCAAAACTATCCGGATTTTTGTACTCTCTACCCACTCAGTCCTGACAATGAATTAAGACCTTCGATATCTTATTGTTCTCAACTTGGCAAACGTAGAAGGTCCAGACAAGGTTCAGATGCTCAACTACCCATTCGAAGATCAAGCGTTTACTCTAGTCACTCATCCAGAACAAGATCTAATAGCAGAGCCACACCTTTAGGTATGAGATATAAACATTATTTTGGACTGGAAAAGTCTTATCAAGATAAGATCATTACTTTGACATTATTTTTATATACAAAAATTAAAATCTTTATAAATCATCAATTTTTCATTTTTATAATTTTCATATTTGCAATTTAATATTAAATTTTCGTAGGTTATTTACTCAAAATTGTAAGGTATATTTTAAAATATATGCAAATAACATGAAGAAAAATAAAAACTCTACAGGCGATGGAAGAAGAGCCAGTGTTTGTAAGAGAGGAAAGGTTCGAAGAACCAGTACTACACGTAGAAAAGATTCAGTTCGGACAAGCAGAGCCGAAATTGAAGTACCACATGTAGAATTAAAGACGCCACAAGAAATTCAACAGGCTAGGAGGCATCAAAGGGTTTCAATGATTGTCTTTGTAATTTTTATGTTTTTACTGGCTGCATCCATTCTCGCAGTTATCGTTACCTTAACCCATAGTTCATTTCATATACCACCCTTGGGACCTGAAGAATTAAGCAAACTTCGAGGGCGAGAAAGTAATTATATTATGCTAGCCAGGCTTTCATTGACCTAATCAATTATCATCCATCATTTAATATTCTAGGAACTTCATTTACAATTTTCAAATATTTCTTAATTTTACGTTCATTTATAAATTTATTTTTTATTTTTCAATTCCTTAAACTTTATCCCATAACATCCAAACATTTTTTCTCTGCTAATACCTTTCACACAATTTTCTCATTGAATTAAATTTTCTGTAGAAAACTTTTTTAATGTAATAGTGGAGATTTATTACATGTTATTTATAATAATAATAATAATAATAATTTTTTTTTTTTTTTTTTGAGGAAGGGAGAAATGCTTTATGCACCGTCAAGGGAACTCCGTGCCCCCCTGGTGCGTGGGACTCTGCTGCTAGCGCAGCCCTACACACTAAAACTCGCTCCCTGTCTCTAGGCCATGAAATCCCACCCCGGAACCGCCGTTAGGCATTACTTCAGGGTGGGGGCCATCTTGAGGCGATGTTGTCCTCTTCTCCTCGCTTCTTCTTCTTCTCCTGTTTTCTGGAGCTCATCTTTCAGTCCAGCTCTTGCGGCTTTTTACGGCCTCCTTTTGGGGGCTGCCGCCCGAAAAGCCGCACAACGCATTGTCCCGGGGCTTTTCCTCTCTAGCGGTGCAGATGTAGCATCGCGGTTGCCTGGTGCAGGATCCCGCGGTATGTCCCTCCTTACCGCATCTCCAGCAGCTCCTGCTGCGCTCTGGCTCGCGGCAGTCCGCTGCCATATGGCCAAAGCCAAGGCAGCGGTAGCACCGGTTGAGCTCCTTTCTCCTGCGCACCCTGCAAGATACCCATCCAATCTTCATGTGGGCCGCCTTGAGAAGTTTCAAGGCTCTAGCCTCCTCCAATAGCATGTATGCTTTTTTGTTCCCTTTATAGGGTGTCTTCGTTAGGGAGACCCTAAACTCCGTCTCCGAATCTTGCTCGAAAAAACCTCGTACAGCCTCTTCGACGTCTCCGGCTTCAATGCTTGGGTCTAGATCGGCGATCTCGACCTCCATCCGGGGAATAAGATGACGCACTGTCCCACTAGCTCCAACTGCCTCTTTGAAGGCGGTGTCCAGCCGCTCTCTGTCTTTTTTAGAACATTTCAGTTCTACTATCAACTCCTTGGATCGCGTCTCCCTGATTCTTTGAACTGTGGCACCCAGTTCGTCAGGGTTCACGCGCTTTTTAAGCCCGCGCAGGATTGAAGCGTAGCTCATTCCCTCCACTGGTTTAATGAGCAACGCTTCTGGGCGCGCACGACGAGATTTCTCTTGCGTTCTGGAGAACTTCTTCTCTTCATTCTTCTTCTTTCGGAGGTTCTTCCTGTTAGGAACCTCCACCCACTCCTTTTCTTTGTTGGAGGCTCTCGGCCTCTTCTCTACCGGCTTCTTCGCCGCAGACACCTCAGGGCTTACTGTCAACTCTCTCGGCCGTTTTCGGGTGTCCGGTGTGGACCTCGCAGCCGGCTGAGGGAGGGTTTGACTACCCTCGTCTGCAACTTCCTTCTTTTTTGATGGTCTTACCTCCTTCATCTTTCGTACCATGAGGCCCCTCATCAGGTATTCGAAGGAGTCGAGGTAGCATACGGTATCGTCGGTGTCGTACCGCAGCGCCCCGAGCCCCTTCTTCATCTCCTGTATACCATCCCTGATAGGGAGGTGCATGTTCTTTTTGGACTTGGAGAAGTTCTCCATCTTCTCCAGGGCCGATTCCACCTTCGAGAGGATCTCCAGCTGCTGCTCGTTCCGCTGGTGTAGCCAGTTCCGGTACTGCCGTACCTGAGACCTATCCGTCTCGAACGGATCCGGCGTCTCCTCCGTCACGTCTAACTCCCCTCCAAAAATCTCCTCACACATCGTTTTATTTAAATTGAAATGCTCCATTATTAGTCCCACGAGTAGCTAGGGAAGTATTCGATTTAAAAAATTTTACTTTATTATATGTATTAATAATAATAATAATAATTTTTTTTTTTTGAGGAAGGGAGAAATGCTTTATGGACCTTCAAAGGGACTCCGCGCCCCCCTGGTGTGTGGGACTCTGCTGCTCGCGCAGCCCTACCCACTAAAACTCCCTCCCTGTCTCTAGGCCGTGGAATCCCACCCCGGAACCGCCGTTAGGCATTACTTCAGGGTGGGGGCCATCTATTGGCATCCTCTGCCTCTCCTTCCGGCTTCTTTTCTGCTATTAGCTGGTCCTATCCGGTATGTCCTGCTTTTTCTTCCGCAGGACATCCTGGACGAAGCCAGCGACCGTCGTCCAAGTTTTCCCGCCCTGGAGCATGACGCCAATGATGTTGTCAGGCGATTTCTGCCCCAGGGCAGTCTCCAGATCATGACGCTCCTGCGCCCACCTTTCACACCTGAAAAAGGTGTGGAGGGCGTCGTCTTTGGGGTCCCCACAGTATGAGCACTGCGGGTCCCCTACCTTCCCCATTTTATGGAGGTACGAGCGGAAGAGCCCGTGTCCTGTCAGCATTTGCGTGAGGTAGTAGTCTACCTCACCATGCCGACGATGGAACCACGGGGACAGCTCGCCAATAAGCTTCGCCGTCCATCTTCCGCGCGTATCCTTCATCCAGCGTCCTTGCCAGGCGCATAGCGCCTGGTCTCTTGCGATTTGGCGGCTTCTTGTATGGCCGAGTGTGCCCTTCGATTGGTGGACAAACTTTCGGCCCTGAGCAAGTAGGTCCACGGGGATCACCCCTGCGATGACCAGGACGGCAGCCTCCGAGACCGTGCGATACGAACACGTCACGCGGAGAGCTCCCCTTCTCTGTACAGCTGCCAGGCGTTTGCGGTACTTTTCGTACTGCATACTGTCTGCCCAGACTTCGGCACCGTAGAGCATAATGGACTCGGCAGCACGAAGAAACAGGCGCCTCACGCAGGGTCGAGGTCCACCAATGTTGGCCATCACCCTGCTGAGAGACGCCGTCAACTCCGCCGCCTTGTCCGCCCCTCTTCGTATTTGTTCCCAGAAGGTGAACTTCGTATCTAGCATCACCCCCAGGTATTTTACGGCCGCCTTTGTCTGGGCCGTGACATCGCCCACCTGCACAGATAACAAGCGAGGAATCCTCTTCTGCGTGAGGAGCACGATCTCGGTTTTCGCCATCGCTAGCTCCAACCCGTGGTCTAGCATCCAGCGGCGAACACGGCACATTACCTGACCGAGACGCAGTTGGGCAGCCTCTAAATCCCTTGCGGAGATGAGAGCCGCCACGTCGTTCGCGTACCCGGTCAGGAAGCAGCCATCAGGCATTTCCATGCGAAGGATCCCGTCATAGGAGTCGTTCCATATGTCGGGACCCAGGATAGAGCCTTGGGCCGCTCCCGCCGTGAGCTCTTTGCGTCTTGGGCCATCCTCTGTATCATAGACAATGAAGCGGTCCTTCAAATTCACGGAATTGAAGGCATTTCTGACGTCTAGCGTCGCCAAGAGGCAGACGGGTCTGGAGTAATGGTTACCCCTCTCCGCGCTCTTGGCAGCCTTCACTACCTCCTGGAGAGCATCTACGGTGGACCTACCCGTCCGAAAGCCGTATTGCCTCTCGGATAGGTCTCCGGCCGCTTTCAGCGCAGCTTGGAGACCCGGTCTGACCAGCTTCTCCAGGAGCTTCCCGGCAGTGTCCAGCATGCACAGAGGTCTGTAAGACGACGGCGCATCTACTGGTCCTTTGCCCTTGACTATCAGCACAAGCCTCGCCTCCTTCCAGCGGCAGTAAAAAACACCCGCCCTATTTCAAGAGTTGTACATGTTAAGCAAGAGCTCCGGATGACTCCTCGCTACAGCCTTCAGAACTTCAGCCGGCAATCCATCCGGACCCGGAGCCTTTCTGTTCTTCAATGAACACACAGCTCTTCTGAGCTCCGCCAGTGTGAATGGTGGAGCCTCCAGGTTATCCGGTTTCCGTGGATCCTCAGACCGCTTTGGATGAGTGGGGAATAGGGCATCGACAATCCTGTCCATCGTTTCTGCTTCCATCGGGGCATTCTTAGCGAAAGCCCCGAGTTTCCGCATCACGATTTTATACCCTAGTCCCCACGGATCGTTGTTCAGATCATCCCGCAGTCTGTTCCAGCATCGGTGCTTACTGGCTTTGATGGCCCGACCTAGGGCTCTCTTCGCCACCAGATATTCGGCTCTTCTCAAGGCCGCATTGCGGTCGCTCTTTTTGGCTCGTTGAGCCACGCGCCTGCATCTTAGGCACTTCCTTCGGAGCCCCGCAATTTCATCTGTCCACCAATAAGCAGTACGCTTGCTATCGCGTGCTCTGCTCCTCGGTATAGCCTCCGCGCAGGCCTGGTGGATCAATCGCATTGTCATGCTTGTCACCACTTCGGCCCACGCTGGAGACACAGCTCCATCCTCTTTTTCGGCTAGGGTCTGCTGACCGCGTTCTGGGGCCAGAGACAGCCTCTCGATATCCATTTTGTTGACGTTCCACCTGGGGGGGCCGCTTTGAGCAGCAGCCCGGGACGGCGTTCCATCACGAACGCGGAACGTGATGTACTGGTGATCGCTGGCCGTAAAGTCCTCGATCACCTGCCAGTCCCGCACATGCGCCACCAGGCTTTCCGTCGCCAGGGAGACATCCGGGATCGTCTCCCTGTAGCCAGCCCTCCTGAAGGTGGACGTGGAGCAAGTGTTCAGAACCACTAGCCCCAGCCTGGACGCCATGTCCAGGACACGTCCGCCTCTTGAGTCGGGCTGCCTTTCGCCCCACTCGAGGGCTTTGGCGTTAAAATCTCCGGCCACTATCAGCTCCCCCTCCATGTCTATGGCTGCGTCTTCCAGGCAATCTAGCTTTGCCTGGAAATCACCTATGCTCTCATTTGTGGTGAGGTAGCGGCTGATGAAATTTATCTTGCTGCATCTCACCCAGACATAGCCTCTTCCCGACCCGTGATGCGACACCAAGTGTCGCCGCGTGTCAGGAATCCAGATGGCTGCAGTACCGAGGACGTCGCGAAACCAGCCTGCCTCAGTGCTGTCTCGGTACTGTTCGCTGACGATCGCTATGTCAGCGTTCTTCTCGAGACAGATCTGAGCAAGCAGGTCCTGGGCCGTCCTGCTTCTATTCAAATTCCCCTGCAGAACCATTATGAGGAGCGGCCATATTTTGCTAGGGCTTCTCGGAAGACCCTGCAATTTCCCGACCCCGCTACGTACCCTACTGCCACACCTGTGCACAGGAAGCACTTGTGGCTGGCTTTGCAGTCAGCCACCATATGCTCCCCGCTGCCACACCTGTAGCACTGTGTGCTTCGGTCAGGCCCCTTGCAGGTCCGGCTTTCATGGCCGAAGCCGAAGCATCTGAAGCAGCGAGTAACTTGTTCTCGCCGTTTCAGCCTACAGCTGATCCACCCAATGTGGATGCGCGCTGACTCTAGGAGGCGCGCAGCTGCCTCCTCTTCAATGGAGAAGACAGCCAAGCGCTGCCCGGCCTCATTTGGTCTAGTCAGGCGCACCTCAAGCTTCCCCTCATAGTTCTGCAACTTCTTCCGAAGGGTCAGCTCCACCTCTTCTACCGTCGTGCAGCTGTCCATGTCCCTGATCTGCAGTGTTGTTCTGGGGACCAGTACACGGACGCTTCCCGACTCTCCCAGTGCTTCCTTGAGAGCATCAGTGAAGCCCTGTCTTCCCTCAGCCGTAGTTTTCCTTATCTCTATAAGGACATCGCCATTTCTAGTTTTGCGGACGGCCTTGACTTCCGTTCCGCACTTAGTGGGATCGACCCTGCTTCGAATTCCGCCCAGGATTTCTGCGTAGGTTTTACCCTCTGCAGGCCTGAGCGCGATCGCCTCGGGTCGAAGCCGCCGCTTCGCTTTGTTCGCTTTTGGGTTTTTGGGGGCTGACAAGGTGTTACCTTGCTGTCCCCTTTGTCCCTCCTTCTTCTTCTTCTTTTTACCGTTTTGAACCACGGTCCATTCTTCGGGAGACGGTTTTTGTACCGTCGCTCCTCCCTTCTTCTTTTTCGACAGTTTGGCGCCCTCCGTTGTTGCCAATGGAGAGGCAGAGGCCTGCCTTTTGTTTCCACTTCCTCCTGTTGAGGCTGCAAAAGACGACAACTTTCTCCTCGCATCGTTGCCGTCCCTATTTGCCTCCTCGATGTGATCAATTATCGCTTCCAATTGCGGAAGCGCATTTTTAACGTCTTTGCTGACGTTTGTCTGCCGGGAAACGGCAGCTGTCATGATTTTGATGAGCACACGCATCTCCTGTATGCGCTGCTCACTCTTTCTCTCCGACTCCTCGATTATGTGACGAAGTGTCGCCACATCCTCCTTCGTTGCTGCTGTAGTGCCCAGAGTGGGCGCTACAACAGCAGCATATGTCGGCGTCTTTGGTGCCTCCTCTTTCTCCTTACCTTCTTTTTTTGAATGGTTTGACATCATAATAAGTTTTTTTTCTGCGTTGAGACGGTTCGCCCATCATGGGAGCCCTACCGCGGTAGGGCTACTATCCCCGCCTGTATAAATCCCTAATTGCGTGTGCCGAAACCGAGAAGCGGCTTATCGGGTGGTCGATCCTATCAGCACATTTAGTGAAGCTAATAAAAAGGTTACGGTATAGGCCCGCGCCATAATGATGCAAGAGGTTTAACGTCACCCCTGTCGAGCGATCGGTGCCGGGTCCACACCGACACCTGACCCGGACTTCAGGCTAGACGGTGTGCGATTTATCCTACGCAGCGTCGGATATAAGGAAATACTGACCAGGTAATCCTCCATTCCTACGCCCGGACGTCCATGATTTCAACCCCGACATTGGCTCCAGACAGTAGGATCGTGAGCGGTTTTACCAGTTTAACATGTGGTTTCACGGGATCTTTGCCCTTCGCGGCCGAACACCGGAGGGACTTACGGTTACCCATATTGTGATTGTGGTGTGACCGCAAGAGCGCACGCGGGAAGTCCAGTGTCATTGCCGCATACGCATTTGGGGCGATACCCCGATTAAGGGGCCCCCCGCATTCACTCTTTGTGCATTCATGCTGCATCAGGGAACCTGTTTAAGGTCGCCTGATGCTTTCGCTCTACACCGCGTCCTCACGCGCTTGAAGGTCACAGAGAAACCGTCGTGGCGCGTGCGCCCGGAAAGCCCATCACTAGGGAAAGCCCGTCTATAGGACTCCCATGGCGGCTATCCTGACGGCTATCCTGACCGTTGGTGGGCTGCAGGACGCGTCTGCTCCGTGCTTGAACTCATGCATTGCATTATTATTATTATTATTACATATAATAAAGTAAAATTTTTTAAATCTGTCCTTTTATTCGAAAATATTTATTTTTTTTGTATCTAACATATTACTTTTGTTTCAGTGCGCAAGGAGAACGAAGCGTTGCTGAATTCATTAAATCAAGATTTTTCAGTGCCTGAAAATTCAACCACTTGGCAATAAGAGAGAAGAAGCATTTCAAATTCATCATTCTTGAACACTTTAGTTTAAAAAATTATCTATTTCTATTTTGAGTACAGATGCATTTTTTGGTAATTCACTGGCTGCAATAAAATATTATGAAAAGAGGAAAAATTTAAATTAAAAGAAAAATAAAACTGCACGGAGAAACTATTCATGATAAAATATAGTATTATTATATTTATTTTTACTAAAAGTCAATAGGAAGCAAGGATATACTAATAAAACTAGTTTCATAGGGTTTTCCAATAGTGACATAACAATTTTATCTATGAATAAAACACAGAAATATTTGAGATATTTAGTTCAAATTTATTGTGGGTGCAGTGCAAGCATTACATTTTATGAATGAAATTCGATATCAGTCATATGAACATCAGGAGCCCGCTTACAGCGGTCGATTCTTTGGACCCAATTTTCCACCACTGGCACACATAACGACAGGAACGTTGGCATTTTCCCGTTGGATGTTGTCTTTGAGGTCGTCTAAGTTGCTGGTTTGTTGGCATAGACCAGTGACTTGATATGGCCCCATAAAAAGAAATCCAATGGCGTTAGATCGCATGAACGAGGTGGCCATTCGACCGGACCATTTCTTGAGATAACACGTTCACCGAATTTGCCTTTCAATAAATCGATTGTGACGCGTGCTGTGTGGCTAGTGGCGCCGTCTTGTTGAAACCACATGTCGTTGATGTCAAGTTCATCCAATTCTGGCCACAAATAATCTTCCAACATAGCACGATAGCGTTCTCCATTGACGGTAACATGACGGTCGGTTTCATCCACGAAAAAATACGGCCCAATCACACCTCCGGCATGAAAACCGCACATTCATTTTCTTCAAGCTTTGCCAAAGCCCAATTGGAGAAGTTTCGGCGTTTCAAATGATCAAGTGGCTTTAGTTCTTGAGTCAATGCACTGAAGAGGGCCCCCATATGTGGCCGAAACTTTTGCCTTTCTTTCTTTTTGCGCAATTTTAAATCTTGATTTTTAAATATTGAGTAAAATTACATATGTAGATATTATAATATTTTATGTTTATGAAACGCCTTGCTTGCAAATTCAGTGTTAAATGAATTGTCCCTGAAGCTAATATACAAAACCGTTTTCTTGAAAAATAAACGCCTTCGTCCACTCGTGAAAATCATCATAAACGTCTCAAATTTCTTAACTAGGTTGAAAGGGTCACAATTCACGTCAGCTGATTGCGCCTACGACATACTAAAGGTATAGTACACGCGGCGCAGTAGGAACTCAGGGGTAGTGGTACCAACAGTCTCGGCTAGGTTCGCAGCGCAAGCTTGCCCGCTGTAAACCTGAAACCGCGTGTCTATAACCGAGCGCACGCAATTCTCAGCGGGATCTCAGGATCCCCAATTGGGACGCAAGTCCCAGGCAGCACCTCAGGAAGCAACCAAAGGGTCACCGAGGAGCAGCAGTCTGGTAAAAATATTTTGTATCGAAGAACACTAGGTACGCTGTCCAGGCTCTAGTGCAACTTCTAATTTAAATTAAGAATTTATTTTCTGGGTACGCCACCCAGGCTCCAGAAGATAAGCAGTGTTCGCGGGTATGCTGTCCAGGCTCCACTATAAACTCTTGTGCCTCCACCCGCTCTCTAGTCCGCTGCCTAAGCGTAGAGGCTCCTACTTCCTTAAAGAGAGACGTACGCTGCTCAGGCTGTCTCTACTCCTCTCATGGTGTACGCTGCCTAGGCTGCCATCTCGTATATTCCTATCCACGGTGCACGCTATCACTGGCTGCCGTGAAGAGTATTTTTTAAGTTCTTTTCTGATTGGTGCACGCCGCCCAGGCTGCCAATCACTATTTCTCTTAGTGCTTGTGCCCGCCGTCTTGGCGGCCAAGTAAATTTAGTTTTCGCGACAGCAGCGCCACCTACTTTTGAGATTATTATTTGTTTAGAGTTTCTTTATAGATTTGGCAAAGGGATTTGCCACCGAGCAATCCGCAATAGAGAGAGCGTATTTATTATAAGTTATTTGGTTCGCGACAGCAGCACCACCTACTTTTGAGATTGTTATTTGTTCAGAGTTTTTCTTTTAGATTTCGCCACGAAGTAGTAAAAGGAGACCCCACTCGCGGGAAATTTGAACGCGTCGATTCGGATTTAGTTAGTTTGCATCGCTCGTAGCGCCTCTTACAGGGAAATGTCAAACTCTTGAATTTTCACAATATGGCTGTCGTGTTGTCTACTGCACGAAAACAGATAAACAAAAACAGTGGCACCGTTATAGTTAAAATTATTTTAAAAGTATACTGCTATTTTTTTATATGAAATGTAATATAATATACAATATAGATGTGATTACTAAGTGAAGTATAGTTTATGTTATTTACATTTTGCCTTTTTCTGAATTTAGTAGATTATGTCACCTGTCAACGCGAAGATGGAAAGCAAACCCTTTTGTTTCTTCAAGTATTTACATTAAAGTTACTTGCATTGAAAAGTTTGAAAATCTTCTAAGAGTGGTTGATGATTATCCGTAATTTTTGTTGCAGCTATATATTATTCGGAAATATTATAATAAGAAATGCAATCATATAATAACTGCAAAAAAAAATTGAAAATCAAAATTTTTTTTTAAATGAACAAATACCAGAGAAAATTTATTCTTAGAAAACAATATTAATATTGATTTTTCGTGTAATTGCATGAAGTCACATTAAATTAAATTAAACAAACTAATTATACGATGAATTTAGCGGCCACAAAAGTCGTTGTTTCTGGAGTGAAATGCGGCCGGGAAGACCGTACTTTCGGCTAGGAGATCAAGAAAAAATAGTTGCAATAGCACAAAAATTAAATACAGATCAATGTACTACTTAACATTACAGATTTATAAAATAATTAAACATACTGACCGTGCAAGGGCAAAAGAAGTGACGTTTCTCCAGTCTGTCTTTTTTTTCTTTTTTCTTTTTTCCAACATAGCGCGTGAATGCGCAACCATCAGTAAAACAATAGACCATATTATCTTGCACACACTTGTTTATTAATATATTTAAAACTTCTCGCACATGTATGGCAATGACTGGTAATTTTTGTTTGTACAAATCACGCTTACATTATTATGAGCGCCGACATTTTTTGAAACTTGTGTTGCAACGCTTTTCCGCAAAGCGACGCAACGAACGATGCAAACTAACTAAATCTGAATCTACGCGTCCAAATTTTCCAAAGGCTGCATAGAAGTGGGGTCTCCTTATACTACTTCGTGGATTTCGCAAAGGGATTTGCCACCGAGCAGTCCGCAATAAAGATAGTGTATTTACTTCAAGTTATTGGTTCGCGACAACAGCGCCACCTGCTTTTTAGATTATTATTTGTTCAGAGTTTTTCTTTTAGCTTTCGCAAAGGGATTTACCACCGTCAATCCGCGATAGAGAGAGCGTATTTATCATTGTTTATTTTGAGTTTAAATATTTTTTCAATTCGTGATGCTACATACTGGACTACTTCATTTTGAATTGCAAGCTGTGAGATAAGTTTTTATTTTCTATGATAACCCTTCTTTTAATTATCTCCTATATTTCAATCTTTTACAGAAATTTTGAATCATTTTTGATTTTATGGCACTGAAGAGGGCCCCCATATGTGGCCAAAACGTTTGTAACTTACGATTTTTTCTAGCAGAGGGACTACCAAGCTTCTTCTCATAAATGGTAAAAGTAGTATGTTCACTATTTATATTGATACGTTTGTACGTGTTTGTGGATGTAAGTATGTAACTGTGTTTATAAATACTCTCTCTATATAGCTCACAAAACCTAATAAGAACTATGGTAACATTTACGAATGACTGAATTTTTACATTTTCATCATCGATGAGAAGGTATTAGTTTTACGTGAAAAATGACCTTCGAAATTTTCATCGAATCTTTACTTTTTTAGACCCCCTGAGTCAGAAAAAACGGTTTTTACAAAAGTGTCTGTCTGTCTGTCTGTCTAGTATTAGTAGGTCGTGTGCAGCATAACTCTCGATAGAATTATCAGATTGAATTGAGCTTTGGCACACTTTATCGGAGCCGAAAAAGTAAGGATTGAGGGATTGAGCACTACTTTTGTGTTTTTGAAAATAATTTTTTGAAAAAATCAAAAATTTCAATAATGGTTTTTGATAGTGCTCATAAATCTCTACAAATTATCCTGATAACATTTTTTGATTAAATCAAAATTAGAAATGTTACAGCATATTCAAATTCGAAAAAAGTCAATATCAATATTCCATTTTCCACTTAAATTATACGAGATACGAAAAAACGTTATGATACAATATTATTTTCTACATAAAGACCTACAAATTTGAATTGTAACATTTTTTCATAAGATGCATATTTTTCTTTTTAATTTAAAAAAAACTATTGAAAATCCAAAATTCAATTTTTTAACAATAATATGTGAAATTCGAAAAAAACGTAAGAATACAAAGTTGTTCGTTTCAAAATGGTCTACAAATTTTGTTCCACGCAGTTTCTGAAAAAGCATATATTTTTCGTTTCAATTCCACGAAATACGATTAGAATTCAAAAATTTCATTTTTTAGACAAAATATGTGAGATACAATAAAAACGTTCAGATAGAAAATTGTTTGCCTAAATAAGGTCTACAAATTCTCATTAAGACATTCCGGGACAGGATGTATATTTTATCTTTTGATTTTTAATATTAAAAAAATTCGATTTTTTTCACCAAAATATGTGAGATACGAAATAAGCGTTATTCTGCAAAATCGTTTCCTTAAATAAAGTCTACGATTTTTTTTTCTTTTTGAGAGATTTGGAAGAAAATAGATTATTTTAACCATGTAATTTATTAAAAAGATACTGAAATGTATACAGAAAATTGAGCGCGAAGCGCGAGCGTCATGATGAGAATGTGTTCCTTAAGGCTGATAGAGCCTTAGGTAAATATGAATTTCCTGTTTCATTTAAATTCAAAAAGAAATTGAGTGACTTTGAGAATATGTGTAATTCACATCATCTGTTATATTATTATAAAATTGGTTTGAGCTTCAGTATCAAATTATAAGAAATAAATTTAAATGTATGCGAAGAGCATAAGACCAAGCTCGAAGCGCGACGACTAAATCAGGCGCCCTAGGCGCGCTCAAACTTGCGAGCGAAGCGTGGCAGATTTTTTTTATTATGGAGGTGCACTTATTCCCTATTTTCGATAGG
Source organism: Diplolepis rosae (assembly GCA_030998225.1). NCBI lineage: Eukaryota > Metazoa > Arthropoda > Insecta > Hymenoptera > Diplolepididae > Diplolepis > Diplolepis rosae. The sequence goes on along the minus strand of JAPYXD010000158.1, from coordinate 1,047,887 downwards.
AAAAGTTATAAATATGGTTTCGCTATCTCCAAATGATTATGGTAATACGGTTAGACAGAAGATGTGACTTTACTATTGTCTTTTGTAAGCTTAACATTCTGTTTTACGAATTAATGAAACATTTATTTGGTTTACTTCAATGTAATTCGTTCGATGTGTCGATCACAATTTTACTATTTCAGGAAATAAAACTTGCTTTTGTTTTTAGGCATAAGTACAATTATTTCACCATTTTTCCCAATATTACTAGTAACTCCATAGTTTAATATTCAAAATAGTAATTTCTAAAAAAATAACGTTATATCCTCGTTTCCTATTGATTTTAGTTAAAATAAATACAATAATACTAAATTTTACAATGAAGAGTTTCTCTGTGTGGGACGAAATCATAATTTTGTTTATACAAGAGCTCATTTTAAATATTTAATTTTATTCAGATTTCTTAAAAATTAGTGTCCTCAAAATTATTTTCGAAGAAGTTCATGCTGAAAAGTAAACTATAAAATATTGTTAAGATAGATGTATACTGAAAATGTTGATTGATTGACTGATTCAGAAAAAAACTTTTAGTTAAGTATACCAAATTGTTCAATCTATGAAAAATTTTGGTCGGGTTGAATCAACCAAAGATTTAGTTTAATTTAGTATAAGTAATAGACTATAATCGATGTGCCAAATTATAGTTTGACGAGAACTTGGTGCTGCAGAACAAAAAAACAAGGAATTTTTCTTTAAAAAATTAATTATTTTATTGTTATTGTTTAGTTTTTATTTACTTAATTATTCTTTGTTTTTAATTTCCTATCACGTCTTCTTAAATTGATGTTGTATCACAATGCTGGCATTAAATTTAATATTTTCAAGTAAATGTTTAAATATTTTTAACTGGACGATTATAATGTTTAGTTATTAAATTACCTTACATGATAATATTATTTATATAACAACATACGCTGACATACAAATACGAAAGTGGATATGAATTTATTATAAAATGAGGTGATATGGTATAAATGACGAAACGAGTCTGATACTCTTATATATAAATTTTACAAATATTATTTCCAAGGCTGAATAAAACATAATTAAATGAATTATTTAAGTTGAAAAACATTTTGAAAAATGGTATTAATTGTTAAAAAGCATATCTAATCACGTTTACTATACCAGTTATTAATTAAATAAACTTATATTTTGAATTGAAGTTATATATTTATACAGAGTGGCCAGAAGTGATTTGCAGAATAGGCTACAGCCACAGAAAAGTGTCTTTGATTTAAAAGCAGTTTTGTTGAACTGTAATTACAATTACTGACATCACGTGATGAAGTTTATCCATGGCCTTAATTTAAAGAAATTTTTTCATTGACTAATATAGCAAAGAAACTTTTTTCTAGATGTATTAGTGCGAATGTGATCGCATACCTATAAAGCAGTTGCTTTGAATAAACAAAAAAACATTTTTCTACTATCAGGTCATAAAGTGTATATTATTGCCCCCTACTGTGAAAAAATACATTTTTCGATCCCCCACACGGAGAGAAATAACCAAAGCCGCGCACTTCAAGCAAATAAGTGTTCAACACTTCAATTCAATCCAATCGAGTGGTGAAACCATTGAGTTCAATTAAAAGAAGCATGTGATATTCATGCTTGACACATACGGTTTTGTCCATGCACTTGATTCACTGCGCTCACATGCGAATCATGTGAGCTTTAAAATTTAGCCACTTGTTCTCATTTCTCAATGCTTGGTACCTTTCACGTGTGCGGCACTAGTTATTTCTCTCCGTGCAGTAGAAAAAAAATCGTTTAATGCTCGAGCAAAGCGAAGGAAACAATCACACGAGTTAAAAAAAAAATTTTTTTTTACTATCGGGGCATAAAATGCGTTTTATGACTCACTAGTAGAAAAAAATGTATTTAACTCGTGTAATTGTTGCATTCGTTTCGCTTAGGCATCAAACTCTACACTCGCAAAATAAACTTTTCTTCTCTAATTGCACAGTATACTATTTTTGGATATTCGGTGAAGAAAATAATTTGTTGCTATTCTGGTGAAAAGTTCATACATTTTAAGCAGTGATCCCTTCATGATAAAAAAGTACTAAGTTTTATGGCTTTAGAGCAGTTATGCCTAGCGTAAATAGCTCGAAATTCGCCTTGCTATTGTCTCTAGGTTTTAAGAGAACTCTTGCTGAAATAGAATGAGTTTCCTCACACCATAGCAAGACGAAGATCGAGTTATTTTCTCAAGAAATATTTCTCTGGCAGCCAGAGTGGTCGCAAGCTGTAATGCTTCCGACTTTGACCAAATATTTGCCCGACTCGTTTAGTGCGGCGCTTTAGTTGCCATGTACACATGCAAAATTATCGAGTGTGATGCTTCATACGAATGCGCTTTTACACTGAGAGAAATTTCGGGTTTCACAAACCAAAGTTTTTTTGTTAAAATCGTCTTTACAAAAAATGTTAAAGTTGTCATGACAATCATGGGAGTGGCTGGCATAGTTTGGAAAAGTGTTTACTCCAACTGCAAGGAACGTTACTGAGACCACGATTCTGGTAGGCCGAGTGGCAGAAACATGATTAATGTGTTCGGGGTAACTTCTCTTATATACTTGAAATACCGTAAGAGCTGCGGTTATAAGAACCAAAGTCCATCGTAAAGCCGCGCATAGAGTTTAGTTAAAATGACCAAGTACAGTTCTTATAAAATTGTTTTACTTATAGAATCTACATTATTTTATGAAAATTCATCTTTATTTTTTTAAGTTTTCTGCATAAAAACCAGAATCACTAGGTTATGATCAATTTCTAAGATTAATTTGTAATGAATTGTCTATGGACAGTAAATACCCAGCCAAAATTATATTTGAGGTTATAGGTATGGTTCTCCTAGTTATCAAAATACGAATTCAATTTGATTACAAAAAATAAAGTTTCACCGAAAAGATCTAGAAAAATAGTCCGGTATAATGATATTTATGATAACTTTTCTCATACTAATTTTATAAAAAGTTCTATGAATTTACATTTTCTACGTATAAAAATTCAACTTAGGCTGCATATCTTTTTGGAAGTAACTACTTATCTCCAGTGCAGTGCAAGTTAAATTGTGTGACTATTACAAGATTTAATAGTTGTCACGACAGGCTTACCTCGTTGTAAAAAATGAAAGTTATACTTAATTTGTCTAGCGCAACAGCGAACGCTGCGGTTGTAGTAACCAAAGGAGCTTCGCAGTACATATAAAGAAAATGTATGTGTACTAACCGTTGGGGTACGTATAAAGCTGATTCTAATCATCAACTTTGGTCACAACAACCGAATACACAAAAAAGTCCAAATTACTGTCATGATAACTATAAAAGTAGTAGCTTCTCTGAACTTTTTTGGTCAAGGCAACTACTGTACAAAAAATTTATGTGCTATGTGCACAGGAACCAAAGCCGATTTCTCTCAGTGTAACATTCAAATGTGTCAAATTGTCAAACGTGTCAAATTTTCAAAATAGATCTATTTGAAATGCAAATCACGTTATTAAGCATTAAATATTAACAAATTAACCTTTTAAACACATATCATTGCATATGGCACTAGCAATAATGGCACGCGCTTGATTCTTTTATAGATTTAGACATTCTATGCTAAAAATGCATGATCTGATGCCAATATTGGTAGAAGTTCATACCAATTTCGCACATTAAGTTCGGTTCTTTGAAAGGAAGAGCTCAGCTTACTGTAACAATTTGATTTTTCTCTCCGTGTATACATATATATAATTTACATTAGTAGACATGATAGGCAAATTTTTTAGCTATAAATGGACCTTCAGTCACAAATATAATAAAACGCTATGGAACTAGTCACATATAATGATTACACGGAGAAAAATAGTTGAAGTAACTTTACTCAACTTCCGATCAATTTGGGACATATGGACAAGTTAGAAGTTATTTAGTATCATTGTACTTATTTGTGATATATTAAATGCTCAAAAATGAATCAAAGTCGAGTAAAATTCAGAAGTGTAGGGTGAAGTATGAAAGCGTGCATTAAAAATTTTTAAATATATATATTTGTAACATCCCTAATTTCCCCCTGGTTGCCAGACGCTTCAGTCAGCCAGGGTTGGGTAGGAGTGGGGGAGTAGGGAATGGAATTAAACGAAAACGGGCTATTAATATTAAAATATATAAAATTTATTAAAAAAAACTTAAATCTATTAAAAAGAGAATAGATAATTTGAATGGTGTGTAAATGTGGGAGTGAATATAAAATAACAAATGGTGTGCCAGTGTAAGTGTGCGAGTTTACTGTGTACGTGTGGGTGTGTGTGTATTTGTCGTGGTCACGAGGGTGCGCGAGCACAGGCCTAATCGGTTCGCTGTTTGTGGACCGGTTTGTCGTTGAACAATTTATAACCTCTGTAAATAAGACACACAAAAATCGTACTGGTTAAGGATCGGCGGTTTACAGTATGTTTTAGTGATGAGCGATACAGTATCGATACTTTCGAGTATCGATACTTTTGAACCGATACTTCGATATTTTGTATTGATACTTTCATACCCGATATTTGATAGTATCGATACTGTTAGCCTGTAACGATACGCTAATTAAAGTGCAATTTTAGTGGTGGGCAAATTCGAAAATCGTAAATGTCATAAAAAGCAAAATTGTAAAATACGATATATTTTCGCAATAATAAACATCACATATCACATATAACATATAATGAATATACGATTTATTGACAGTAAAAATATCTTAAGTTTGTTGTTCATTTGCTTCGAATGACCGTTTTGGAATTAGATTAATGATTATAGATTTGATGACCTGTAAAGATTATGCAAAATTTCGGTATGACCACGTTAAAAAATCATATCTTTAAAATGTCTATAAATTTGTTTGATATTTGCAAATATTGTTTGAAATATGTGTATTGATACAACTATATCGATACTTTCATTCGATTATTTCTGCGTATCGATACAGACACAACCGATACGTATCGATACGAAGTATCGATACTTTCCGACGTATCGCCCATCACTAGTATGTTTGTCGTAGCCCGATTCACCTCGGGGGGCGCGTTCACCTTAATTCCTCATCCGTTCGCTCGTTTCGTTGGTCACGGTCAAGTCTCGATCGTTTAGGGAGGGGCGCCCTCAGCGGTATCTGAGCGTTGGCGCCCCACCCTCGGTGCCTCGGCCATGGCGATATCCAGAGGGCTGAGGGTACTGGCGGGTCGGTCGGTAATTCCCCAGGTCGGGCCCGGTCACCGGTATTTGACGGGACCCGGTCCTGGGCGGGGCCTTGGCCATGGCGGGATCCAGAGGGCCGAGGGTACTGGTGTGTCGATCGGTCGGTCGGTATCTTCGTCCGGTGAGAAGGTTAGGTTTACGTTGCCCCAGTGAGAACCGGGCGAGGCGTGAATCAGGCGTGCCATTGATCATGGGACGAGTTGGTTCGCCGGTTTTGTGTATGCGGCTGGTATGGTTGGAAACGGTTAGGAATGGAATGGTACGGTGGCGTACGGTGGTAGCGTCGTCTGGGTACGGTGGCAGTATTCGTCTGTGTTTGTCCTGATGCAGCCTGAGCAGCACCAGTCAGGGGAACCTGACGCTGGGTGCCTGCTCTCTCCGAGGGCTGGCCATGGGGGAACCGATCGGTTAACGCTCAATGCGGTTGCACCAGGACAACCGGTATCGGGGTGGTCTCGGTGTCGTGTGTCTATCGGTCACCACCTGGGGAACCCATCAGGAGAGGCATCTCCATGCCGTCCGTCTAGAGCGCCGCTCCGGTGTGACCCGGATCGTCGCTCCAGCCGAACTGCCCCGTCACGGTGTTCCTTCCCACCTTATATACCGTTCGCGAAGGGTGAGGGTAGCTGCGCGCGCGGCTCGGCGGTCGGTGGGGGTACTCACGTGACTAGCGGTGGTGGGAGCACCCCTCTGAACGCCGCGGTAGGAGCGCGGTGGCGTAGCATGCACGTACGGTTCGTTACAAATTATAACTCGTAGTATAATTATAAAAAAACCAATGTTTTATTAAATCACAAAAATAGTAGAGCTTTCCGCTCATTCTACTCTACACTTCAATCGAGAGTTGAGTAAACTGTGAATCGCTAGACCTATTCCACCAGCTATATCTATTCACGCAGGAACGAATGAAAGTAATCTGCGCCTTGGGCACACATAAAATATTTTTATTTTGAAAAATGTGTGGAATTTTCAGCATACTGATGTTCCAAGTTATTGTATTTAAAATTCAAAATCAATTAAAAACATACAAAATACAATTACAGTTTATTTTAATACTCTCTAAATCCAAAATAGTGGATTCCACTTATAAACTAGTGAAAAATTCATCATATTGCAGTCGTTTTTGATTGTGTTTTGTCTGTTCATCACGAAGCTTTCGTACATGCTCCGCAGTCTTAACCACTATTTGTTTTTATCATTATCCACTAGCTTATATAATTTATTTAAAAGTTTTTCACTTAAATTTTTTAAATTAAATTTATTTCATGAAAATTTAAACAACAAAAGTCTTGATAAGTGTATTACATAAAATTTGAAAAATCTACACATGATTTAGATTGCACATACATTTATCAGGGACAATAATAATTTGGAAATCGTAATTGTAAAATCCATATTTTGAAAATATACAACACAGAAAATAAAAAAACCTTCTTTCAAATGTTTTTACAAAAGATGCTTTTTAATAATAATTAAATTTTTTAATGTAAATTTAAAACTTTAGTTTCATTAAACTTCATACGAAGTTATAATAAAAATGTATATTATATATTAATTATTAATTATATTATATATATCAACAATCATAATTATAATAATTTTTTGATTAATTATATTATATTATAAAAGGGACCTACTATCCATATGACGTACGGTCGCTTTTCCAGTGGTTAGTTTATACTGAAACGCTCTTACGTCAAATGGATAGTAGGTTCCTTTTCTCGGATTGCGTCACATATAAGAAAGTTACAAGTTTTATGTCTGAGGATTGTAAGCGAGCGTGTGCGTGATACGACGAAAGCGTCTCGTACGCTTTAGATGTTCAAATGTCCTTGAGACCCAAGTTTAACCCACTAACGCCCAAAATCACAGACTTCTTAAGGGGGTATCCTTATCCAGAGCCAAAAAAAAGGTACTTTTTCCTAATTTTTTTTAAGCCGAAAATAATAACACAGGTCAACGATTTTCCGCATATATTTAGGTACATATCTGAACTTGTAAAAATAGTTTTTTTCAGACGGTGAAAAATCAACTTACGCAGATGAAACGTTAATCCGCTATACCATTAAAACTATTCTGATATGGACTGTAAAATTTCGCGACAATATTCTGTGATAATAGTTCCATCGATTGTAACAAAAAAAAAAATCGATTTTTCGAAAGTTCTGGATAAGGAGACCCCCTTAACCCATTTTTGGCCCTTGTCGACAAAGCGAAAAAGGGAATATATTATGACCAAACCTTGTAAACATAATGTCTTTGGGTCTCCTCTTTCAATTTATGAAGTCAAAATTACACTATCGTGCACTGTAAAACCAATATGGCAGATTTTGTTCAAAAAAATAACGAAAATTAAAAATTTTTTTATTATTCTTTTTTTTTCAAATGGATAAAGCATATTAATCTATTTCAAACTATGGACAAAAGTAAAAAAAAAGGTGAAGTTTATGAAAAATATTCTTGGGTCTATCTTCTTATGTTTTATCTTTTCCAAAATAGCGGAAAACTATGGAAATTTGGAAAAATACGCGTTTTTCTATGACATTTCTAAGACAATTGGATAATGCACTGAATTTTACTCATTAAACTATCAAAGTTTGATAGATTGATTATGTACAGTCCTCTTCTAGTATATGTGATGACTTGATTAATGGCGGATTCAATATGGCGCTTGGAGAACTTGGGAAATACTGAGTAAAGTTCTGAATATATATTTCACGATCTGCATATTCTCCAACGCTTGATGTATGTGACTACAATAAGAATTTTTATTCCCATTCCATCTGAATCTTTTGTTACATTTAAAGTATAAAAACTATAGTCAATTTAGTGAAAAAAAAGTAATTTTTCTCATCTAACACTTTTATGACGAATCCTATTTTATACACGGAAAAAAATAAGTTCATCAAAATTTCTTTAACTAGTCAACCACTTTTGGATAGGACAATAAATTTTTTAAATTTACAGCTTTTTTAAGTAAAAAGTCATAAACTTTGACGAAAAATCGAAAAAAGTTATAGAAATTGTCAAGAACTAGTACAATAATCGCCGTTTTCCAATTTTCATTGAATACTTCTTGATAAAATTATGAAAAAGCATCTAAAAAACCAAAAAAAAAACCCTCTCTCGAACCAATACACCGCCCGTGGAACCGCCTTTCGGCATTAAACTTCGCGGGCGGTTGGTTCCAGCTTAAAGTCGCGTACGATTTTTCGGTCATCCGTTCACCCGGGACTCCCATCCGTGGACACACGCCCGTTAGGCAGGCCAACGAGACGCGCCCCACCTAGCGCAGACAAAGAGTGTGTTCTCCGCATTTTGTACAAGGGATCCGCAGTAGCAACACGACTCATCGTCTCTTTTCTTGAAGCGCTTCAGGTACGCATTAAAGCAACCATGGCCCGAATGCGCTTGCGTCAGGTAAAAGCCGATTTAACCGTGCTTTCTATCCAGCCAGGTGGCGAGCTCCGGGATTAGACGGTGTGTCCATCTCCCGGATTGGTCACCATGACATCTCGCCTGCCATTTCTCAACGAGTCTGCGCCTTCCATCCTTGCGGATGGCCTCCTTCGCGCGAGCGATTTCCTGCGCGTTTGTTAAGCAGGTGAGCTCCTTACGAAGCTGAAAGGTCTCCTTCCTTTTCTCCGCTAATAGGTCTACTGGTGGGACGCTCGCCAGGACCAGCACAGCGCTCCTTGACACAGTTTGGTATGCTGAGACAATTCTCAGCACCGCATCTCTCTGTGCCGAGGACAGCTTCTTCTGGATAGCATGGTTGTTAAGGGCACTTGTCCAAGCCGGAGCTGCATAAAGCAGCTTTGAATTTACCACGCTCGCCACCAGCCTTCTCTTAGCTTCCCTGGGACCACCAATGTTGGGCATGAGCCGAGTCAGAGTCGCTCCACATTGGATGGCTTTGGCAGTCGCCATCTGCAGGTGTTAGTCGAAGCTAAGCCTTAGATACAACTGCACACGCAGGTACTTAATGCTCTTTTTCCACTCAATTTTATGTTTCCTGAGAACGATCCTCGGGTATTGGACGGATTTCCTGTCCGTGACCAGGAAAGCCTCGGTCTTTTCAGGGGCCATTTTCAGGCATCTGCTATCCAACGATGGTGATGATGAACGAGGGATGATGCTCGTTCCAGCAGGCAGGTCCATGCGCAGGAAATCGTCGTACATGACGTTCCAAACGAGTGGACCCACCCGCGACCCTTGAGGGGCGCCACATGTCATCTCTTCCTTGAGAGACCATTTGTCGCCCTCGTATATCACCTACCTGTCGCTCAGATAGTCATCTACCATTCGCAACAGGTAGTCTGGAACATTTTTCCGCACCATCGCCTCGATGCAGATGTTCCACTTCGCGGTATTGAACGCATTGCGTATGTCAATGTTGATCAACGCGCAGAATCCCTTACGCTTACCAGTTCCTCTTCTTGCTTTAGTGGCGATGTCCACTACTGCCTGGATGGCGTCAACTGTGGACCTGCCTTTCTGAAAGCCGAACTGGTTTTCCGAAAAACCGTTCTCGCCGAACATGTGATCTAGGAGCCTAGTTTCTTCAAGATGTTTATAAAGCTTGTCTTTGCTGAGTCGTTTTGTGTTCCGGGAGGGGCTTCTCACCTTGCGGCCCCTTCCCATATTCCCTCCTGGTTCTCTGAATGGAGAGGACCTCCGCTCCTGCATTTTGCGGGTTCACCTTCGCCTTCATAGCTTTCAGGATCTCGGCGTAGGACTTACCATCCTTCGCCGACACCCTGATAGCGTCGCCCGACCTGGCGGCCGGAGAGCGCCTTGGCAACTGCCCTTTCTCTTTAGGGTCCTTTGCAGAGGGCACAGGAACCTTTTTTCCTTCTTTTCTCTTTTTTTTTAGCTTTTTTTTTTCTTTTTCTCCACCAGCTGCCATCCTCTGGTGGCCGCAGCATAGGTTGGCGATGTGCCGCCTTTCTCTTTATTGGCAAGCCGATCCTCGGGGGGGTGAAGGAGCAACCCTCTTCTCCCCCTTTGTCAGCTTTTTCGGCGTATCTCCCAGAGACGCAGAGCACGGTCTCCGAAAGATACCCATCTTTTTCGGGTCGGGGTGGGGTCCCAGCCTCTCCTGTAAATCCCCCCCGCTTTCTAGAAGACACTTATGGGTGTTGAGCATTCCACTCAACAGCTCTGTAGCCTCGTTCACACTGTCCTTAACATGGCCAATTTCTCCATTTTTTGTTTTGCTCCCTCAGGAGATGAAGGACGTCCGTCCAGCCCTCAGCTTCTGAAGAAGCACTCAAGTCCTTGTTTGCTGATGTAGTGCCCGATGTGGAAGCTAAAGCAGCAGCATGTGTCGGCGTGTTCAGAAGCCTCCTCCTTCTCCTTACCCTTTTCTTTGATGTTTTTTGCCTTCATATTATGAGTAGTAGTATCAAGACGGTTCGCCCATCATGGGAGCCCTACCACCGTAGGGCTACTATGCCCGCCTGTATAAATCCCTAAATGTGTGTGCCGAAACCGAGAAAAGGCTTATCGGATGGTCGATCCTATCGACAAATTTGTTGACCTTCTCAAAATAATACAGTACGTGAGGAGTTTAAAAAAAAATTCAAGATTTTCTCAAATTCTCTATCCCAACTTCAACTTTTAGCATGACCTAGGGAAAATTTTTCCAGAATCTAAAAATTATACCACATAGAGTCTAAAGTCTTATCTTCAATTTAAGCCAAGGAAACTTCAATTCAATCGTATCTGAGTTGAATTTTAATCGACGGTTCTCAGCCGGTTTGTTGCTCGCCTCCTTCGTTGAGGCAGGACCGAAATGTTCATGCACAAAGGTGGCGCTTAAGTGCAGCCCTCTTATATGTATTTATGATTCTGTCAATTAGTAATTTTTATTTCTAATTATTCTAAATTTTAAAAAATATTTATTGTTATTTGTGATTATTACAAATTATTTAAATCCAATATTATCCACATATTAACGAATATAACAATGATATGTAAACATTTTTTATTTCTTAAAATTCTTATAAACTACAAAATTAATAAAAATTTTAATAGTCATTTTCAGATTTTGGAAAAATTTTTCCTAGGTCATGCTAAAAGTTGAAGTTGAGGTAGAGAATTTGAGAAAATCTTGAATTTTTTTTTAACTCCTCACGTGCTGTATTATTTTCAGAAAGTCAAAAAAATATTTGTTGAGCATGACTAGACGTGAAATTTCATAAGCTTTCCAACTGTTTCTTTAAAAATGCTCACAAGCACCGTGCGCACAATTTCGTACTGTAGTGTACCTTTTAATAATAATGCTATTATTGTCCTAGTGAACCTATTTTAATTCCCCTAAGAGAACGTCTCTAGTACAATGGGTTGTCAGTATACAGGAGCTCGAATTTTCAATCTTTTACCGCGCACGCTAATACTCAATTAATTAACCATAACTTCTACAGAAGTTATCCAAATTAATTTTTCTATGGAGGTCTTGGAAACGTTTTTTCATCAGCTTTACGCTGAAAGCAATGGTTTTAAATTAAAAAAATCATTTGAACTTCATTTTTTAATTTTAAACATATTTTTGAGTTTTTCTCCAAGTGCGGCCGTTAATTTTCTTTCCAAAATTATGTTTAAAAAAAGCTTGATTTTTTCCCTTTAAAATTAGCTATGGTCGAAAGTGGGGTGAAAGAAATTGGTGGAGATATATAACACTCCTTGCGCGCAGCTTCTGCCTCGCGAGCGCCCATGCTTTAACTTCAGAATGTACGGTTTCTAGTCGACTACAAATAATCGACTACAAACTGCATTTTTTAACCAAATAATTATTATCGTTATAAATTATTTCACGGATAATAATTTTTATTATTTATTGGACAAGTAAAATCCACTTTTATGTCGATACTTCATTTTTAAGACAAGCGTCATCTAAAGATCCGATTTTGACTGCTGATGCTTTGTATCAATGGGCAAAGAAAAGTTTAGTTGAAACTTTATTATTCTTTAGTCCCAAAGAAAATCATGCCATCACAGCTCAAGAACTGAAGAGTAGATTTGCATCAGCAAACACAGTGCCTGGTACACAAAAATATCACTCTTTCGTTCCCTCTGCTGAATTAACTCTCATGTTGAGAAAAGAGAAGTGCACATACACTGTAATAAGCAAATTATTTGACTCAATTTTCGATGTGAGAGGTGAGGGGACTCACACTAGAAAATCACCCCGAATTACAAATTAATTTTAATTTCGTACCAACTTCTTTCGCCCCACTTCCGACAATGGCTCATTTTAAAGGGAAAAAGTGAAGCTTTTTTTTAACATAATTTTGGAAAGAAAATTAACGGCCGCACTTGGAAAAAAACTCAAAAATATGTTTAAAATTGAAAAATAAAGTTCAAATAATTTTTTTTTCTAAAACCATTGCTTTCAGCGTAAAGCTGGTGAAAAAACGTTTCCAAGACCTCCATAAAAAATTAATTTGGATAACTTTTGTAGAAGTTATGGTTAATTGAGTATCAGCGTGCGCGGTAAAAGGTTGAAAAATCGAGCGCCTGTATACTGACAACCCGTCGTACTAGAGACGTTTTCTTAGGGGAATTAAAAGAGGTTCACTAGGACAATTATTTCGCGGACTTTCAAGGAAATCGGAGACAACAAGTTTTTAGGCGGGTACACTTGACGAATTTTGCCCCTTATATCAATAATCTGAATTATAACAATTAACTAATTATATTAATATAAAAAAATATTTTATGAACAATTTATGAAAGAGTTGATTTATTTTCACTTGAGTAAGGCCCAAAAACTCTAGTCACGACACTTAATCTCACAAGCTCTGAAGAATTCTTGCAGTCACTACAATAAGAAAGTCCCAAGTTTTAATATGCCTCAGCATTGTAAGTGACCGTGTGCAAGGTTGTATATTTAATTGTGTTTGTAATGAAAAATATGATAGGCTGCAACTGAATGGTGTGAATGCATTTGCATCATGTTTATGTATGTATGTATCAAATGACTAATGACAGGGGCGTGTCCGAATTGGCAAAGTACATTACGAAGTAAATACTTCCACCATAGGATGAAAAGGGTCAGTTGTTACGTCAGCAAACGTCGGCCTCTTTTCATCCTATGATGGAAGTATTTGCTTCTTAATATAGTTCGCCAATTCGGACACGGTCAAGAATTTGTTTAATTAAGAGAACCATACTACTGCCGTGTACTACCGGTTGAAGTAATACGCGCGAAGCTCATTTTACGAAACTAACGTTTGAAGCTCCTCGAGCGTCAGTGATATACTTATACATTTCATGTTTCATGTTAACCCACTGACGCATGTTGATGCCCTGTCATCGACAACGTTTTACTCAACTCCTCACTATTCCCTATGTAATGCTTGCTATTATTAACGTTGGGTGAATTAGATATTTATCAAATTCATTTTACTCAACTGGGATTTAAAAGATGTTGAAATGTCCTTATGACCCAAGTTTAACCGACAGAGTCGAGTAAAATTACTTCAACTATTTTTCTCCGCGTACTATTGCTTTTAATTCCTTTATTTCTGTTCGTCAAATTTATTTTATTTCTGAAGAAATGAAATACATATTGTTGTAGCTTTAAAAAAGAGCACGTGGTCATGTGAATAGGTGTCATAATCACGTAGGATGACCGCAGGTGAGGGGAAATCAGGAAGTGCGGGGATTTTTCGAATGCAATTTCGACAACCTCGTTATTCAAAATACATAAGCCATATCAAATTGGTAATATTTATCGCAGAAGGCGAATGGTTGTCAATTGTTAATAAATTACATTCTAATCACATAGTTTGTAACAACTTGTTACAATTTTGTTATGACAAATAAGTACTAAAGATATATATATATGTAAATTGCATTCATAAAATAAATTGTTAGTTCATAAATAATATTTTATTGAATTCGCTCATCTCAAAACAAAATATCCTCAATTAAAAGTTTAGATTTGAACCTATTCCAACACTTGAAACTTTCATTAATATTTCAAATTAACCTTGTTCTATGAATAAAAAAAGTTTAAAAATCTGTTCTTCACAAATTTCATAAATTAATGCCTTTTGAAATAATTAAAGCTTTATAGGTAGAATTTGTTGTTTACAAAAAAAAATATTTTTAAAGAAATATATTTATTGATTTTATTTGAATGATGTAAATTTCGAACATTTTTTATCCTTTATCGTAATCCGATTTGGAATTTTTTCATCAGCATTATCGATATATGAGATGATGTTTAAGTTTTATGGGAGATCAGTTCTGACGCAATTCATAAGGGGTAAACCTTTAAGGTTTGGAATAAAATTGTGGGCTCTCTGTAGTGCTAATGGTTACCTCTTCGATTTTTAAATATATTGTGGGAAAAGTTCTGATAAAGATTGAAAATGATCTCACTGTGCTCTTAGTAGTCGTGTAGTTATAAACATGCTCCAAGTAGTCTTTCGCACTACATCCTTACGTAACCCAAGTCGACTGCACATTTATTTCGAAAATCTATTCACAAGCCCAGATCTACTAGTTCATTTGAAAAAACATGGATTACGTGGTACAGGCACGGTTAGAGAAAATATAGTTGGTATTAAGAATATTATTTAAAAGAAAGATGAACGAGGAAAGTATGATATAGAAGATGATCAGAAAAGTGGCATCAATTTAATTACAGTAATGGACTCTAAACCTGTTTGTATTGCATCCACCGCCGCGCCGCTAGAGTAACACCACTGGGAACTGTAAAACGTCGTCAAAAGGGTCAAAAAGATAAAAAAGAACTTGACTTCCAAGAGCATTTCTCATTTATAATCAATTCATGGGTGGCGTTGATCTACATGATCAACGCTGCAACAAAATACAACCAATAGTAAGATCCAAGAAATGGACTTGGATAATCTTTATGCAGATCATTCAAACTGCTCTAACTAATGCTACGATATTATACAACACTTGTACTGAAAGTAAGAGAATAACGAAAAGTATGAAAGATTTTCCTATGAGTGTAGGTAAAAATTACTTGAGCGAGTAAACAAATCTGGATTATCCATGCATAAAACAGAGCAGCACCTTCAATGTCGATACTGATGTATCAAAAATTGTACATTCCGAACAAGAAAATGTTGCAAAACCTGTTCTTTGTATTATTGCAATCTATGCTTCAAGAAATCCCATGATGAGGATTGAATCTCATTGCTCCATTGAAACCCACATGACAATAAAAACTAAATAAATAAAAAAATAAATGAATAAAAAATAAATAAATAAAAATAAAAAACGGAAAACAAAAAATTAAAAAAACAACAACAATGATTCTCTCAATCCTCCATCTCCTCGCGGTGGGAATCGGGAAACTTTCAATATCATGTTTAAAGGCAAAGGACGGGTTTGTGAAAAGAAAATGAATAATTTCGGGAAGCCTCATAATTTTGAAATTTTTTCTCGAAAATAACTCTTGTAATCAAAGAAGCATCAAGAATAATTTTGATTTTAAATTCTGCGTAGAATACGACAGTATTTTTGTTATTTCAGGAATATCAAACTTTACATAACGGGTCCGCGATATTGGATTAGCTATTTTGAATTTCAGAAAAAACACCTAAGATTCGAATTTAGTGACGACTAAAACCTATGAGATAGCTAATTGGAAAATTTTACACCATCCTGGTTCGTAATAAAACTCGAAATATACGTATTTTTACTAGCTTCATGGCAGCTGCCATCTTGAATTTCGATTTTATGGGCTAATATTGCTTCCGCCAGTCAAAATAGGTGAGGCAAAACTCGTAATAACTTATTTGTATGATTACACTACGAAGTAACATGGAAAATCTGAAATAGGAGCAATTTTCTCAATTTCAAAAAATTTAAAACGTCCAGACGCCATTTTGAATTAGAGAAACAAAATATTTCAATGCATATTTTAAAAGTACAAGTCTCGAGAACACGTTTTTGATAAGTTAGAAGTTGCCTAAGTGTCGGTAACATAGTGAAAATTTCGATTGAAAAAAAAAACGTGCTCCAAAAATAGGGTTTTTGTGGGTATTTTTGGGATAATAAAGGGTACAGCATCATTTTTTTAGAATTCTGACTATGCGATTCGAGTGAGCGACCCCAAAAAGGTAGGACATGGAGTTTTCGACCCTTGTCCACCTTTTTTTCTATAAATGGTACGACGTTGTAATCAATGTGAAAATTCTGCACATCTGGGCGTTAAAGGGATAAGATAAAGTAAGGAAAATTTAGTTGTTTCCTAATATTAAGACAAAAATATGAGTTAATTTTTAGATATGTTTACTTTAAAGTAGTGTCAATTTCATATAATTTCACTCCAATACCGTGAGAAAAAAATGCGGTACAAGCACCCGTGTAGAAATTGAAATCAGGGCACTAGCAGGCCCTGATAAGGTTGCCTTAATTTATTTACGGCCCGGATGAGGAAATCCTATCAGGCCCTGATCGTGTATCGTCACGCCCGGCATGAAAAGGGCCGTATGTGACCAATCTTAGTAGGTCCGTATCAGGTAAGCTTTCTTGTGCCTTAGAAATAAGGTTTTCAAGTGGCAAAGTTAATATTTTCGTTTGAAAAAATGGAATAGAACTAAAAAAAGATAGGGGGGGGGGGTGTTACTGTAAAGAAGGGAGAGGTTTCAGTGGAAACATAGACACAAATATTATTATATAATAATACTATAATAATAAATGAATAATAAATTCAGATATTTAAGCACACAATGATACATAATTTGTAATCGCCCGCTTGAATTAAAACTTTTATATATCGCTTTTGGATTCGAATCCTTTTTAACCTACCTATATTATCTACATCACTGAACGCATTCCTAACGCCTAAAGCCTCTCGGCTATTCTCGCTTACCATATTCCGAAAAAAATCTCGCTTATAAGCTACTGCTGCAAAGGCCGTATACGATGAGTCTGTACCCTGTTAATAAACAATCTTTTTGTTTCAGGTATTTTAATCACTTATGGATTTGAAGTTTAGTAATAAATATAATAAATTTAGTAATAATTTACATAGTATACAACTTTTTACATTTTCATGCCAAGATATAAGTTGGACAATTTTTGTACATCGAAAGAATCCCACTAAATCAGTATAATTAACTATTTTAAAAGGATATTCAGAAAAATCTTGTTATTTTCACGAATCTAGGCAGGTTTAAAAAGGTTATGACTGTCAAACAGAAGCGAAAATCAAAACAAACGACAGCAGCAAACAGTAGATCTTAATCATCAACAAAGTCGACCTTATCCATATCCTGTCAGGGCCGTACGGTTACCGTAAATATATAAATATGTATAATAACATAAATTTTTGAACAGGCACCTGGTCCCGACCTGGTCCGAGCCTTTTTTTAAATAAGGCAAAATAAGGCAATTTCCGCACGAGCGGAAATTGCTACGACCGCTACAACTCTATAACCGTACTTAAGATTAACTTGTGACGAATGTGAGAGATATCTGTTGTAACTATAATGAAGAGTTGTTTCAATTTGAGGTTTATATTACAGAGATTGCAAACAATTTTATAAAACTTTTTTTAAAAGCCATGGTAGAAATAATGCATCAAGGCACAAAAAGGTGTTTGAAAAATGAGTATGAATGTTATTCAAATAAAAAGAATAATCAAATATATTTTTACAATTAGATGTATTTGGCAACATAAAAAATTAATTGATTAATTTATTCGAATAATGTTTGATCTCACAGGTAAATGATAATATATATTGTAATCCGACAAACCATGCCCCTGCGGAACGGCAACCGGCAAAACCAGCATGTCGGCCAGCGAGCAGTGTAGCCAGCACCCAGGCGCCGTCGTCAAGCGCAGCGCAGCATCTCCCACCCGCGACCGAGGAACCGCGGCGGGGGAATGGAACCACGGTGGGAGAATGGGCCCGCGAGTATAAAAGTGGGATGCTGGGCTAAGAAAAGGCATTCCGGCGGCTCTTGATCGAGCCGCAAGCAGCCTAAGAATACTCTCGGGGCAGTCTAAAGGTTTTCTGCCTTTAGGTGAGTCCTGATTTATTCTCTGAGACGTTCCCGGGGCAGGCTAAGGATTTTCTGTCCTTAGCTGAGTCCTGATTCGGCTCACGGTTGAGGCGTAGTGGACAGGATAAGGGTTTTCTGCCCTTATCTGAGTCTGGTGCTCTCATCCACCCAAGGGGGTCTTAAGCGCCTCCACTCATGAATATCATTCACGAGTGAAGAGCTTGGAGCTCCTGCCTGCTTGTGGCAAATCAATGACCAGAGGGAGATCGATTTGGATTATATCGAGCCAATTATCGTATTTGAATTGTATCGAGCCAATTATCGTATTTGAATTATATCGAGCCCATTATCGTATCTGAATTATATCGAAGCCATTTTCTTTTATTCGAATTATATCGAATCATTTGCTTTTCTTTGAATTATATCGAGTCGTGGCATATTTAATATTTTAATGTAATCTAAGAATATTAAATTTAATTAGATAGCATAGGCCTTCTCAGGCGGATCACGAGAGAGAGAACTCTTTGATCATTTGTAGGTTAGGACGATTTCCCTATTTTTTCAATTTGTGTAAAAAGAATCCTTTCTAATATTATTTGTAAAGGGAAATCGCAACTTCTTCCATTCTATCATTAAAGGGATAAAACTTTAATTCGTAAATATTCTTATTTCTACTCCCGTGCGTGATCCCCAGGATTAAAAAATTAGATAAAAAATATATACCTAACTGGACGAAATAAAAATAAAGTAACAATATCTATTTTAAAATTGTGATTGATTAATTAATTTACTTTCAGGATTTGTTTGAAGTTAGGGTAAATGTGCCAATTACTGCGGATCGAAAATCAAGACGGCTTTTAAAGTTAAAAAAAAAGATTTTGAGATAAAAAAGTCGTCACGAATTAATTTTTAAAGCAGTATTTGGTATTAAGTAAGTAGCATGCAGTCCTTAAACCCTGAAAAGAAACCAGATTTACTTAGAAAATGCGAATCTAAAAAAAATGTTCCATGTAGGTATTACTGCGGGTTTGCATGAATTACTGCGCACCAATTACTGTGGAAACCCCAATTTCTGCGCGCGTAATACTGCGATATTATTTTGAGTGAACTTACAATTAATTTAGGAGTGTTTAAAATTTTATTTAATCTCAATTATAAAAAGTAAACACGACGAAGCATTCGTAACAAATTAAGATTAATAATTTTATTAATTTTATTTAATTTAACTTAAAATTATATCACTTGAGTTCCTCTTGCATCTTTAGCAACGATTAAGGAGTGTTGAACATTTTATTATTAAACTAAATTATAAAAAGTGAACATAAAGCATTTTTAACAAATTAAGATTAAATAATATTATAACTCTTATTTAATTTACCTTAAAATTATATTACTTGACTTCCTTTTGCCTCATTAGCAACGATTTTGGAATTTTCAACATTTTGTTTAATCTCAATTATAAAAAGTAAGCATAACGAAGCATTTGTAATAGATTGAAAGGTTATGCAGTGCCGCCTGACAGATCGCAGTAATTCATACACCTATGAAAATCATGTACCAAATACTGTTTTGGTAAAAAAATGATTAAAAAACGTATTTTTTGTTATTTTGCATAAATATTTAGACAAATAAAATATTTACTTTGCAGAAAGTAATATCACAATAAATATTTTATTTTCAGAAACGGAATTATAACAAGTTTTTCAGAACGTGTTCATGGCCTGTCAACAAATCTAAGCATTAAAACTATGGGAATCGGGAATATGAGAGTTTCAAATTGAAATCAATTAGCTACAAATATCGTAACTATTGATAATTCGTTGATACTTATTATGCTTGGATTAGAAATTGATTGTTTTTAGTTGTTCTGTAGCGTTATATATCTTTAAAACATTGTATATCATTAGTTTTATTTGAAAGCGCAGTAACTGGGGCATCCACAGTAATACCCACACTAACCCTATACAATTTTACTACATAATAATAAAAACAATGAAGGCTTGAGCACAGAAACTTTACCAGAGTGCAAGTATGTTCCTTTTCATCATGCTATAATAAAAAAAGACAAAAAAGAAATCGAATTATTTTAAAATGCGGTAAGTAAAATATAAAAAATCCTTAAATTCTAAAATATTAAACAAAGGTTAGCAGGTGTTGAAGAATTTTACTAAACAGCTATTTTAATTTCTGATTTGTGTCTGAATTTGGAAAAACGTATCATTAAATTCTATAAATAGCATATTATCGCAGAACAATTGTGCACATAAATCATGGAAGCTATGCATTAAATATGCAAACAGTTGCAAATTGGTAAATAGGTGAAGAAATCACTTCATAGTAAGCTATACGATAATTAATAAATACGCAAATACATATTAAAAACTAATATAAAATTAACATCAAGCATTGAACATGAATAAAGTATATTAAGACGTTATTCAATAAGATAAGTTTGTTTTTATAAATTTAAATAACATTTATGTAAAACGTTTATTATTTGGAAGATATACTTTCTCGTAGACATTCTCCAAAAGACGACCTCAAAAAGAAATAAAATTAGTAGTTGTGCCAATTACTTTTTTTTCTACAAGTTTGTGTTAGTTACCTTAACCATCTAATTATTTAAAGTAGTCACTTAGTTTGTTAAATTAATAATTTAAGTATTCATATCAGAAAATTAAATGGTTATGGTAACTAATATGCACAAACTTGAAGAAAATAATCAGCATAAGTAGGTACTAATTTTTTCAGTGCAGGAAAGAAGGAAGCGGTATTGAATGGAAACAATTTTAAGATTGTTTGTGTCCCAACGGGCGGAAAAAGTCGCATTGCATGCTTGCAAGTTGCACGTAGTGCAGCATGCAGCCAATTGCGCCTCGGCGACGCAATCGGGCGAAAATGTTCATACCGCCTGCTTCAACGGGCGAAAATGTTCATACCGCCAGCTTAACGGGCAAAATGTTCATACAACCCGCTTCAATGAGCAAAATGTTCATACCGCCCGACACTTGACTGCCCGCGGCTAACTACGCGCTCGGACGCAATGCGATTTTGTCCACCAATTTGGACACAAAACGTCGTGTGTACCTCGAGCGACATGGTGACGATGTGACTGGTGTGAATACACGGTACACTTCGCACTCGTCACAATCGCCACCATGCCGCCCTTTTTACACAATCTACTATTTCATCTATAATATCTGGAATTTTGGTTACTTATATGCATTTCTAGAAGTAAATGCAAAATGATTATTAATTTTCCATAGCTAAATAATGAAGCTCTTGATATATATTGGAAATAAATATATATTTTACATAGCTGTTTTATAAGTAATTCATACATTTTTCTCAAATTCACAATATTATTAATTGATGATTTAATGATAGACGTTAAATCGTATTAAAATAATTACAAAAACTTAAAATTAATATATTTTCAAGTTTGCTCTTCATTTATATAGAAAAAAATACTTGAAGATTAATATAAGTATCAGTCTCAGGATTTTTCACAACTTGCCTAAAAGAAAATATGAGATGATCATGCGATTTCGCTTTGTACCAAAATCTTTAAACCAATTGAATTAAAATTTTCTCGTCCTTGAATATAAGTCAAATTTAATAAAATTAAAATTCCATTTAGTATGAAAATAATATTAAACTAATAAATAATTATTTTTCATCTGATACAAGGGGCAATTTTGTTTATTTGATCATTTAATGTTGGTGAGAGCTTTTCTATCAAAAAAATTACGAGTTGTTAAAGTTTTGAGAGTTATTGAGAGAAAGTTGTTTGAGATTGCAAAAAAATATATCAGTGCAAGACTTGAATATGTAGATTCAATTACAAACTATTAGAAAATTAATTCGTTACGCAGCCAAGTCCTGAAATTTAAATCAATCTTGGTATGTCCAGGTCAGAACATGCGCAATGCAATTTATCTGATGATGCATTTAGACAAGGTGCACGATTCTTCGACCAAGTTTATTTTTCATTTCTTAATTTCTGAATACTTTTAATTCAGCTTCCTATTTCAATGAGTAAAAAAATTAAAAGTTTTATTTGACTTTCACGGCAAAATCATGTGCGTAAATTTACACACTTTAAGTGTGTAAATCGCTTGTCACAGATTTAAAACGTTTCCCGTTGTGTTAATTTTAAAACGGATAAAGTGTGTCGTTTTAAACGGAAAATCCGTTTAAAATGAAACGTTTAAAGTGTGTATTCTTTCATTTCTTCTCAAATTTCTAATCAAATATATGACTGGTGATAACTAAATTGTCAACAGTGATGATTAAAAAGTCGATAATTTTCACTGTTGACATTTTAGTTATCACCAGTCATATATTTGATTTTCATTTACACTTTCCCTATATACATCAAGAATGCACATTATAAGCGTGTAGAAATGAAAGAATACACACTTTAAACGTTTCATTTTAAACGGATTTTCCGTTTAAAACGACACACTTTATCCGTTTTAAAATTAACACACCGGGAAACGTTTTAAATCTGTGACAAGCGATTTACTCACTTAAAGTGTGTAAATTTACGCACATGATTTTGCCGTGTTTTGCAGAAAGTTAGATAAAATTTTTGAAATCTTAAAGAGGAGATTCTTAACGTATGTATAAATAGAAGGTTCAATTGCTCTTCCCTGTTTTAAATTTCTATATAGGACGTTACTTTAAAACCTACCTGGGTTCCCACGTGAAGATCTTTATCACATGTAATTTGCATAGAAATAATTTGGGATACGAAATTTCATACGAAGTAAGATAAGAACCAATGCCAAAAAAATGAGAAATTAACAAAAATTCTGTGAATTTTGGGTCAATATAATAGCAGACATGTCATCAAACATATCACTTTACTATATTTTACACTGAAAAAAAAATTCAACGATACAGACATAATTGTGGTTCCTTGACCTATATTATATTGGAGATTTACCAAAAACCAAGGTTTGCTTGTATTAGTTCAGCCTGTATGTGTACTCCAAACATATGAATTACTATTGCAGCAATATTTTTGATTAACTGTCAAATATATTTTGTTGAATTACTTAAAAACAATCAGCTATATTCATATGGCTGATAAATCCCAAGCATTTCTTTCAGTGTATAATTTAATGCAATAACTTAGGTAAATTCCTATCTTATTTTAATTGCAAGAGTAATATGAAAAAGTATTCACATGACCATAATTAATCTAGTAAAGCTTGATTTTAGGTTTTTTTTTTCAAAATATTTGAAATATTGAGATAGTATTTAATGAACTTGATATTAACTGCAGTGAAGAACTGAAATTGGATATTACTTTTCTTGGACTACACAATACCGAATTTTATGATCCATGTAATTCGAGAAAATCAGGAATTAGAAATTTAGATCAGAACAAAATCATATTCTTCTGTCAATTTGAAGCTGAAGTACTTACACTCATCACCCTCTCTTCCAACTTCTTTCTTTTTTTGCCACTTCCACAGTTAAGCTCTTCTTGAATCTCTAAAAGGGACTTTCCTTTTGTTTCAGGCACGACAAAGGCAATAAAGGCTAATCCGAAGACGCAGGTTGAAGCAAACCAGGTAAATGAAGCGTAAATTCCACAAGTATCAGTTACGACTTGATAAAGTTTAGAAACCATGAATGCTAAGAAAGATCCCCAAAGGTTGGCTAAAGAAACTCCAAAGCCTTTAACACTTGTTGGAAATAACTCTCCCAGCATCATATAGGGTACAGGATTCAATCCAAGAGCTATTATTAATTCATAAAATATAATAAATGCTATCACGATTGACCCTAATCCATTCATATCAATTTCGATTTGGAACTTGAGGAAATAAAATACAGCACTAATGGCAAGAGAAAATCCACCGAGGAAAGTGGTAATCATCAATAAAGGTTTCCTTCCAATTTTATCCACTAAAACTGCTGCAGTCGCACCAGCTAAAAGTTGCAATAAACTCAGAAGAATCACACCATTCTTAGCTGAAAGCTCAGATCCACTTTCTTGAAATATATCCTGGGTGTAGTTCTCAATAGCAGCTATTCCACTAAATTGAAGAATTAATTGGAGTCCAAGAGAAACCAAAACTGCTCTTCTATTTCCTGGAGTGTCAAAAAGATCCCAAAAGCTTCCTTTGTTTATCAAATTTTTTATTACAGTTTTCTCCATTTGATCAGCTTCTTCTTTCAGGTTTTCTTCATTTTTATATCTCCTTAACCAAGAGAGATTTCTCTCAGCATTTAGTTTTTGATTTTTCATTAAAAGGTAGTAAGGCGATTCTGGCATAAAGCTGAAAGTAAGAAAGAAGAATACTGGAATGAGAATAGATGCATAGACTAGGACTTGATAGGATACAAAAGGTCCTATTGCATGACCATAGAGCTCTCCAAATGTCACCATCAGCTTTATAAACGATCCTAGAGAGCCTCTATTTTCTTTGTCTGCTATTTCGCCAATATATATGGGGCAGACTACATATATCACTCCTTGGCCTATTCCACTTATCACTCTCGAGACGTAGAGGACGTAGGGGTGCCAGGCGATCAGGATCATAATCCATCCCAAGAGGAGAGGCACTCCTGCAACTAATAAACTGCTTTTTCTACCAATCCAGTCAACTACCAGGCCTGCGATTATGTTTCCTGGTATTGATCCTAACAGGTAGAATGAAGCTATCCAAGAGGATTCATCTGAAGTTATTGGGAGGTGAGACTCTGGCCTTTTCAAGTTGGGCAGAGTTGGTGATGTCCAGCCAATGTGAGTTCCAGATATCGCCAATGAAAGGGTCGCTGAAAAATAAATTAATAAGCATTTTTTCAAATTCTCTCTTAATTTGATTTTTTTTTTGAACTGCGAATTAAATTTTCTCAACTATTGTTACCAGTTTCAATAACAATAAAAAATCAAACAGGAAACTTCAAAATTTCTCCAAATAAAATAAAAATACATTGCAGTCGAAAATAAAGTTTTCAAATCCTGAGGATTTTTTTAAAAATCACTAAAATAGTTTAAATCACAGTAAGTCTCCGGAAAGGCATGTATACTCGGAGGTTCGATTCCTCCTGACCATTTTATATATTTCACGACTTATAATAACTAAAATAGTTTGTTTATATCTGAAGAAACACGTGCAAATTTGTCAGTACTGCTGATTCCAATTTTTTTTTTTTTTTTTTTTTTTTTTTTTTATCATTTCGATTCAATTTGACATTTTCTGAAATGCAAATATGAATTATTCCGAATAAATTCCAAATTTCAGTTAGTCTAAATCATACGTCACTCGGAAAATAATCCTATTGAATTTGATACAACAATAGGGCGGATAGAATTTGTTTATTCCGGAATATGCACCAAGGTTACTTTTTGACAATAAAAAATGTAATAAAATATTATTTAATTGTTTTTTATGATAGTGTGAAAGTGATTACAATTTTACGTATTAGTATCAATTAGAAGTTTTTATATCAATTTAGTTTAAAAATTTTAGTACTTAAACGTTTATTCCCGTAGTACTTTGTTATCGTATTGTGATGGTTATGGAATTTTTCTATAAAATGTAAATAGAAGCTGAGCTTGGAATAAGTGAATGTGGTAAAAATCAAAAACCTTTTAAAATCATAGTATATGTTAAATTATAATAAAATTTAATTAAAACTAAAAAAATACTTGTTTTTAATATTTATTTTTTTATTAATCTGCTTAAAACTGGAGAAAAAATTATCTTTCAAAATTATCCCAAGAATTTAAAAAAATATTAATTATTTTTGGAGTTATTAATGTTGATACAAAAAATAAAAATTTGATGTTTTTTTGCAGTATATCTTTTCAGAAAGTTGACATACTTCCTTCAACTGGGACTTATGAGACATATAATTTTATTATAATAGATAATGTGCTATTATGGGGAAAAAATCGTCAATTAAATATTTAAAAAATTAAAATAGCTTGAGAAAATTCTGAAAAGTAAATCTACCTAAATCAGAATTTTTAATAAATATAGTTATTTTCCTCATAAAATATCTGGAGCTAAAGTAAACGTTTTGTTTTTTGGATGATAAAATACGTTCATGAGCGTTAAAATCTACTGATAAATACCTGTGATTGCAGCAATATATTGCGGCCATTTCTTCGGATGAGGTTTATCCATATTTTTATGTCTTCAATCTTAAAGACTGCAATTTGAAAATGAAAATAAATTTAATTTCAAAAATTTAAGCGAGTATATCATCAATTTTTTAATTTCAATTATACGTTCACGTAATTTTAAACACAATAATTTAATTGATTAATGTCGATCCCATATATACATATATAAGTTCACTTTAACTATAGGAGAATAAAGATTAAATATCTGTAAATATTTGAAAATAGATTAAACATGGAAAGAATTGAATTACTTATTTAATTTTATATGTAACCATGGATGCTTTTAAATATCGTTCATCTAATAGAAATTAGGTCGGATACTCAGCAAAAGACAGTTAAGATGATAGCATCGTGGAAATTAAGTAGATCTTATATGACTGTTTATCAGTTCCACTTATCAATCGGAATCTGCATTTTCTTTCTCTTCCAAACTTCTATTTTAAGCACTGAATTATTAATAATAATTAAATTACGATTTGTGATGAAACATCTATTTAAATTGAAATCATAAAAAAATATATCCCTCTATTTCATAAAAATTTACAAATGTATTAGGAAAGGCAAAAATTAAGTTGACAATATCAAACGATATTTTAATATTCTACAAAGTATTAAAATAATTGGAGTTTTTAATGCAAGAGGATATATTTAAATTGATAATTTTCAATTACTTACGGTTTTTTGATTATTAGATCATTTGAAGTGATCTATAATATGACTCCTTATGAAAAAATAAGATATCATTATTTATTCCTATTATCATTGAATATAGAGCTTTACATTAATCGTTGATTGGTGAATACAACTTGTGCAAATATATAATAAATTTAATAGCTATTTATTATTCTATCTCGAACATACAAACGGTTTGTCAAGCTTTATATAAATTGAATTGTGTTTGATAAATTTACATAAAGGGCATAGCCGGGTTTCCATGTTGAAAGTGCCCCCAAACCAAATGAAGCTTTGCATTAACCATATCAAAATACTTGACAAGAAATGAGTTTTCAGAAATTTGCAGGTGCGCAGCCGCCATATTTAATGAGGAATGTTAGATATTGCAATTTTTGTTTTTTGACTTTTACAGCCAAAATATTTATTCTGAAATTCTGAGAAAATTCACACTGCTACTTGTCATTACTATACATCATTATAAACAAAGATCTTTAACGTAATTTTTTCAAATTTTTGCGGGGGGTGGACGGAGGTTAAAAAAATTAAAAACATATAAAATCAGCCTTTTGCGTTCAAATTTCCAATCTACAATAATTCAAGGCACATAATAGTACAAGTATATTAGGTGCCTAGGCACACAATGAGAGCAAAGCCAAGACGCGATCAGTCCTGCGAGCATTGTCGCGAGTCTCGCAATGTCCCGAATTGTGTGCATTGGCACGTATTCTATTTTATGTGACTTCGGGGTGTATACGAGTTTTTATGCGTATACTCGAATCTAATCTAGTATTGTAGTTGTTTGCGGCGCTAGTCATTACACTTGATATTTCGAGACTAGTCCCGGCCATTTTGATATTATCGATCTCGTGTAGTACAAGTCTTCTTCTTCTTCTAATAACGCTGGCACCGTACTGACAATAGTATATTAGGTGCCTAGGCACACAATGAGGGTGATTGCGTGACGAGCGACAATGCTCGCAGGAGATCGAAGCCAAGGTGTAGTCGAGGCGTAGGTGAGGCATAGTCGAGACGTAGCTGAGGCAAAGCCGAGATGAAGTCGAGACAAGGCCGAGACGAATCCGAGGCGCGATCAGTCCTGCGAGGATTGTCGCGAGTCTCGCAATGTCCCGAATTGTGTGCATTGGCACATATTCTATTTTATGTGACTTCGGTGCGGATACGAGTTTTTATGCGTACATTGAAATCTAATCTAGTACTTATTGTAGTTGTTTGCTGCGCTACCCGCGTAGAAAAATATATATGCGAAATATATGTAAATATATATTGATTATACATATTTTTTATTTATTTTATATATGTGATGTATAAATTTTATATACGGATAATGCTCATTTATGGCCGTTTTGGTATATAAATGATATATTAAATATGTATAATCCATATTTTTTTAATATCAATTATATATATACTATATATTTTATTTTTATTTTTGATATATCAAAGCGGTCATAAAGTAGCATAATATTTATATATTATATATATGTTGATTATTTTTTTGTTATAAATGAAATATTAGTTTTTTATGTGAAAAATGTATATTGCGAATTTAATTTATATTCGAAATATATATAATTTGTACACTTCATGTATATTTCAAATATATTCGGTATGGATGGGAAATATAAGTAAGAAGAATATTATTATATTTTTAAAATATATATATTTGATGCATTGAAAAAATATCCAATTCATAATTTTCAGGTTATGCACTTACTCATATATTATATTTATCTGAATATATATTATACAAATATCATATGTATTAGTATTCGGTCTGTTTGCACACTATTTCAGCTGAAGAAATAATTAAGCTTTAGATTTTGCTGCTTCTTTGCTGCGCAGACTGCTCAACTTTACATTGAGTGCGGTTCCAATTTTCACGGTATCGTAAGTATTAGGATACGTATCTTGTACAGCACCTGAAATCAATTATATGTCATTCACCTGAACCGAAAATCCATGATATAATAACCAAGTTTCCAGACATAATCTGTATATAATCTGTAATACCATTTTATGCAATTGTTATATTTCATGTGATTGAATTTGAATTTCTTACTCATTATGGCATCGACAATATTTTTGTCAAGAGCCTGGCATTGAATGCTGTCATCATTAGAATTTATTTTGCGCCGTCCACCTTTGTAATTACTCATCTTTAATACATCTTCTGATACCATTGACATCATGAGACTGGTTGCCATGCTAGTAGCGCTTCCTTTAGCTAGTGCTGTAGCCCATTTGTACGTTTTATACAGTCAAACCGCTGTGTCCAACTTGTTTCTGCAAGCACATGACGTTAAAAATCAGTCATACTTAAATTATATTTGTAAATATTGTACAGAATTAATACATGATTTATATAGTTGCAAATTTTCTTGTTATTGAATCAAATAAATCAAATGTCTAATACTAACTCGCCCTTCTGCGCCTCTTTGTTGCCTCATGACCTCGTTTTTTTCACGAAGAGAAGAGCCTGTTTTTCCTTCGTTGCCGCTCGAACTTTTCAAGGTTTCGACATCTTTCTGCAAAAGACTTATTTGCTTTCCCTACTGCATCAATTCTGAAAAAAAGTAAAACACTATTATTCACCATAAAATGTTTACGCGTTAATAAGATGGATAAAATTTCCCTTACGAGACATTATGTCGCGTAAAGTTGGCTCTTCTTCGTCTACAATTTCGATGGGCGATGATCCCCAGCCCCTTTTTGTCAGATTACAATCACGAAGTTTGTCTTCAGTAGAGTTACTCTTCAGAAAAATATAAAATAAAGTCATTTGTACAGTGTACTAAAGTAAAAATGTATGATTTATTTGCTTCATTGTAATAGATGTATTTACTCGTATACTTGTATGCTCTCTAAACTTGAATCAGTCAGAATCTACTGATTATCAGTGAAATTTGACTGATTCAAATAGCTAAAAAGAGGTTAATGTAAATCAGTCAAATTTCACTGATTATTTCAGTGAAAATTGACTGATTTGACAGTGAAAAGTATTTTTTTCACTGATGAATCAGTGAAAAGTCACTGATTTAACAGTGGACAATACTTTTTCACTGATGAATCAGTGGAAAGGCAAATCACTGATTCAGATTTAGAGAGTGTATTTATATTTATAGATGCATTTATATTTATGATTTATTTGCTTCATTGCAATAGATGTATTTACTCGTATACTTGTATGCTCTCTAAACTTGAATCAGTCAGAATCTACTGATTATCAGTGAAATTTAACTGATTCAAATAGCTAAAAAGAGGTTAATGTAAATCAGTCAAATTTCACTGATTAGTTCAGTGAAAATTGACTGATTTGACAGTGAAAAGTATTTTTTTCACTGATGAATCAGTGAAAATTAACTGATTTAACAGTGAAAAATACTTTTTCACTGATGAATCAGTGGAAAGGCAAATCACTGATTCAGATTTAGAGAGTGTATTTATATTTATAGATGCATTTATATTTATATATCCCTGCCTTTCATACAGATTTTTAACATTAAACAAAGTGTCTAAAAATCACTAAAAAGTATTATGACCATAAATTCAGTAAACAATTTGATAAATATTGTTTTTTAATTAATTAGTTGAATTTGAAATTTTTGTCGAAACTCTGAAATTAAATTGAAGTTGATTTATTGTTGATAGATAAGTACA
Source organism: Diplolepis rosae (assembly GCA_030998225.1). Lineage (NCBI taxonomy): Eukaryota > Metazoa > Arthropoda > Insecta > Hymenoptera > Diplolepididae > Diplolepis > Diplolepis rosae. The sequence continues at coordinate 1,017,113 of JAPYXD010000158.1, read as the reverse complement.
ATGTTAGTGAAAAATATAATTCGAGATAATCCCAGCGCAGTCGAAAGCGTCTAATTTTCCACCGAAAGGTTTCAAATTTTTTTAAATTTCCAAAATATTTTAATTTTAAAAAATTGGATTTAATTTGATTTTACATGAAAAATTGTTGTTTAAAAAAATTAATTCAATAATATTAAAAGTTGGATATTTCTTTTCAAAAATTTTCTGATCAAGAAGCATGATTTCTTGAATTAACTAATCGCAACGCTTCATAACGCGTGTTTTATCCTTAATAATTCAGAGCAACGATAGTGGAGAAAATTTTTCAAAACGTTGCAAAAAATTCATGGTCAAACACTTACGGCGATTTTGATACGCCTTCTATGTAAAAAGGGTGTATTAAAGACAAAGAAATACATAAATCATCGCCAATTTTCAAAGGCCTTATACTAATTGTGAGTCAAAATAAGGTGGCTGTATATGCATACAACTATTTCCTCCGAATTTTCCGAAGTTTCCGTTACATCAGTGATTTTAGCGTAAATACGTTTGAAGCCCTTTGAATTAGGTTGTACCGTCTGTTTTACATTAGTTACTGCTAGATGAGGAACATTTTTCGTTGATTCCGTACCTTCTAAAATTTTTAGTTTGTTTTCCAACACTTTCAATCGATCTGAAAAATACATCAATTTTTTTCAAATGATTTTATTTTATTGATGATTTCTTGGCTGCGTCTATTCGCATTCGCCGTATACGAGTATATAGATTAGTGCGTATCCATGTGCGCCGCACAGCCGCATCACATATTGTATGATAGCAAAAACCGAAGATCGCCGCATGGCTGTATATATATAGCTTGTACAAATGGGCACAGCCTAATTTTTTTTTATGATAATTTGAATTAAATAATCATATGTCACTCTAAAGAAAGGTTAAACTTTGGAAAGACTTACCTGAAACTGCAATTACGTGACAATCGTAGCATTTCCATCCTCCTTTTGGTACTTTTGAAGATTCACGCCATTCAACGACGTACGACTCGGATGGATCGAAATCATCGTTAAAATATGAATCCAGATTGAAATTTTTTATGAATTCCACAGGGACTCCAGAGGTGTATTTCTTATCATCGACCCCACCGATCCATTTGACCAATGCTAGATATTTCTTCGGCATTTTCTTGCAAATATTCTGAATTAATCAATAATAAGTCAAGATAAATCCACTAACCTTAAGATATGTGCTAGATAATTCGGGATAGCGAATAATTTTACTTACAATTTTTCTTCTTTTCACAGATGTGAACACTAACGCACTTTATTCATGTATCGAACGGGAAAACACTTGACTCAAGCTGCATCGATATTATCAACAAATTTGAAAAAAAATCAATACTAAATGTATATATATGTATATATAGACTTCCCATTTACACTGAATATAATCCAATAACATGATACAAAGAAGTGAATCATTTTTAAAGTGATTTATTTTTGTTTCTTCTTTCGACAAATTTCATACGAATGCATATAACTTGTCAGAAAATAATAAATATTCAATAAAAGTCACAGAAATTATATTAAATTAAAAAGAAAATTATCATACCTAACGAATCGAGCTTCAAACATGGAGACAAAACCTGAGGCAAAAAAAAGAAAAACATATTCTTATTTTGGAAGCAATACAGATATTCCTAAGAGAACTTTGCGGAATTGGAAAAATGCTAAGATAAGCCGTTTTTACAGGTGATACAAATATTTGATCTATTTGTTATGTGGATCGATCGTAAGATTGCGATGTCGATGAGCGTTGAAAATTTTTTTAGTTTGACCAATAAAAATACAGCAAGTACAGGATTGCACGAAGAGCACGACGCAGAAGCTGGTTACGTGGAAGTATGAATATTTTATTTGAAACATTTAATGAACTAATATAGAAAAATAAAACAAAAATGAAGATTCTCTTTATTATCTGTATTATCGCATTCATAATTTAGGAATCAAAAATATTTTATACAACGCAAGCATGTTTTTCTCGCTATTTGACGTGTATTTTTCGGGAGTAAAGTTAGTCTTTTGTGCCAGCGAGCATAAATTGAGATGCGGTGCATAAAATTAGTCATTTAACCACCCCACCCCCAATCCAAATTTGTGCTCGCAGTGCACAAAAGACTAAATTTACTCCCGCAAAATACACGTCAAAAAGCGAAAAAAACATGCTTCTATTGTATAAGTATTATCCTGTTCTATTACAGATTTCAAATTTCTCCAATTCGACGGAAAAACCTTGCAGTTCCACTGACGTAGAAGACATTTGTGATGAGCAGAAATTGCAAGAACATTCATCAAATATTGAAAATTTAAATGAGCCTCATGGAAACAACAATTTGTTTCTGCCATTGCAAGCGAATGATTCAACGTGTTCCCCTTCAATTCACACTTACGAAAAAAAATTTCTTGTACAATGTTTAATAATGGCAGCTCTGAAATATCGCCATAAAAACATAACTTTTGAGTTGATGGAGGATGTCTCGAAACTTCTTCATGTAGAAAATGACGCGAATGAGAAAATAACGAAACATAAATTCAAAAAAATTTTGGATGATATTTCTGTAGGGGTGACAATTCACCATATATGCAATGTGTGTAAATCTTATGTAGGAATTAGTAAATTTGACCCGGAGCCGGGATATCGCCTTGACGATTTATTTTGCGGTAACTGCGACACTAGAATTGACCCCACAGAAAATTTCCACGCAGGAAACGCATTCCCTTATATTTCTTTGATAGAACAATTGATTGCAAAATTTGAAGCAAAAGGAGATTTCAGTTCCTACTTACACGATCGAAAAAAAGAAAATAAATATGCATTAGAGGACATTTTTGATGGTTCAAAATACAAAAAATTCGTTGATAAAAACATACTAACTATAAATATGAATATCGACGGCGTCCCACTTTTTGAGTCTTCTAATTATAATGCAGTCCCCATTCTGTGTACAATCAATGAGACGCACCCGATGCAAAGACGTAAAAACATTATGTTGACGGCTCTATGGTGCGGTAAGCATAAGCCACCAATGAAAGCGTACCTTCGACCATTTATTGAAGAAGCTCGCGTACTCAATGAAAAAGGCTTCAAATATTCTTACGAAGGGAAGAATTATATCAAAAAATGTAAAATAATTGTAGGAATATTTGATTCCGTTGCTCGACCGACAGTTCAGGAAATGAAACAGTTCAATGGAGAATATGGATGTAATTTATGCCTGCATAGTGGCGTTCAAGTCCCAAAAGGTCGTGGGACTGTGCGAATTTATCCTGTGGATGAAGATGATAACCCTCATGGAGAAGGCTTACGAAATCATGTTAACACTGAAATTCATGCAAAAAACGGAATTTATGGAGTTAAATCGCGGTCAGCTTTATTCGATATTCCCGATTTTGACGTAATATTAGGAGTACCAATTGACTGGATGCATGCTGTATTACTTGGAGTTTGTCGTCAGTTCGCTAAATGCTGGTTCCAATCAAATGATAATGATAACAATAACGGACGATTCCGACATCATTTAAATACTGTTAATGAACTTATCAATTCATATCAACCCACTTCAGATGCATCCAGAATTCCACAAAGTATTTCTGAAGCAAATCAATGGAAAGCTCATGAAATTTGTTTATGGTTACTGAATTACAGTCTTGTCACTATAAAAGGAATGTTTCCTCAAAAATATGTTGATCATTGGAGTTTACTCGTTGAAGGAGTTTCAATTTTATTAAAAACTTCAATAATGAAATCCGAAGCTTATAATGCACACAAATGTTTGGTACAATTTGTGCACGACGTAAAACACTTGTATGGTGAAGAGCAAATTTCTTTCAACGTGCATGCTCTCACTCATTTAACACAAAGTGTTCTTGATTGGGGTCCATTGTGGAGCCATAGCGCCTTCATTTTCGAAGATTTCAACCAAGAAATTAAATCATATGTAAAGAGTTCAAAGGGCGTAGCAAGTCAAATTTGTAATAATTTCAGACTCAAATACATTTTTGAGAAACTCTACATTGCTTGTGACAATGTTATAACTGAACGACAACGATTGTATCTCAATGGCCTTTTTAATACCAAAAACAAGCCAAAAGTTAGCTTAGATGTTACCGATGCTCGACTCATAGGCGAACCCAAGATTCAGAATTTGAAACGTGAATATATTCTTGCTTTTCAGAGACTCGATATTTTTATTGATTCTGACGAATTGGTACAACTTTTTTCGCGTGCATTCATTAATGATGAACTAATTCATACCATAGAGTACAAACGTTTTTAAAAACGGAAAAACCATTTTGTACTGCTTCAAAATAAAGAAATCTTTAAAATTTTTACTTTTGTTGTGATAAGAATATCACATAAACTACAGTGCTTTGCTGTCGGTAAGTATTTCGCCAAAAAAACTTTCCCATTTATTGCTGGTAGAAAATTAGAACATACAATTTGGCTTGAGAAAAAAGTACCAAATTTCGCTGTCGTTTCCGCTAATCAAATTAAAGGAAAAGTAATGGTCATTGAGAACACAGTCACCAAAAACATTGTTGCTACGATTCCTCCAAACCTCCTTGAACTTCTAATATGAATTTGTATTAATAATAAAAGCAAAAATAAAAGTTTCTTTTTATTACAGTATTTTCGAGAGTATTTCATTTTCTTTCTGATTTATATTATAGTTGTACATCCATGAACAAATCTTTTTACCGTTTTCATTCACCAAAACATTAACATAATCGACTTATTATATATCTCAATCAGAAACTAGTAGATCGTAATGTCTACTGTAGCCAGCGATCAAAACAGATTCGATTATAGATGACTAAAAAAATTTCCTATTAAAGATTTTTTTCCCTCAATGATCAAATATTACGTGAATCTTTTACTAAAAAACTCCGTGGATAAGCGTCTGGAGGAAAACTATTCACAAAGGTAAACTAAACATGTAGGTCAATTCACTGGTCGATTTTTTATGCTCTTTTGAGTGGGATTTTCTATTCTTTGACAAACCCTATTGTTATTCTGTATTTTCAAAATACATATATATGTACTATATGTATATTATATATGTAGTATATATATCCAACATATTTTTTATATTAAAAATATATGCACGTTATGCATATACAATATATAGTGTATATGCATTGTATATGGAATGTATATCTATTCCATATATCATTCAGGTTCAAGAAATGTATATTTTGTATATATGGTATTTGTATATTGTGTAATTATTATGTATGGGATATATACATCCTATGTATTCCTTATATTTAAAATATAAACATTTTATATAAGTAGAATACATGTATATAGTATAATAGAATATATTCATTATATATGAAATATACATATCCTATGTATTCTGTATGTTTAAAATATGTTCATTATATATATATATAGAATATATGTATATCGTGTATTCATTATATATTGAATATATATATTCTATATATTCTGTATATTTAAAATATATTTGCATTGTATATATAGGACATATATATTTTAAATATGCAGAAGATATTGAATATATATATTCTATATATTCTGTATATTTAAAATATATTTGCATTGTATATATAGGACATATATATTTTAAATATGCAGAATAGGTTGAATTTATATGTTTTTTATATGAAATATATATATTCCATATAAATATATAATACACATATAAAATATATATTCAATATATTTATATTTCTATGCGGGTAGTTGTACGAAGCGGGCGCAAATTGGCGACTAGTCCCGGCCATTTTGATTTTATCGGTCTTGTGTAGTAGTCAGTGCTAACGCTGTACGAAGAAGAAGTGAGAAGAAGAAGAATAAGAAATATATTGCGTTCCGCTGTAAGACTATAATGCATATGCGCAGTTCAATTTCTACATTGTATTCCTCTGTAACGGAATATACAACATTGCTTTACTCTCAGCTGTAACGGAAAAACGAGTTTCCGCGGCTGAGGCACATAAAGTCTTGTACATACGGCCATGTGTAGTACAAGTAGTAGCGTGTTGTAATAGAGCATGCGCAGTTCAAATGTACAAGGCTTTATCAGTAGGGTGCTAACGCTGTACGAAGAAGAATAAGAAGAAGATTCTGCGTTAGCGTTGACCTTCAGTGCTGGCGTGGTGCTGGCGGAACACCGATAGTTAACAACGGCATAGTGCTGACCAGCGGTACTGTGCTAGCGCTGGCCTTCAGTTCTGGTGGGGTGCTGGCACTAGTACAAAATGTCACGCGGCTGGGAGTTGTCTTTTAGTACTGGGGCGGTACTGGAAAATGTACGGAAAATCTGTAATGTACTTAAATAAAAAGTACTGGGAAAGTTCGAGTTAAGACTCTAATATTTACCGTTTTTAACGGCAACGGAGGGATATTCGCTTGGAAGGTTAAGTTTACTGTTTTCACAGTAAAAAATCTGTTTTCAAGCTAGAAAATTTTTTCTGAGTAAATTGACAATACTTTTTCGTTACACGTACACAAAAAAAAAATCTCAGTAGATTTGAATACTTTTTAACTTACTTTCCGTAGTTCGTAAAGGCCCCAGTGTCATTTTTGAAGTTAAGTGAACTTCAGGAACATAGGTAAATCAAATACGAGCAGTAATTGAATCGATGAATATTCTTAGTACATTTCAAAACTTTATTTACTTTTAAGCAGACTTTAACTTACTATTTTTATGTACAAACTTACCAACAAACACACATTCCCCTCTACACTAGACAAACGCTTGTATAGGTAGTATTAAAAATTATTCTTAACGCTGCGGATTCGAACCCTCTCTACTTACAATTAACGCATTACTAACCTAACGACTAAGCCTCTCAGCTGCGCACGCTTGGAATACAAGAAAGAAAATAGCGCTTATAACCTTCAACTACTGCAGGGCCGTGTAAGAAGTGTATAGGCCCCGTGTAATCGGGAATTTTTAGATTTTGTCCCAATTTATGATTCTGATTAAAATTTTTAAGATTTTTAATTATTAAATCGATTTTCCATAAAATAAAATATTTTTGAAAGAAAGCGATCAAATTTTTGAATTAAAGAACATTACATAATAAAAAGATTTATATACATTTTAGAATTATTAACTTTTATTATTGTATATTAGTGATACTTTATACAGTTTATGATTCCTTTAATTTTTTTTCAAGAGTAAAATCAACGTATGTTCAGAATCTGAAAATTTTGAGTTTTTTCAATTTCAAAAATATGAATAAACTTTGGAATCAAGAAAATTATCTCATAACGAAATTATGCATTCAAGTTCGCAATAAGTTATTCCAACTCAGCTGAAGTAGAGAATTCGTAAACTGGGATCATGCATCACCTAAGTCAAAAAAAGATGAACAGGAGTACTTTAAAAACATTTATCAGATCAAAATAAATATGATCACGGAAATTGCATACGGAAAAAAATAATTAGCTGCATTAGCTAAATATTCGCTACCACAGCTAAGAAAGTTACTTGATATACGGACAGCGAATGTCTTAGCTGCTAATACTAACGTCTATTCGCTATAGTACTTTAGCGATGCCAGCTAATTTACGTTAGCACTGGTAACAACGATTGTGAGCAGTAGCCTATCGGTCGTAGTATATTCCTGTTCTAACAGCGTTTGAAGTACTAGTTAATTTTATTAGCAATTGCTGCAAATAGAGGTATAGCACTCAAAATCATTGATTTTGAACTTCCAAACCTACATTTAAATACAGTTACACCTGGGTGCTTAAGAAAAAAATGATCTCGTAACCCTTCTATACTCACAAAAGTCTGCTGGCAAGTTATATCAAAGCAACTAATTTCTTGCGACATATCGTAACCTGCAAAATTAAAAACGAAAAAAAAACTGATTCAGTTCTAACCTTAATCACAGCATAATTTTTCAAGAATAAGAATAAAACGTGAGCTGCTTTGATAACCAAACTTATAGCTACAAGTAGAAACATTACCGGGAACAGTAGCGACTTACTTGCCAGTCCAATACTCCAATATAATATTCATATTCTGGACTTACATTGACCCTTAATTAATAATTGAAGATATATGTTGTTGTTGGTAATTGGCTTTAGGGTCCAAGGTTGATAAACACTCAGAGTTTTACATAATCAGACGTTTCGGCTCTGATCGGAGCCCTCATCAGTGATTTATTTAAATCTTCCCAAAAAACGGAAAAAGAAAAAACTGGATAATAACATTTATACAAAAAATCGTAATTTTAATCAAGATTTAAATAAATCACTGATGAGGGCTCCGATCAGAGCCGAAACGTCTGATTATGTAAAACTCTGAGTTTTTATCAACCTTGGACCCTAAAGCCAATTACCAACAACAACATATATCTTCAACTCCAATATAATGTTTTCAAAAATTGTACAAGTATACAACACTTAGAATTAAGATAACCTCAGTAAGAAGATAATAAATAGCACAATAAAGAACCTATTACAAAACCTACAATACAATCTTCAGAGATCAGTTACAAATCAGTCATTTGGATTATAAATTAACGCGAATCGTCGAATTATTTATAAATTAAATTTAAAACAACGCGACAGGTGTACAACTTACCATTTACAGCAGAATATCTGACTAGTCGCGCTTTGTGCGCATGAGCAGCACAGAAAACGCGGGATGTCTAAGCAGCCGTTAGCAACCGCTGCTAACTTCTTACATATCAGCGCAAAATTTTAAAAGCTACGAGTACGAATTTTGAGATTTTCTAGGAGAGTAAACTATTTTAGCAGCAACAACCAAATTATTAGCTACAACTCTTAATACGCTAAGGAGTCCAATGCAAATTTTCAACTTCGATTGCAGCTAACATTTTTTAACTGTCCCAGCAAACTGTTAACTCTCTCAGCAAACTTTTTATCAATCACAATTAACTAGTCTACAGCTAACTGCAGTTAGCAGTAGCAGACATTTCATTTTTTCCGTGCATTTAAATTATTTTTTTTATATTTAAGCAAATTTGTTAATTATATCTTTTTCTTATATCAAAAAATTATTTTGTTGGTTTTATCGAAACTTTTTATTGATTTAACAATAAAATGTAAGTAATTCAGAGAATTAAAAAAAAACATTCGAATGAAACCACAGCATACTTTGGTACAATCATAAAACCAATCGATGGAAAGTTTAACTAATTCAAGCAATAAACTTTGGTTTACTTCAATAAAAATGTTTTTCGATCCGCGAAATTTTACTTACCACCACACCAATACGAGCACACAAACGAATGTGTAGAATGTAATTGATTTTTTTTAGAGTACTGCTCATAGCGTTACTAACATGTTTGTCGGCAATGAAAGGCGATAGAAAGGATTGGTATCACTCAAAAGTTGGTTGTTTGCTAACACTGGACGGTGGCACTGCGCCGGTGCTGATCCAGTGCTGCGCCGATACTAGACATTACGCGATATTTGTTGATCGCCAATACTGAAAAGCGGTACCACGCCGGTGCTGCACCGACGCTTGGCATTACTCAAAAGTTGGTTGTTTGCCAACACTGAATGTTGGTACTGCGCCGGTGCTGATACAGTGCTGCACCGATGCTTGGCAATACACAAATGTTGGTTGTTTGCCAGCACTGAAAAGCAGTACTGCGCCGGTGTTTAGCCAGTGCCGCCCCAGTGGTGTGCCAACGCTTGGCACAGTGCTGATCGGCAGCACTGGCATTACTCACGGATTACAACCGGAACTCATTTTATTCTTAATTAGGTTCGCAAAAAATTTTTGCGAAAATTTTGCAATGATCATTTCGAGTTACGTATCATACTTACTACACGGAAAAAATTTGTCGCTTAAAAAGTCATCGACTTTGTATAATACTCATGGATAGGTTAGAAAGTCGACTAAACATTATGAGCCTCCTTATTGAAGAATATGATAGATAGTCGCTGAAAATGTAAAACGTAAATTCGAAAGTTTAAGTGACAGTCGCGGAAAATTTAAAACACCGTGGTTTGGGTTCCATTGTCTCTAAACCAGGCATCGAAAGTCTAAGTGACAGTCGAAGAAAATTTTGAACAGTGTAAAGAGGAAAATATTATTTTCTGTGATATGATCCTGCACTTATATAGTTAATTATTTTTCACTTTCACATTACCTATATAATCCTAATATGAACTTACCATTATATTTAACACTGCACATTGCAGAAAACGCAATTTTTTATAAACACTTCGCAGCACCGAGAATCGAACGCTCGCACGCACGCACGCATCCTAACCTAATTCTAATCGCACGCCTTAACCCGCATATCCGTTACATGTCATGGAGACTTGTGTAAAATATTTGGATCACATTCAGAGTTTGAAGGCAAATCTAAAATAATAGATAAATTTCAAATTTGACGTAATACACTTTATCAAGGTAAACATATACTTACTCGGAACTAATTCTTCAATGTACGCTTCAATCCAGATTCAAACGAAACCAAACGACACGTAATCTCAAAATCTAACCAAAATTATTACAAAAACATAAAGCTGAGCTGCATTGTCTGCTTTGCGATGCTACGAATTACGTTTCTGCGCATCGCTTTTTGCGACTGTCGAAGAAATTTTAGAAGACGGCATATAAAAACTGATGGACTTTAGAATACAATTTACAAACCTATTTGTTTGAATTACTTTCATTTCAAATTATTCGATAGTCTTTTAAAATCTATGACAAATGAATCCAAAGATTATGAAACTTTTCATTACTTCTTAGAAAAGATCAGTTAGTGTTTAAAATACTTTTATAATAGTAAATACGCGACTTTTTTTCTTCGACCTGGTTTTCTAAAAGTTAGTCGACTTTTTTCTACTATTTCCTAAAAGTTATTGAAACCTTACAAGACTTTCTCCGATTTTACTTTCTGTCCACGACTCTTCGAATAGTCTGTTAAATTTTAAGCGACAAATTTTTTCCGTGTAATAACAACATTTCTCGCTTACTATTTCTGCATCAATTAAAATATTTTTTTACTTTTTATAAATTAAATAATTAAGTCATATTTTTTATAGTCTACTAATAGACTGTAAAACAAGTTGATGAGATCGAAGATATTTGCTAGTCAATATATTTTTACATTCTCATCATGGATGAGAAGGTATTGGTTTTATGTGAAAAATGACTTTCGAAAATTTCATCAAATCTTTACGTTTTGAGACCCCCTGAGTGCGAAAAAGGGTTTTTACGAAAGTGTCTGTCTGTCTGTCTGTAGGTCATGTGCGGCATAACTCTCGATAGAATTATCAGATTGAATTGTGCTTTGGCACACTTTATCGGAGCCGAAAAAGTAAGGACAAGTTCGTTAACCAGCCACATCCAATCAAAATTGAGGGATGGAGCACTACTTTTGTGTTTTTGAAAATAATTTTTTGAAAAAATCAAAAAACGAATTTCTGCTAAAAAATTAATTTATTACATTATCAAGTTTACAGTATTTCATTACAATGTATTTTTTCACTTTCTACTATTCTTCATGTTATGTTTGTCACGTCCCGCGACGTATTTGAATGTATATAATACACACAGGCTGGATTGAGTTAAGTAATCTATGAGAAAATCGATAAAGGGGAATAGGGAGTAGGGGAAGTAGGGAGCAGTATAGGGCCCCTTCTCCTCTAAGAAGATATGACTACGTCACGATTTTCGCTGACCGTCAATTTGTATGAAAAAATATAAAATAGGCCCACACCAAGAGAAAACAGTCAGTAAATTCTTCGTCTAGTTCGACACTTAAATTTTCCTTCGGATTTATAACCGGTCTCGCGACAATAGTCCAGTGCGGCATTTCAATTTAACTTCGAAAATCTCTGAGTTTGAGATTAATAAAATTCGACCGCGATCCAGTACTTACAACTCACCGCCGTGTGGATTAAACCTCAACACAACTTACGAATCATAAAGGTACCGAATCTCTCTCTCTCCATCTTTATTCTTTGTCTCTTTCTCACCTACGTACCAACCAGCCTGTGCCTACATTATATAAGAATTGTCTTAACGAATGTATATCCGGAAATTTTAACCAGTAAAATAAATTCAATTTGTATTATTTTCATAATCATTGTGTCTTTCATTGACTTATCCTCATCCCTAAGCGAGGATCATTCGATCCTAACTTAAAACGAGGAATTTTCGATCAAAGTAAGTATATTTGCGTACTTGTGACGTAACATACTTGCTTTTTTCTGGCGCATCGGCTCGGGAAACACAAGTCAATTGAAAATTAACACATTGATTATTTCTAGTAAATAAATAAATGATTATGAAATATTATTTCAACTTGTAACTTGAATTTTCAATAAAATAGATTTGTTAGATCACAAAGGGATTTAACCTTGAGGCTAACCTCAATGATTTAATAATCAAATCATTTCTTTGAAATTTTATAATTTATATAAATTGTATAAAATAAAATAAGTTTGAAAAATCACGCAGGGATCTGACCTTGAGGCTAACCTAAGTGATTAAGTAACTTATCTTATTTAAAACATTATTCTAATTTGTTAACTAAGTTTTGATTTAAGTTAAAACAAACAAACAAAAAAGCACATGAGAGTATAAGTCCCTTTTGGGTACGTTGAACGGTCACCATTGATTACGATCATTGGGTAGGGCAAAGTTCGAAGTGCTTGTGATTGTATTGTTTATAACTTTAATTTTAACTCTGTTAAGGAACAGAATATTTTTATTTGCAAAGATTGTCCAAGGATCTGAGCTTGAGCCTAACTTGTCCAGTCTAGAGAAAAATAAATTGTGCATAACTCGAATCTTATCTGATCCTTGTTATAAACAATTTTATTTATTTAAAAAACAATTTATAATTCAATAAATTAATAAAATAGATCATTATAATTTATAAGACACACGTGGTTGGTACAAAATATATATATATATATATATATTGTTATAATTTTAAGAAATGTATTATTTAACATTATAATTTTACGAAAATTGAGCGATTATTTATTTATTTGAATATTTTATAGAATTATATTTTTATTTTATTATCTTATTTCCTAATAAAACAGTAAAAATATTAATTATTGTTATAAACAAATAAAAATAATTAAATTATATTTTGAAATTATTATTATAATTTTTTTGAATTTTTATAAATTAAAATTATATTTTTACTAATTTCACTTTATTTACAAACAAAATTTTACATGTAGTTTTTTTAAATTGTTATAAACAATCGATAATTAACAATAAATAATCTAAGATAACGCTCAACAAAAAGAAACTGTTAATTTATAATGACTTAATGTCAAATTCAAATACCCCTGTAGAATCCGCCCAAAAAGTTATTACGCGTAGTAAAGCAAAACAAGACAATCAACTCGCAAAAATTGTCGATCAGAATCAAATAGATTCCTTGAAACTAAAAAGATCAGGTAAAATCAAAGAAAATTTAGTCGATTATAATAAATACAAGGATATTTCAAACACTTTTTCTGCTGAACAAGAATTAGATAACACTCTTCAGCTAGACGATTCACGTTTCGACAAGACTCTAATTAATGATCAAACCATATCAAGTGAAAATTCTAGTAAAACTAGCGGATTTCATTCAAGTTTCTGTCCAGATTTGAGCATTGTGACAGGATCTAGTAATCAAGATCAAACTTTAACGAACGAGTTATCTTATTTTGACGGATCTAATTTGCCAAGCTCAACGGTAATAACAATAGAAAAAAGAACTTTGAAAGAAAAATTGAAAATCTCATTGGCACGCGACTCTCTAATTAGTAACAACGATAGCGACGACGACAAAAGCGATGCAGAAGTCATAAATCAGGATAATCTCGTAATAGTAAGCAACGAAGAGATGGCCGTAGCCATACCTAACAGCCAGCAGGTATCCTTACGCGACGCGCTAGAGGTGGTCCCTTTGTTCGACGGAAGTAACCTCCCATTCTCCCATTTTATTGAGGGTTGCATCGAAGCAAAGGCAATGCTGCCGACACCTGCTGCCCAAGAAAATCTTGCACGTCTATTGAGAGGTAAATTGTCTGGTGAGGCACGAAAATGTATTTTTGGGTCAACGTATGCAACAATAGAGGAATTAATAGAAAAATTGAAAAGAGTATATGCACCTGCGAAAAGCGTATATCAATTGCAGGGAGAATTAGGTAATACATTTATGTGGGAAAGAGAAAATGTCCTTTCCTATGCTGCTATAATTAAAGAAATTGCTGATAGAATAGAAGATGCTCACAGACTTAATAATGACGGTCAGGTAGATAATGCTTTTAAACAAAATTTAGAAAGAGATGTAATTCAATGTTTTATACGCGGTTTGCGTCCTGAGTTAGAAATTCGTGTGGAAGAAAAGGACACATTTAAGGAAGTAATTAATGATACAATAGACATAGAACGAAGATTGGCTGCAAGTTCTGCACTGCGAAGAAATAAAAGTACTGATTATTTAAAAACCGAAGAATCAACTAATAATAATAAAAATAATAAAACCACCCGATTCAACGTAGCACTTGAAAATAAAACTATTTGTTTAATTTGTAAAAAACCAGGTCACACAACTGAAAAATGTTTTCATTTAAGTAAAGCTCAAGATGCAGATCTTAACAATAAACAAAAAAAATTTTTGCATCCTAACCAACAAGGATATAGTAATTTCAATGGTCAAAGAAGTAATAATAATAATAATTTTGCAAAAAACAATTACAATAATTTTCCAAATAACAATTTTTTAAGAAATAAAAATTATAATTTTAATAATAACAACAATCATTTTTTACAAAATAGAAATAATAATTATAAAAACAATAATAATAATTTTTTACAACAAAGATACAACAATAATAATAATTTTCCTAGAAATTTTTACAATAATAACAATAATGTTAATAATACTAATAGACAATTGAATCCAGGACAGTATAAAAACTTTAACTCAGGACAGTTTCAAAATCGAAATAAACCATATGAAAATAGATTTTTACAAAATAATAACACTCAACAAAATTCAAATTATACTGAAATAATTTGCAATTACTGTAAACAACCCGGTCATTTAGTACGAGACTGCAAGATACGACCAAATAACCAATCACAAACAGCTAATCAGGAAAACTCCAAAGCTCTCCCCAGCACGGGTGCACTGAGGAAAGCATAAATCGAGAACCACTGGCATCCAATTCAAACGATCATACAACAACAACAATAAATATTTCAAAGTCCACTTCAATTCCATCAATTATAATATCAACGGAAGGTCTAAAAAATCCAACACACATGATGATTGATACTGGTGCTGCTCGAAATTTAATTAAACAAAAGGTTCTCAACCCTGAAGTACCCATAAATAGCCAAAACGTATTGAAACTTACAGGAATTAATGATTTACCACTTTACACGTTAGGACAGGTAAAAATAAACATTTTTGGTTATCCAAAGATATTTAACATTATTCCCAATGAAGTCCCAGTAGAAGAAGATGGAGTATTAGGATCAGAATTTTTTCAAGATAATAGTGTGAATATAAACTATACTTCAAAATGCTTAGAAATTGAGAACCACTGTTACCCTTTTAAATCTACCAATACGATTACTATTCCAGCTCGAACAGTTACAACATTTTATGTTAATATAAAAAATACAGAAAAGAGTGAAGGGTATGTACCTCGATTACATATCCAAGATGGCGTCTACGTAGGTGACGCAGTTGTAAAAAATCACAGAGGAAAAGCTTATTTAAAATTTGCAAACACAAATGAAATCCCAATTACATTATCCGTCCCATTAGTTAATTTAGAAGACTTTGAAGAACAAGAATGTTATAAACAAATTGAAAATTTAATTAATTTCAAACAAACAAATAACGAAGATTTATCAAGTAAAATATTAAATAACTTTTTAAAAACTGACAATTCTCTAATTAACTCATGCAAATTTTATAATGTAACAGACGAAGACAGAGTAGAATGTATTAAAAAACTTCTTCGATTAGACCACTTAAATCAAGATGAATATGAACATGTAGAAAAATTAATTAAAAATAATGCAGACAGATTTCAAATCCCAGGAGAACCACTTGAAGCTACTAATGTATTACAACATTCAATTCCTACTGTAGATGACACTCCAATTTTTTCAAGACAATATAGATTTCCCCCAGTTCACAAGGAAGAAATAACAAGACAAGTCGATGAATTATTAAAAATTAAAATAATAAAGCCCTCACAATCACCATATAACACTCCAGTGTGGATAGTTCCTAAAATACCTGATTCTCAAGGAAAAATAAAATGGAGAATGGTTCTTGATTTTCGTAAATTAAATGAAAAAAAAATTGTCGATTCGTATCCTTTACCTAATATAAACGATATACTTGATTCTCTAGGATCAGCAAAATATTTTTCAGTGTTTGATTTAGCTACCGGTTTTCACCATATAAAAATGAACCCAAAAGACTCACATAAAACCGCATTTTCTACACCTCACGGTCATTACGAATTCGATAGAATGCCTTTCGGTTTGAAAACAGCACCCGCCACATTTCAAAGATTAATGGATTTAACATTAACTGGATTAATCGGAACGGAACTTTTTGTATATCTTGATGACATAGTTATATATGCAAATACTCTAGAAGAGCACGAAATTAAATTTAACAATTTAGCAGAAAGACTTAGAAAAGCAAATCTTCATTTACAACCAGACAAATGCGAATTTTTACGACCTGAAGTAGGATATTTAGGTCATATAATTGGTAAAAATATAAAAACGGATTTTCAAAAAATTGCAAGTCCTTTAAATCAACTTCTGAAAAAAGATACACCTTTTAATTGGACAGAAAAACAACAAGCAGCTTTCGAAATTTTAAAAGCAAAATTATGTGAAGAACCACTTTTACAACGACCTGATTTTTCTCAACCCTTTATACTCACAACAGATGCCTCAGGATTTGCAATAGGAGATATTTTATCACAAGGTAAAATAGGTAAAGATAAACCAATAGCATATGCTTCACGTAGTCTAAGTGATACTGAGAAAAAATATGATACATATGAAAAAGAAGCCCTTGCTATAATATTTTGTGTAACTCATTTTCGTCCTTATTTGTATGGAAGAAAATTTACTTTAGTGACTGATCACAAACCTCTAGTTTGGTTTCAAAATTCTAAAGACCCGTGTTCACGAGTTTCACGTTGGAGATTAAAACTCGCAGAATATGATTTTGATGTAATTTACAAAGCAGGAAAAATGAATGTAAATGCAGACGCTCGCTCCAGAAACCCTATTGATGATAACAAGGAGAAATCAAAATATTTACAAGTTGATGACAATGATACTTTTATGACTTCTCAAGAAAAAACGTTTTTCAAGAAAACTTTTACAAGAAATAAACAAGAAAACTCTAAAAAAATATGGCTTCAAAACTTAATTTTATGACGTTATGTTTATTAAGTCCAATGTTTTCCAGAAAATACGAAAATTTATCATGGAAAACTATTACCACAAGAGCTCAAAAGAGAATACAACAAGAAAAAGCAAAAAATTTGAATCAAAATGAAATCCAAGAAAAATTAGACAAAAATTTTTCTTCTAAACCTCTTGTGAAAAAACCTCGAGGTAGGCCAAGGAAAAATCTACTTACAAATTTGAAAAATATTCCCTCTCAAACAAAAAGAAAGAGAGGTAGACCAAGAAAACAAATATATGAAGATGATTTACCAGAAATAAATATGCAAAAAGGAAACCGAACACAAGTAGAATCAGATTCCGACTCTGATCCTGATTATTTAGATTATTTGAAACAAGCTCAAGCAAAAAACAAAGTAAGAAGAATGCCCAGAAGCGAAAAAATATTAATGAATTTGAAAGCGAAGAAAGTGAGAATTATTTTTCAACCTCAGAAGATGAAATCAAAGACATTGAAACCTCACACGAAGAAAATGATGGAGAAAATTATGAAGAAAATTTGGAAGATAATTTTGAAGATGATCTTGAAGACAATTTCGAAAAGAATTTCGAACAGAATTTTGAAGAAAATTTTGAAGACAATCTTGAGGAAAATTTTGAAGAGAAGTTTGAAGAAAACCAAGAAGAAAAATTGGAAGAAGAATTTGAAGAGCCTTATTTTGAAGAAAATTTGAGATTAAACCGAAGATCTCAAATAAATTGTGAAAAAATCGATAAAGATCATGATAATTATAATCGTCGACCCCCAGAACCTCCTCCTATAAACTCTCAAACAGAAAAAATTATAACAAGGAAAAATTTAGTTGAATGTCGCGATCAATTAACTATGCGAAAAGATAATTATGCATACTTTGTTACAACAAATAGAACCCCTCGCGACAACGGATCAAAAACTTTAGAAAAACGTGAAACTTTACCAAAATTTAAAAATTCACAAAAGGGAATAGCAAAAGAGATTAAAAAAGGAAACTACTACCATTTTGCACTTCCAATTGAAGAAGAAACTAAGGACAATTTATCAGAAACTTTAAATAATATGAAATTATCAATTCACTCATTACACGAATTATCTCAAAAATTTAAATTACGATCAATTAGTATTTCAAAAACTTTCAGAATTAATCATATACCTTGGGAAGAAGTGAAATCAATTTTCAATTCAATTTTTTCAAATTCAACTACAAAAATTATAGTTTGCAATGGAATAACGCAATATCCAACAAAGGAACAACGAACTCATTTAATTGAAGAAGCTCATTCTTCGGCATTAGGAGGCCATAAAGGCGTTACAAAAACTTATAGCCGAATTCGCCAAAAACTTTTTTGGGAAAATATGAAAGTAAACATTCAAAAATATATTCAAGGCTGTTTACAATGTCAACTGAAAAAATTAATCAGAGTCAAAACAAAAAATCCTATGGTAATCACAGACACACCCACTACTGCTTCTGAAAAAATATCAATGGACATTGTTGGCCCACTACCTAAAACAAAATCCGGTAACTTATATATTCTAACGATACAAGACAATTTTACCAAATATTCTTTAGCAATACCTGTTCCTAATCACCAAGCTAGTACAATAGCAGATGCTTTTGTGAAAAAATTTATTTGCATATTTGGATCACCAAAAGGAGTACTTACTGATCAAGGCAGAGATTTTTTAAGTAATTTTTTAAAAAGATTGGCAAAACGTTTTAGAATTAAACAATTTCGTACCACAGCTTTTCATCCTCAATCAAACGGGTCATTAGAACGTTCACATCATGTTTTAGGAGAATATCTCAAACAATTTGTTGTAAAAAATTCAGAATGGGATGATTGGCTTGAACTAGCAATGTTCTCGTATAATACTAGTGTACATGAAGGCACAAAATGCACACCCTATGAATTGGTTTTTGGTAAATTAGCTCGTGAACCTTCCAGCGAACCTTTATCACAACAAGAAAAATTACAAACGTATGATGATTATTTAATTAATTTCGTCACTCAACTACACGAAATGCGAACACAAGCAAGAGAGAATCCTATTTCAGCAAAAGAAAAATCGAAAATATATTATGATAAAAAAATAAACCCTTTAGAAGTAAAAATTGGAGACAACGTATTTTTATTAAAAGGAGGAAAAATTAAAAAGCTGGATAATCAATACACAGGACCTCACGAAGTTTTAGATGTACTAGGAAAAGGAAATGTAAAAATCAACGTAAAAGGAAAGCCGACAGTAGTTCACATCAATCGAATAAAAAGATCGCACATGAATATACAAAATTGATTAACTGAATTTGAATCCAAACCTAAAATAATATAAACTTTGCATACAACCAAAGCGTTTAGAATAACTAAACCAGGAAATGTTTTAAACAAACGATCTTTTGAAATTTTATTCTAATCTTATTTTTTCTATTTCAGAGATTCGTGAAGCTCACTGTACCTTCAAATACCAATCAAAAAATTTCAATATATTTCGTGTCTTTTTTTTCAGAGTAAATTAAACTTCTCAAACTAGCAAGTATCTATCAAATTAATCAAAAATGTTTAACTTTTCTCTTCTGTTCAGCAAAAACTAATAATCTAATATCATCACAAAGAAATTATATTTCATTAAAATTCTTATGTGTAATTTCTTTGCATTTAATTTAATCAATTTTATTTTTGTTCACCAACCTTTCAAAAAACAAACTAATAACCTTTTTAGAAAGACAAATGCTAGTTTTCATTCGAGTCAACATTATATTTTATCACTTAAAGAAAAATATAGAAATATTTGTATTTTTCTTCTTTTTGGGATGAAAAAAAAAAGACTTTCTGACAAGAATAAATAAGCACTTCTTAATCGGTGCCATCATAAATATAATTTCAATTTTGTTTTTTCTTCCATCAAGGGAACTTTTCTTGATTCCCATCCTATTGGAAGAACAGTTTCTACAAATATTGAGTCTGTAAATGTATACTATGCGATGGCGTTACAAAATTGTTAATGTAAAAATTGCTTTTCCAATAGAAATTAATGTGCAACAATAACAAATTGAATAATTACTATTCTTCATATGTTTCATGCACAAATAACTCTATTAATTTTACAAGAAAGATTAGAAAAACAATTAAAAGTACAAGAATTGTAGGGAAATCTATTACCCTGTGATTATGTAAAATTGTTTTTCTTATGATTATTTTATTCATTTAATAATACACCAATGAAATTGAAGTTCATGAAATTAATTTTTAGAAACATGTAAAAGTAATAATAAGCAATAGCTATGCCATGTTTTGAAGAAATCAATTTTAGACTTAACCAAGTTTTTTCTCTTCAATGTACCAAGTTACAACGTCTATTAATTAATATATGTTATCAACGATCTAAATATTATTTTTAATCTGTATTATTAATATTATATATGTCATTTTCTCTTTTTACTAATGTATACATCAACCATCGTAATACTTGTAAATTGCTCTTTACTATTTTATATCTAATCGATGAAATTTTACAATTTTTAATCTTCTTTTCATCAACAATCATCATGTTGTAAGTTTAAATAGTTATTATCAATCAAAGAAAAAATTGTTAAATTACCTAATCACCACTATAACATATGTAATCAATGATTGTAATATTTCCAGACTTGTATCCTCCGTTATTACTATGCATTTATGTAAAACTTGTTATAAATTTTTAATTCGCAACAATAATTGAAAATGTCAATTCCTATAATTATGTATAAACAAAATTTTTATGTTATAAATTGGCAAATTAAATTGAAAATATGTACTTGATTGAGTAAGCATCTTGGATTAAAAATGTATTCTTCTACCGAAGTTTCGATCGCGGATCGTTAACTCCCCGCGCTCGAACTGAGGGGGTAGGTGTCACGTCCCGCGACGTATTTGAATGTATATAATACACACAGGCTAGATTGAGTTAAGAAATCTATGAGAAAATCGATAAAGGGGAATAGGGAGTAGGAGAAGTAGGGAGCAGTATAGGGCCCCTTCTCCTCTAAGAAGATATGACTACGTCACGATTTTCGCTGACCGTCAATTTGTATGAAAAAATATAAAAGAGGCCCACACCAAGAGAAAACAGTCAGTAAATTCTTCGTCTAGTTCGACACATAAATTTTCCTTCGGATTTATAACCGGTCTCGCGACAATAGTCCAGTGCGGCATTTCAATTTAACTTCGAAAATCTCTGAGTTTGAGATTAATAAAATTCGACCGGGACAATTTAAAATCAAAGTTCGGGAGTCGTAAAAGTCATCGTAGACTTGAACAGATCTTTGTAAAGATCTTCTAACAGTGTCATAAATTTGGATCACCGCCCTTTACGGAATATACCTGTGCGGCCTCTAACTCCGTCTCTCTCACACACTTGGACTACACCTGTGGGGATCCAGTACTTACAACTTACCGCCGTGTGGATTAAACCTCAACACAACTTACGAATCATAAAGGTACCGAACCTCTCTCTCTCCATCTTTATTCTTTGTCTCTTTCTCACCTACGTACCAACCAGCCTGTGCCTACATTATATAAGAATTGTCTTAACGAATGTATATCCGGAAATTTTAACCAGTAAAATAAATTCAATTTGTATTATTTTCATAATCATTGTGTCTTTCATTGACTTATCCTCATCCCTAAGCGAGGATCATTCGATCCTAACTTAAAACGAGGAATCTTCGATCAAAGTAAGTATATTTGCGTACTTGTGACGTAACATGTTTACTGTATAATTTTTCTATTCGACACTCTGTTCAATTAGTTTTCGCAAAAAGTGTTTGCGAACCTAATTAAAAATAAAATGAGTATATAAATAGAACGTTTACCATTTTATATGCCTTGAATTATTGTAGATTGGAAATTTGAACGCAAAAAGCTGATTTTATATGTTTTTAATTTTTTTAACCCCCGTCCACCCCCCGCAAAAATATGAAAAAATTACGTTAAATACCTTTGTTAATGACTAATATTTAGAGAAAAAATCAGAATTGAACCGTGAATTTTAATGAGAAAAATCGCATGCAAACAAATCTGCAATTTTTTTAACCATGAATTTCGCATCTGAAAATTTGAAAAAAATTTATAATAATGTATAGTAATGACAAATAGCAGTGTGAATTTTTTCAGGATTTCAGAATAAATATTTTGTCTGTAAAAGTCAAAAAACAAAAATTGCAATATCTATCATTCCTCATTAAATATGGCGGCTGTGGACCTGCAAATTTCTGAAAACTCATTTCTTGTCAAGTATTTTGATATGGTTAATGCAAAGCTTCATTTGGTTTGGAGGCACTTTCAACATAGAAACCCGGCCATGCCCTTTATTAGTCATAATAATAATAATAATAATTCAGAATTGAACTGAAAATTTTTCGTACTAATTACATATTATTTTATTCGGTAAGGAAACCACTAACGAGGAGAAAACCACTGACATGGTAACACTGGTTTATGCTAGGAGCGTTAATTTCGATCTATTGGGATCGAATTAATGAGTCCCTACTGAAATAAACTCTTATTGTATTTTGCAGTTATATAACTGGTATCGATTATTAAATATAAAAATGTGGATCATTATTAGTATGTTAAAAATGCAACAGAACATTTTAATGTGTGCACAAGGTTCAGATTAATTTCATTCGATTCTGTGTGACTAATATTAGATAGGTGGTGGAACGAGTCTTGTTCTATTTTCTGGAGCCCCCTTTCCTTCCCGATGATAATTTATATTGATGTAGTTGCGCCACTGGTGGGAGCAATATAATTTATTATAATTAACTAAGTTCTGTAATTTCCCTTTAGTTACTTTCATGTAGTTGCAAAAAAATGTCAGGAATAAATGATAGAATAAATGACACGCTTGTCACTATTAGTGATATGAAATTTCAAGAAAACAATTTCCAATGGAAATTTTCATTCAGTAACCTTATCACTGTAAATTTTAACTACACCTAACTAAGACAAGACAAGCAATTATTACATTATCTCGCGTTCAATAAAATAGAAAAATGATGTACACTCAAAGTTATGATTAATTAGTAACAATTAAAAGTTATTTCTACGAATTTTTATTAATTTTACGTACTACGGCAATACTTAAATGAAATTAAGGTGCTGAAGAATGTATTATACATAACATTTAAACCGAAAAATCTGAAAAATTTTTAAAAATATGAAAACAAACATAGATACTAACTTTTTTTTGATTGATTAAAAAAAGATTAACGTTAGCAAAACTTTTAGCAATAACTTTTTGTTTAGTTTTATAAAAAAAACGAAAATAATTGATATATTGTCAATGCGCATATATGCATCAGCTTAGTTCCATATGCATAAAATATTGTTCATAAAATAAATAATAAAAATATTTTTTATAATTGGGTTGAGAATAATATTTATGAAAGTAAAATAGTGAGAACAGATATAAGTGCCTACCTTTATTAATTTTTTCAATTTATATTATACTTCAAAGAGTACCAAAAAGTCAAAAATTCTTTTTAGAAAATAGTAATAAGAATTTTAGTCACAATCTCAACTTGAATCGTATGAATATCATGTGCTATAAACTCCAGTGGTTGTAAATTTCATTGAAAGATTTGTTGATGATGCAAATGACTAGGTACATAGATAAGTAAATCAGGCTCTCAATTTTTATATTTCCATGTGCATATCTTCAGAGAGAAAAGCTTAGTAGTTATAGATGTATTGATAGTGTTATAAAAATTTTAAAAACCTATCTGTCCCTATTTCGATTACCCTAGAATATTATCTTTCAAAATTTGTAAACAAATTACTAATTCTTAAAATTTTAAACTTGAACTTTGCCGCTCTGAGCTCTCGAAATTGAAACTCGATTTACGCGGTTCAAGATATCGATCACTGTCAGATGAGATTAGTTGTTGGCCTAAGTCTGGGACTCTGGGTTGGTCGGTGTCGGTCGGCTGCTACTAAAGAAGGAAGAAAGAAAGAAGAAAGAAGATTTGTGTGATTTCGTTTATGGATACAGGTGATTTATTAGTTTTAGAAGACTGTGGCAACAGATTCCTCTTAAGTTTTTCATATGAAATACTCGAATCGAACAACTGTGAAAGTAAAGTAGAACAGTAAGTCACAATAAGAACTCTCAAATTTTCAGGACGAAAATGTGTGGTGGTTTTACGTGCTCCAAAAATGCGTTAACATCCCTCAACATCTTATATATAGTAAGTTTTGTTCTATATATGCTCTTGAGAATATTAGAAAGGCAACTTTATACCGTGAATTTAAAACGTAGGTCGTCGCCTTCATTTTAATTGGTGTTGCCGTCTATGGCAGGGCTTCTGCTTTGGTTACAAATCTCCCAATTATTGGAGGAATTCTAGCATGCGGAGTGATTCTGATATTAATTTCAATCCTCGGATTGATAGGGGCAGTCAAACATCATCAGGTTTTGCTCTTCTTTGTATCCTTTCATTCCATTTTTGCTAAGGTGCTTTTATTAAGAAATACTCATTTTTAGTTCGTGATAACCCTTTCACCTTTAACCTGCGTCCATATTGTTATCAGCACGTGATGTTTGTTTTTAAACTTATTAAGATTTTCTATATCAAATTGACTGTATCAGAGATAAAAAGATTTTCATCTACTCAATTAATTTTTTAATAATGTGTATTTTATTTGATAATTAAAGGAAAATAGCAATATAATTTTTCGTTAATCATAAAATTCTTTATTCTAAAGAATTTCAAGAACATTTTTTAAATTGAATATGCTTTTTTATTTTGTCGTTCGTATTAATTATTTAGTCTTATTAAACTTTTTTACATAAAACTTTGTTTCAGCCGTCGATGCTGACGCCAGACGTTGTCAGATTACATAAATATGAATTATATATACCATTATTGAAAGTCATTCAAAAATTGTTAAGGTGTTTAAACATTAATGTTTTAGAGATTCAAAAAGGAGCATGTAAAAGTGTTGCACAATGGACAAAGAAACGCAGATTTTTCTAGTCTTTTCTTATCAAACTATTCCTTAACAAATGTTTACAGTACATGCTCATACTTTTCTTGCTGTTCCTTGTGCAGTTCAGTATCGCCTGTGCATGTCTTGCAGTAAATGCGAAGCAGCAAGAACAGTTAGCTGAACAAGTAATATCTGCAAAAATATACATTTTAGTTCACGTAAAATTATTAGAATATATTCAAGATCACTAACTTAATTTTCACTTTTTCAGGGTTGGAGGAATGTTGGGCCTGACCTCAAACAAAAAGTTCAAGAAACATTTGGCTGTTGTGGATTTAATGATACTTTGAGTTTTGAACATGAAGCGAATAAACTTCGGTGTCCAGAGGTAAATGCCAATGAGCTATTAAAGTAAAATTTCGAAGGTAGTTAATTTGATTTAAAACAACTGCTGTTTCAACTATACTTTAGGTTTGTATACAAAAAGAATGTCCTCCCTGTATGCAAAAACTTCAATCTACTATCGATTACGCATTTAAATTATGTGGCGGCATAGGACTTTTCTTCAGTTTCACTGAGGTATGTTTAAACTTGAAATAAATTTATAATATTCGATTTCAAACAATTATTATAAGAAACCACTTATATATTTTTTACTTATAATTCGATCTCTTTAATTATAACTATTAAGGCGACTGGGATGGCCAAAGTCGTAAAAAATATTGATTTTTTTTATGTGCTAATTTTATTTTTTAACATTTTAGCTTTCATATGGTACCAAGTTTATATGTATACGAGCAGTAAAAGTCATTCTACAGACATTTTGTTACGTTAATTTACCTTTAATCTCGATTTCTGGAAAAATAATTTTTATAGGTAAAAATACTTTTTTCTCAGGAACTTATTGAGATATTTGCATATTCTATATCAAACTAAATTTATACCACATTATTAGTGAAATTTTATGAAATATTTTGGTATTATTTTTAAAAAATCATTATTTATTTAAATTTTCATATTTCTAAAATCTCTCTGCTTTGAATATAAACAAATATATACTCTTTCAGTTAAAAAAAGTTTTGAATGAATATCTTGAACAGTTTCGGAGTAAAAGGTATTTAAAGATGTTATAATTAACATTGTTAAGGCAGTGTCATCCCAGTCCCCTTAAACCAACCTAATAATTTTCTCCCGCGCTTGAAGATAACAAATACTAACTATTCCGATCACTGTTAATATAGAATAACACAAATATTTGCGTTTCATAAAAGGCAGTTTCTTTTATCCAAAATCATTAGCAACGAGTTTTATGAATCCTTTATAACAAGGAAATATTCAAAAACAATACTTTTTCCTTAAACGCTAAACGGTTTAATAATACCGATCGATGGTTTTTCTAATCGTAGGAAAAGTTGATACAATTTGCGTGACCGTTAAAACTGAGGAGTTTACCACTCTTGCAATCTGGTGTATACTTTTCCTTGTAATCCTATGTGATCTCATGAAGTGTCTTAAAATCCTTCTATAATCTATTTAATTTTTGAATCTGGTGCTACTTTAAAACTAAAGTGGTTAACTCGTCAGTTGAAACAGTGAATATTCCAAGTCTATGAATTATCATTCATGGAAGAATTGAATAGATAATCGGGAAAAAAAATTTATTTTATTTATAATACTTTTTTATAGTAAAAATATGGCAAATTTTATCTCGAATAAAATAAATAAAAATAAAATGGGTCATGAAAAGTTTGAACCAGATAAAAATTATAAATTTTTTATCGTCGAAATCAATAGACATATTTTAGTTGTTTTTAGCTCTTTTTTTTTAATGATGCGATTCCGCCAACAAAGTAAATAATTTCTTAAACTTTTAAAAGTTTATTTTCACAATATTTCAACTTGCTATCTTATTTTGCTTGGAAATAAGGAGAAACAAACTAAAAAGCTAGTAAAGTAGTAATCTAGCCACGTGGTCTATCGTTTAAAAGAAATTGCTTACATGAAATAGATCTTAATATAGCAAACAAATGTATTATACACTTTAACTCTGAATCTAAACATTCACTTGTTATCTTAGATCATAAAGACAAACATTTTTTTACTAATAAGTTTAACAAAATGTATCCATTACAGTTCGTTGGTGTTTGGTTGACCGTACGCTACAGGAACCAGAAAGATCCGCGAGCTAATCCTAGTGCTTTTCTCTAGTCTAACACCATTGCTATGTCCCCCGTTTTCTCGCATGATCATCCTAACAGATGGTGGGTGTTTTCATATAATTGGTTGTGGCCATCCTTATTTTGTATGATCACTTCCCGTAATATACATAATAATTTTTTTTTTAACGTTCCGTATAAGAGTCTTGTACATTAAAAAATAAAAATTGTTCTCATTAGTGAATGTTATTTGATCTAACTAAATGAATTATTCATCTACCTCATTGTCATTCTTAAAATCATCTTGAAAATATAGATCAGAATATCAGGATTAATATCGTTTCAGGTGATTGCGGCTTTCTTGGCTAGACGTTATAGAAATCAGTTAGACCCACAAGAATCAGCTGCCAGAGCCATTTTTCCACGACAAGATTATCTATACTGATACTTTTAGTTTGAAAATTCTTATTGCTACTTACGGTAGCAACAATGTTATATCCGACGACTCAAAAATACTTTAAGGTCTACAATATAGACTGTTCAATAATTTATTTAGTTTATTTTAGTATACTACGGCTATACTATTAAGTAATTCACCTAAATAGAAATTATTTAGAAAAAGAAATGCTGAAGAGTTTAAACTATTTATATTCAATCGATTTTCACGAATTTGAGTTATTCTACTTGAATATCAATTTAATTATGAATATTTAAATCTAATGATGATGATTTTCGAAAAATAACTTATTTTTATTAAGCCAAAGATCGATTTATTATTTAGAAATAGAATAGTACAATAGGATGTTGAAGACTATCTTTGATACACGGTTTTATCTTTTTAATGTAGTGATTACAAGTGCTAGAGTAACGTGTGCCCTAGTCATTCATGGTCTTTCAGTTTTAGAATTGAATTTTCACGCAATCCATTTTTCTTTGTATTTTTTATGGATCTCTGGCAAGTGGATATTGGCAGATGTATTTGGACTTGCTGTGTATTTAAAATGATATAGTTGGACAATTCAAAGGGCGCTGAAAGGACTCGTGCAACTCACGAGATACTTCAATCCTTTTAGCTCCCGTCGAATTATAAATCTGCATGCTGCTATTTTTTGATGTGTATAAAAGAATGTTAAATTTCTTGAATATTTTAATTTACTAAAAACAATATCGGAAAAGATCTGATTTTTAAATTTATTTAGAAGTTATTCTTTGACACTGATTTATTATTGCAGATATTGTTGTATTTTTTTGGAAATGACAAATGGAGGCTTCATTGGGCTTATGATAATTATTTAGTTTTTACTATACAACATCACAATACAACATTACTTTGTGCTAAGAAAATTAAAATAGACTTTAGTCTAAGTTCTACATCTATGTAAATCTTGTATTACTCAAAAGTTGAATCAATCAAATTTAAGGTAAAAATCTTAAAATCTCAATGAATTGCTGGTTTAACTCAGAGAATTTTATTTTATATTTTAACATTTTTAGATAGGATTAGAATAATTGTATTGAAATTCTGGAGTACTTAGAAGTTGGTGCTCTCTTCGCATAAAATCAAATTTTATTGTAATAGTGACATTAGAAATACCAAATAGCTTACAAATTTATTTTCTCATAGTTAGATAAAAGTCTGTAAAGTCTAATTTTAATAGTAGACGAAATTGAAAGATGACTTTAGGTTTGTATATTATTCAAATCTGTTTTCGATTATTTAATTTTTGACGTGTGCACTTATAAGTATAAATCCTCACCTGATGTGGTGATACGTAAAGTATGTCAAAAAAATATATACATAATAGATGCGTATACCTTACTTTTTAAGGTGATACGAACATTAAAGTGACATAAAGTTGTAAAAATATGTGCATTATGTTTAGGAGATCAGTATTAACTTTTTAAGCACTATTGAACGTTGGTTCAATAATTGTAGCTTTCCTTCTTTGCTTCCTCTTAGCCATACAATGCTTATTACAAAATACCGATAAATGATAAAAAAAAATGAGATAAAGTGAAATATTTAGTGCTAGTTAATTTCTCAACCTATGAAATATTGAAAGTTCTACAGTGAAGATTGTATAAAACGAATTTTCAGCTTAAGTACATATCTGTATAAGCTCCTTTCTCCTTTATAGTAAAAATTCATATCTTTCTGAACATGCAAACGCTACTTGAACTGTATTTATGAGGAAAATACATATTATATGTAATCTAAAAAAGATTACTATTTCTTGAAAAATAATTAAAATCTTGTACAAGTATTAAAATAAAATACTATTAGAGTGCAAAGAAATCAGATTTATTATTTGACGTTGCCTATTATATTTAGATGTATCTTTTGCGAACATTCTTCATCAGTCTTTGACATGTAAATGATGTTGTCGATAACATATACTTAGTTGTTTATCTTACCTTTAATATTTCAATTTTATCTATATAAATAATTAATTTAATTATTCTAAAGATTAATTTGTCAAATTTTATTACGATACTGTAATATCGATATTTTTAGGCCTTTTTTTTCTAAAATTGAGTTCATCTTGAATATTTGCAAGTGATTTGCCTTTAGTTTCAGGAACATAGAAAGCAATAAATGCAATTCCAAAGAAGCAGGTAATTGCAAAACACGCAAATGAAACATCAATTCCAGAGGTATCTGATATGACTTGAAATAGTTTAGATACTACAAAGGCCAACAGACAGGACCAGAGATTCGCTAAGCTTACAGCGAAGCCTTTAACATTCGCCGAGAAAAGTTCACCTAACATCATATAGGTAAGAGGACTTAAACCTAGAGCAATAATCAGTTCGTAGAATATAACTGAAGAAACTAGAACATATCCGTAAGGAGTCACATCTATGACTTGGTTGTTTTTTAGATAACAAAAAATTCCACTGATCGTCAAGGCAATTCCAGATAGGCATGTGGTACTTAGTAGCAATGGTTTTCTTCCAATTTTATCCACTAGTACTGCTGCACCAATTCCAGCTGCTAATTGTAAAACTCCAAGGATTATTACTGCTTTACCAGCTGATAATTCGGTTTTTGCTTCTTGCATTATTTCCTATAAATTCAAAGGAAGGTATATAATTAATTAAATCACCACAATCCCATGAAAAAACTCTGATTCTTATTATAATTCTTACAAGAAATTCTAAAGCTTTACCTGTGTATATGATTCAATAGCAGCCAGGCCACTGAACTGTAAAATCAGCTGAAGGCCAAAGCAAATTATAACAGCTTTCCTGTTACCAGTGCTGCTAAAAAGATCACAAAAATAACCTTCATTTGACATATCCTTCACTACAGTTTGGTGCATCTCATTAATCTCTTCAAGTAATTCATCATTATTACTATATATCCTTAATCTCCGTAGACTTTTTTCAGCATCAAGTCTTCTATTCCTCATAAGAAGATAATAGGGTGATTCTGGCATCCATACGAAAGTAATAAAAAATATTACAGGAATGATAACACATGAATAACCCAGGATTTCGTAAGAGACGAATGGCCCAATTGCATGACCATAAAGTTCTCCAAAGTTCATCATTAATTTTAATAATGATCCCAGAGCTCCCCGGATATTTTTATCAGCTATCTCACCTAGGTACATGGGACAGAGTACGTAAACACTTCCCATGCCGACTCCACTAATGAATCTAGAGATATAAAGAACATAAGGATGCCAGGCTACCAAAATCAAAACCCAGCCAATGAAAAGAGGAATATTGGCTAGCAGTAAACTGGCCTTCCTTCCAATTCTATCGACTATAAGGGCGGCAATAATACACCCAGGAAGGGATCCAAGCATTAAAAAAGATGTAATCCATGCTGCTTCGCTTGATGTTACTGGCAAAGGTGAATTTGGAGATTTTAAACGTGGAATCATTGGCGAAGTCCAGCCAACATTGGTACCAAGTATCATCATCGAGAGAGTCACTGAATTGAAAAAATCCTTATTACATTTATGAATCTAATATACTTTATTATATCCATGGATCAAGCAGGCCACGTGACCAAATTCCTGTAAAATTTCATGTAAGATAACTTTTATATTGCAGAATATCTTCCTAAAAATTTGAAAAATACAACAGAAGACGATAAAGAACAATTAACTGTAATTATCGATATGTCTTCCAATTTTTAAAGAAATTTCACTAAAAAGAAGTCAACAGACGTGCCAAATAAATCGAGAATCCTGAATTTCTGCATTATTTGGCGATGGAATAATGCGACCCGGTTGAGAGAACGGTCATAGAATACTCTGACCGTTCTCTGACCTTGCATTATTATAGCTAAAAACGATTAAAAAAACATTTAAAACATTGCAATTATGATTCTGTGGCGAAATTTGGATTAGAAAGTGAAGCAATAAATACAATTATCTTATTTTTCAGCGATAAAAACTAGGAATACATCATGTACCTGTCATTGAAGGCAGTGCAGTGGTTCACTATTTGTGGAACGTCTCCACTAATAGTAAACCTACACGGTGGAGACGTTCCGCCAATTGTGAACCACTGCACTGCCTTCAATGACAGGTATACGATGTTTTTGTAGTTTTTATCTCTGAATAATAAAATTATTGTATTTATTCCTACACCTGCCAATTCAAATTTGATCGCAGAATCATAATTGCAATGTTTTAAATGTTTTTTTTATCGTTCTTAGCCATAATAATGCGAGGTCAGAGAACGGTCAGAGTATTCTATGACCGTTCTCTCAATCGGGTCCACTAGGGAGAATAAAAGAATCTCGCATCGTTCCAAAAATACGAGAATCAGGCACATCGTGTACTAAAATTGGTACTAGAATGGGGTCATTCTCATGTGAGGATGACAAAAACGTTATTTTACATGATCGAATTAATTTTATTCACGTGGTTCAAATTGATCCATGACTTAAATAGCTTAAAAGCCTCGATTTAATAGTCAGATGATGGTTTAATAAATAATAAATTATTCAAAATTTACTAAATTATTTTATTTCAAAACTGTGGAATAATTTGAAGGTTGATTACTTGATTACACAGTGATTAATTGCTAATATCAAGGCAACTCTTATCTTCACTCACAATTCATTCTAAAAACAAGTGTGTTACTTCTACACGTGAATCACGATAGTAACTTTTTAGGAATTTGAAATGTGTATTTTTAATACACATTACAAACCTAACGTTTAATTTTCAAACACTTTAACGTTTTGTACCCAAAATGTGTATTAAAAATACACACTTCAAATGCCTGAAAAGTTACTATCGTGATTCACGTGTAGAAGTAACACACTTGTTTTTAGAGTGAATTAGAAGTAAATGAAGTGATCAAATATATTTTTCCTTCACTCCCAGGAAACAAAAAACAATTCACTTGCGTTTGAATGAGATTTGAGGTGTTCTGAATTGCGTATCTGTCACTGGAATTCGAAATTGCCACCCATTGGTTAGAGTGACTTTTTAATGAGAAATCAGTTATTTTAATGGGTCATGAAATTTTTTCTCGGACCCATTCAAAAGAGATTATGAATCAGCATTAACAGATTGAAAACCAATATTTCCGATAGAAAATAATGTATTTAAAGTAAACAATCGTTAATTTGAAGCAGTTTAATTATTTAATTAACCAATGGAATTATCTAACTAATTTAGAAATATTTTAATATTTTAATGAAGGAGGTGTATAGGTTTATTATTTTCTAAGAAGGTTATAAATAATTATAAAAGTAACAGTTTTAATGAAATTTCAAAATTTATTAAATAGGCAGAAGAAAAAACCTTTTCTGATATATATATATATATAATGAAAATCATTTTGCAAAAAAAGTTTCTTCACATTTTCTTTTTACTTTCATTTCAAGTCACGCCTAAGCTAATTTTAGTTATTTATTATAAGAGTACGATTATATTTTGTAATTGATTTAAAATTTCGTTCAGAGCTAAAATACATCATTAGTTAATTATTACTTCATTATAAATAATTTATATTTTGTTTCTCATTATTATATTTCCTTTATTTAGTATACGTTTAAAATTTTATAAAACTAATTTATTTTTCATTCGTTTAATTATTACTTAATCTCAAAATTGGAATGAATAATTTTATACTTCTCATTCCAAACAATTCATTGTTTACAATTGTAATCTGCATTTCCCATTTAGTTTAACATAACCTGAGGTAACCTCCACGTTGCGGATTCACGCTCATTGAAAGTTGCTCTGTTTTTATCGTATTTCTCTTATTTAGAGTGACCTTTTAAGACCTCCATTTCATTTGGAATTTCAACCGATTCATGCGATCATCAATGAATCGTACATTGCCATTAGAAATTATTTCAGGTTAGTCAGTCTTATTCAACTCTATTTACTCAACGATTTAACCAATGTCGAATGGCAGATTTAAAAGATTGCGCACAAATGGCAGATTCCAAGTGTCACCATCCGATTGAATTTTTATATCCTGAATATGCAAATGACAGATACGCAATTCAAAGAGACGCGCGTTCTATCGGTTTTTTTTCCTGGGGCTATTAAAGAAAAATTCAATTAAATTTTGTTTCCGCAATTGCTAAAACTTCTTGACAGTATAATTTTTCATATAATTGGTTAATTTTATTTATTGCTAATTATTTCCGATACTGACAAAGTTCATATAGAGATCTTAACACTTAGCCGACCGCACGCGCCACAGAGAACTGTCAAAATGAGGAGATCTCCCCAATCAGTCGGCTAAGTGTTAAGACATTTGAATTTTTAATTTCAACTTATACTCTTGTTAAAGTATACTTAAAGAAGAACAAAATAAGAAAACAAATCTGAATAAAAAAAGAAGTATTGAAATAAATCATTTCCTACTAATAGTAGAGGACTGCTTACCTGTGATTCCAGCAAGATATTGAGGCCATTGTTTAATAAATCTGCTAGGCATTTTTTAAATAGATAACTTCACTTTTAGAGGTTCTAGAAGAAGTAAGATATTTTTTAATTCTTGTTCCATTGAAATTTATGTTTTATTGTTTCAAATATCCTTATCTGAGAAGTTTAACTTCAACTTGCTCTCATTATTCTGTTTGATTATCTTAAGAACTTCCTAAGATAAAAATGTTGTTTGTGCTAATACTAATTCTAGAGGTGACTTATCAAATGCCTATAAATAGTTTTATTTCCGGTTATTTATATATAAAATTTATTCCCATTTTTTTTATGTGAAGTTAAACTTTAATGACTTTGCAGCTTTAATGTCGTTATGATCCTGTTAGACTAAAGTTAATCACTGATCATATATTTGTTTAAATAGTCAAAAAAAGAATTTAAACTATTTATATAAGTTAAAAAAATATTTTTAGAAGTAATAACTCCTAAAAGATTGACACACGAGTAACCATTACAAGTAACTGGGAGTATTTATATGTAAATTATGATATTTTTATATGTTTTAGTATTTTATAACTCTATTAAATCGCAAATACCAGAATAATGAATAATAGCGATGAATTCCAACAAAGTTATTTGAATTTGATGCAATAAAATATTTTTTATCAAACAGAATGTACAAAATTGTAATAAAATTGTTATCTTGAATGATACCCTTCATCGATAGGTGAATCCTAAGTAATGATTATTGTCGAAAGTTTGTTTAGGAAATCTTATATTGACGTTAGTGTGTCTGACAACGAGACATGACATTGTTGGAAAATGAAATATGTTTTTATTTCATGGAAACGATAAGAGGGAATGGAATTTATTATAACGAGATGACGTTGATTCTGGCTAAGCAACCAGAATTCTGCTTGTTTTAAGTAGATATTTTCTTTTTTAGTACATATGTATAACCGAACATTCATCAAATATACGACGTTGATTTGAGTAGCCCAAAATCCAAGTAAATTAGACCGTGTAGTGTAAATACGATTATTAAAGCGATTTTATTAAGGAAATATACAGGGTTTTCCAATTAAAGGTTTAATTTTGAATAGCTTGCTATTTTGACAGCTGTTTTAATAAAAGGTGCCATTTTTTGACAAAACCAGAATTTCACCGAAAAATCATTATGAGCGATGAGGCTCATTTTCATCTTGGAGGCTACGTTAATAAGCACAATTGTCGCATTTGGGTCTCGGAAAATCCAAAAATGAGTATTGAAAAGCCTCTCTATCCGCAAAGTGTAACTGTTATTTACTATTAAAATATCAATAATATTGTTTTTCATAACTAATGTCAAACCTTCTGCTATTGAATAAAATAAAATTCAAATGATCTAACACCTATTGACAACTTTCTTTGGGGATATTTGAATGAACGGATAGAATCCCTACACTGTAAAAAATTTCAGCGGAATTTTACATCGCCAGATGAGGGACATAAAATGACCCTCAAAATTACAGAAATTTCGTAAATTTCTATGCTTGATCGTAAAACTTCATCTAGTGGTGAATTTTACAAACTGCTAGTGTATCATTCCTAACCTTGTCCGTAATTGAGGAGTTATATTCAATAAGACGACAGGCGCTCGAAAACCTGTAAAAGTATTGTCCGCCTCGTGATGTCATAGTCAAAAATTGAAAATCGAAATTCGAAAAAACCAAAAACATGTTTTTATAGCTCGTGAAAAATGAATGTTAGTTTCCTCTTACAGTTTTTTTTACAACGTTGCAAATTTTCGAGTAAATTAATAAAAAGTGTGTTGGTTTTAAAGCATAGAAACCATGTTTTATTTCAATCCACTAGCCTCGAAAAATTCATTAATTAACGGATTCCGAAATTTTTTTTTGCGTTCTATTCGTGAATCTCTGACGGAGACGACAGTGCTTGCAAAAATTTTTTTGTTCATTGTTAAATGGTTTTTTTTTAATCCGAAGAAAAAACTATGTTTTTCGAGCTTCGGACCGAAAAAGTGATCGAGGAAGTTTGAGCTACAGTAAACTTCATGCGAAAAAGTTGATCATTAGTATATGGAGCAACTTTTTGGAAAATATCAACTCAATTGAACAATTACTTTCGAAAATACAACGAGTTGAACGCAAATGCGAATTAGGTTTTGACGCTCATTTTCATCGCATGCCACTCCTACTCTCTTTCTCTATCTTCGCTATTAGCAGAATTGCTAATAATATTAGATTTATAAGTAAACAAACTGAAAAAATAGTACTTTTTTCGAAAAAATTCATTTGTGAAGAATCTATCCAAGATAATAAATTGAAATTTGATGAGAGTAAGCTTTTAGGATCGCTGGTTATGAATTCAACGTTAGATTTTCAAAATCAAACATGGCGGATCCAACATGGCGGTCATCGGAATGTTATTTTTCAAGTATATATTGATGAAAATATTTACCAAGAGGTTTTCTGGGTCACTGATTACGAATCCGACGTTATATTTTCAAAATCCAAGATGACAGATCCAACATGGCAGACATCGGAACGTTATTTTTCAAGAATATTGATGAGAATATTTACTAAGAGGTTTTTTGGGTTGCTGATTACGAATCTGACGTAGGATTTTGAAAATCCAAGATGGCGGATACAACATGGTGGACATCAGAACGTTATTTTTCATGAATATTAATGAAAATATATACTCCGGAGTCTTTGATTCTGATCTGCGTTCTGGCAGCTCTGATTATGAATATATTATATTAGGTTATATTTAAAGGTTAGGAAACATATCTGTAAAGTAAACCATTGGTAGTGTTTATACTGTACTGAATAACATAATCCAATCTAGATTTATATTTTGTAAAATTTTTTAATGTTCAAAGTCATAAAAACTAAGTGGATTTTAAGAAAAAAATACAAAAAACAATACACTCCACTATTGCACATCAATATTCTAAAATTATCATAATTTTTTGTGACATTTACGATTTCCATTTAATTTCACTAGTAGAAATAAACAAAAAACTTTAAATTACGTCAACTTTACATTAATAATTAAACAACTAATATGTAAAGTATAACTTACCTATAACATAACCTGTAAGTCACGCAGACCAAACACGGCCAAACACCAACGCGAAGGTCAAGGCACTGAAACGCCTGCAGTGCCACCAACTTGGTGAACTTTATTATATATGTATATCGCGCGATTTAAATGGCATCTTAGCCATAGCCATACTATTTTATAGACAGGCGTTCTCTCGAGGAAAAAAGATGGCTAACTTTACAACAAAAAAGGGAATACTCTTTAGTGTCTGTACAGTACCATGCCAGTTTTTTTAAATTCAGTTTCCACGAAAATTACTGGCTAGCCATTGTCGAACTTATGGAAGGCCACGATAAATTTCTACACGGGCGGAGCAACCGTTGCACAGATTTCGGGCGTACAGATGCGCGAAAGTAAGGGGCAAATTATAGCAAGACATGTTCCTGTACATGTTTTGGATTTTTATATTGACCCACAGTAATAAATATATGATAATTGAATCGGCATGGGGTCAGTTACTTTTTTTTTCAAATATATAAAATTTCAAAGTGGATTGTCCCTTATGTGTGGTACAGCTCGTGCGCCGAAACTTAGTAGTCGCACCATGTAAAGGTGGAATTTTAATATACATTCAAAAAATTTACAGTTTTTAATTATTAACAAATTTGAAATTTCTTTACAATTACAATTTATTCAATTGTTAGAAAACTTACTAAGTTTTATTTCTATTTTCTTAACTTTAGACTTAGTCTTAGAAAAATCCTTTTTTTCTCAGCTCCCGACATTTAGATGTACTTTAAATCAATTTTATTTGCATGTCGAGTAAATACAAGACATATAACTAGTTTATTATAAGCTTCAATGTATGCACAATAATAATGAATCCAATAATGTGCCATCTATTTCTTAAACCTCTTCACATGCAATGAAGAGGTTAGGTCACTATTTTTGCTTAAGGAATTTATAGGTTACATATAATAAACATATTTACAAAGCTTTCAATCAAGTTAAAATTTTACACTAGCGTTTAAATACTCCTTTCAACTTCTCAAAATGTTTTTTTTGTATAAAAATTTCCAGCACTATATCATTATTATAAGAACTATTAGAACAACGCGTTCTCTCATCACTGGTGTACCATGGCTTCCGAAATCAGACAACGTTTGCACTATGCAGTTCGGAGAGCGCTTGTGCCGATCGAGTGCATCTGCTGTGCGGAAACGGGGCATCAGCTGCCCCGAACTCAGGTTTAACATTTACCACGGCGTTTGGCGCTGCTGCTGTTCCTATAGGTGCAACCGGTGCACCGAAATTTTTTCAATGTAGAGATATTTGTTTACCATTTTTTGTTTGATTTATCATCATTGGTATTACTTGGTAGTCCAGAACGATTCTGTAGAACTGCACCACAAGCAAAAATTTGATCTTGCTTCAAAGATAATAAAAGGTCAACTTCTGTGAAAAAATTATCAAAGTATACATGATAATTACCATCTACAAGCTCTCGCGTGAGATCTTTTATTACTCGAGCTCCTAATTGTTTTTCAGCGCTCTCTGTTTTACCAATATAGATTTGAAACTCGCAAATATAACCAGACTGATCCGCTCGAGTCCAACACTTATATCCACGCTTCACTGGTTTGGTAGGCAAATATTGTTTCATCCTACTTTTCCCTTTGAATTTTATCATGGATTCGTCAATCGATTGATACTGGCCTGGTTTGAAACATTCTTTGAAATTTTGAGATAGCTCATCTAAGAGTGGTCTCAATTTATAAAGTTTGTCATATTTTGAATCATCTCTTCTCGGTTCGTTAGAATTATTGTTGATATGCATATAGAACAGAAAAAAACCAAAACGATTGACTGTCATGAGAGATGATATATATGAGTCACGCATTTGAGGACTATCAGACCAATATAATCGCGATAAGGTGGTAATTTTTTAATACCCATCAGAATTTTGATACCCAAAAATATTTTTAATTCTTCTTTCGTAATAGGACTATGCTTACTATTTTTTTGAGTAATGTATTGGCAAAACAAACGTCCACCGCGGGCTTAGGGGCGCTGTTACATGAAAACAATCATGGCTGCCGCAGGGCTTCGGCGTTCACGTATTTACTGTTGATCTGAATAGGACTTTTCAAATTACGTTTATCTTTAAGTGCTAAAAATGCTTTTGTTGTCATTAAATACGTTATGCACAATGCTGCGCGAAGCCCAACGGTAGCCATATTGACTAGTTCGCTTGTCGACCACCAGGTCTCGCATTGCAAGTTTGAATTGCCAATAGATTAGTTTGTTCTACGATGTGATCTAATAGATGTAAAGTGAATAAATAAGAAAATATTTCAAATGTAGATTTTGCATTCTCTGGAATATTTGGACCAAAGCTTTTGGAAAATGGAATATCTCTTCTTGGATTACTGATGGATTCCCAGATTTGACTTGCATCAAAACTTTGTTGATCTGAATTAGTAAAATCTTTTTCTATTTGTTCCTCTTCTTGAGAGATGTTATCCAAAATAGGAATGGATTGGTCAGAAGGTGAAATTTGCAACATTTTAGCGATAAACCAAGATAGAATTTCTGTTGTGCTTGATTTATATTTTTAAAAGCCGTTTTCAAAATAAAAATCGGACCATCTCTGCGGCAAACAGACATTTTACAATTAACGCATTAAATAAATTAAAGTGTCAATAGCGCGGAAACGTATTATCTTAAAGTGTCCGTTTTTTTATACATTTGAAGAGCATAAAGTCTACTACTTTTCCACCAAACCTAAACCTAAAAACTTAAAAATTAACTGAGATATTAATTTGTTTAACAAAAGCCAAATTTCCCGATTTTCCGAATTTTCTCCGCTTCTAATTATCCAATCAGATCAAACGACAGCTCATTTTGTTCGCAATTCAATTGTATACAACTTTTCAATTGATCATAAAATTGAATCATAAAACCAATCGATGGAAAGTTTAACTAATTCAAGCAATAAACTTTGGTTTACTTCAATAAAAATGTTTTTCGATCCGCGAAATTTTACTTACCATCACACCAATGCGAGCACACAAACGAATGTGTAGAATGTAATTGATATTTTTTAGAGTACTGCTCATAGCATTACTAACATGTTTGTCGGCAATGAAAGGCGATAGAAAGGATTGGTATCACTCAAAAGTTGGTTGTTTGCTAACACTGGACGGTGGCACTGCGCCGGTGCTGATCCAGTGCTGCGCCGATACTAGACATTACACGATATTTGTTGATCGCCAATACTGAAAAGCGGTACCACGCCGGTGCTGCACCGACGCTTGGCATTATTCAAAAGTTGGTTGTTTGCCAACACTGAATGTTGGTACTGCGCCGGTGCTGATACAGTGCTGAACCGATGCTTGGCAATACACAAATGTTGGTTGTTTGCCAGCACTGAAAATCAGTACTGCGCCGGTGTTTAGCCAGTGCCGCCCCAGTGGTGTGCCAACGCTTGGCACAGTGCTGATCGGCAGCACTGGCATTACTCACGGGTTACAACCGGAACGGTACCGCGGCGGTTGTAAGGATTGGCAGTACACCGATTTTTCCGCCTGGGATAATTAAAAATAATTCGTCTTGAATTGAACTATTCTTTGATTTACATAATTGCATAGAATTTAGAATTTTAAATATCTTCTGTACTCATCAGAAATATTTTTAAAACTTTGGATATTGTTAAGGAAAATCCCCAAGAAACTTTCGATACCTTGGGAAATCGTTAAAAATCCCCAAGAATGTTTTGAAATCCTTGCCAATCTTTGGGAATCACAAAAAAATACTTCATAATCTTTAGAAATCATAAACTATTTCGTTGAAACTCCTTAAAAATCTTTATAAACTTACGAACATTTTTAATACATTTTGAGTACCTGCTAAATTTGTTATAAATATTTGAAACCCTCTATAAATTGTTAAAAAAAAAAGAAAACCTTAAAAATTCTTTTGAAATCTATTGAAATTATTAAGGCCATGCGATTCTTTGAAATTATCAAGTTGAGGTTTCTGCAGCTTTATTTCCAAAATAATTTTTTTTCACTATCCCAAGAAAAAAGAGTCTATCTACTTCCGTTAGCGTATTCTTTGCCATTTCCGTAAGGCCAAATTTGCATTATTTTGGAAACACAGTTGCAGAAACCTCAACTCGATATTTTCAAAGTATCACATGCCCTTAAAAACAAACAAAATATTTAGGAATTCATAAAAATCGCTAAAAAAAATTCCGAAAGCTTTTAAAAATTTTAGCATATGTTATTAATCTTTGAGAATTGATAACATTCCTGAATTTCTTTGGAAAGTAGTGAAAATCTTTGAAAAAATTTACAAATTGATTGGAACTGTTAAAATATGCACATTCAAAAATGTAATGCAGATTATATAAATTAAGTTAAATAAAAATTTTAATTCACTGAAACAGTCATTGCGTTTTCATGTGGACAATGAAGATGTACTCAGTAAAAGTATAACAAATATACTGAAACGATATATTTCTCGAGATGTCGCTATTTCGTTTACAGCCACCAAAAAAGTAGAAGGAAAAAAAATATTCAAGGGGACACGCTTCTGCAACTCTATCTTTGGTAATAATTATTTTAATACTTATTTAAATTTATTATATTTATGTGTAAATACTTTTAAACTACTTTTTTATTCTTTTAGAGGTCATTGTTTCTAAATGTTTAACGCAAGGGAAAGCGTTTTCAGAGAAGACTTTTTATAGAACCCTAGGAATAGTAGGGGTAATCCGACCAGTTCGTGACCACGTACCAGTGAATGACCACCTCATATAAAAGATTGCATTATGCATTAAGTAATGGTATATTCAGTAGAAGTAACATTTTTTAAAATTATTAATATGCGGACTTTTACATAAAACAGGCTTTAAATATAGCGTTGTTCAATTTTCGTTCAAAAAAATTAATTCATGTTCGCGTGAGTTTCATGTTGTAAAAATAGACACAAAACTATATACACGGAGAAAAATAGTTGAAGTAATTTTACTCAACTCTGTCGATTAAACTTGGGACATAAGGACATTTGAACATCTATTAAATCCTAGTCGGGTAAAATCAATTTGATATATACCTAATTCACCAAAAGTGAATAACAATAAGCGTTACATAGGGAATAGTAAGGAGTTGAGTAAAACGTTATCGACGACAGGGCACCAACATGCGTCAGTGGGTTAACATGAAATGTATAAGTATATCACCGACGCTTGAGGTGCTTCAAACCGTAGTTGGGTAAAATGAGCATCGGGCGTATTATTTCAACTGGCAATGGTATGGTTCTCTTAAATTAAAAAAAAATTCTTACCTCGAGCCTACCAATAGTCATCTGGTACATGCATAAACAACATACATATACATTCACACCATCCAGACGTAGCAATCACATTTCAAATCACAAATACACTTAAACGTATAACCTTACATTTATAAACCTAAAAACTACACACTTATATATAGTACGATACGCTTTCGTCGAATCTCGCACACGCTCGCTTACAATGCTGAGATATAAAACTTGGAACTTTCTTATATAGTGAATGCCTGAGTTATTCAGAGCTTGTGAGAGTAAGTGCCGTCAATAAAATTTTTGAGCCTTACTCAAGTAAAAATAAATCAACTTTTTTCATAAATGATTAATAAAATATTTTTAAAAATTAATATATTTAATCAATTATTATAACTATGATTATCAATATATATAATATAATTATTAAATTACATTTAGTAAAAATTTTTATTATAACGACGTATGAAGTTTAGTGAAACTAAATTTTCAAATGTAGATTAAAAAATTGCATTAGTATTAAGAAGTATCTTGTGTGACGTCTTGGTCACTTACCCTTTATTATTATATTTAATTTGTTTTCCTCGTTTAGAACGGTAAAGAAATCCAGAGGATTTCTTAACCGAAACTGGGTGAGGGAAGCCAACAACAAATAATTACTCAAATATTTTACAATGATCCACTTTATTCAATGAGACTCTTCAGATTCAATCATAAATTGTGAGAGAGAGAGAGAGATTGAGATTAATTTCTAAATACAAATTCCTTCCTTGTTGATTATTGAAAGGACTTACTTGTTGAAGAATCCTCTCAGGAACCACTGATAATCCGAAATTTGTCCTCACTGATAATCCAAACTTGTGACCGGTATGCTCCGATACTTGAAGATACTTGGGGAGTATTATAAAGTTGCCGAACTGAACGATTGGGACTTGAAGAATTTAATACTGAAGACGGGTCGTTGACACTTGATGACAAAGAGTACTGGTCGAAGATTGAAGAAGACACTGCCGAGTGCCGGGCGATGGTTGAAGAGACACTGGAGAACTAGTTGGTAGCCGAGTGCCGGGCGAAGATTGAAGAAGACACTGCCGAGTGCCGGGCGATGGTTGAAAAGACACTGGAGAACTTCTTGGTAGCCGAGTGCCGGGCGAAGATTGAAGAAGACACTGCCGAGTGCCGGGTGATGGTTGAAGAGACACTGCCGAGTGCCGGGCGATGGTTGAAGAGACACTGCCGAGTGCCGGGCGATGGTTGAAGAGACACTGCCGAGTGCCGGGCGACGGTTGAAGAGACACTGACTTTTGCCAATTAACAGCTAGTTTTATAGGCCCTCATCTGGGGCGAAAATCCCCTCTATTACGAGTCACGAAGAATGCGTTCACGTGTTTTCCAAGAATTGTTTTGTTAAATGCTGGTTTTGAGTTCGGTGCGTGCCAAACTTGTCGTTTCCGGTGGTCAGAATTGCCATATTAGGAAAAGATCTAGAGCAGTACTCCTACTCTTTGGTTTCTCCGATTTTCCTTCTTTCCGTAGCGGCAGACCCCCCG
Organism: Diplolepis rosae; assembly: GCA_030998225.1. Taxonomy (NCBI): domain Eukaryota; kingdom Metazoa; phylum Arthropoda; class Insecta; order Hymenoptera; family Diplolepididae; genus Diplolepis; species Diplolepis rosae. The sequence continues at coordinate 972,739 of JAPYXD010000158.1, read as the reverse complement.
CTTAATCTTCTACCTGTGCCTACCGGTCTGGGAGATTTGTTGACATAACACGGCGAAACGGAGTTCCTCTTCCAAAAATAGCTAATACCTTTACTATGTTCATTCACTAATTCTCACCTCTCTTTTTCCCTTTACAACTTGTTTACGTTACGCATCTACTGCTTCCGCATATTTTACAATTGTGGATTCCTTGATTAATATAAAAAGTATTATTATTATTTATGTAATAGAGATGGTCACAGGACGTGACACTTGTATAAAAACATTTAAAAAAAGGTTCTTTTATTTTCTGTGTTTTATATTTTCAAAATATGGATTTTACATTTGCGAATACCAAATTATTATTCTGCCTGAGTAATTTATGTGATATTTCATATTTTATGTAATACACTTATCAACTTTTTTTGTTTAAATTTTCATAATATCAATTTAATTTTAAGAATTTAAGTTTTTGAAATTAAAAATTTTTTATGTGTGCCCAAGGCGCAGATTACTTTCATTCGTTCCTGCGTGAATAGATGTAGCTGTTGGAATAAAGTTTGCGATTCACGGATTACTCAACTCTCGATTGGAGCGTAGAGTAGAATGAACGGAAAGCTCTACTATTTTCGTGATTTAATAAAAGATTGGTCTTTTATAGTTATACTACGAGTAATAATATATATATTTTAAAATTTTTAATGCACGCTTTCATACTTCACCCTACACTTCTGAATTTTACTCAACTTTTATTCATTTTTGAACATTTAATATATCACAAATAAATACAATGATACTAAATAACTTCTAACTTGTCCTTATGTCCCAAATTTGATCGGAAGTTGAGTAAAATTACTTCAACTATTTTTCTCCATGTACACAGCTGAAAAAGAGCATTGTTGAAAAGTGTATGTAATTTTATTATTTTTTCAATTTTTTATATCATATTTGCATTTACATATTATAATAATAATATAGTTTAGAAAAAACGCGACTTTAGCTAGAGAAAAGTATTAAAAATATCAAATATACAATTTATTGGAGGGGTAATTCACTGCTTAATGACCGACTGTCAATGGTTGGTCATTGATTGGCGGGAACGAGTTGCGCAACGTACCAGTGACTGACCGCGAATTAAGTAAGGTTAGGTTTGAGTATATAATTAGGCTAGGGCAGCCCCCGGAATCTCTGGAGTTGAAAATGTCACAGATGTTGACCGTTGGCCACCGTGGCGCTGGCTGTTCATGAGACCGACCTTATACAGATTAGCATTATAGAACATTGAAATTTAACGTTTTTTGTGAAAAATTGGTGTCTGAAGTGCTTTTGTGTGCTTTTTAGGTAAATTGGAATGGTTTTAACAGACGGTGATATAAAAATTTAAGTGAAAATGCGGAAATTTGTTGCTGTAGGTTGCAAAACAGGCTACACGTAATGCTCTGAAAAAGTGCATTGTTTTGTGGTTTATTTATCATGAGCGCCTTTAACTTATTAAAATTTAATCTATACTAAATTTAGAACGCTTTGAATAAAAAAATCAACAAAGCTGACTGACTGAACTTAAGGTATTATAGATAGGGATGGGCGATCCTCAAAAAAAAGAATTGATTTTGAAATTATTGATTCAATTTGATCGATTAATCGGTTAAAAAGATCGATTTTTGAATCGATCTTCAAAAATCGATACCTTTTTCTGAAAATGATAAATTTCTGTAAAATAACCTTTTTTTAAAATGTTTTATAACAATTGGAGATATAATTGTTACTTTCATATTTTGTGAATTTAAATTATCAAAATAAATAAGTGTTTATATCAATAAAAAAGGAAATTAGGCTTAAAAACACACCATATTTGTGAATCAGGAACGTTTTTTATTTTTTAAAATGGTACAATTTCTAAAGCAATGCGTATTATTAGTGATAAAGTTTCTGACATAAATATGAAGTATTACCATAAAGTTTATAATATTACTATACTTTGAACTTTGCATGTCACTTAAAGTATTATTTATGATAAAATTTCTGGCATAAATATGAAGTATTACTATGAAGTTGAATATAGTAATATACTTTGTATATCACATTAAGGATATTCTCGTGGTCGACCCCTTGATCTCACTTTTAAACTAAAAAACAGTCCATAGGAACATTTCATAGAAATAGGAAACAGGAAAAAAAGAAAGCAGAATCGTTCGTAAAGATCGAAAAAAATATCAATCCAACCTATTAATCGAGTAAAAAAGATCGATCTCCTTAGAATCGAATCGAGATTGCCCATCCCTAATTATAGATAAAATACACATAATAAATTATGTACATATGAGATCTAAATATCCATTATATTATTATGAAATATAGTATATTATGTTGATTATTATTTATTACAAACATCTTTGTTCTTTGTGTTTTCAAATACTTATAAAGGAATTTTATAAATTCTTTATATTTGTTACTTTTTCAAATGTACGTTCATTCCTTATGTGAAAGTTTTCTTCATAAAAATGTAATTTTTTCAATTACTGAGAAGTTTTAAAATATAAAATACAAAATGTCCTATAATAAAATCTAATTTTTCTAATAAAATCAAGATGATATAATTAATACCCGTATTATAATTCAATTTGATGGAATTTCAGTAGCCAATTTTTCTATTATAATATGTAAGACTGATATAATATCAATAATATTGATAATATAAATAAATATTGTATTTTTATTTAATACAGTAAAACCCCGTTTATCGCAACACCTTCCAATCAAATGCCTCTCGTTTATCGCAAAAACGGAGGGGTTCCCACTTCTTCGCTACCAGCTTGAACAACTGATTATCAGCACATGCGCCTAAACGTATAGTTTCACGCGCTTTCGCTGTTTATCATTGTTTACAGTCGTGTTCCAATAACCTCGAATGCATTTTTTTTATTGTCATTATATGTGCAATTATAAATGAGTGAAAACGTGGAACCGAACGATAGTACGTAAACGACTAGTACAAACAATACATTTTAATTACTTTAAAGCTTACATATTTCCCTCATAATTTTCGAATGCATGATTGAATTTTTTTCAGTAGAAATATTCCCGCATTTTGTAAAACAATTGATTCGCAATTGGTAATGCGATTACTGTACTAGGCACAATTCATGCTATAATTTGTCATAATAATATACATTGAAATGTGAAAAATTTATATATTTTTCTGTTACTTATAAAACAGAAATATGTAGCAATATATACATAAACGATAGTTTGGAAAGAACTGCTAAATGAAGAATTTCAAAAACATTTATGCATTTCATGAGAAAAAAAATGTACCTCTCAAAATAAGTACGGATACCAAAGACGCTTAAAAAAATGTAATGAAATCCTTTTAATAAATTAATGGCTACAAATAATTTCATATCTCCCTAATATACGAAAATTCATATAAATATATGCATCACAAATTTAAAAGTGAGGGGTATTCCCGCCTATCCTTAAGAATCACGTGACCACTCCTTCTACTAATAAGAGGGGGGAAAAAATGGTAAAGGTTATTGCGATAAACGGGAGAGACAAGTTGCAATAAACGGGAGTTGCGATAAACGGGTGTTGCGATAAGTGGGGTTTTACTGTAATCACAATGTAAATATTAATGTTAAAACGAAGATAACAGAACTTTAATTTCAATTTCCAGCCAGAATTAAAAAGACAATTTTCGCCCAAATTTCAAGCATATTACCCTTTATATCAGTAAAAATTGCTTTAAATAATATTTAAATCTTTCTAGTTTAATGTGTTGTAAAAGAAAATATGATCAAGTAGTTTTTATCCCCAAAACTTTAATTTTTATGCATTTTTCCCATGCATTAAAATGAATTCAGGCCTCATGAACAATCAGCGCCCCTAGCGGCCACGGTCAATTCTTGTGATATTTTCGTTTCGCGGATTACGTGCATTCTGGCTAAGATGCAGGGGGCTGGGCTAGGGTACTACATGGCTGTGAGAAAAAAAATGTATAATTATACACAAGTAAAACATAATGTTGCTAGTGCAAAGAAAAGTGGTAAGAAGAAAGAAAAGAAACGATATTACCAGAAGTGTAACTATTCAGAAGATGTTTTGAAAGAGTGTTTAACAAAAGTGAGATCCAAAGAGTTGAGTATATGCAGAGCCTCTCGACAGTATGCAATTCCTAAAGCTACCTTGATTTAAAAGCTTGTAACAAATCAAGATACGATTGAAAAATCAGGCCCTCCTACTGTTCTGTCTGCAGAGGAAGAAGCTATGATCGTGACTTGGATTATGGAGAAAAAAAGAATTGGTTACCCGATGCACCCAAATCTAGTTAAGCTAGCCATACAAAGTGTTTTGAAAAAATCTCCCAGGCCTAATCCATTTAAAAATAATATATAATCATAATCTCGATTCTTGAGAATAATTGTTCAACGAATTTTGCAATAGACAAATCGCCAAGTATGTGTGAAATTTTGCTATGTTTTTAAAATTTACCTGTATCGTAGCTTAAGTTTTAATATCATTTATATTTTACATAAGCTGGATTACAAGAAGATATAAATGTGTATAAAGAAATGCCACAGGATTTTGTTGCAACAGAAAATCGAAATAGTGCATTGACAATGAATAATGTTTCATTAATAAATATGATTTCACCCTCAGACCAAGATATCAGCTTACCAACGGATTTGTCTAAAAAACATATAGATGGTCATGTTCAAAGGCCGGTTTATCAAGGTAAGATACTTTATTAATTGTGAAACTTCATGTTTTATTAAACTATTTAAATATTTGCAGATAATTTCAATGGAGAATCCAGTTCAAAAGAAAATGTTAATACTCACTTAGGTAAAGAAATAACTAATAATGCATCTTCAAGCAATCTGAAAGATTTGTGGAAGCAAGAACTACATTTTCCAACAATAGTTAAATCTAGTAAAAGAAAAATAAAGACTGAAAAACCAAAAATTTATGCTATAACATCCAAAGCATATAAAAACAAGAAGAAGAAAAGCTTGCAAAGCAAGTTGAATTGGAAAAACTGGAAGAACTCAGAGAATTTGAAAGAGAAATAAAAAGAAAAATTAAGCAAAAACAAATAGAGATCAAAAAGCAAGAAAAATTGAAATTGCAACAACAACAAAAGTTACAAGAAGAATCGATTAAAAAAGAGACTGAAGCCAAGTTAGAAATGATGTTTAAAAAAAAGGCTGAATCCTTAGAATTACGGAATTTTGAGGCTGGTATTTCAGTTCCTAAAAAATCAAAAGTTTTAGGCGATATTAGTAATGTTAAGCTTTAATTATTTAACAGAAAAGTTTTTTATTCAGATAATTTTCTTAGCTATCTATAATACTATGAGTTACGACAATGTGATTTACTTGGTATGCTATTAAGAGTAATACTATTTGCTTTTACACTTAGTTAACTTGTTCAAATTAATTAGTATAATTTTATTTGTTGTGCGAACCGTTTGTGCAAAACTGTGAGTAATTGCATTGTAATTTACTTTAATTCATAATAATGGGTTATACTATTTTCTTTTAAAGCTTTTCGACTTGTTCAAATAATTAGTATAATTTTATTTCTGGTGCCAAAAGAAATAAGACGATAATTAGATGAGAAATAATTAACTATTTATTGACTGGTACTGAATAGTCTTAAGTCACACTCTTCTATCACCTTATTTTCAAAGAATAACTTATAACCCCATCTTAAAATATCAAAAATAAAATATCTTTTAAAAATAAATTATCGATTTATTCATTTAATACTTGAATTCAACTATTACGATATTGTGGAAAAAGGTTGGTCATTGACTGGTCTGCAGGTGGTCATTAATTGGGTTCGCCTGGTCACTCACTGGGCTAAATGCTCCACGTATAAAAATAACGTTTTATAAATTATTGCGGGTAATTTTTGACAAAAAATACTTGAATATATTAAATTATTTATGTTTTACTAAAAGAAGATCAAATAATCATTTTTATTTCACATGTATAATTGTTTTTTTCATGACGTACAATGTCGAACTAAACATTTTGATCACTAACTGGTCGGATTACCCCTATTATCGAATTCCAAGGATTGGGAGGGCTTTCGCCAGTCAAGGAGGAAGATTGACCAACCAACGCTTATCGCAGAGTTAAGTTAAGTAGGTGGTGCAACCGGTGCACCAAAATTTTTTCAGTGTAGAGAAAAGACACTCTCAAGTAGCTCATATGCCTCTTTACACAAATGAGTCAAAGCGATGTGCTAATTGTAGTTCCAAAGCAGATCAAAGGAGAAACAAATAGAAATATATGACCTGCAATGTACCATTGTGCTTTTTGGCAGATCGAAATTGTTTTCAGATTTATCATACTCGAATCAAAATTTTAATTATATTTTATAACATAAAAATTAAAAAATTTAAATAAATAAAAAAACAAAACAAAAAATATAAAAAAATTACAAAAAAATTAAAAAATTTCTAAACTTTAAAAACTAAAAGAAAATTTTCAGACGAGGAGGAAACATAAAATAAGCCGAAATTGTTCAAGTTCTTGTAGTCAGTTTCGGATTGTGAAAACTTTGGATTTGTAATCAGTAACTCCAAAATCGCGTCGAAAAAAGTTTTCATCAAAATTTTCATAAATTAACATTTCGACCTCCGCCATGTTGGATCCGCCATCTTGTATTTTGAAAATATGACGTCGGATTCGTAATCAGAGACCAAAAAAACCTCTTGGTAAATATATTCATCAATATTCTTGGATATTCATTTTTGGCATCCGCCATATTGGATCCACCATCTTGAATTTTGAAAATCTGACATCAGATTCGTAATCAGCCACCCGAAAAACCAAGTAGTAAAAATTTTCATGAATATTCTTGAAAAGTAACACTTCGGCGGCCACCATATCGGATCCGCCATCTTAAATTTTGAAAATCTGACGTCAGATTCGTAATCAGCCACCCGAAAAACCCTTTGGTAAATATTTTCATCAATTTTCTTAAAAATTTACTTTCAGAATCCGCCATATTGGATCCGCCATCTTGAATTTTGAAAATCTGACATCAGATTCGTAATCAGCGACCTCGAAAACCCCCGAGTACTCATTTTCACAATCATTGGACAATTACAAAAATTATCTGCGCCTGACTTATTTTTTAAAACCAAAAAAGTTCTCACCTGGAGTGAAAAGTCCGCGGCCTGCCAATAAAAAGACTAATTTTTGCATGAGAAATAATTTTTATTCTTGAACATAATTTCTTTGAAGCGAAATACACTTCTTGAAACGATCTTCTAACATTTTGATACCCTTGGAATAATACGGCATATAATTTACATATAATAGTATTTTTTCAGAGTGGAAAGAAATCGTTCATCGGTAAAATTATTTTCGTTTTGTATTTTACAGAAGAGTTTTTCAACAGTGAAACGATTCTGTTAATAAACAAAAGAAATCTGCTTAATTTCAATGGATACATTCTGAAAAGAATATAATTTCACTATCAATAGACTTTTTTTAGAGTGTTTGTGCCGTTTGTTTTATTTAAGGGAAACTGCGAAAAAGTTATTATCCGCAACTAGTGAAATAGGTAACCGACCGTTCACGATCAACGAATTGGACCTTTAAAATGGTCCACCATAGAAAGATATATTAGAAATATATTTTTATATAATTCAATATATCTTATATATTTTGATTTCGACGAATAGAAGGTTTTATTATTTACGTCCGCCCGATGAAACATCACGAAACCGGTATTACTAGGCGATTTTACAAGTCAACCTCAACTAGTAATCGAAGATTGATCGTTTCGAACCACGGGCGAGCAAAAGTAGAGAAAAGTGTATTCCCTACTGTCCGCAAATTTCTGGTTAGTACCAGTTTGCTCGAGTAACTGCAAATTTGGTTTGACGTTGATCTGTTTTACTGGTTCATCGCAAGGTGAACATGGTAGGGTTTTTTGATGATTAAGGAATCTATGATTTGACAAAGGTAATAATAGCAGGAAGGTTTTAGGAATGTGGATGGACTTTGTACCGTGCTGATTCTATTATTGCACCATTTGCTGATTATCAGATGCTAAATATTTCTCCCCTCTTTCCACACTTATCGTGAGAAAGGAAATGCGCTTATCGATTTCTAATATTTGATGCATGGCCATCAAACTATAGAAAAGATTTTAGTTTTCAATATATTTTAAAGTGAATTGAAATATATTTAATTAGTCTAAGCTTATAATCATTATATGGATTAAAAGCCTTAACATAATCATTTAAGCATTCAGATGACTCTTAGGTTTTAGTTATAAAAAGCACGTGGCCTTTGTTGCGGGAGATCAGCTGGCTAAAGCATATAAGCAAGGATAGGCGCACGAGGAGGAGATGTGATTATAGAATGTATTCTAGCCTCGCGGTGTACAGCAGTGCACATTCAGATATATTTGACAGAGACCGGTATATTGGGCATGTGCATGTGCGAACGAAAGAAGGAATTGACAAACGGCAGAAAACTGTGATGGCAAACAGTGCATGGGTATACGTGTGACTGCTGGATATCTCTCCTTCTTCCTCTCTCTTTCGTGCTTTCTTTTCTCTTCTATTTATCCATTCTATCGCAATAATATAGTTGCGAGTCTGCTATTGCTCATTCTCTTTCCTATTCTTTCTCTGCTCATCCTAGTTCTTACATCATCGCTCTCGCTCTACACTCATTCCGCGCTTTTCTCTCATTCTCTTATTTCATACTTTTATAGTCCCTAGCGATCGAGTGCTTTTGCACTCTCGTTAACAATTAATATAAATAACAAAATATTGATGCACCTGTAAAACAAAAGGACAAAGTATTCTTACTCTTAAACGTTTTATTCAAAACCTTAACAGTTTAATTAAAATGTATTTAAATAACTCGAATTAATTAATTTAGAAATTACTCTAGGTCTCAAGACCAGCTCGCATGACCAGAAATGTTGAGTTGCATTAGTCATTGTAATGCAATCAGGTTACGAACGCTCAAATGTTTGCATTTGATTCACTTCTAACAGCAATTGATATTGCATAAATTAGATTTTGTACATTAATCAAAACATTTTCCAAAAAATATTGCACACTTTGGACCACCCGTAACAGTTGCTATTATGATTTTGCGGCACATTTTGAGTTTGAAGGTATCAAAGTTGATTCAATAATTTTTTTTTACCGTTAAAAAGTAAAAAAAATATAATACCTGTCATTGAATCCATTGCAGCGGTTTATCAATTGCCATATCTCCACTGTCAGGATTGACTATTTGTTAAAGTGAGATGAAGGTAGTTGTGTCTCACTCCAACCAATGGTCAACACTGACGACAAAGACGTACCGCAAAGGGTGAACCACTGCATTGCCTTCAATGACACGTATTATCTTCTTTTAGTTCTTCAACGTTAAAAAAAGAATTATTGTAGCAACTTCGATACCTTCAAACTCAAAATGTACCGCAGAATCGTATTCGCAACACATTGAGTGTTTTATATGCTCCTTTGTTTCATATTATTCTAAGGTCAGCGAATGGTCAGCGAATTCGCTGACCGTTCACATGACCGGGCCCGCTAAGGAGATCTCCATTTCCGATATGATCTCCTCATTGGTGTGAAATCTCTTTCCCTGTATATGGAGAAAACGATAGGTGAGAAAGCAATTCGTAAGCCAAAGAATCCAAGTCGACCATCGCTTTTATAGATGAGTGGACCGGTGCGTTGTCTTGATAAAACAAGATTTTTTTCTACTTCAAATTTGGTAGTTTTTTCTTAATTTCCTCGTCCAGTTTGTCCAATAATGTCACATAGTAATTGCCAGTTATTGTTCTTCCTTTTTTCAAATAGTGGATGGATGTTATGCCATACGTATCCCAAAAAGTACTAGCCTTAACCTTGCCGTCTAACGAGGTACCTTTGGGCACTTCGATCGGTTTTCAGCCGCTTGAAACCAGTCTGCAAACTGTTTATTGGACTCCGGTGTGTATTAATAGGTCCATGTTTCATCAATTGCCACGAATTGACGCAAAAATTCCGTTTGTTTACTCTGAAACAACGCGTGAACACGCTCCGAATCATTAACATGCTGCTGCTTCTGGTCGATTGTTAGAGAACGCGGCACCCATCGCGCAGACAGTTTTTTCGTACCCAAATGTTCATGTAAAATATGGCGCACGGGTTCTATTGATATCTTTACCATGTCAGGTATCTAACTCACTTTAATTCTTCGATCATCCAATACAATACGATGCACTTTTTTGATATTTTCTTTAGTAATTGCCCTATTTGGACGACGTTCAGTATCATTGGTGGATGTACGATCAGGTTTGAATTTTACATACCACTTTTTTTATTGTTGTATACGATAGAGAAGATATACCGTAACGTATTTTGAGCCATTTCTTGGCTTAGATAGTATTTTTCCTCGTTAAAAAGCAATGTTTTATTAAAACAAGAAATTTCTTAAAATCCATTTTTTCTCAAACAGCAAATGTGGCGTCATTTTAATGACTATAACTCGTAAACTAATCATCGAAATGTAATAAAATTTTGACTGGAGGCTAGTTAAGGTTGGTGCTGCTGCATTAACATAAAAATTTGGAGATAGTCACGCACTCTTTATACGAGGCCACGGACTTTTCACCCCATGTAGTATTAACTAGACCTTTGGCTCTATGGGTAATAATAAAGTATATGAAGTGGATCACTATGTAAACAATAAAAAAGTATATTGTGTTGCTAGGAGCTAAGGCACGCGTTTTGGGGCGAAGACCGATTTATTGAAGCCGAGAGCTAACTGAGCGCATGCCGATATTTTTTGAAAAATACGTCTTATAGAAGTGTCGAGTATCTGTAGAGTGGTATTGAGGGGGTTTATTTATGAGTCGGTGAGCGAACATGTTACATCAATAATATGCATGAATATAGTACATACTGGGTTGGAAATTTGAAATTACGTACATAAATACTAGTCATGTCAAAAACGCAGGCTGCGTGCTACGACGCTGATTGGAAATACGTAACCCATATTGTCACAGATATTTAGCGTACGTATGGAACAAAAGTAGGACCTAAGAAACGAAAACAGATACAATATGAAAAGGCCGACTCGTAAATGGAGGTCCTTACTACCGCTCTGCAGGGACTTGAAGTACTTCTTTAGTGCGTGTTTTGCAAAAAATATATTTTCAGTTTTATTAAAGTGTGATTCAAAAAATCAAGTAGGGTATTTTATTCCTCCAGACCAACTGCATAAAATATATATATTTTTTTGACGAGGGTTAGAAAGTTATTGGGATAGGACTTTTTAGGTTTTGAATTTATGAGTTCAAGAATTATGGCTGATTGATGGATTTAGGAACATTTAAAAGAATCAATATCAATAATTTTGATCATTAAAAACTTCTTCTGTAAAAAGCAACATAAAAGATTTTTCAAGTAATTGTTTTTTCTTTAAAAAAACATTACAGGAAAAATATAGAAGTGATAAACTTTTCTTTGCTGCCCCAACAAAATTTTAGTTCTCCTCACAAAAAGTTTTGTCAAACATAAAACAATAACTAACTCTTTTGTTGGTTTGACAAATAGGTTTTCTTGGAAAATAACAAATTTGTTTGGACAAAAACAAAATTTTGTCAGTTCTATATCAAGAATCCGGTTGGCTAATACAACAATTTTTTTCAGTGATCCATAGAATAGAATACATTTCAACGCTCCTATTATAAAAAAAGAAATAGGCACTACACGGAGAAAATTTTACACTACTGGTTACTTCTTTCTATACAACTCAGTCGTGTAGCTGAAAAAAAATATCACCTATACAAGACTGAGTAGTGTAGTGGCACGATTAGTTACTGCCGAAAAACGTATTCTTTATCTCTTAGTTTTCAAGAAATCCATAACTGAATTGATTTTTACCATGTGGCCTACTTTTATTATTATTTTGTTAAGAAAATGAGGCAAGTCGGGTAACACCAATAAGAACACGCGTGCACATAAATCCGACACGAAGTCGTTTTATTAGTGATATGGCGAAAACTAAATTGCTGAGTGAAAGAACCGTCGCGCTTGATTAAGGGCGAGGAAGCAAATTGAATTGTTATCTTTGTAGTTGATGAAGCTTGCTATAAATCAAACAAGAAGATTACAGCGCCATCCAGGATCGTATATGACAACCATAATACAAGCAATACTTTATCGCAAAGCGATAATCGACGGATATCTAAAAATGTTTCATTTTGTCAAAAGGATATTTGTGAATAAAACTTAACGCAATTGTAACTATTATTCATAAATCGTTATGTACGATGGTAGTCCCAAAAGTACTCGACTTAATAAAGAAAACCCAAGTAATTTGGAAAAAAACTTTTATTTCTCAACGTATTCTCCTTTTAGATTGATACACTTTTCCCAACGTTGTTCAATAGCTTCGATGCCCTGTTTATATACTATGAACCGAGGGGCCATTCACTCAAAATCGATTCTACGTGAGCATAATTATTCCGTTAACTAGCTCACGATTCATGTGATTCCACGCTTGAAGCATTATTCGGTTTGATTCTGAAAATTGGAAAAGAAAAAAATCGAATCTAACTTCAGAAGAAGCGCAGGGATCACCTACACCTGGCGAATAGGGTGCGTGAGGAAGCAATTTAAACTTTAATTCATTGATTTAGGCCATCGCGATAACGGATGTGTGAATTGGTGCATTTTCTTGATAAAACAACACTTTCTTTTTCGTCAAATCCGGCCGTTTTTCCATGATTACATCACTATTACATCGCTGTAATGAGTTAGCATAATACTCGCCGTTGATTCTTTTTCCTTTTTAAAGATAATCAATGAAAATTATCCTACGTGCATCCCAAAAAAATGATACTATGACCTTGCCAGCAGATGGAACTGTCTTCGCCTTCTTTAGAGTCGATTTTCTTTTCTCAGTCCATTGTTTTGACTGTTTCTTCGTCTCAGGTGCAAAGTAATGGATGCAGGTTTTATCTATGGTTATGAACCGACGCTAAAATCGGCTTCATTGTCGTAAAACATCGCCAAATACTCGATTGAAACATCCTCATGACGCTGTTTTTGTTTCATTTTGCGCGCAGCTTTCTCATGCCCAAATTTTCAGCCAATATGTGATATACAGCACTTTTTGCAATGCCTACCATGTCTGCTAGCTCGCGCACTTTTAGTTGACGGTCGTCTAATACCATTTTGTGGATTTTCTTCACCGTTCCTGTCGTGGTCACCTCATTTGGTCAACCACTGCGATCTTCGTTTCCACAGCTCGTACGACCTCGTTTGAACTTCGCCACCCAATACTTTATTGTTGTAAACAAAGGAGTAGACTCCCCCAGAGTAGAATCTAGCTCGGCTTTGCAATTAGTTGGACGTCTTCAAGCTTTTAACATAAGCTCTATAAGGTTGGTACTTCCAACTATAGTAATTTTTACAAACAACAACCGTCTTCTATACGGACGTATGCCAAAATCTCGACGAGTCAATGTCCCGACTAGTGTAGTGTGATTGCATTTTCTATGAAAAATAAAAGCATGACCGAAACAAAGAAGAAATGGGCGTGTGATGTGTGTCGAGACAAGTACGGACGATTAGGTATCCAATCTGCTCGCTAGGTGGTGCTGACCATGAAATAAATCATATATGCATAAATGAAGAAAATATAATGTATATTTTTTCTCAATAATAAAGAGTAGAATATAAAAATACATTCAGGATAAAATTAATAAGATTGTTTTGAATACAATTCAGCATTAATTGGACTAAATTCGGTTTGGTTTAAATAGATGGTAATGTTTTTATAAAAAGTGACTAGTTTTTAGGTTGTGTGCGAACAATCATCATTAATTTGACCAAACTCGATCTGATTGAAACAGATACATATAGATACATATCAACATTAGACTGATGTCTTTCCATAAAGTTGAGTTCCGGAGTTCAAAAGCAAATCATTACAACGATTGTCTAGTTTATTTATTGCCTCAAATTTTATTCATAATACGAATTAATTTCCTAAACAAATAATATTATAATATAAAATTAATTAGTTGAGTTTAAAATTCCTGCCACTGCCTACATTATCCGCGAACCACTAGTTGCGTATCAGATAGGATACGTTGCCGACAGGTGTCCTCGTAGACAATTTCAAACTCTTATATCGCAAATAAATGCAAATTTAATTCAAATTTAAAGTTTAAACAGAAAGATTTCAAATTCTTTAAATTTGAATATAATAATGACTTATTATTAATTATTTGCATTTTTTCGTATATTTATGTACATAGGAGTAAACCCGGAATAAAATAAAGAATAACATAAAAAAATTCAATAGTGAAATGATAATTGTAATTTATACCTATATAACATCGCAACTAAAAGTTTTTAAATTTTTGTAAATTTAAAATATTTAAAACAAAATTGTCTTTTTTTGTAAGGGCATGTCATTGACGTCATTTTATCCAATACTTTTTGTCTTTTCCATTCCTAAATTGATAATTTAAAAGAATTTTCCACAGCAGATAATCATACCTTGACCTTTTTATTATGTTTATCTGCTATGCAAAATCCATTTGAGTTATTAATTTGAGAATGGGAAGGACGAAAAATATTGGATAAAGTCACATCAATGACATTCCCTTATACTAATTTTAATTTCAATTAAACTTTATATTATTTTAATTTTAATCATAATAAAGTATTGGCCCTTGATTCTAAATACTGTGTGACGTTGCAGTTTTCACGTCACAAATTATTTTAAAAATCCAGTAATTCTAGTAACTTTAATAAAAATAAAATCCACTTGAACTTATGGCCGACTCCGAGACTGCAGAACATTCCACAGCCAATACCGAGCGGAATGAAACGTATTTTTTTATATAGATATTTATCCGACTTTTTGTTACTTATTTCTTTTATATGTATATTTCGGCGTCTGCTGCCAACGTGGGACGCCGAGGGACGCTGACGACCACGAGAAGACCTTAATCAACTCCTTCAGAAAGCTGGCTGACGCGACGACGCATTTCAAATTTGAAGATGATCCCGCCCAACGCGACAGAGTCGACAAACTGCGCAGTCGTATTCCATCATGAATATTTTTGCAAAATATCACCAGGATCAGAGGAGAATTAATTAGCTACTGGATGCTAGATGAACCTATTTACATGAAGTGGGCTTTAAAATATAAATTTTCCTTAAAGAAGATTTTGGCGCCGATCCCCGGTATATCGCGAGGGACCTCTAAGCTCAGGCCCGTATCATACCGCATTTCATCTGCTGGCTCCCTGCAAGACTCCTAGCATGTACAGATGAGCATGGGAGGCCAGAAACTGACTTCGTGGATGCTAACGGAGAGGAAAGACGTCAAATTAACATCTTCCGTATAAATAATTAATTACTAAAGATAATTAATTAGTATGAATAAGTAATTACTATGAATAATTGATCACTATGAATAGTTAATTATTATAAATAGATTGAATTATTATAAACAATAAGACCACTGTCATGATTGGATGAAGTAAACTAGGACTAGATACGTTCCTGTATTTAAATGAATTACTGCATCTGCATGGTGGCTCCTTCTTTTTCACTGGTAGCGGGCGGAAGACAGCAAGAGTGGCGACTGGAGCGACACCTATAGAGAATTTGGGCGGGCTGAAACGACGAAGCGGAAGGAAGAACGCGGCGAGACACCTCACTTCTAGTGGGACTTCGAGAGAGCAACGTCGAGAGTCGGCCAGAGGCAAAAGTGTCCGTGGGATCGTGAAGAGGAAGGAGGCGATTTTCGAGCTGTTTGCGGCGAGACGAGATAGCGAGGAGTGGCGTTCAGCGTTGGTATAAATTGTGATAGTGAGGTAGGTCTCTTTTGTATATGGCGAAAAGTTATTTCTTTGGAGGTTAGACGCCACGTGCAGGCGCCAAGTAAAATTGAGTGAATAGAAAATAGTGTGGGAAATTTCGTTGAGTCGCGTATTTTGTGGGGTAGGATAATTTTTGTGCTTTATCGATTGAGAATAGTGTCGCGTAATATTAGTGATTTCGAGTGATAACGAGGATCTTGGATTTTTACAGGAGTAGTTTTTTTTGGAATGTTTAAAGTAAATTAATTAAAAGCAATTTCGACCAACTAACTCGCCTTGCGGCGAATTAGCGAACTAATGGCGTTTGTTTTGCGGTATACTGAGATAATTATGTTGCGTATACTTTGAGGTTCAGGCGAACCTTTACTGTTCTTTTGTACGGCCGGGAATTTTCTCTTTCAAGTAAAGTGATCTGGTGAAACAAAATGGCGTCTTTAGAGTAGAAAGTCGAGCATGCGCGTTTGATTTGGAATTTTCTTGTTATTCTTATTAAGTAGGTTCTAACGGTGCAAATGAGGTGAGATTTAAGAAAAATTGTGTAACTAGAGTCAAAGTAGCGGGTCGAGTTTTTATCGAACTTTGAAGTCGAACTACCGGATGTATCTTGGTATCAAGGACAGATTTTTATTATTACATCTTATTTCAGCTTCTTTAATGTTGTTTGGAATTGAAGCCTTTATTTTCCCTACCGTGCACGAACCCCGCACTCCACCATTATACAGAATTCGGGACTGAGCTAGACCGACATTGCCCGGTATACTGTGTTTCCGAGTTTTTGATTTATTTTGAGGTTAGATTTTGTTGGTGCTTATGGTCTCGCGAAGCGTTGTGCCCGGGACATAGGATTTTAAGTTGGTACTTGTTGCGCTCTTGTTTGCGGTGCGCCCTGAGGCAACAAGTGATCCCCTTTTCGTGAGAGTGACATTGACCCAAGAAAGGTCTGGCGCCCTGAGGGTTTTGTTTTGGATTTAGATTATAGTTTTTTTTTTTTTGGGAATCTCAGAAATACGGTACCGAAGTGGGCGTTGCTGGCCGAAAAGAAATAGCAGCGTCACAACTGGTATATTGTTGGAAAAAATTGGCTTTGAGATCCATAAATGATGAAGTCTAAATTATTTAAACGTTTCAGCTCAGATGGTGCTCTCATCAATGTTTTGTATTAAAATCTAAAAAAAAATACAAAAAAAGTAGGTTGCTGAAATGACATTATTTTGAAATGGAATACTTTATATTTGAAAAGATGTAGATTTTTCACATAGTAAATTGAATATAAAATATACTTGATAATGAAAGCTTTAAATATGAGAACATGATTATTGTACCTATAATTTTGTAAGCGGACATATAACAAAGGGTGCTCTGCTGTGAAAACCCTGAAGAACATTATTTGCAAGTAAACTATTTTTCAAAAATTTGTTACATAACCTTTTTTGCATGTCAAATTGAATATTTAAGGGGGGAACCTGGTTTAGAACGCCGAAAATTGCATGATATTCGGCACAGTTTTTTAGGCTGCCTATCTCATGAAATGTTTCAAGTACTGTTGAAGTAGGTGATAGATACACAAATTTTGCAGAAAAAATTTATTTTTATTTTATTCGATAATGTTTAGCAATGAAAATTCGTATTTGTTTGGGGCACTACTCGCTTGAAGATTCTCTACTGCTTACATGATAGCGATCGTCCTTTTTATCTGCAACATTAAAACCAAATTTTCTTTTGCACTTTAGGAGTTTATCTTCTATTACAACCCAAGAATTGTGTGCATTGGCACGTATTCTATTTTATGTGACTTTGGTGCGGATAAGAGTTTTTATGTGTACACTGGAATCTAATCTAGTATTGTAGTTGTTTGCGGCGCTAGTCATTACACTTGATATGTCACGACTAGTCCCGGCCATTTTGATTTTATCGATCTTGTGTAGTAGGAATGGATTTCAATAGACGCATGCGCAGTTCAAATGTACAAGGATTTGCCAGTAAGGTGCTAACACTGTACGAAGAAGAAGTGAGAAGAAGAAGAAAGAGAAAAAGATTGTGTTCCGCTGTAAGACTATATGCGCATGCGCAGTTCAATTTTTACATTGTATTCCTCTATAACGGAATACACAACATTCCGTTACTCTCAGCTGTAACGGAAAAACGAGTTTCCGTGCCTGAGGTACATAAAGTATGTTTCTGTCGACTTCGTGTCAAAGTGGCGCGAAGCAGACGACAAATTTAAAATCACGAAATATGTCATTTAAGATGTAACATTTCTTTCTTCGATATTTTTAAAAACATTCACCTAAAATGAATATCTAAACATTTTATTTAAAATTTTAGGATGATTTAAACATTTAAAAAATCATTTTCTATTGGAATTTAAAGTCAATAAATCTTTGAAGATTTAAATTAAGATTTTAATTAAAACATGTTTTGTGTTTATGAAGGGCCCCGAAGAATCCTTATGGGAAATGGCTCTTGGCCAATTTTTTTATAACTTTGGGAAATGATAGTTCATAATATTAGAACAAAAGTCTTCGTGGACCGAAAATCTGAAAGTTCATAGTTTATGAGCTACAGCTCGTCAAAGTCAAACGATTTTACCCATGTACTGTGTAGCGTGAATTGAGAACTAAATTATATAGATGAAATGGGCTTAGAAGTTTTCAGTTATCAACGATAAAGTAATTTGAGAGAAGAAAATATTCTTTGCTGAAAAAACGGATTCTTCTGACTTGGTAGAAGTGGAGGCGCGCTCTCTGGACCTCAGAACTCTTGTCCCCACTCAAAAATAATAGAAAAGACTAAAGTTTGAGGGTGATTTCTGACCAATAAGGATATCAAAAATGAGTTCAATGTGTGAGATTTAATCGTTTCCTAGCCTATAGAATGATCCAAGATTGTTTGACTTTAATTTGGTCACATGTGCTTCAATTGGTCCTTTTGTACTTGCTCTTTAACTCAATATTTCGAGAACTAGCGTGTCCACAAGCAGTTGTGCAAAGTCGTAGGAAGTGCAGTCTAGTCATTCGATATGTATACCTTCAATACATCTTATGTAGGGATCCTGAGAATGTTTGGACTTTTATCAAAGCTTACTATGAAACTTACTAGGAAATTCTGTATTTTACGTATCGATCTCCTACTAAAGGGTTTTCCAATATGGACATAACAATTTCGTATCTCTATATGAACGCACCCTCAAACTTTTTTAATGAACTGTCCATGTCAAAACGTTAGTTAAAGTCAACATTTTCATCGTGGTAAAGTTCACGAACCAGCAACGTTTGGAAATTATTAAAAATTACTACCGAAATTCTGAGTCGGTAGTCGCAACTTTAAGAGCGCTTATTCCAATTTTCGGCCGTAATAATCGTCCCACCCGACAGGCTGTGCATGCTATAGTGGATAAATTCGAGACCAAATTTACACTATTGGACGTTCCGCTGTCAAAAAGACGTCGTATTGCACGAAGCGAAGAAATAATCGCAGCCGTAAGTGCATCGATTTAAAATGAGCCAAATCAGTCGATTCCACGTCGTTCTCAAGAATTGGGCATCGCCCAAACGACACTGTGGCGTATTATGAGAAAAGATCTTGGCCTACATGCTTTCAAGATTAAACTGACTCAAGAACTAAAGCCACTTGATCATTTTAAACGCTGAAACTTTTCCAATTGGGCTCTGGCAAAGCTTGAAGAAAATGAAGAATTACATCGAAAAATCATCTTCAGCGATAAAGCTCATTTCTGGCTCAATGGCTTTGTTAATAAGCAAAATATGCGTTATTGGTCAACGACAAACCCAAATGTGCTTCTTGAGACACCGTTGCATCCGCAAAAAGTGACTGTTTGGTGCGGTTTTCATGCCAGAGGTGTGATTGGGCCTTATTTTCGTGGACGAAAACGACCGTCATGTTACCGTCAATGGAGAGCGCTATCGTGCTATGTTGGAAGATTATTTATGTGCCTCTGGCGCGGAAACTCGTTTTTCCGTTACAGCTGAGAGTACCGGAATGTTGTGTATTCCGTTACAGAGGAATATAATGTAAAAATTGAACTGCGCATGCGTATATAGCCTTACAGCGGCGCAGACTCTTCTTCTTATTCTTCTTCTTCTTCGTACAGCGTTAGCACCCTACTGACAAAGCCTTGTACATTTGAACTGCGCATGCTCTATTACAACAAGCTACTACTACACAAGATCGATAAAATCAAAATGGCTGGGACTAGTCGCGAAATATCAAGTGTAACGACTAGCGCCGCAAACAACTACAATACTAGATTAGATTCAAATGTACGCATAAAAACTCGTATGCACACAATGCACACAATTCGGGAAATTACGAGACTCGCGACAATGCTCGCAGAACTGATCGCGCCTCGGCTTCGATCTCCTGCAAACATTGTCGCTCGTCACGCAATAACCCTCATTGTGCGGCTAGGCACGTAATATACTATTGTGGCCAGAATTGAATGAACTTGACATCAACGATATGTGCTTTTAACAAGACGGTGCCACTAGCCACACAGCACGCGTCACAATTGATTTATTGAAAGACAAATTCGGTGAACGTGTTATGTCGAGAAATGGTCCAGTCGAATGGCCGCCTCGTTCATGCGATCTAACGCCATTGGATTTCTTTTCACGGGGCCATATCAAGTCACTGGTCTATGCTAACAAGCCAGCAACATTAGACTACCTGAAAGACAACATCCAACGCAAAATTGCCAACGTTCCGGTCGAAATGTGTGCCAGAGTGGTGGAAAATTGGGTCCAAAGAATCGACCGATGTAAACGGGCTCGTGGTGGTCATATTATCGATATCGAATTTCATTCATAAAATGTAATGCTTGCAATACACAGTGTGTCCCAAAAATAACAGAACTTTTTGGATATTGAATAAGATACAGATTATATTATCTTTGACAGTTATTATTTATTAAAAATAGGTTCCATTAGACTTAATACAACGTTTGGAACGATGAACCAGCGCATGCATAGATTTTTTTATGGCATTTATAGGAATGTTCTTCAGCACCTCGGTTACGGCTGCTTGAATGGCTGGGATATCATCATAAAATGCTCCTTTCATCTTGGTTTTGAGTTTTGGGAACAGAAAATAGTTACATGGTGATAGATCAGGCGAATACGGAGGGTGGTTGATGAGAGAAATTCGCTTTTGCATAAAAAATTCGTTCACTTTTTTGGTCTTGTGACGTGGTGCATTTAACATAAGTGAAACAAAACGTGCACAGACCTTTCTTTTACCCAAATCT
This sequence comes from Diplolepis rosae, assembly GCA_030998225.1. Lineage (NCBI taxonomy): Eukaryota > Metazoa > Arthropoda > Insecta > Hymenoptera > Diplolepididae > Diplolepis > Diplolepis rosae. Next base: position 951,615 of record JAPYXD010000158.1, on the reverse strand, counting down.
TCAGTTAAAATTCTCGAAATAGTGGTTTTACTCGTATTTAATTTCTCAGCCAACATTCTCGTATAAACTTGAGTACGACTTATACTATCATCACCATAAACTTTTTTCATCAATTCGTATGTCTCAGCGAATTTTTTTTCAAGTTTAACACAAAATTTTATATTTGCTCTTCGGTCCAATTTTGTTTTGTAACATTAGCACACTTTTTCTTTTATTGAAATAATCAAACCTTTTATTTACATTATTTGTTGAAGTTTTCATGTAATGCCAAGTAATAAATGTTATCGAAGCATGACTCATCGGAGAAGGCAACTCATCCGATCTTGAGCTTTAATACCAAATATGGAAAAGGTGGCACACCTTGTCTTTTACCCTCACCATAATTGACATACTTTGGGTATATAAAAAAGGAAGGCCTGTTGATACAGTCAGCCAGTCAGTGTTGTCAGTCAACGTCCGACTTCTACAATGTAACCAACGAGCATTAGCCCAGTCTCACCACCTTTACACCGCGAGTTCAGTCCTGTTCTAACAATTTTCACCTGCGAGTTCAGCGACAGTTAAGGGGGTATTCTACCCGAGATGGTCCGAAAAATCGAATTTTTTTTTAATATTTATGACGTAGACAATAAAGGGAATGAGAAAGAAGAGCGGGCAATGTATGATCCTGGAATCGCTGATTGACCGTGAGTTATATCATTTGTATGTACCGTGATTGTAAGTCTTTAAACTCGTTTCTTTCGAAACCATTTTTTTCGACACTGCGGACATGATAACTCAAAAAGATTTTTTCAAAAGTAAAAAAAAATCATTTCCCATATCCCGCAGAATAATTTACAAAAAATTACGAATAAAAATATTAAAAATTTTTTTTTCACAACGATTTAAAAACATCGATATTTCAGACCAACTCGGGTAAAATACCCCTTTAAAAGTGAAAGTGTGTCGACTTGGCGCATCCTCCGAAGCAGGGCTGGATTTACTGACGAAGGCGCCCTTGTTAAACTAGAATAACCGCCCGCCCCTCTATTACTTCAAAAAATGTTGTCAAGGCACAAGTTTAAAAAAATAGAAACAGTGATTACGTTCTAATAAGATTCATAGTATAAGAGATCTAGATTTTTTGGTTTTTATGTATTGAAAATTTATATTTAAGAATTTTTAAGAAAAATGTACATAAACCCTCATTTTTGCCGCCCTCTCTAAGGCGCTGCCCATATTGCCCTTGTGTAAATTCGCCCCTGCTCCAGAATAACAGGGATCAGCAAATCACTAAACTGAAACCGATTGGATCACAACATTCTACAACCTATTTAAGACTCATTTCGAAATAGCCGCGAGAAGGAAGACTCATCTCATCTACGCAGACGAAATGGACTCATTTAGAACTCAATTTATTTTTAAGCAATGGTAAACACAAATAATTCGAAATTTCCATAATTGTTACAATATTTCCGTGGTGCTTGCTTACCATGTTTTTTTATGTTATTAAACGTATTTCATGTAACTAATTCCTTGTTATTCACTGACTTATTCCTCATCCCTTAGAGGTTAACCTTAATGATTAATCATTTTGTTTCATTAAAAATTTTACACATAATTTTGTCAAAATAAAATAAATTTGATAAAACCAGAAAAGGACCTGACCTTGAGGCTAACCTTAGTGATTAAAAAATCATTTTATTTTATTTGAAATGATACACATATTTTACTAAAATAAAATAATTTTTTCAAATTACGAAGGGATTGGACCTTGAAGCTCACCTAAGTGATCAAACGACTTATATTATTTCAAATTTTATTATCTGAATTTCTAAAAGTAGAAGATTGCATAGGATTTTGTGCTTGAGTCATGCCAGTTCAATCTCGTACTTCTTAAATTCTAAAGTGTTAACTAAGTTTTAATTTAAGTTTAAACAAACAAAAAACAGCAGACGAGAGTATTTTGAATATTTTGATCACTCCTTGCATTTAGTGTTTAAAGACATTTTCGAATGTCGACTTAGGTCAAGATTTTGATGAAGGATGACGAGCCTAGAACAAAATGGTAGTGATAACACATAATTCGTGTAGTGGGGGTTAAATATTGACAATTGAGAAAGGGGTCAAAGACTCGAAGCTATGGTGGCGGTAGATCGGCAGATCTACAAAATAGAAAAAAAACCAACTCGGTTTATTGGCATCGAAGGCTAGGCAAGGTCTGCGCAGCAGTAATATAGACAATAAAGGGATTAGATTGAAATAAGTTTCGAGAGTTTCGGTGGGTCTACTGCTAGTTCAATACAGTATAAATTATCCTAAGAAACTAAATAAAATGCTGCAAAATCGGCATTATAACTTTCTACGGGTTTTCCGATATAAGGGTCAGAATTTCTGAAACGGATCACCCGAATTGGATAAAAATTCAAATCTACTTCAAAATGACAATTAAAGATTTTTGTCACTTTTTTTGTAAAATTAATTCTGGCTGATCTAATTATCCGATTTTTATGTTTTTTATGACAATGGAATCGTCATTTAACATAGATTGACTATGATTTTTCCCGATTTGAAAACTTGAAATTTTATGTGAAATTTAAAAAATTGTTTATAACAAATTGATAAACAAATGTCTTCTTCATCGGATTTCGACTAGAAAAAAAACCACATGTACTTCATTCAATTATCTTTCATATTCCGTTGAGAAAAAAAATTGCCCGCATTTTGGAACGATCCAATTCGGTCGAAAGCATAGTCGCGTGAGGTGCCAAAACTGCCGTTCGCTCGCGCGCATTTATTCTTCACCGCACAAATGCTTTGTGCTATGTAAAAAGGATTTCTTGGGTGAATAAATAATAGATTTTTGAAACGTATATAAGTAGTATACAATCTTGACATCAGTTTATTTAAAGTTAGCACAGAATAGGTAGTATTTTCAAGGATGATATACTCCTTAAGCAGATCACTCAAATATGGTCAAAAATTACTTCTACTCGTTATGGTATTTTTTCGATATGCATTGACAATGTGAACTAAAATCCAGATCAATTTTGCAAAAAGATTTTTTTCTCATTTTTATTGTTGATTAATGTAAATTCAATTTAAATATGATCGAACGTTCGAAGCGCGCTTTGACACGGAGCGTTCGACGCCTTTGAAATATTTTAAATCCGGTTATTAGGCCAATGAATATTCGTTTTGCCTAATAACCGAACGCGCGTTTCCGTGCTGTTAATATTTTCAAGAAATGTGGTAAGTATTCCATTGTTTTAAATTCATAGAAGATATCTATCCAATAAAATATTAGGCAAATTACTTTAAACTTATTTTAATTAGTCAAATATGAATTCCAACCTCAATTGACACTTGACGTTTATTTTCTTGTTGATTTTACATTGAGAACAATGAAAATATGGATTTCAAAGCGAAATTTCCCCACTTTTTGATCATTTTGAATGATAATTTCCAATAATAATGATAAGTTATGATTAATAATGAATATTTTTTTGAAGAAATAATGTTTGAATGTTTAAAGAAATGTTTATGGATTTGCTGAAAATCTGATATTTTGAGAAAGTATTTTCATTTTAACATATGTATTTTCTGGGTTTTATGTATTTGGTGTCTTCATTATAGATTATGGAAAAAGTATCAGAAAAAAAGATTAAAAAGCTTTATACTAAAACGGATATTATAAATGCCATTGAGGATATAAGGAAAAAACGATTGACAATTAGTGATGCAAGCTCTAAATATAATATATTCTATTTATAAAATCTTTTCAATATCTTTTTTTTACAAGCGTAGACCTAAAAAATGTTTCCTAAATATTTCCCAGTGTTTATTATGCTTAACAAATATCAAATACATATCAATAAAATTATAATATTCTCTTCTCCGAGATAATGGACACAAGATGGTCCAAAATACCAGCGAGACAGAAAAGTCTGATTTCACGAGAAAATAAAGAACAGAGGCTGGAAGTCCCTAGTTCTAGTCCCTTAGAAAAAGAAAATCCAGTAGAAACAGCTGTCAAGGTAAAAGCCAAGCGTGGGGACAAACGAATGGTAAATGAAATAGAGGAAGAACATGAAAAGGAAAAACAGAATAAATTAAAACTGAAAAGAGAACGAAACGAAGGAAGCAAGAATGAAAAAATATCAAGAGAAAGAAAAGAAACAGAAAACGAAAAATGCGAGGGAATAATAGAACTAAACGAAAATCAAGGACAACAATTAAGAAAATTAATCGAAAGAAAGGTTAACAAAACAGGAATAAAACTCGAACCCACACATATGACAAAACACAAAATAGATGTACAAGGCCACGAACCAATCAAACAAAGATATTACCACGTCTCGCCCAAAGTAAGAGAGTATATGTACGAGGAAATTGATAAAATGTTGGAAGAGGACGTAATCGAACCCTCGAATAGCAACTGGTCAAACCTAGTAGTTATGATCAAGAAACCAAACGGAAAATATAGATTCTACTTAGATTTCAGAAAGGTGAATAAAATAACGAAAAAAGACTTGTACCCAATACCAATCATGGCAGAAATTTTAGATGCATTGAGGTCAGCAAAATACATATCAAAAATTGATCTTCGCTCAGCATACCACCAAATACCACTAGAAGAAGAATCCAGAAAAATAACAGCATTCACAGTACCAGGAAAAGGAATGTACCAATTTAAAAGAATGCCATTCGGATTAACAAACGCTCCAGCTACATCCCAGCGCTTAATGGATAAAATAATAACACCAGACTTAAAACCTAATGTATTCTGCTACCTGGATGACATAATTATAGTAACGGAAAACTTCGAAGAACATTTGAAAAATTTAGAAATAGTTCTAGAAAAAATAAACCAAGCAGGATTAACAATAAATCTAGAAAAATGTGAATTTGGATGCTCGGAAGTAAACTACTTTTGATTCATAGTAAACGAAAAAGGACTACTGATTGACGAAGATAAAATAAAACCCATCCTAGAATTCCCAACACCAAAAAATGTGAAACAGTTACAAAGAATCATAGGAATGACATCGTGGTACAGAAGATTCATACCCAAATTCTCAGAAATAATGGAACCCCTACACACGTTACTGAAAAAAGGAGTAGAATGGAAATGGAACGCAGAACAAGAACAGGCTTTGGAAAAAATTAAAAAATTACTAACAACAGGACCAATACTGGCATGTCCCAATTTTCACCATCCATTTCAACTCGAAACTGACGCAAGTGACACGGGACTAGGAGCCGTGTTAACTCAAAACATAGATAAAAACAACCACGTGATAGCATTCGCAAGTAGAAGCCTCAAAGAAGCAGAGAGAAAATATTCTACTTCAGAAAGAGAGTGCCTAGCAGTATTATGGGCAATACGTAAATTCAGGCTGTATTTAGAAGGATATACATTTAAAGTTATAACAGACCATATTGCCTTAAAATGGTTATATAATCTGAAAAACCCAACTGGACGATTGGCAAGATGGGCACTGGAGTTACTAGAATAAGACTACGAAATCAAATACAGGAAAGGCTCCTTAAATTAAGCACCAGACGCATTATCAAGAACAGGCGAAAAGTTGGACTCTGTAGCAAGTACGTTATCGATGGCAAAGGAAAAAGAAAAAGAGAAAAGCAAAGAAATCAACGACGAATGGTATAATCAAAAACTAATGCAAGTAAAGAAAAAACCAGCGGAAAACCCAAACTGGCGAATAAGAGATAACCAACTATATTTCTTTAGACCAGACCCGTTAAAATCAAGTCTAGACCTAGATAGCAGTCCATGGAAGTTAACAATACCAAAGGAATTAAGAGAGCAAGTATTAAGAGAGAACCACGATAATAAACAAGCAGGACACTTAGGTATAGAAAAAACATACGCAAGAATCGCAGAAAACTATTTTTGGCCAGGAATGTATTCAGAAACATCGAAATACGTGAAAGAATGCGACACATGCCAAAGAATTAAACCTAAAATTAACAACCAAGTTGGGACTATTAGGAAAAAGAATAATTGAAGAACCATGGAGTAGTGGCGGCAGATATAGTAGGCCCACTGCCAAGATCAAAGTCAAGAAATCAATATATGCTGGTTTTTGTAGATATGTTCACTAAATGGGTGGAAATAATCCCGATAAAAAACAAACTAGCAACAACGATAGAAAATGAATTCCACAGGGAAATCATAGCAAAATGGGGAACACCAAGAATCCTGTTTACGGATAGCGGTAAGGAGTTCGTAAACAGAATCATGGTAAAACTAACACAAAATTTCGGAATACGACATTCAAAAACACCACGATATCATCCACAATCAAACTCGACAGAAAGGTGCAACAGATTAATAAAAATGGCAATAAAAGCATACTTAGAAAAAGATCACAAAGAATGGGATAAAAATTTAGATGATCTACAATTCGCGTTAAATACGAGTAAACACGCGTCAACAGGTTTCACACCAGCATTTCTAAACTTTGGAAGGGAATTAGAACCAATTCAAACGTTAAACAAAGATTTAATAAACATAGAGAAAATAGAATGACAAGAAGTAGGAAAGTGGGTAGAGAGACTAAACAGGTTTAAAATAGTAAAAGACGAAGTACAAAAAAATTTAGAAGTAGCTAACGAAAGACAAGCGAAATACTATAACTTAAGACGTAGACCAATTAGTTATGAAATCGGGGAACAAATACTAAGAAGTGAAAAGACATTATCAAATAAAGCAGATAATATAGCGAAAAAATTAAACAAAAACTTCGAAGGCACATTTTTCATCAGAATAAAAATATCACTAACAATTTACGAAATAAAAAACGAAAAAGGTAAGTCGCTTGGCAATTGGAACGTAAAAGACATTAAAAAATACATAGAAAAAACTAAATAGACAAATAGAAGCATACATAGAATAGTAAATTGACAAAACCAATACAAAACACAGCAGAAATAACTATATTGACAGATTAGGGAGCAGAAACCAAAACTGAAGTGTGAGCAGTGTTACCAAGAGATAAACGTCGCGGAATCCCTGAAGCACAAGTGCCCAAGGCTACTAGACCTGCTCCAGACCCCGCTAACCCCAGGAATTTTGGAGGTGAGGTGGGAAAAAGAGAAGCTACAAAGAACATACATTAATGAAATAGAAGAAGAAGACAAGAAAAGAGAACAAGAAAAAAACGAAAGAGGATGGAAGAAACAAAGAAGGAAGAACTAAAAAGAGCACTGAGAAAACTAGAAGAAGACGAGAAAGGAAAGGAAAAAGAAATATGGAACGTAGAAATAAAAAAAAAGGAAGAACTGGGAGAGAAGAAAGAACAGGAACAAGAAAACAAGAAAGTAAAAGACGCAGACAAGAAAGAAAAGGACAAAGACAGCGATAAAGAGACAGACAGCGGCAGCGACACGGAATCAGACGATTCAACGCAAGCAGTAATATATAAAGGAAAATAAAGACTACAGTTAAGAAATTAGAATTAAGAAAATACTTTTGAGAAATTTATTATTTGATTTAATAGATATAATCATCAAGAAAAAATATATTTTTCAGTTACTTAAAATGTATAATTATAGAAAATGTCTTGTTGGGTCTCGGTTAACGCCATACAAAACAAACAATAAAAAACAGAAGCAAAGAACAGACCGCAACCCGATTAGGGGGAGGGGGGTTGTAACAAAGTTACATAAGTGCCCCTTGGGGACACAGCCCTGCGACCGGAATTCGGGGGAAACCGGCCCGGCATGCCCTGCGGTCGTGTGCAAATAAAGAGTTTTAATGCGAATACACGCGTTTATTTAGTATTTCTTTCTCGGCGTCCCCTCCCTCCATTCCCTAAGTGCGCGATCCCGGTCGCACAATAGAAAGTTCATACAAAATCGAACAATATAAAAACTATTATTACGCCTCAACAGCTTGAGTTAGGCTTATCCAATCGTGCATTACTCAAATTCTGCCCTGTTTTATAAATTTTCTTTTTTCATGCTTGAACAATTTTTTTTTTTCTGTTAGTACAAGAATTATTTAAAAATATACACTTGAATTATTTCTGACTCATTATTTAACAATTAAACTCCTGACTTAGAAAAATATATAGAATAGACAATGACTCAAAATAGCGAAGTATATATTTCGTTGATTAGTACTTTCAACTAAAAACAGTGTTCAAAATAAATATGTTTCTGAAAGCACATGGAAATTGGTAGAATTAAGGCGTATCATTTTGAGAAGGGCCATAGCAGGATAAGCATGGTCTGGGCCCGCGCGGATTTGATCCATATTGCGAGGGTAAGTGGCTCCCATTACAAGACAAATTCACTCCAAGTATCAACTCGAAAAATCTTTTTTTACAAAAGTTATGAACGAATTTTGAAAAATCTAAAAATCGAATTTTCTCGAAAACGGCTCAACCAATCTTGATGACTAAAATATATATTATAGAGGGTACTAAAGAGGTTCTGAAAAAAATTCAATAACCCATTCCGTTTATTAAAAGAGGGTAAAATTTTTTTTTTCATTTTTGAATAATTTTTTTAGTGTGAAATACTTCTTGCACACCCGCCATTTTTTTCTATATCATTCTTAAATTCAAAGTGCCAATATATATTTTTCCGATAAATTTCGGAGAGGTACTTCATAGTTAACAAAAATAAAAACTTCTTTGGCCCCTACAATGTATGGAACAATTGATACCCTATGACTCATTGAAACAATTGTTTCTATACTCATGAAAGTTTCAAGTTGATCACGTACAATATCTCATGTATTATCACGTATTTGCTGCATAGTGGACTATGTCGTCCACTGTGCAGCAGATACGAAATTCGATTTTTCGATTTTTCAAAATTCGTTCATAACTTTTGTAAAAATTTTTTTTTCGAGTTGATACTTGGGGTGAATTTGTCTTGTAATGGGAGCCACTTACCCTCGCAATATGGATCAAATCCGCGCGGGGGCACCCAGACCATGCTTATCCTGCTACGGCCTTTGTTTGATAACTATAAATTTACATGACACGGAACATTGAGGCAAATTTTTATTTTTTAAATAAACTTATTGTCAGTGAAACAGTGAATCCGTAGTCTGTGAACATCAATTAGAATTCAACTATGAATTTGATTGGGAAAATACTAAGATTGTTGATTATGTCTCTGACTATCGGAAAAGATTAACATCAGAGATGATCCACATAAAATGTATTAAATTTAGTACAAATAAAATAGAAGATATATTCACTTTGAATCGAATTTTCCTTTTACTACGTAATAGATTGAATTCATGATTGTTTTGCAGCTGATGTCTTTTACATGGTTTTTATTATCATTTTATACATTCGACATTACTCATCATGAGTTAACCTTCTTTTATAAAGGTAAAATTCAATATATTCGAGCATGTTTTAATATTAAGTTAATTTTTTTATTTTTCTTGTGTGTCAACATTTTATACTATTTGCTGTTTTTTTTGATACAATAAAGCCTGGTGAGAATGGTCAATCCATTGCCAACGAAACTCTTTTACATAATAAAGAGTGTTCTTCTTTAGATTGTACCCTTATCGATCGCAAACCAACATCGTTTATAATATTGTTTATATTATTGATCACTTAAAAATATTTTGAAATGAAAGATACTTTGAAATCTTTTTTTGGTTGATTGAAGTAAATATTTATGCATATTGTAATTTCAAAATTGTCTCTATGAACGTATTAGTAGTAAATTCTATTTCATAATGACCTATGTCGGTCCCCAATCCTAATGAATTAAGGAAATTCCAAAGGCAAAAAAATTCTATTACGCGTAGTCAACCTGAAACCGAAAATAACATTTATTTTACTCGTGTGGTTGCAACCCTCGCTTTGCTCGGGCACCAAACTTCACACTCGCAAAATAATTTTTTTTTCCCTAGTTGTGCAATATGCTATTGTGTCAACACAATAATATAGAAGAATTAATTGAAAAACTGAAAAGGGTATATGCCCCTGAAAAAAGCGTATACCAGTTGCAGGTAGAATTAAGTAATACATTTATGTGGGAAAAGGAAATGTTCTTTATTATGCTGCTAGAATTAAAGAAATTCCCGATAGAATTGAATATGCCAAAAAAGGATAAGTGGGGAGGCTTAGAAGATGGCCCGAGCCATGGAGGTTCTAGTGTCCCGATTAATCGGTGAACAAATGCAGGGGGCTCTATAGACGGGCATCTTCCTATTGCGTGAAGGGTGCCCTATAAACGGGTCTATCCCATCTTGAAAGCGGGGGACGCTATAGACGCGTCTATCCTCATTCATGTAGAAGGGTGTATCCCCCAGGCAGCGGCGCTGAGAATGAGTCTGCGAGTGTCTGCAAGAAATGAGTGAACTGAATGAATATTAGCGCCACATGATTGTGATATGTGTCCTTCGAATGTGAGAGAAGACTCTGTAAACAGACTCTCTCTTGAGTGAGGCAAAGAGCGAATTGGTGTATGGAATCTCCTGGGGGACACTGCAAAGCCTCCGCAGTCTGTGACCAAGAACAGTCCAAACGATCGTTTCCGTATGGCATCCCACTGGGAGTGCTTCGGCGCTGAGTAGTGTCTTCCCCGGCCTAGGAGGAGGCGAGGCTGATGGGAGCCTAACTCTGCCGTGGTTCTGTGCAATGGGGGATCAGGTACCAGACCTTTTGGGGCCTTGATCAGGTAGTTGGTATTGAACATAGGTGTCGGAGCCTGTGTTGCTTCGAGCGAGTCCGGTCTGTCCATGTATTCAGAGACCGGCTAAGCAGAGGTTGGGTCTCAGAAAATTGGGTTGGGTCTTCGGTCCGAGGGTATACCCGTTCCCAACTATTCCGTCCCGTTCCTCTACGCACGATGCGCTGGTGAAAAAAAATTTATGGATTCAAAGAAATAAACCGTGGGGAAAGTGAACTTTGGTGCTTCTTCAGGAGCTGAGGGATGGAAGGACGTCCTTCAGCTTTCGAAGGAGCAGAATGATACATCATACCCCTCCTAAGAGAGGGAAAGGCGGCCCGTCACCCTCGTATGCTCAGGTGGCCAAGATCCAGGCCCCGACTGAAGAAGGGGACTGGCAAGTGGTCACGAGGAAGAGCAAAAAAAAAAGAGAAAAAGGATAAGAAGGCGAGGAACCCTGCGGAAAAAGGACAGTGAATTGTCGCCAAGCCGAGGTTGAAGCGCTCCACGCCTGCAAGGTCGGGCGACGCCATCAAGGTGTCGGCGAAGGACGGCCAGTCCTACGCCAACATCTTGAGGGAAATGAAGGTGCTTATCACTGGTCAGACCGCTACTTGTCGGGTCCTGCGGGCCCTTTACCCGCTCTGGTGCTTCAGTGACAAAGATAACGCATATGCCTGATGGCGGCTCCTTCCCAGTATTCCGGAAAGAGCTTCGGAGGTTGAGAGGCGGTAATTGAAGTTCCTGCAACTCATCCTTGCAAGGGGGAAGGATGCCCAGAACCTTCTGAAGCAGACTGCCAGGGAGCGGGGGACCGATGTGCTGCTCATCTGTGAGCAGTACAGATGGTCTGAAAATTCTGCCTGGTAACAGGATGCATCAAGGAGGAACGGCATCCTTGTTTGTAGCCCTGATTTGAGCATCGGAGATTTTCTGGAGTATGACGGGGGGTTTGTTCGGGTGGAGGTGGCGGGTGTGCGTACGTACAGCTGCTTCTGCTCCCCCAACAATCCTTTCGAGGTCTTCGAGATACAGATCCTCCTTCTTGAGGAAAGCCTCAGTGAGGCTGACGGGCGTTGCCTCATAGGAGGTGACTTTAATAGTAAACCGACCAAGTGGGGCGAGGGCCACCTAGATAGGAGGGGAATCTTGGTTAGCGAAATGGTCCCTAGGAATGACCTGATTGTCTTAAATCAGGGCAAGGAGTTTACGTTCAGACGAGGAGCGGGAGGTCTATTATTGCCCTCACGATTGACACACCCCGTCTCGCCTCAACTATGGGTGACTGGTGCGTCCTCGTGGTAATAACCTTTAGTGACCAACAGTGCATCGAATTCAATTTAGAACAAACCGTGCCAAGTAGTGGATAAGGGTAGAGGCGGCGATTGAAGGAGCCCCTCATGGAACACGAGACGATTGCAGGGAGAGACTTAGAGTCCATCTCGAGACGATCATGGTTGGGCCGGGCTGATGGGTCGTTCGAGGACACTGTGAGCTCGGCGAACCGAAAGGTGGTCGCGGCTTTCGACTACTCGATGCCTCCCGGCAAGCGCAGGCATGCCAAGGGTTCGATGCACGGGTGGGACGACCAGTTGGTTGCCCTACTTCGCGAATGCCTCGCAGTGCGGCGCAAAATTTACTCGGTCAAAGGGGGACGCTCTGTTGCTCGAGACATGGAAAGGGGCGGAAGCAGCTGTGTGGCGAGGCATAAAGGAAAACCAACTACAATGCTGGAAAGAATTGATCGGTGAAGTCCAGAAGGAAACATGGGGTCTCGTCTTCAAAATAGTCACCAAGACATTGGTGACTAGAAGAAAGACCTCGGGCCTGGATAATCCCGATCGAGTCAAGTACATCGTGGGGAGCTTGTTTCCACATGTAAAGTCATTCCAAAGACAGGGCCGAAGTTCCTGCGTGGTCCGGTGCAAGGAACACTTCATTTTCGAAGAACTAAAGAAAGCGGGTGGATGGCTTGAGGCAAATACAGCGCCGGGTATCAATGGGGTGCCGAACGAGATCCTCAAAGAGGTGATCGGAACATACCGGGAGATCGTCCTAGAAGCCTTCAACTCCTGTCTTCGGGAGGGGAGGTTCTTCGTAGACTGGAAGAAGCAGAGGTTGGTCCTGCTGAGGAAGGGCAACAAACCCCTAGGGGTTGCCTCCTCGTATAGACTATTGGATACGATGGGGAAGCTTCTGGAGGAGTTGAACTGGTAAGCTGGTAAGCGTAAGGGATTCTGCGCGTTGATCAGTGTTGACATTCGCAATGCGTTCAATACCGCGAGGTGAAATACCTGCATCGAGGCGATGATGCGGAAAAAGGTTCCACGCTACCTGTTGCGAATGATAGATGACTATTTGAGCGACAGGCGGGTGATAAATAGTCTCTCAAAGAAGAGATGACATGTGGCGTCCCTCAAGGGTCGCGGGTGGGTCCACTCGTTTGGAACGTCATGTACGACGACTTCCTGCGCATGGACCTACCTGCTGGGACGAGCATCATCGGCTTCGCGGATGACCCACTCGTCGTGTGCAGCGCTGACGACGTCAGAATCGTAGAGCTGAAGATCAATGAAATTGGATAGCAGAGGCCTGAAAATGACCCCTGAGAAAACCGAGGCTTTGCTCGTTACGGATAGGAGATCTTTTCAATACCAGAGGATCGTTCTGGGAGAGCATGAGGTCGAGTGGAAAACAAGCATGAAGTACTTGGGAGTGTAGCTGGGTCGTAGGCTTATCTTTGGCGAACACCTAAAGATCACAGCTGCCAAAGATGGACCCAGGGAAGCGAAAAGGAGACTGGTGGTGAGCGTTGTCCATTCCAAGCTGCTTTATGCAGCTCAGGTCTGGGCTAATGCCCTGCAAAACCATAATATCTAGAGGACGCTGTTCTCGGCGCAGAGATCTGTCGCGTGGAGAAAGGTTTCAGCATATAGAACTGTCTCGACGAATGCTGTGTTGGTCCTGGTGAGCGTTCCGCCAATAGATTTATTGGTGAAGGAAAGGCGGGAAACTTTTCAGCTCCACATGGAGATTACCTGTTTCAACCTGCAGGAAATTGCTAGCGCAAAGGAGGCCATCCGCAAGAAAGGAAGGCGCAGACTCGTCGAGAAATGGCAGATGGGATGGCATGGTGAGCACACCGGGAGATGGACCCATCGCCTGATCCCGGAGCTCGCCATCTGGCTGAACAGAGAGCACGGGGTAGTCGGCTTTTATTTGGCGCAAGCGCTTTTAGGCCATGGATGTTTCAAACCGTAACTGAGGCGTTTTAAGAAGAGAGAGGAGGAAATGTGCTGCTACTGCGATTTCCCTGTGGATAATGCAGAGCACGCACTCTTCATCTGAGCAAAATGGGGTGTGGCAATGGAGGCCCTCAGTCAGGCAGTGGGTGCCGAGCTTACTCCTGATTGAATTGTCTCTCTCATGCTCCAGTCTGAGCGGAACTGGACGCTCATCGAGTCATTCGTCACACTTGTGATGAAGATGAGAGAGCTCGATGGGCGTCGTGAGCGTAACAACGGGGAGCGCCAGTAGAAATCGCATTGGGGCCTGCACCTGCAGTCCTGCGTCTCGGGCGGACTTGGCTGTCAGCGTCGTTCGGGGGAGGATTCCCTTTATTCCTACCCTGGCTGGCGCGGCTAGTCGGTTTGCCTAATGGGAGTGTGGTCGCGGATGAAAGTCCCGGGCGAACGGATGACGGAAGAGTCGTAAGCGACTTTAAGCTGGAACCAATTGCCCGCGAAGTTTAAAGCCGAAAAGCGGTTCCGCGGGCGCTGGATTGGTTCGAGAGAGGAGGATTTTGGTTTTAACAGGTATGCCTAGACCCGTTCTAAGAGAGTTCTTTACAGCGTCTATAAAAGATTTGGCCATTTTTCCTCCTCACAAAAGAAAAGAAATTAAGCAAAAGGTTCTTAACCCTGACGTACCAATAAATAAACAAAATGTACTAAAGCTTACAGGAATAAATTTACCACTTTACATATTAGGACAAATAAAATTAAATATTTTTGTTTGTTTAAAAATATTCAAAATTATTCCTAATGAAGTCCCAGTTGAAGAAGATCGAGTATTAGGATCAGAATTCTTTCAAGACAATAACGTAAATATAAATTATACTTCAAAATGCTTAGAAATTGAGAACTACTGTTACCCTTTAGAATCTACAAATACGTTAATTATTCCAGCTCGAACATTTATAACATTTTACGTTCAAATAAAAGACACAGAAAAAAGTGAGGGATATATACCTTGATTACGCATCAAAGATGGAGTTTACGTAGGAGACGCAGTTGTAAAAAATTACAAGGGAAAAGTTTATTTAAAATTTGCAAACACAAATGAAATATCAGTAGCATTATCAGTTCCAATAGTTTATTTAGAAAAATTTGAAGAACCAGATTGATATAAATCAATTGAAAATTCAAATAATTTTAAACAAACAAATAACGAAGCTTTATCAAGCAAAATATTAAATAACTTTTTAAGAACTAACAATTCTCTGATTATCTCATGCAAACTTTATAATGCAACACACGAAGACAGACTAGAATATATATTTTCGATTAGACCATCTAAATCAAGACGAATACGAACATGTAGAAAAATTAATTAAAAATAATAACACTCCAGTATGGACAGTTTCTAAAAACCCTGATTCTCAAGCAAAAATAAAATGGAGAATGTTTCTTGATTTTCGTAAATTAATTGAAAAAACAATTGGCGATTCGTGTTCTCTACCAAATATAAACGATATACTTGATTCTTTAGGATTAGCAAAATATTTTTCAGTGGTTGATTTAGCTGCTGGCTTACACCATATAAAACTGGACCCAAAAGACTCGCATAGAACCACATTTTCTACAGCTCGTGGTCATCACGAATTCTGTAGAATGTCCTTTGGTTTACACACAGCGCTAGCCACATTTCAAAGATTAATGAATTTAACATTAACTGGATTTATCGGAATGGAACTTTTTGTATATCTTGATGACATAGTTATATGCAAATACTCTATAAGAACACGAAATTTAATTTAACAATTTAGCAGAAAGACTTAGAAAAGCAAATCTTCATTTACAACCAGATAAATGCGAATTTTTACGACCTGAAGTAGGATATTTAGGTCATATAATTGATAAAAATGGAGTTACTTCAGATTCGAAAAAGATAATAGCTGTAAAAAGCTTCCCAGTCCCAAAAGCACAGAGAAATGTCCTAGGTCAAAATATGCTTGTACACGTGTACAAAATTAAATCAGGGCACCATCAGGCCTTGATATGGCATATTATTTGATTAGTACATTATTAGTACGTTATTGATACATTATTTGTAATCGCACACTTGAATTAAAAATTTCATATTCGCTTTTAGATTCGAACCCTCTAACCTACGTATATATTATCTACATAACTAAATGCATTCCTAACGCCTAAAGCCTCTCGGCTATTCTCGCTTACCATATTCCGAATAAAATCTCGCTTATAAGCTACTGCTGCAAAGGCCGTATAAGATGGGTCTGTACCCTGTTAATGAGCAATCTTTTTGTTTCAGGTATTTTAATCAGTTATGGGTTTAAAATTTTTACACTTTCAATTACTGAATTAAATTTCTATAAAACACAGTATTTTTGTATGAAACTTAGAAAAAACTTTTTTATCAAAAACATTATCTAATAAAACGTTGTATATTTTAGAAGTATACATTCTTACAGTACGTTAGTAATAATTTACATAGTATACAACTTTTTACATTTCAGTGTCAAGATTTTTTTTTAAATAAGGCAATGTCCGCACGGTTATAATCTAGTTGATAATATGCCGAGGATTGGTTGAACCATGGCCCAGAGGTGGGCCAACCAAACTATCACGGTCATCTAAGGTAATTCGCCAAGGTTGGCCCGACAGTCAGTTCGAGTCCAGGCCATAGTTGGGCCGACAGTTGGTCGTGCAAGGGCAACAGAATCTAGTTATTAATATGCCGACGATTGGTTTAACCATGGCCCAGAGGTGGGCCGACTGAACTGTCACGGTCATCTAAAGCAATTCGCCAAGGTTGGCCCGACAGTCAGTTCGAGTCTGGGCCATAGTTGAGCTGACGGTCGGGCACATCTTTGGTTGCTGATGCTCGCTGCCAAAGTTGGTAAAACAGAAACTACCACAGTTGGCCCAACTATGGTCACCAAACCTTGGTCGCTAGAGTAGGGCCAACCGTGGCCCGATAGTTCAACTCTGGCAGCCGATCGAAATTCGCACCTGTGTTATTGTTATTGAAATTACGATCAATTAGTATTACCAAAAATTCCAGAATTAATCATATACTTCGGGAAGAAGTAAAATCAATTTTCGATTCAATTTTTTCAAATTCAACTACAAAAATTATAGTTTGTAATGGTGTAACGCAATATCCAACAAAAGAACAACGAGCTCATTTAACTAAAGAAGCTCTTTCTTCAGCATTTGAAGGCCATAGAGGCGTCACAAAAAACTGATAGCCCAATTCGCCAAAAAAATTTCTGTGAAAATAGGAAAGTAGACATTAAAAAATATATTCAAGTCTGTTTACAATGTCAACTGACAAAATTATTCAGAGACAAAACAAAAATTCCTATGGTAATTACTGATACACGCACTACTGCTTTTGAAAAGATATCAATGGATATTGTTGGCCCACTATCTGAAACAAAATCTGGTAACTTATATATTCTAACCATACAAGACAATTTTACAAAATTACCAAGCTTGTACGATAGAAAATGCTTCCGTGAAAAAATTTATTTGCATATTTGGATCGTCGAACGGAGTACTTACTGACCACGGTAAAGATTTTAAAAGTAATTTATTAAAAATATTAGCAAAATGTTTTAAAATTAAACAATTTTGTACAACAGTTTTTCACCCTCAATCAAATGGATTACTAGGACATTCACATCATGTTTTAGGAGAATATCTCAAACAATTTGTTGCAAATAATTTAGAATGGGATGATTGGCTTGAACCAGCAATGTTCTCGTATAATACTCGAGTACATGAAGGTACAAAATGCACTTCCCATGAATTGGTTTCTGGTAAATTAGCTCGTGAACCCTTCAGCGAAACTAAAATCAAAAATATATTATGATACAAAAATAAATCCTGCAGAAATAAAAATAGGAGATAACGTATTTTTATTAAAAGGAGGAAAAATTAAAGAAACTCGACTAGGAACAGGAAATGTGAAAATTGACACAAAAGGAAAACCGACAGCAGTTCACGTCAATCGACTTAAAGGATCGCACATAAATATTCAAACTTAATGAAATTAATTTGAATTCAAACTCAAAATAGCATAAACTTTGCATAAAACAAAAGCGTTTAGAATAACTAAAGCAGGAAATGTTTCAAAAAAAAAAAAATGTTTTAATTTTATTCTACTCTTATTTTTTCTTTTTCAGAGATTCGAGAAGTTCACTGAACCTTCAAATTACAATATTATGATAATAATAATAATTAATAATTTTTAGAAACTCGTAAAAGTAATAATAAGCAATCGTAATGCCATTCTTTCAAGAAATCAACTTTAGACTCAACCAATTTTTCCCTCTGTTATATACCAAAATCTACGCGGTAAAAGGGAGTTGAATTTTCACCGTTGATTAGTGAATTTTCAAACAACGTATATCCAAAATTTCATCCACATACTGTCAAAATCGTTCAATTGTAAGTACTACCTTAGAAGATTCTTTCATTTTCTGTGTTGTATGTTCGATTAGTTTCGAGTCCATGAAGTTTTTAATTGTGCTTTTGTTTGGACGTTGAGAGGAATCCGGGTTGGTGGTGATACGGGTTCAGGTTTAAAAAAAACTAAAATAGGATTTGTCATAAAAGTGTTAGATGACCCAGATCCTCCTCCTTGAGGAAAGCCTCAGTGAGGTCATCGGGCGATCCCTCATAGGGGGTGACTTCAACAGTAAGTCGCCCGAGTGGGGTGAGGCCCGCCTAGATAGGAGGGGAAT
Organism: Diplolepis rosae; assembly: GCA_030998225.1. Lineage (NCBI taxonomy): Eukaryota > Metazoa > Arthropoda > Insecta > Hymenoptera > Diplolepididae > Diplolepis > Diplolepis rosae. Next base: position 932,969 of record JAPYXD010000158.1, on the reverse strand, counting down.
CTTGGTTGGCGAGATGGTCGCTAGGAACGACCTGATCGTCCTGAATCAGGGCGGGGATCTCACGTTTAGACGAGGAGCGGGAGGGTCAATAATTGACCTCACGATTGCCGTACCTCGCCTCGCTTCAAGGATAAGCGACTGGTCGGTCCTCGAGGTAATAACCTTGAGTGACCACCGGTGCATCGAATTTAGTCTAGAACAAGGGTGTCAAGCGGTGGAACTTCGCGAACACCTCGAAGAAACCAGGCTCATCGATGAGCTTGGTTGGGTCTGCCCTGCTGGGTCGTATGAAGCTGCTGTGCGCTCGGTGAGGCAGAAGGTGGTCGCGGCTTGTGACTACACGATGCCTCGCCATAAGCGCAGGCAAGCCAAGGGTTCGATGTACTGGTGGAACGACCAGTTGGCAGCCCTACGTCGAGAATGCCTCGCAGCGCGGCAAAAATTCACCCGTTCAAAGGAGGATGCTACGCTGCACGAGGCATGGAAAGGGGCAAAAACAGCTTTGAGGCGAGGCATAAAGAAAAGCCGACTACAATGCTGGAAAGAATTGATCGGTGAAGTCCAGAAGGAAACATGGGGTCTCGTCTTCAAATTAGTCACCAAGATATTGGTGACTAGAAGAAAGACCTCGGGCCTGGATAATCCCGATCGAGTCAAGTACATCGTGGGGAGCTTGTTTCCACATGTAAAGTCATTCCAAAGACAGGGCCGAAGTTCCTGCGTGGTCCGGTGCAAGGAACTCTTCATTTTCGAAGAACTAAAGAAAGCGGGTGGATGGCTTAAGGCAAATACAGCACCGGGTATCGACGGGGTGCCGAACGAGATCCTCAAAGAGGAGATCAAGGCATACCCGGAGATCCTCCTAGAAGCCTTTAACTCCTGTCTACGGAATGGGAGGTTCTTCGCAGATTGGAAGAAGCAGAGGTTGGTCCTGCTGAGGAAGGGCAACAAACCTCTAGGGGTTGCCTCGTCGTATAGACCAACATGCTTATTGGATACGATGGGGAAGCTTCTGGAGGAGTTGATTCTACAACGGCTTCAGGCTCTCTTGGTCGGGGAGAACGGGCTCTCGGAAAACCAGTTCGGATTCAGGAAAGGCAGGTCCACTGTGGACGCCCTCCAAGCGGTGGTTAACATCGCCACAAATGCAAGAAAAGGAACTGGTAAGCGTAAGGGATTCTGTACGTTGATTAGCATTGACATACGCAATGCGTTCAATACCGCGAGATGGGACATCTGCATCGAGGCGATGATGCGGAAAAAGGTTCCAGACTACCTGTTGCGAATGATGGATGACTATCTGAGCGACAGGTGGGTGATATACGAGGGCGACAGGGCTGAGGATCAATGAAAGTCTGTGGCGAGCGAAGCGCTGGTTGGATAGCAGAGGCCTTAAAATGGCAACTTTCGAAAGACACGACTTTTGGGGGAACGCGTTTAAAAATATATGATGAAATAAAAAGGGGCGTACTTAGGGGGAGGTAAGTAGGGCAATCTTCCCCGGGCCCCGCGTTCGATGCGGCACTGCGTGGACCCTCTTGAATGTGGTGGAAAACATGTCAAAAACGTAAAAAGGCCCACGTGGGCCTTTCTTTGAGAACAAAGGGAGTCCTACATTTTTTTGCCCCGGGCCCCACAATTTCTAGAATACAAAATTTCCCCTTGACATTTCTTTAGTACAAAGCAAAATTGACAAATATTACAGTAAGGAACTACTTTGGAAAAGCTTCTAAAACACGTAACACTCCCTAAGTTTTGTGGAAAATAATCCAAATGACTGTTTAAAAAGTACACTTTTATCTTTATGTCACACCTTAAATTTTCGTAACTATTTAGCATATTTTGTACAATATTTCTGAACTGTAGATGTTTTTTATTCCCTAGAAATCCATTAACAATGCTTTTGAATCCTAGCCAAGCATCTTTCTCAACGGAAGTCATTGTTTTTTAAAAATTGATCTTTCATTGGTTAAAATTTGCAAGAATTCGAATCTAATCGAATCCACAAAACACAAAAAACACAACAAAATTTGGACCAAAACCACCACTGGCATAAACCTCGAGAAAACAAACAAAAAAGGAGGAAAGTTTATAGAAAGGCAACCTTCTAAAACCCCTTCCTTCTTTTTCTTTCTTTCGTCCTCTTTTGTCTTTATTACCCACCACCATTTACATAAATAAAATTTAAACTACTCGCCGACGTTTCGGCCCTCTTCAAAGCTGTAGTACTATAAAAAACAAAAATATTTATTAATTCACAGTGCGGCCACTACCATGCATTTTAGGAGGGTACTTAAAAAAGTGAAAAAAAGCATCAGCGCCGCCAAGTTTTGATAGCAACAACTAATATCAATGCAAACGAAATCCCCATCCCCCCAACCCGATGTATTCTAAAGAGCGGAAAATTTTGAAATATATTGTATGAAATCCATTTCATAAATTTATATGATTTAAAGTTGAAAATAATTTGTGAAAGAATAAAAGTACAACAAGAATTTTTAAGTATGAATCACAATGAACAGTTAAATACTGTACTATTACACGGAGAAAAATAGTTGAAGCAATTTTACTCAACTCTGTCGATTAAACTTGGGACTTAAGGACATTTGAACATTTATTAAATCCTAGTCGGGTAAAATGAATTTGATAAATACCTAATTCACCCAAAGTGAATATCAATAAGCGTTATATAGGAAATAGAAAGGATTTGAGTAAAACGTTGTCGACGACAGGGCATCACAATGCGTCAGCGGGTTAACCTGAAATGTATAAATATATCACCGACACTTGAGGTGATTCGAACGGTAGTTGAGTAAAATGAGCATCGGCAGTATTATTTCAAATGGCAATGATATGGTTGCTATGGTTACAACCGTTTAAAAATAACATCGGTAGCGACAATAGCGCCACCACTTGTTGATAGCAAACACTATAATTCGTTCCCCTTTTCTCCTATATGAGTGGACTCATTGTGTAATAATTGTTGCGTCTCCTATCACCCTCCATGCGAACGTAGATCCTTCTCCATGGAACGCCAACAGGAAACTGCAACAAGATCTTGTGTGTCCCTCCCTTTTAAGCATCTGAATACCCCAAGGGTCATTCAATAAAATTAAAATTGTTTCGCAGAATCTAGAAACCTCAAGAATATTTACAGTGGAACATTGTCTTTAAAGATAACTTATCATGCTGTCATAACAGCCATTGTACTTAACCAAATCCGTTTTTATATTTATAGAATATGTCCCCTCTCTTTTTATATATAACATTTCCATAAATTCTCTTTTTCCCTTATTACTTTCTGAGTGTAAAATCTCTACATTGTTCCAGTCAAAGTCATAATCAGCGTATTCCTTTCTATCATCAGACAAAACATTATGATAATTACACTTTCACCCAAGATTCTTTTTGTGTTCTTCTACTCTAGTATTTAGAAGCCTGCCCGTTTGTCCCACATAAGTCACTTCACACCTTTATAAATCAGTTTGTAAATCACACCATTTTTTTCTAATCTATTCAAGACGTGTTTACCCAAAGTTATAAGTCCTTCCATCCGAAACAGTATTCTAAAAATTGTATGGATTTGAAATTTTTTTAAAATAGATTGAATTGCTTTTGAAATTTGACCAAAATATGGAAGAACAATGGTGTTACTTTTATCAAAAATTTTACTTTGTGTATCCGTGTCTACGTTTCTACTCTTTCTACTTTTGGAAAATACCCGACGACAATACCCGCCTTGATCTTTGCATCACTTATTCTGGCAAATTTTTTAGATGAATACTTAAAGCAATTTACATTGTTATCTAGGGCTTTTACGAACTGTTTCATTAGTCCTAACTTGACATGCAAAGGAGGTAATAAAACATTCAAAGAAGGTACTAGCGAAGGTTGGATAACATTCAACGACCCAGGTCCCATGTACATAAAAAGCATGGATATTTTATTTATCTGGACTGTTGTCCTAAAATCATGCATATTATTTTTAAATCTTCGCAAATGAACCGCTTATGCTCATCATAATTGATACACTTAAGCAGTGTTGCGAGATTGCCATTAGTTTTTTTCAAGTGTACTTCGAGCGACATGGTGGCAATGTGACTCGTGTGAATACACGGTACCATGCCGCCCTCGGTACACAATCTGCCCATGGGTATCCATGCACTTGAGGAGGTTGAGGGATTAAGTCATAAACCTTCTAAGTGGCTCCACTTTGTACGCGAGTTAGTGTCGAAAGCAGGTGGAGTGCGGCAAGGGGAACTGGCTTCGAATGAGTTCCGCCATTGTTATTTACAATTCATTACAAGTATTTAGCAATTTATTGTGCGTGATTGTGCGTTATCATGGATAAAAAATCATAGAGATATTATAGATAGAAGAGACAAGCCAGCCTGAAATTTGTCAGCTCGAGCGAGAGAATGAATTGTAGGTTAAGCTGTCTCTCGCTAACGCCGAGGCTAACGCGGTAGGCGTAGACAAAGACAGAAAAAATCTCCCATCGTCTCTCTCTTTCGCTCTCACCGAGTTTGCAGACTGACGTTGCCACTTACAGAGCGGCTTATGACTTGTCTCCTCTATCTCTAATATCTCTATGCAAAAAATACGTAATTCACTGTGCTGTTCGTAGGTGTACCACCAAAAAGCGTCAGAAGGAAAGTGCCCATTTATCGGTTTCAGAAGAGAGGAGATGCTGGATAACAATAGATAGAAGCTTGCGCGAACTCTTACTTGTCGAGGTAAGAATACCTACAAGTAGTGGGAAGGCATTATTCGGTTTGTCATCGACATTTCGAAAAATAATATTTACTATCAGCAGAGAAATGGTGCCTTTCTTTTAAAGCGCAGTTTTTTTCAATTTTGAAATCAGAAGTAGTCTATCTATGTCCGCTTTTATCTTCTCTACAATTTCCCAAATTTTATGTACTTCAGACATAAACATGTAGAAACCTAAAATCAATAAAATTTGATAATTTCCTAAATATCACATACCCTTAAGGCTCGCAGTTCCTTGCGTTGGGAAATATTCTGTAAATCTTCTGAAAGTAAAAATACAAATTACAGGTATTTTTTATTTTTACTTATTACATCAAAACCAAGATTTAATGCAAAATTGTGAAAATGTAATTCAAGAGTGAGAAAATAATACTAACTTCTCGCTCTTGAATTACATTTTCACAATTTTCAATTAAATATTCAATTTTCTCTTAATTATTGGGTTGGCAACAAAGTCATTTCATTTTTTTCATGATTTTCAAAGCAAGTTTCTTAATACAAATAACGAACATTAATCAATTATGTATTGACCATTTTGTTCGATGACCTTTTGCCATCTTTCAGTCAGCTTTATGATTCCGCTTCCGTAGAAAGTTTGGTTCTTAGAGGCAAAAAACTGAATCAACTCATTTCTGACAGCCTCATTTAAATCGAATGTTTTTCGATTCAAATGATTTTGAAGTGAACAGAATAAATGATAATCGGATGGTGCAAGGTCAGGACTAACATATACGTTGGATGAGGCATCACTTCCCAGCCTAACTCCAATAATTTTTTGCGAGCTGTCAAAGATGTATGTAGTCTGGTGTTATCTTGATGGAAGATGACGCCTTTACGAGTTGCCAGTTCTGGCCGCTTTTCCTTAATTTCATTGTTCAATTTCAATAGCTGGCGACAGTAGACATTCGGATTGATAGTTTGGTTCATTGGGACCCTAACGGACCCGTGTGAGAGAACGGTCATAGAATACTCTGACCATTCTCTGACCGTTCTATGAAGTTCTATGACCTCGAATTATTACGGCTAAGAACGGTAAAAAAGACATTAAAAGCATTGCAATTATGATTCTGTGGCGAAATTTGGATTAGAAGGTGAAGCAATAAATACAATTATCTTATTTTTCAGCGATAAAAACTAGAAAAACATAATACCTGTCACTGAAGGCGGTTTCAACTACTCTCAGTAGCATTTTGCGCGCTAAATTTAAAAACAGAATTAAAGATTGAGAAATGCAAATGTGTAAGATAAATGAATTTAATAATGAACTTTACGTAATAAAAGTTGCTAAAATTAATTAAAGTTGCATGAATAATGTAAACAGTATTTTTTAAAGCCTCTGAAGTCATTCAATTGTAATTTTTTTCTTTTGTGCATGATGCGGCTTTACCGACCGCCGTGACTAATCAAACAAATCATTTGGATTGAGAAATGCAAATGTGAAAAATAAATGAATTTAATAATGAACTTTACGTAATAAAAGTTGCTGATATTAATTAATTATTATTTTTTTAAATTCTATTATTATTATTATTATTATTATTATTATATTACTATTACTATTACTATACTATTACATTTAAACTCTGAATGTGATCCAAATATTTTACACAAGTCTCCACGACATGTATCGGCTATGCGGGTTAAGGCGTGCGATTAGAATTGGGTTGAGATGCGTGCGTGCGTGCGTGCGTGCGAGCGTTCGATTCTCGGTGCTACTGAGTGTTTATAAAAAATTGCGTTTCTGTAATGTACAGTGTACGTTTTACATTTTCAGCAATTATCTATCATATTCTTCAATAAGGAGGTTCATAATATTTAGTCGACTTTCTAACCTATCCACGAGTATAACACAAAGGCGATGACTTTTTAAGCGACAAATTTTTTCCGTGTATATTAATGCATAGCATCTACTATCTTTTTAGGGTTTTAACCTTTAACTATATTATATGTTAAAGATTAATTGACTTAAATGTTCAACTGGAATATTCAAGATGTTAAATGCATTGCCTGAGCCAATGCACTAGTGTCACGTGATCAGTGTATCCTAGCACGCATGATTCGTAATGTTTGAATTAAACGTCCCTCATGGTATCTCCAACGGCTCCTAGTGCAGACATTTTTTATGCTTTTAACTATATGTGAAATCACTGGACTTGGCTTCAAAAAATGGAAGTATTTTATTTGACTCTTGCGCTTAGAAAAACTTTTAACCTTATTACTTTGACGCGTTCAAAGTTTTCGTAACACACGTCTTGCAAGCATTTACCTATCGATTGTGAGGTTAGGCACTTACTAGTTCATTACGGCGATTTGTATAGCGTTACGATTTTATCAGAGATCTCTTTGAAAAATCTCTATATTTATCGTATATTTAGAAATTTCATATTGAGCTACTTTATGCGATTTTGGCAAAAAAAAAAATGGATGAATTCGTTCGAACTACCTTAACCAGTTGGAATTGCGAAAAATCTGTCGATGCTAATTATCCGAGTACTTGTCATTTGATATGGAATTTCATACAACGATACATTTGAAAATGTATGTATGTATGTTTGAAAATACCAAAGCCTAAAATCGAACTTTGAACGATGAATTCTTAAAGTTCAGACATTTATTTCACCGATTGAAAAGGTTCCAGGTTGATTGCTGACAGGAAAGCTCTTGAAAACTCGGTTTAAAAAAAAACGAGAGCGGAAAAATCATGCTTTTTTTGTTTAAACAATATTTTTTCATAGTTAATAATATGTTAAAGCAATTTTGAGTTTGCTATGGGAAAGGGCAGGTCTCGAGCTTTGAAAATATGTCTCTCTAATTTTTTTTTGAAGCCTACAGCATTAGTTATGAGCTCTCGAAGACCGATGTACCGCGAGTGGCGTTTTCGGCGGAAACGGGTTAAAGTTGCGATCACCGATTCAGAATTTCGGTAGTAATTTTTAATAATTTCTAAACGTTGCTGGTTCGTGAACTTTACTATGGTGAAAATGTTGACTTTAACTAACGTTTTGACATTGACAGTTCATTAAAAAAGTTTAAGGGTGCGTTCATATAAAGATACGAAATTGTTATGTTCCTATTGGAAAACCCTTTAGTGCAGCGCATGATTAGCGATTTAACGTACTTTTAGGTTATAACGAAAGCTTTTCTGCCAAATTTTACTGTAGATTCTGCAAGATGTCCAAATATCAAGCACAGTATTCTACTGTACAGGATAATTCCGCTTTGGGAACAGAGACTGTTTACGTTAATTTAATTGCAGATTTAATGCATGATCTTCCTGAAGGAATTATCCCACTTGAAGCTGGCCTGATATTCCATCAACTTATACTCATTGACAAACTCATTGATTATCACGTTTTTAATTCGATCTTGCGAAACTCCAATCACCTGTTCGAATCTAACAAACCTCCAGTTATTAGAATAGACCACTTGAAAAATAAAGTTATAAAAATGTCAGCAGCTGAAATGGTGAATTTCATTACTTATACTCCAATTATGTTTGGTCGCTTTGTGTCAGAAACCAATAAGTATTGGAAAATGTTCATCAATTTGAGACAAATTATGTGTTTATCATCGTGCAAACATTTTGATACTGACTGGCTTGACTACTTAGAAAATTTAATTTCTGAGCATTATGAATAATTTATAAAACTTTTTGGTCCATTGAAACCTAAACATCATTTCATGTTGCATTACCGACATATAATAGTACTGATGGGTCCACTTGTTCATCTTCAAGCAATCAGGGGCGAATCAAAAAATAGAGAAGGAAAATTAACTTCAAACTCTGTTGCGACACGAGTTAACATATGCCATACAATTGCACTAAAACAGCAATTAATGTTTTCAAATCGGCTAATATTGAACAAAGGATTCGATTCCCGATTTTTGAGCGGTCGCTTGAAAGAGTTAAGGTGGCTTGAGCGTTTGGTGTCGTATGAAGTGAGGGGAACCGTGGGGGCACGTGTTACATGAATGCTCATTGCTACTTATTTTTTTAATAATCATATGTATTATAGTTACATCTGAGTAGAAGGGTAAGAAATCAGGGAAATGTCCCCTGAAAAAAGTGATAGTAAAAATTTATTAGTTTCACCTCGAGGCGGTTTGTTATATTCTGTACTTTTCTCGCAATTTCCTCTTGATTGAAGTCGTTAACCCTTTGTTTTTATAATACTAATAGATTCCTCGAAATCGAAAGTACTATTATATATTTGATTTATGGGAACTTGTGTTTTGTTCCGGGGTTTCGCCGATTTTGATGAGGAATCCCATAAGACTACGTGTTAGACTGACAGTTTTTCGGTAGCGATTTTTTCGGCATTGACATCGTTAACCACGGTATTTCTTTTTTCCAAATGAATCTAGCATATTTTATTAAGATAATCTCTAAGTTTCAGAGAAATCTGTAATTTTTTTCAAAAACGCTCAAGCCACCTGAAGCGTAGAAATAACAAATAAATTAGTGAATCAGACCTCTTATGTGCCAGATGATTTTTTCATGGTAGATACTGTTAGCATCTTTGGTACTACGTACAGAAATAACTTCACGATTGTTATTGAGATCAGCGAAGAGTTTCCCTTTTTTGCAAAAATCGAAGAGATTTTAATTTCTACGAAAATTAGTTCTATTTTATTTTACTGCAATGTTTACAAAACTGTAGGATATGATGAACATTTTTCTGCATATGAAGTAGTTAAATCACCAGATAAGAAATTTGTAGCGCAATATAATTTATATTACTACCACCCAGTTTGCTTATATACTCATAGCAATAAAAAGACGTACGTAATAACAAAATGTGACATTGCGTAATAAACAGTGTTTCCAATTTTAAAAATTACTTGCTAAATATTTAATTTGGTTGTATCTCAAGTTTAATATGCTTCGAGTGTAACTTTGTTAGCAATTGCGCTTGTTAAAGTACTCTGGCGAATGTTTCGGAAAGGAATTCATTCTAAGCTATTCCAAGCCAATCCGAAAAAGTTTTCAATCTCCTTTATTGCAAATCAGTTGAAAACTAATCCGTCTCAATCTAAGTCAATTTAAATCAATCCGTCAAAATCCAAGTAAATCCGAACACGGATTCATTCGGATTGAAAATCACATTGGATTAATCCGTATTCCGATTGGTTCGCATTCATTCGGATTGAAAGTTTGTTTCGGATTGAGACGGATTAGTTTTCAACTGATTTGGCCAGAATGAATTTTTTTCCGAAACTTTCGCCAGAGTTTTCTTCAGTTGTTTGAAATGACGCATATTTGTTAATTTAATATAAAGTCCAAGTCTATGTGACCCGAAAAAATTACAATTTTAATTTATGTATGTGTTTAATGCATTGTTTATATCATTTATGTAACTTCATTAATAAATTTATAATTTTAATTTCATTCATTAAGCAGATTGATGTTTTATTTTTAATTTGGGAGTGATGAAATTATGGATGCAAAAATTAATAATTAGTAACGACTAAAACATTAATGGGTATTATTTAATACATTAAGATTTAGTATCACAGGTATATTTGTCTATAACATCTATGATATTCCAGTTTAACATCTATAAAATTCCAGGTTAACATTGTGGATGTTGCGAGTTAACATCTTACCTCCAATGTCTCTAGATATTAGTTATAAACATCCAGATGGCTGTCCCATAGATAAATGAAAAATATGTTACTCCTTAACATCTAGATGTTATGGGTTGGCATCCATTTTTGACAGAGTATTTTTAAAATCCTTTTTTTCACTTTAATAATTTTTTTCAATTTTTACACCTTTTTCCTATGTTTGGACTTTTTTAGAATAAAATTGCATTCCAAATTTGATTATAATTAAAATAAAGGTGTTTTGATAAAAAAGCAACAATTCTATTCTCAACAACGATGAAATTAGTTTAAGGTAGTTATTGCCCAAATATGCAGGTCAAGTAAAGATCTACAAATCCTGTTTTATTATAAATATGATTATATATAAAAATCTGATTTAAAAAATCGTAATATTGGAAAAATCCATGGTTATATAATATCGATATACGTAAGAATTTCGCATATTAAAAAAAGTTGTTATCAATAGTTTAACGTGGTGAAAATGAACATTCAAATGCAGCAGCGTCGTATAACGTATATACAGTAAACAATCGCAAATGTGTCTTCAGTAATCAACTGTTCGATGGTAGTGCGTGTAAACATAAATCTAGTCCGCAGCTCTTTAAAAAGTGAGCGAACCATTCGATAGATGTTCCTAAATAATACAGATGCATATTTAACCTATTTCGCACCTATAAACCTTATCAGGCTGTTTACGTGTGCGATGTTGCCACAAGTAATGAGATTAAGCAAGTGCAATCAATTTTTATTAAGACTAATGCAGGTTACGATTTGATTTTTCAATTTTTTTTTCTAGATTTGATTAATTAATTCGTAATCTTCAATTACTTCTGATTTGGGATATAACTTTTTTATGTGCCTCCGGCGCGTAAACTCGTTTTACGCTACACTTGAGAGTAGCGTAATGTTGTGTATTACGATACAGAGGAATGTAATGTAATAAATTGAACTGCGCATGCGCCTATTACGATGCGCTACTACTACACAAGATCGAGAAAATCAAAATGGCTGGAAGTATTCTCGAAATGTCAAATGAGATTGGCGATAATCACGGCAATTTCGACCTTTTCAGATTGGATTCGAGTGTACGCATAAAAACTCGTAAATGCGCCGAAGTCACATAAAATAGAATATGTGCCAATGCACACAATTCGGGTAATTACGAGACTCGCTTAAGGGAGTTACTCACCTACCCACCTAGTCAAAACAGGGTTAAACACGCAGGTTGACTACAGTAGTACTTGATCTGGCAACGTCGCATTTTGTTTGTTCGTGTGCTGTGGTTATCGATGCATACAAAGAACATGGTTTTGATGGATTTCTCGTTTGTTTGGTGCTGATAAAAACGGGTAAATTCGTGTGACAAATAATAGGAAAGTTAAAAATAAAATCTGTGATTATCTGAAAACAAAATACTAATTTACTTCAGTTTATTTGGTATATATTTATTGTATATGTATCAAATATTCTGAATAATAATTAATGAACGATTGTGATGATAATAGATATGTATTAAAAAATTGTTATATCGGTTCAAGACTGTGAAAATAAGACAAATTTAGTATGTCATTGAGAGAAATTTTACGTACTGCGTATTATGATATGCATGTAAATAAAGTTGTTTGTATGTACTTAATTCGTTTATTTATTATACGGATAGTAATTATGTTATATTTCATTTATTAAAAACATGATTTTCATAACAAATTTTAATCACCAGTTAGTACAAGCTGCTGAACAGATATAATGCATACATGCCAAATTTCGCGCGCATAACCTAAGAATGCGACGTTGCCACATACCTAACCAAAGACCAAAATCACAGCAATTTCCCATCTTCATTGTATTTGTTATTACTTTTAGAACCCACCTTTGAAAGTTATTAAAGTTGATAACTATTCCTGAACATCTTATCTTTCTACTGTTCAAATCCGGTTATGATCTGTTCGTCAGTTAAAAAGATATCAATGATAATGCACGATAAACACCACGATTTTTCATAAGAGCCCATGTTGAATCAACTAGAGGCGCGAAATAGAAATACGAATATCTCACTAAAAAACCCACCTCCGACCTTGAAATTTCGTACGGATAATTTTTTTATTATATCCTAACGCTCTGAAAGTTTAAGAGTTTTCCGTTCGTTAATTCTTCATCCTGAGTAACTCCCTTAAAATGCTCGCAGGACTGATCGCGCCTCGGCTTCGTCTCGGCTTTGTCTCGGCTTTGCCTCAGCCGCGCCTCGGTCGCGCCTCGACCACGTCTCACCTACGCCTCGACTACGCCTTGGCTTCGATCTCCTGCGAGGATTGTCGCTCGTCGCATGATAACCCTCATTATGCGCCTAGGCACATAATATACTATAAGAAGCGATTTTTTTCGCAGCTTGCAAGTTTTTTCAAAGTTACTTCGATTTTAAGGAATAAATTCTCATCACGACATTTGCATTTTGCGCTTGATATTAAGTGTTAAAGCAGAACTGGGTATCGCGTTTTGAAAGAAAGAAATAGAATTTTTAATTTTCAAAAGCAATAATTCAATTGGAGTAAAATGAATTGGAATTTTTTTTATTATCAAAACTGAATGTTCAAAAAATTTTAGACATTAACATTTAAAAACTGGACCGCTTTGTTTACATGAACATGTTACTTTTCTCAAGTATCACATGCCCTTATGCCAGTACTAAGCCGGCAAATCTCGGCAATTTCTACCTACTCACCTTTTTTTTATTATCTTTAAAGGTTGGAAAAAGAAGTTAAGAATTGTTTGTCTAATTCTTATGTAATGATATCAATAATTTTTCATGTGTTTCTACATTCGAAGTTTATTGTTAGTCATCAAATATAGAAATACATTTTATCTGCTATGGAACTCTTCAGGACAAGTCGGTTGTCGAATATTGAATTGATAAAAATCTTGGAATTCCTCCCGACTAAAATAGCTTAAAAGAGAGATTAAAGAATTGACAATTTTTTTACAATAAGTTAGAAACTTCAAAATACATGTGCAGTGTCCTGCTAAAGATTTTCCCAATTATGTTCATACGCAAATATCATAATTTAGACAAGGTTAATCTAATTTTCAACTTTATATACTTTCTTTGATGAGATTTAAGGCTATGTCATACTTATTCGATCCCTACCTTACCGAAACTTTTTTCGCTTTTCGCATTTCCACATTAATTGAGATATCATATTTAAACGTTGAGTAATAAACGTTTCTTAGTGCTTGTTACTTAATTATTCCAATTTTTAACTTAACCCTCCGTTACCAAACATATGAGAGATTCCCTCAGTGAGGTCAGTTTTTTGGGTCAGTTTTTTCGAAATAACTTCTTATTTACGCTTCACACAGTCTGGTCCGTTTGAATACCTTTCCACGAATTATTCCTGAAGCTTTTTGTAGCAATAAAAAATGTTCAAATAGAATACTCATTCAATAATCACTTTTCAAAACCAAAGGTGACCGTGTAACAATTTTTAAGTTTGGTAATGGAGGGTTAATATCTGAATTTGTATGGAAATGCGAAGGTCGAACAAATGTCGGTAAGGTAGGAATTGGATAAGTAGAACACGGCCTTAACAGTTTTTACGAATTTTATGTACACTTGTGACAATTGATCTCTTTTGTCCATACTCACAATTTCTACAATCCTCATCGGCATGTTGCTACGCTTTTTTTCAAATTTTTCTAATCAGTTTATTCTTTTCCAAACTTTAGCTTATACTAAAGAAATATTTCCTAAAGTACTCTGAAGATTTGAATCAGTGAGTTTTTTTTCTGATTGTCGGTGAAAATCCTTACTGATTTCATTCAGTGATTCATTTCCAGATATTTCAATCGGTGAGGTTCCACTGATTGTCAGTAATATTTCACTGTTTGACGGTATTTTTATTTCACTATTTCATTCAGTGACCCATTTTCTACGAATTCAGGCTTGGAAAGTATTTTATACTTAGCCTGATATCAAAAAAGACTTTCTGTATAAAATGATATAAAAACTTGGCTACATTTCGTGTACATTCTGAAGAATCAATCTCATTGTCCATACCCACAATTTTGGAAATCTTTCTTTCAAATTCATTGTGAAAAAATAGTCAATTTTTCAATCTCTCTTTTAAAGTATTTTAGTTGGAAGCAATTCCAAGTTTTTTATCGATTCGTATGAAAAAATGTAAATAATAAAATTCACCACCAAAGAAACCTTAAGTTAGCAAAAGTGTTTTATGTATTTTTTAGGTTCAAAATAAATCACTGGTGAGGGCTCCGATCAGAGCTGAAACGTTTGATTATTCAAAACTTGGAGTTTTTTATAAACCTTGGACCCTAATGCCGACTATAAACATTAATATATATCTTCAATTATTAATTAAGGGTCAATGCAAGTCTAGAATACACGGAGAAACTTGTTGTATTAATTTTTCCTATATTATTTTTCAATTTAGGGAAAAACGTATCACTTTGAGAATTTTTGTTGGTAAAAATACTAAACTTTATAATAATGATATGAAACTTTAGTATAAACTATAGTAAAATTTGCTATGAACTATGCTGAAGTTTCATATCATTATTATAAAGTTTAGTATTTTTACTAACAAAAATTCTCAGTGATACGTTTTTCCCTAAATTGAAAAATACTATAGTAAAAATTGATATAAAAAGTTTCTCCGCGTATGAATATTAAATTCAATGTACTAAGCATGTCCGAACGGAACCCAATTTGCATTGGAAATTTATTTTTACTGATATATTGTAATATATTTATGCAAAAAGCTGTCAAAATGATTTAAACAGCTTTCAAGGGTAATCCCAGCGTTATTATTTTATTAATACATATTGTAATGAAAAAATACAGGAATTAATGAAATAAAGATAAGATGCTGTGAAGAGAAAAAACGATAAAAAGTGTGAGCGCTGGATAAAATGCAGTGTATTTTGTTTGAAAATAAGTGGTGGGACTTACAATTCGTTGAAATAGTCCGGAAACGAGAACCGACTAGACAATAGTAATCTCAGAACCACAATATCAACTAGTTGAGGCTACACGTGCACGAGAAGTAACGATGATGATTCGCAGATCGAAGAATTTGCATATCGCGCTCGATAACTCGAATAATTTCGGGTACAACCGTGAGAATTCGGCTCCCACGGTCCACCACTCTACCAACTCTACCTCATTTCAATGACATAATCTAT
Organism: Diplolepis rosae; assembly: GCA_030998225.1. Classification (NCBI taxonomy): domain Eukaryota; kingdom Metazoa; phylum Arthropoda; class Insecta; order Hymenoptera; family Diplolepididae; genus Diplolepis; species Diplolepis rosae. The sequence goes on along the minus strand of JAPYXD010000158.1, from coordinate 917,393 downwards.
ATTTTATTATCTTGAAGCTTTATAATTTCAATCTGTATTTTTAAAAATATTTCAAATGAGGAACTATTTTACTTGTGAAAAAACAGTATTGAAGCTAATATATAGTTTATTACACACACGCAACTCAACCTAACATTGAACATATGAATAAAATTCCTCTGCACACCAGGAATTGAACTTATTTTTATTATGCACTCATATCAGTTGTAAGGATCTCATTCAATAACGTGACGATTGGAAATTTCAGGAACTGAAATGTGTATACTGACAGTAACACTTTAAATTACTCAGTTTAAGCTCAAATATAGCACAAAATTTTCCAGAAAGTTTACCTCAATCTTGCGATGCAAGGCTCGGAAATTTGCTTCTTAAGTTTGAGAAATCTTGCAAAGTTATATTACGCGAAGCTTCCCAGGAAGGCACTATTATTTTTGGAACTTTTCTTTTATGATTTCCAGGTTATTTGAGTCGGAAGGTAAGTAAACGAATGTACATTTTTACATAATTACATTTATTTAACATATAAATACACCTTGTTACGACGCAGAATTCGCTTGTGCATATGTTTACTTAATTTCGAACTGATGGTACTTGAATACACTAAGTTTTTTTAATGAAAACGTTTCCTACACGGAGAAAAATAGTTGGAGTAAATTTTACTCGACTCTTTCGATTAAAATTGGGATATAAGGACATTTCAACATATTTTAAATCCTAGTCGACTAAAATGAATTTGATGAATACCTAATTCACTCAACGTTAATAAAACATCGAGAAAAAATGCGGTACAAGCAACTACGGTTCCATGACCGTTACAACTCTGAAACCGTAGTTCGTGTTGGGCCCAACAGCGAGGGCAGAGTTGGAACAAATTCTTAAGTTTAACTTGTGACGAATGTGAGAGATATCTGTTGCAACTTTAAGGAAGAGTTGTTTCAATTAGACGTTTATATTACAGAGCTTGCAAACATCTTTATAAGACTTTTTTAAAAAGCCATTGTAGAAATAATGCATCAAGTCACAAAAATGTGTGTTCTAGTTTATAAGATGTACACAGTGTGTCCCAAAAATAACCGAACTTTAAGGATATAGAATAAGATACACATTATATTATCTTTGAAAGTTATTATTTATTCAAAATAGGTTCCATTAGACTCAATACAACGTTTGGAACGATGAACCAGCGCATGCATAGATTTTTTTATGGCATTTATAGGAATGTTCTTCAGCACCTCGGTTACGGCTGCTTGAATGGCTGGGATATCATCATAGGATGGTTTTCAGTTTTGGGAACAGAAAATAGTTACATGGTGATAGATCAGGCGAATACGGAGGGTGGTTGATGAGAGAAATTCGCTTTTGCATAAAAAATTCGTTCACTTTTTTGGTCTTGTGAGGTGGTGCATTTAACATAAGTGAAACAAAACGTGCACAGACCTTTCTTTTACCCAAATCTTCAGTTAAAATTCTCGAAATAGTGGTTTTACTCGTATTTAATTTCTCAGCCAACATTCTCGTAGTAAAATTTCCATCGATACCAATGATTTCACGGACTTTTTCCACCAATTTAGCATGATTACTAACTTCTGAACGACCTGGTCTTAGGTCGTCATTTAAATCCTCACGACCATTTTTAAATCGTGTAAACGACGTATAAACTTGAGTACGACTCATACAATCATCACCATAAACTTTTTTCATCAATTCGTATGTCTCAGCGAATTTTTTTTCAAGTTTAACACAAAATTTTATATTTACTCTTTGTTTCATTTTTGTTTTGTAACATTAGCCCACTTTTTCTTTTATTGAAATGGCTGTAACTTTCACATCTGTCATCCGATTTACATGAATTTAGGTGCGTTTGAAAGAGGATGAATGTATCTTTTTAATGCTGTAAATTTTAAATGGATGGCGCTGCATGTTGTACGATTTAAATATAAAGTTCGGTTATTTTTGGGACACACTGTGTACTTATTGCATAATATTCCACCAGTCTTATCCTTTGTTTTATTATTGAAGGTATCAGGCGTTTCGCCCGGAAAAATTTCTGTACAACTCTTTGACCACGAGACAAGTACTTCTTTCGGAATTCTGTTATAAAGTTTATATATTTATAAAAAAAAAGCAATTCATAACAAACAGTTTTAGTTTCAGGAAGTATGACTTCAGAATCAACAATGGTATCATTTTTTAATTGAGAATTATAACCAGATACATTTTTATGTGAATGATCCATATCGATAAAAACTATATCCATATTCGATAGTAGTTTCCGTGAGTAATCCTCGAAATGCTTTGAAAAAATACTGCGATCGCCAATCGGGACAATTAAATCCCTTATTATATGTGGCGATAATGAGTTGAAAGCTTTTATATCGACTCTATTCTCTGCAATTATTTGTATTTCTTATTTGTCAGAAATTTTTCTAAAAAAAGCTATAATCTATTCTATAATGGAAAGTTTAATGATCATTTGTTGAAAATTCAATAGATTTGTTGAGCATTTGATAAATTTGTTGAAAACTACATAACTTTATCAAAAATGCATTAACCTTGCATTCACGTATTCAAAAGTATGGTATAAAATGTTTAACTGCTTATCAAATTGTTATTTATGGGTTCTTAAGTAACAATTGATAAAAATGAATGGTATTGTGAACAAGATGTAAACAAAAGAAAACGTGTCCAAGAAACAAAAATTACAAAATGTATTTAAGGGAGTTTAAGTCACAATGGCAATGATTTTACCTATTGTTTTTTATTAAACAATGAATAACTTTCAATAAAATTAATAAATATCAAATAAAATTGAAGAATTAACGAAAAATTTATCAAATGCTTAACAAATTTGTAACTTTTCATCGAAATTAGTTCATTTCAACCACGTGTCGATTTTTTGGATGAGGTTATAAGCTGGTTTCTACGCGGGCTATACCTTATTAATTAGTTATTTTCTTGCAATTATCACTAATTAAGATTTAAAGTAATGTGAAAAGTTATTCTTACGTTTGAATGTCACCATGAGGTGGATTAGCCCCCATTCTTCCAATTTTTTTGACACAAAGGCATCCATCTTGATGGAACATGCAACCGAACACGTATTCACAAACAATAAGAACGTTACAATGTAACATACGAATAAAATACTAATTAATAAGAGCGCCACCTATAGGTTATGAAACGAGCTCGTTCTCGCGATTATCGAATCAGCTTCATAGACTTTACCTTATCCACATACGCGGGTGATTTCAAATGTAAGATCGGAATTACAGTAATATGTAAAAAATGAATTCTTGTTAATAAAACGAAAAGTTGTAACTTACAAGCTTAAGAATAAGAGCTCGTCTTTTACCTTTCAAGGAAGTCTCCTTTCAAATATGATATATTGAAACATTTACAAATTTTGTTAGTAAGTTTTTAATTTATTTCCTCTAATTTCGGACATTCATCTACTTAAATTCGCTCTTACGTTCCGAGCACATGTCAGATTCAAAAAGTGTTAAGGGGACACACATGAAGGTGGAGCGTTTCGGCAGATTTCTCCCTCAAACAAAAAAAAATATGACTCACGATTTTCTTTTGATCTTTTCGATCTCGCGAAGCTAATCAATCTGGTTGGTTGAGATTAGTTGTAGTTTTAAATTCGTGCGTTCTTTAGTATCCAGGTTTTCTTCAATTAGAAAACGAGACTAGATGAGAGATCGTGCAAATCTGCTAGTTCAACTAAACGGCTCACGATAGTACGAGCAAGGAGGGCTTCCACCTGGAAATAAACTGGGGTTGAGTTAAGAGCATAACTTGGACTAACAACATAAAAAAAACCATGACTACGCGTTAGCTAAGGACTACTGATATATATATATATATATATATATTAGGGAGATAAAATTTGTAACGTTCGAACGTGCAAATTCATCAGCTTCAGACCTGCGTAATTATCAACCTAATTGGTTGGATCGCTATGGTCGTTTTTCATCATTTGTTTCTGCACGATATCCCCCTAATGGCGGACACAATTCCGTTAGCTTGTTTATTCGATAGATAAGGTATATGGAGTAAGGATACTTTTGACAATTGTCCACAATGTCCCTTACAGAAGACTTCAAAGTCGACGCTTGTCAATGAGGTGTGATGAAATTTCTAAATAATTCTGCGATGCCTCTCACGAGTACAAAGCAGTCCCATTTAGCAGCAGGCAGGTATAAGGTAGGATAAGAAGAAACCGCAATGTCCCAATTGGCTTCAAAGCGGTTATATTCTTCCGTGATAGGATATTTTACGAACACCTCCGATGTAACGAATTACTCGCTTCCAAAGGAACTGTCGTGGAGGAATCTATCGAAGGAAAAAGCTATTTCTTTCCGCGTTATTTTCACGGCACGAGAACTTAATTCACAAACTATCACCATCCCATGATTTACCTTTAATAGGATGCTCTTAACTCCCTAACCAGAAGAGTTGGTTCGCATGTAGCAAACGGATTCTCAAAGTCTATCGTCCAAGTGATGCTACAATGCACCCGGGCGAGAGACGAGCTCCGTTTTTCTTCAAATGAATATTTCGAAACGCGACACTTCGACCTACCTGGAAGTAGGTGTACCTGGCGAAGTGATTCTCGTCGAGTCCTGACTTCCCTCGTCACCTCGGTCGATTTCTAATTTGTCCCTATCAATCCCTACCTATGTGAATTTGGCAAAAGAAGGGCTAGCTTAGTCATTTCCAATTTATTTCAATCACCCTATGGGGAGCCAATAAGAATTGTTAAAAGGGGTTCATTGGAAAAATTACGTTTTTTATTGAGTAATTAATATTCAGCTACATTATTTGGTTTCCACGGTGCGCGCTTCGCTGCGTGTTAAAAAGAACTTTTCCTCATATTTTTAGCTTGGCCAGATCCCGAGAAATATGGCCATTTGCATTTGATGCATTCAAAAGAGAAAGACCTGATATTAGACCTGAAAGAAAAGAGAAGACCTGATATTAGTGAAAGAAAATATATCCACCTGTCATCACTTCACGAACGGCCTTGGCCCACTGTTTAGGTGCGAGACATAGACACCAATATTTTCATTGGTTTAAATGCCTCACTGGTTACGCAAACTTGCGCCAGTGCTTGCTTGAGGTAATTTATTGAAATTAGATAAGATTGTTTCATAAATTTAATGTTGTGATTCTTATAAAGTAATAAGTTCAAATATATATATGTAGGGTTTAAATTGTAAGCGATATTTCCCACAAATAAAGACTGGATCGTCTCAGTAAGTTACAAATATTGCATGTTTCCCCTTTTATTCACTGAAGCCTGCTGCAAGCGACAGTTAATACGTGATATTAATTCATTTTTCAACTGATTGATAAATTTCTAAACTGGTTTAAAAAAAAAACGACTATAAAGGATAAAAAAAATAAAAGGATATATTTATATAATTATTATATTATTATTATATTTTATATTAAAAATGATATAATGAATACTTGTGCTAAGAAACCAGACTTGAAGTATCCTAGAGCAAAAGTTTGCAAGCCCTGCTATAAAGAGATTATCTACTGGAAATGACCATGCCAAACCATAAACTCCCATTTCTACTTGGAATTTAATTTTTGCCTTATCAAGATAACTTTTTCTACTGTAAATTGTAAAAATAAATACTCCTCAGAAATTAATAAAAAAACCTACTAATAGAGACTGGAGCGTCTCAATGCCCCCCCAAACGAATTGATCTTTTACCTAGCAAAAAGATCGATTCGCTTACGAATACCCTTTTTCTGATCTGTGCCTTAAAAATGCCTTATTTGATGCAATATCATTTCAAAGCCCCCCCCAAACGAATTGATCCTTTGGTCGTGACAGATCAATTCGCTTCTCTGATTCGTATGGTGACCGTGCCTTTGATTCTCCTTATACAATCACTGTTAATTAATGCTTAAATACTAAGTAAAAAAAAAAAACGATATAAAAGAAGGTGTGTATATTTTTTTGTTTTGTTTTTTTTTTTTTTGTAATTTTGTTGTAGAATAGTGTTAACTGAACCTTCAATTGTAAAAAAACAAATTTATAAAACAATTATAAATTATTAAAAAAAATATTTATTTATATTTTATTTTTATTTATTTATTTATGTTATTAATCCCATATCTTATAATTTCCCCTTACGATTATAACAATTATCGTACTACCATTGTTCTTATAAAAAAAATAGGGGTTGACAAAAAAAACAATAAAAGTGGCAGAGAAAATAAAAAATATGAATAAGAATCAATAAAATTTGCACCATTCGAAGAAGGGGTCTCTCTATTATTTTTTGTTTTGTTCTTTTTTTTTTTTTTTTTTGAGGAAGTGACCAAAATAAAAAGTTAGAAAATGTTCGCGATGTCGACGTCCAGGTACATTCCTTCGTCCACGTCGAAGGCTACCACTTCTGGTCTTGTCTCATGGACAAAAATGTAACCCCTACCGGTCTGGTCATCGAAGTTGACGTACGCAATAGGAACCATTAAAGGGGCATCCTCCTCTCTTATCCTTAGCCAAGAGGGTCTTTCTCGGTATATTTCGTCCAATTCTGTTTTTAATTGGACGTACTCCTGCTCGCGACTCCAGTTTCTGGCCACAAAATCCGAGGGGCTGCAACAGTATATGGGCCTGAGGTCGTAGGACATTCCCACGCTAATAGGTGGTTCCGGAATTTGGTCAGACGATCCCGCCAATTCCTGGGCATCCCCATGCCATGGTGTCTGTGCCATCGTTGATAAGAGCTGCTTAAAAGAACAAACAAAACAGAACAAAAAATTCCTCAAAAGAAAAAAAAAATCTGCGAATGGCAGTTAAAAAAAAACTGAAGGTGCACCTGTCACGAGCATGCAAACCCTTAAATAAACGTCAAGGATCGGAACCAGTGGATAATAGGTTCAGAAAAAGATTTGTGGTAGGTGGCAGGAGTAAAAAAAAACATAGGTCATGGGTTTTTTTGTGAAACGAAAAACGGCGTTTATTCTAAATTATCCGAATGTAATATGCTCGGGAGCAAACTTTTTATATAAATTTTTTGCCCTATTCTTAAAAAAATTCGGAATCGTTCGCCGATTGTTCCAATTCTTGAAAAAAATTGTCGGCATATTCCTCAAAGGTCAGGTCGTGCAGCTCTTCGACCTTCCTTATTTTGGGGAGCACTCGGCGCGTGGTGGCATCCTCCACCATCTTCCTTTTTAATACCTCAAGGCATCCATTTGAAGGCTCAAGGGTTTTTAAAGAGCCTGGTTTAGTTCGCTTGCCGCAGGGCCCCTTTTTACCCGTTTGCGTTTTGGCATTTTTGACCTTGACTGTGGTCTGGGCCCGGTAGTCAAAAATGGCCACGTCTAGAGATATGGGGTCCTCTGACTTGGCGGTGACTGGATGGGCTCGCAGGTGGTCCGCGAGGTGGTTTCCCACGTTTTAACCCCAGGGAGACATGTTTTACCCGATTTTAGAATGAAAGGGATAGGCATCGGTTTTCCTATTTAGATTTCGCACCTCAACCTGCGAAAATCCCACGCCCAGAATCAGCAAGTATCACCAAAGTATAATCCAAAGCAATGGGATAACATAATAAATAATAGTGGTAATAATGAAAAATAACCGAGAATAAATAAAATGATCAATAGGTAGGTCGATGAATAACAACCAAAATACTCAATTATGACCGTTGAACTTGTCAAATTCTGGGCGCTACCTAAAAAGAAATATTGCGGGTACATGCAATTAAAAAAACATTTGTACACCTAGCGACTTACTTGGTATTATACAGGAAACGGTACAAGAGCACAACAGTTACACGTTTAGTTCCAGTGGCATTAACTGACAACTGGCTTGGATCATACTTTGAAAATTCGCAACTTCTACGTTGAAGGAAAACAAATACGTCCTTAACAATGTTGTGCTTAATATATTGAAACTTTAGACGTGAGGTATACCTTAATATTTTTAATTTACAGTTAAATAATTATAGCTATGGAAAAATGTTTTTGTTTTTTTTTTGTGTGAACAGTATGTTTTGTTCATTTCCTCAATTTTCGACAAACAGAAATTACTTTTCACATTAACTTTGCTTAAATAGTATGTTGCTTATACATAACTTAATTATGCCCTTTACGTGTATTGCTTGGGCAAGCTATTTATTCTTTTATATCCTAACTTATTTTCTATCGATGCTATATTAATTAAAATTTTTCTTTTCGGATCAGACTCATTTATGGTCTTGACCAATACGGTGTCACCTTCCTTCAGAGCTGTCAACCGATGATCCCTATTGAACTTGGCAGCTCTTTTTAATCCTTTTTTAGAGATATTTTCCTTCGCCATCTCCAGTTTTCTTTCGTAGTTTATTTTTGGGTCATTTGGGGGGAAGTTTAACCAATTCTCCCATGCCTGTTTTGGTTTTTTATGTAAATGGAGTTCTATAGGGGTGAATTCCGTAGTTTCATGGTGCGTTTCATTCATACAACTTTCTATTATTTTTATCCAGCTCCACCAGGAACTGTGGTTTTCTTTCACGAGTGACCTGAAAAACCTAGATAATTCTCGGTGGATTCTTTCCACGATATTTCCTTGTGGGTGTCTTATTGAAGAAAACACTTGTTGAATACTTGTCTCTTTAAGAAAGTTTGACCATTGTGGAGAGGTGAATTGTGTTCCATGGTCGGTTATTATTTTTAGAGGTTTTCCATACTTAGGAAAATGGTCTTTACTAAGTTTGCTAATTACAGCCTTCGTGTTTGCCCTTCTTAATGGATACAAAACCACGAATTTCGAGAATGCGTCAATGGTTGACAGGATGTATTTGAAACCGCCCTTTGATGATGGTAATGGACCATAGAAATCAATTGAGAGGATCTCGTTGGGTTTTTCTGGAAGGTAATTTTGCATTTCAGAAAAACAAGTCTGGTTGCTAACCATGTTTCTCTGACATGAATCACAAGTTGATAACCGTTGTCTAACCATTTTTGCTAGTTTTGGGTAATAGAAATGTTCATTTAGCATCTTGATTACCTTTAAAGAGCCAATGTGGGCGTACATTTCGTGACATTCATCAATCAGGTCACGAATAATGCTTTTGGTCACACATAAACGTTTATTTTCCCCATTTACGAGGTATAGTAAACCATCATAAATCTCATATTTGTTGGTTTTCTTCTCTTTGACCTCATTGATTTTCTGTTGTAGAATAGGGTCCGATTTTTGCTCCTGACTGAAATTTTGAAATTGGTTTCGCAATCTAGATGAAGGCCTTTTCGCCAAAGCATACAAAATTATTTTACCATTGCCATGGTTCACTTTTTGATTATCTTCACTTCCAGATAATCGACTCAAAGTGTCTGCCACTGAGTTATTTTTACCAGGGCAGTGCTCTATTGAAATGTCATAATCTTGGATGGCCATAATCCACCTAGTAAGCCTTCCACTTAAGAGTTTACACGTTTTTAGGAATATCAAAGCCTTGTGATCGGTTCTTATTACGATTTTTCCGCCCATTACATAGGAACGAAATTTTTGTAGGGCCCATACGATCGCCAACAGCTCCTTTTCAGTAGTATAGTATGCCAGTTCAGCACCCTTTAAGGTGCGGCTAGCATAGACGATTGGGCAGGTGTTTCCATCCTCATCGAGTTGGAAAAGTACAGCGCCCAGTGCTAAATCACTTGCATCTGTTTGCAGGTAAAAAAGCATTTTAATGTCTGGGTAGTTTAACAAAACTGAGCTGCAGAAAAGTGTTTTTATTTCTTGAAAAGTTCGCTCTGTCTTGTCATCCCATGACCATTTAATTCCCTTTTTTAATAGTTCCAAAAGTGGAACTATTTTTGCAGCATGGTTTGTGCTGAATTTCGTGTAGAAATTTATTAAGCCTTAAAATCCTCGTAGTTCTTTTAAATTGCGAGGCCGTGAAAAATTTTGGATGGTTTCGATCTTCTCCGGATCTGGTTTTATTCCGGTGGACGTTAGGATGTGGCCTAAAAATTTAACTTCTGATCTAAAAAAGTGCGATTTTTCCAAATTGATGGTCAGGTTATTTTCCCAGAGTCTTTGGAAAAGCAGTTCTAAATGGTGTAAGTGTTGGTTGATGTTTTCGGAAGAGCAGAAAATGTCATCAATAAAGGTCACGTAGAAATTCCCTAGGCCATTAAGTACGAAATCTAGGGCTCTGACCAGGGCTGCTGTGCTTGTTTTGAGGCCGAAAGGCGTTACGCAGAATTCGTAACATTTGCCTTCGTGTAAGAAAGCCGTATATTTTTTTGATTCCTCGGCGAGGGGAATTTGGCAGAAGCTACTTGTCAGGTCCATGGTTGACATTATTTTGCTTCCTCCACATCGTTGAAATAGTACTTCCGTTGGTTCATCACATTCGTAGTCATTAATCATAATGTCATTTAATTTTCGAGCATCCAAACAGATTCTTACGCTTCCATCTTTCTTTAAACTCGTTACCAATGGATTTATGTAGGGACTATTCGATCTACGAATGATTCCCAGTTCCAGTAAATTATTTATTTCAGCAGTAACCAGCTCTCTCAAACTCATCGGGATGGGATAGGTTTTGATGATGAAAGGCTGGTCATCTTTAATCTTCAACTTATGTTCATATATTGAAATCCGTCCGGGTTTTTTTAGGAATATGACTCTATATTTTTTTAGAACCTCCCAAAACTTCCTCTTTTCTTCTCCATCAAGTAGTTCGCATCTTGCCACCTTTTCTTCAATTTCATCATCCGTTATGCAGTATTTTTCTTCGATTTGATCATATTCCTTCACATTTCTAAAATCTTCGTTTTTTTCTGGGTAGTTTTCTTCAATTAGTACGTCTTTTGGATCAATACTTGTTAATTCCCCGTCAGGCTCCATATTTATTTCATGGATAATCTTGATACTTTTTTTTTTATTATTTAAGAATTTAATTTCGGTTTGTTTATCCTCATTTTGGAGTATAATATAATTTTGATCCATATCAATTCTTCCCTTTAATTTTTTGAGTAAATCCGCGCCCAGAATGCAATTTTTATTCAGTTTTGGTATTATTATAAATACACTAGAATACGTTTCTTCGTTTAAGTTCAAATCTGCATACAATTGATGCTTCAGTTTTACAGGTTTTACGCCCGTGGCGCCCACTACGCTCATGCCAACAATTGGCAATATCTCGCAATTCTTAAATTTATTTTTATTGTTTTCAAAGAAACTTTCAGATATACAGGTTTTTCGCTGCCAGTGTCGATAAGTGCTTCGGTTTTAACTCCTTGAATTTTAACCTCGATATTGAGGCACTGGTCAACGGTATCCATAATTTTAACATCTTCTGACTCAAGCAAGTCCTCCCTACCGGTTAATTCTAGAGGTCTTTTCATGTTTTTTGACCCTGGGTTTGCCTCTAATACATTAATATTTAACTGCCCAGGGCTATCTAGTTTCCCTGGTTATTTAATACATCTACATTATTGACCATATTTGAAATCTCTGGTTCGCCATCACTTAATATGTTCGGATTTTCATTGCTACGCCCTTGCGCTGTGCGTGGCACATTAGTAACCATACGCATTTTCCTCATTCCTTCATTTGCGTTTCCAGAGTTTCCCCGCTGCGCCCCGCTATCGCCGTTTCGAGGCTGCCTGAATTCGTCAACGCCTCTATACGTGGTGTTTACATTATTGTTACGATGATACACACCATTTTGCACATATCCATAACCGTTTGGCCTCGAATTATAATTTCTTTCTTTCATAGCCCGCCCATTATTATCGTGGGCCCGGTCTGCGCCAAGATGGACTGGAATACTTAAATCACGCCTATCAAATCGAGAGTTATTACCAGCAAAAGAAGTTGGATAATTTTTATATCCGTTTGGGCTGAAACCTGATCCACGATCACAATTTATATTTTGTTGAACATTATTTGACATTATCTGATGATTGTTAGGATTTACACGTATTTGATTATTGCGCTGTCTATAATCGTTCCCACGAGAGGGATGTGTCTGCGCGTAAACGTTTGGGAAAGACGTATGATTATAAAAATTTTTGGAGCCATTATTGCCGTTATTTAAATTCGATGGCCCGGCTTGATCGAACGCGTCAAGCAATTCAATTAAATTATCGTAAGTCTTTATATTTCTCATAATCATGGCGGTACGTACATCATCATTATAATGCCTAGATAGTTTAGCCACGATTTCTGCCTCTGAGGGTGGTGGAATTAGATCCTTGGCGTTATTTATCGTTTTAATTGCATATTCTACTCGCGTTAGATTGCTATTAGGAATGTATTTTCCAAACTGCAATTCGGAGCTAATCTGAAAACATATATTCTCGTTCCAGTATTTTTTTGTGAATTTTTCTCTGAAAGATATAATATTTTCTTGCTCTGAAGATACCAATTCCCACCACTCTCGAGCAATGCCCTCTAGGCATGCAAAAACGACGTAATTAAAATCATCAGTATTTATGTCGGTTGCGCTTATGTATCGTTCGAAATCTTTTAAAAATCGCATTGGCCTTTCGCGCTTATGCCCAGAGAATTTTGGCATAGGATATTTATTTATCCAAGGTGAGGCTGCTGAAGAACTACTCTGGATTTTTTGTAGTTTATTTTCTAAGACAAACTGGTGGTCTTCCAGGTGCTTGATTCTTTTTTCATGCACCATTTTCTTTGCAATAAGATCACCGCTTAGACAGTGGAGTTCCTCAGAAGCCTCACTCAATGTATTTATTTTAGCTTCAACCTTTTTTACATTTTTCTCCAATTCTAAATTCTTATATTCGCATTCCGCTTTTCGCATTTGGTCGCAACTATCCATCCTGTCTACAATCAAATCAGTGAATTCGCTGAATTGCCTCGCCGTTTTTCGTTTGAAGTCGGATATTTTTTTCGAATTTTTCTTAACCGCGTTTATAACATTAGCTTGATTATTTGCAACGCTTTTTATCTTAACACCGATAGATTTGAGCCTTAACAACATTTGATCGAGATCAGCAATATCTTCTTCATCGGATTCGGTTATTTCTTCAAGGTGCAAGGATGAGCAACATGACTCATTATCGACGGATTCACGCGTTACATTATTCTCATTTAATGATAAGTCAAGCGCCGCATTTTGGCTATCTGAACCCTCGTAATTTCCAGCTAGTAACTGGGTAGTGTTCCTCAACAGCTCGCCCATGTTGAAACTATTAGTCATCATGGATTGAGATTGTTTCAAGGACTTTTTAAGTTGATTGTCAGAGTTCGACATTTTATAGTTCGTTAAATGACAATTAAAGAGGAGTGTGTAATCAGCAGAATAGGATTACAAGAATATTCACTAACGCTTCTCAATTTTGAACCTAGTGATCGACGCTGCCTAACCTGGTTAGCAATTATTATTGCCGAACATTAACCAGTTCCATGAATAATATCTAGCCTATTCTAATTTCCTAACATTATGTTGATAACTTAAATTACTACTATAATCTCCTAACTCTTAGACCTTAAAGGATAATTACTTGGTAATCAGAGGAGAGAGAGAAAAAAAAATTGATAATCAAAATAAAACTTCACTATTATGGAGAAAAAAAAATTTTACCCGTGGACAGCTTGATTTTCCTTATTCTCTTTTCTTTTATTCTTTTGATTTGAATAAGACAAACGCCAGTGGCAACACTTTTTGCATGTTGACTTTTACTAAAAGAAAATTCTTAGTGACTTTATGTCAATATTTTTGATTTAAAAAAAAAACAAAAACCTCCATACAAAATCAAAACCGAGGAACATATGCTTCAGTAAAAATTATTCATTTTAATATTTTTTTATTGAGCATTGTATTGAAATTATGATGATTAATTGCCGAATTTACTAAATATTTACCTTCACCTATTTAATATTAGTAAATTAAGCTTATAAAATTTTTTTATTTATGAGTGCTAACAAAAAAATAATTTCCATATCCTCTCATTCAATATAAAATAAAATAAAAAAAAATGTAAATTTCATTATTTTAGTTTTATTTCAAATTAATAATTCAAAATTATCCCACTTATTGCTAGGTAATAATTTTGATTTTATTTAATACATAGGACTTTATTTTCCTTCAATCTACTCTCTCTATTTGTTATTGAGGAGACAGACATACAAATTTCGTATCCCTCATGCACGAGTCATGCTGCTAAATGTCAAAGTCAGCTGAGCCGTAATTATTGACTTCGAGCTGTGTTTTGACAGCGTACCTTCACCCGAGTACTTAGAGTACAACGACCTCGTTCTTTATTTTGCTATCGCACGCGTGGACAAGGAAATTATACTTGTTCATTAGGAAATTATTACGGCGATAGCTTCTATTTGACTTTATTTTTGATTCGCAAGTTCAAACTTTTACTTGTTGCTACGTACAAAGACGATGTTATTTAATTCTAACGGACTACCATTTAATGAAAATATTAATTGCAATTAGAAAACGAGACTAGATGAGAGATCGTGCAAATCTGCTAGTTCAACTAAACGGCTCACGATAGTACGAGCAAGGAGGGCTTCCACCTGGAAATAAACTGGGGTTGAGTTAAGAGCATAACTTGGACTAACAACATAAAAAAAACCATGACTACGCGTTAGCTAAGGACTACTGATATATATATATATATATATATTAGGGAGATAAAATTTGTAACGTTCGAACGTGCAAATTCATCAGCTTCAGACCTGCGTAATTATCAACCTAATTGGTTGGATCGCTATGGTCGTTTTTCATCATTTGTTTCTGCACGATATCCTCCTAATGGCAGACACAATTCCGTTAGCTTGTTTATTCGATAGATAAGGTATATGGAGTAAGGATACTTTTGACAATTGTCCACAATGTCCCTTACAGAAGGCTTCAAAGTCGACGCTTGTCAATGAGGTGTGATGAAATTTCTAAATAATTCTGCGATGCCTCTCACGAGTACAAAGCAGTCCCATTTAGCAGCAGGCAGGTATAAGGTAGGATAAGAAGAAACCGCAATGTCCCAATTGGCTTCAAAGCGGTTATATTCTTCCGTGATAGGATATTTTACGAACACCTCCGATGTAACTATTTACTCGATTCCAAAGTAACTGTCGTGGAGGAATCTATCGAAGGAAAAAGCTATTTCTTTCCGCGTTATTTTCACGGCACGAGAACTTAATTCACAAACTATCACCATCCCATGATTTACCTTTAATAGGATGCTCTTAACTCCCTAACCAGAAGAGTTGGTTCGCATGTAGCAAACGGATTCTCAAAGTCTATCGTCCAAGTGATGCTACAATGCACCCGGGCGAGAGACGAGCTCCGTTTTTCTTCAAATGAATATTTCGAAACGCGACACTTCGACCTACCTGGAAGTAGGTGTACCTGGCGAAGTGATTCTCGTCGAGTCCTGACTTCCCTCGTCACCTCGGTCGATTTCTAATTTGTCCCTATCAATCCCTACCTATGTGAATTTGGCAAAAGAAGGGCTAGCTTAGTCATTTCCAATTTATTTCAATCACCCTATGGGGAGCCAATAAGAATTGTTAAAAGGGGTTCATTGGAAAAATTACGTTTTTTATTGAGTAATTAATATTCAGCTACATTATTTGGTTTCCACGGTGCGCGCTTCGCTGCGTGTTAAAAAGAACTTTTCCTCATATTTTTAGCTTGGCCAGATCCCGAGAAATATGGCCTTTTGCATTTGATGCATTCAGGTATAAGAAGAAAAGAGAAGACCTGATATTAGTGAAAGAAAATATATCCACCTGTCATCACTTCACGAACGGCCTTGGCCCACTGTTTAGGTGCGAGACATAGACACCAATATTTTCATTGGTTTAAATGCCTCACTGGTTAAGCAAACTTGCGCCAGTGCTTGCTTGAGGTAATTTATTGAAATTAAATAAGATTGTTTCATAAATTTAATGTTGTGATTCTTATAAAGTAATAAGTTCAAATATATATATGTAGGGTTTAAATTGTAAGCGATATTTCCCACAAATAAAGACTGGATCGTCTCAGTAAGTTACAAATATTGCATGTTTCCCCTTTTATTCACTGAAGCCTGCTGCAAGCGACAGTTAATACGTGATATTAATTCATTTTTCCACTGATTGATAAATTTCTAAACTGGTTTAAAAAAACGACTATAAAGGATAAAAAAAATAAAAGGATATATTTATATAATTATTATATTATTATTATATTTTATATTAAAAATGATATAATGAATACTTGTGCTAAGAAACCAGACTTGAAGTATCCTAGAGCAAAAGTTTGCAAGCCCTGCTATAAAGAGATTATCTACTGGAAATGACCATGCCAAACTATTAACTGCCATTTCTACTTGGAATTTAATTTTTGCCTTATCAAGATAACTTTTTCTACTGTAAATTGTAAAAATAAATACTCCTCAGAAATTAATAAAAAAAAACCTACTAATAGAGACTGGAGCGTCTCAATATAATTAAACGAACTCTTACGGACCTGGAAAATTGAAGTTAACAAAGCTCTCCCTCTCCAATTGAGTTTAGAGAAACTCAGAAAAATACCCTTTTGTTCAGTTACTAAAAACAAGAAAACTAAAGAGCAAATCATAAAACTGAACCCCATGGTTGCATTTCCAGGACCCGCTAGAGTTCAGGCAAGAGACAGATTTCTTTGCGACATATTTTAAGGAGTGAAAGAGCTAGCTATAATTTATGATTCCTCACGATCTCTAAATCCTCAAAGGAACCATATGTTGGGATTTCTTGGGAATTTGGTGGTAACAATGGTCACTGTCCCGCGTTTAGGCCAGAAAATTGCGCGCTTCTCTCACGCCCCCACCGACTGCAATTGGCTGAGCGAAGTCGCGAGGGTGGATTTTGTGGTTGGGAATGCATGTTGCAACCCCCAAAAACGGCTCCTTCACCTTTCGCAGATCAGTGATCCCAGAATGCGTAAGATTTTTGCTCCCACCATGGATCCCACCAGCTCATGGTTTCTTCCTCGCTCTACTGCACGAAGTTGGTTGAATGAGGAAGACGCAATGAGCTGGTGGGATGCATGGTGGGAGCAAAAATCTTACGCATTCTGGGATCACTGTCGCAGATTCAGATTTGCTTTTGACTTCGATCACTCGGGTTGCGATCGCTCTACAAGAATCGGTCACGATTTTTTTCCAGATAAAATTTCTATGTTAAATTAAATCAGATTGATAAGTTTAATGTTGTGATCAATTGGATAAAATCGATAAGTTTTAACGTTGTAATTAAGTGCTTATAATTGTTTATTTGTGACTAGTTTTAATAAATTGGTGTATTACCCTATCGAACTGTTCAGCTGACATAATAAATTGTTAAGTGGTATTTTTAAACATAGAATGAAGCTACTCTTTATTTCGAATCTACCCGCCGTTATAAAAAACCCAGGCTTGTTGTTTAAATAGCAAAACGCAGCAACGACCCCACCATATATTTGGAAGATTGTCATTCCTGCCTGGGAAGTGACATTTTATTGGTGGCAGCGGTGGGATTGCTGCACCTGGAAGAGGGAGACTTAAATTTTGACACGTTACACGTCTACCTCAAACCACACTCAGGAGAGAAAACTCGAAGACACGAACTTCAAACATTGGATCCAAGTTTTATCAGGAGAAACCGACCTACCATTCGAAAACTGATTCTGGAGATGAAATTCCTTCTTAATCAAATGGTCAAGTAGGACGTTCTTTATAAATCTGGATGAATTTTGTCGAAGACTATCACCTTATCCTAGAAATCCCGATACTAAAGACCCACCCAAACTGAGCGAATTATTTTCTGCTCGAAGTAACCCTTTGATTTCAACGTTGTATTTTAGGACTGACGATCGTACCTGAAGTGCGATCCACCGCTGGAGATCGAACGCGCCCGTGACCTAACGGGGGAGGATCGCGCGTGAAGCATGATCTATCGAGGGACATTAAATCGCTCCAAGGACGGATTACGGCATAAATCAGAAGAGATAATCATCGGGTCATCGAAGAAGATTGTGTAATTTAGTAATAGTGAATAGTGACCCTTATACATATACAGGGTGAGGCACATAAAGTGTTACAGAGCGATAGCACTCAAGCTATTGACCATATCCAAAAATGTTTCAAACAAAAGTTTCAGTGTTCGAGAAGGTGATCATACTGGACCACCCTATTCTTTTATCGGTAGAGACGCTGAAGCTACGTCAAGGTCAACTACACTTTTTTAAATGGAAACATGTATTTTTTTTCAATGACATTATTACCGATTTTAAGACGAATTCATCGACCTACAACACAAGATCATTCTAGTCACGCAAAGTATGAAAATAGTCGAAAAATCGAAACATATATGAATAATCACTTTGAAAGGATCCACTAACCTTGGTTAGGGTCTACCTACAGAAGATGCTCGAAGTGATGACCCTCGACTTGTAAGCACTTGTTAATTCGCTGATGAAAAGACCATCTAACTACAGCCAGCATTTGTGGTGTAATTTCGGTATATGCTCGGCGTATTCTTTCTTTCATGCCGTCAGGCGTGGTAGGTGCTACCGCCATTACGTGTCTCGTATCTCATTCATCACGTGTATTGAACACAGAGCATAATGGGGTGTTGCACCGTCGTGTTGCATCCACTTATTCATGCGAACATGCAAAGGCACGTCTTCCATTAATTTTCACATTTCCCGTATTTGCGAAGTTAGCTTTATCAGCAAAAAGCACATGGGCCCAAAATGAGACAACTGTGCGCATTTTTATACGAATCCAATTACAGAAATTAACGTGTTTTAGGAAATCATTGCCGTACAAATCAGTGTTCGCAGAACGTAGACGTAAACACTGAAACTTTTGTCTGAAACATTTTTGGATATGATCAATATCTATCAATATCAATAATCGCTCTGTAACACTTTACGTGCCTCACCTTGTACAGTGAAATTGTGTTGTGAATATGGATTAATAAAGCAATCCACGTCAACTACATCGAGTAGTGAGTCCTAGATTTAATAATATTATCGACGAAACGGAAACCGCGAAACACTGAGGAAGTGTCTCGATAGGAACACGGAAACCCGCCGAACACGAATGTACGCAGGGATGCGATCCCACCACCCGATCCAACTCTTGTTTCCAACACTCTGTCCGCGACTCAAACTTCTGTAAGGAAAATGTGAGAGGGTATTAGATTCGCGAAGGAATTGATTCCTCGGTTCGATGGAACGAACATGTCCGTTATAATGTTTATCGTTCAATGTAAGGTTGCAGGGGCCCTTTTGGAACCCCATGAAATGCCTTACCTGACAATATTAAATAGGAATAAAATAACAGGACCAGCTCGGAAGTATATCCAGGATAGGCTAGGAGCTACTCTAGATAATATTTTCCGCATTTTACAAGGCATTTACATGCCTCGATAGGATACTAGTCAGTTGACTCGAGAGTCAATGCTTCTATTTTAAAGAAATGGGGCATATTAAACGATATTGTCCCAGACTAGAAAAAGAACAAGATTCGACAAATTTTTGTACTTAATGTACTGCGCAGAACCACACCGCGGAAAATTGTTTTTTGAGAAAAAAACACGCAAAAGAAATACAGGTTAGGACGAAGAATATCTCATATTCTCATATTTCTCGATTCGGCTGCCCCCGAGTTATTCATTCGGACCAAGGTATCAACTTTACCTAAAATATTATGAAAACATTTTGTGAAATCTTCCAAATCGATAGAATCACCTTTACGGCATTCCAACCCCAAACTTTAGGCTCCCTGGAACAAAGCCACATTACTCTGATCGAGTATTTGAAGAATTTCGCGATTAAACAAAATTGGGACGAGTGGTTGAGATACGCGATATTTTCTCACAATACTTATGTTCATAAATACACTGAATTCACATCACATGCCCTTGTATTCAGAAGAGAAGCAAGACTCCCTACTAGTATTTCGGACAATAAAGTACCACCGACTTATGTAGAATTCATAAAGGAATCATTCCTCCCTGTCTCTAGGCCTTTGCGGCACAGAAGAAGCTCCTCTGCTTCGCGTTGCAGGAACCCGCGAGATGACCCTTCTCACCGCTTCTCCAGCAGCACCTGCTGCGGTCTGGCCCTTGACAGTCCGCCGCTATGTGGTCAAAGCCAAGGCCGCGGAAGCACCGGTTCACCTCCTTTTTCCTGCGGACTCAACAGGAGACCCACCCGTTCTTGACGTGGGCCCCCTTGAGCAGCTTCAGAACTTGCCTACTCCAGAAACACATACGCCTTCCGGTTTCCTCTATAGGGTGTCTTACTAAAAGACACCCTTAGCTCCAGCTCCGGCATCCTCAAAGTCTTCCGCTTCAATGGTTGGTTCCAGGTCGGCAATCTCGACCTTGATCCTGGGGATGAGATGAAGGACTGCCCCCCTGGCTCCAACCACCTCTTTAAAGGCAGTATTGAGCCTCTCTCTGCTTTTTGTGGAACATCTGAGTTCCACCAGCAAATTCTTGGAGCGCGTCTTCCTAATTCCCTGGACTGTGGTGCCCAGTTAGTCAGGGTTGACGTGCTTTTTGAGTTCGCGTAAGATAGAATCGTAGCTCATTCCCTCTGCTGGTTTCATGAGCACCGCCTCTGGGCACGCACGGCGAGATTCCTCCAGCTTCTTCTCTTTCTTCTTCTTCTTTCGGAGGTCCTTGCTGTCAGGGACCTCCACCCACTCCTTTTCTTTGTTGGAGGCTCTCGGCCTCTTTTCTGCCGGCTTCTTCGCCACAGACACATAAGGGCTCGTTGTCGACTCTCTCGGCCGTTTGCGGATTTCCGATGTAGACCTCGCAGCCGGCTGGGGGAGGGTTCTGCTACCCTCATCCGCAACGTACGTTTTGGTGGTCTTGCCTCCTTGATCTTTTGTACCATGAGGCCTTTCATCAGGTACTCGAAGGAGTCGAGGTAGCAGACGGTATCCTCTATATCATATCCTGAAAAAGTTCTCCATCTTCTCCAGGGCCGATTCCACATTCCTTGGGATCTCCAACTGCTTCTTGTTCCGCTCGTGGAGCCAGTCCTGGTACTGCCATACCTGGGACTTATCTGTCTCGAACGGATCCACCGTCTCCTCCGCCACGTCCAACTCGCCTCCAAACATCTCATCACACATTGTTTTATTTAAATTTTTACACTCCATTTTTATTCCTATGATTAGCTAGGGAAATATTCAGTCCGCCCATGCAGAGCCCCGCATGCAGGGGTAAGGGTAAGGCCTCAATACTCTAGGAGGTGGCCTGGTTTCCTAAAGACACCGTGTGAGATACCACTCCCTGGTGCCATGCAGCCCTCGGCACGGTAGTTAACACGTCGGCTTCGGGGTTATTCCTTCGGGACCATCCGAAGGATCCGTTTTGTATCCGTATTCAGCAGTAAGCCTCGGTACAGGGCCCCTCTATCCGCAACCTGAGGACGCGCCCGGTGGCCTGTTCTAGGGCCCCCTGATCGGTTTCCGAGAAAACCAATGCAGGACCTGGGTAATATTAATAGTAGTAGTGATAGTAATAGTAATAATAAATAAATACTCAATTATGTAATGCAATAACCCTAAATGGATAGGCTTGTATTCAAGCTTACGCAAGAATTATTTTAGATGTTATATAAATCTACGATTTATCAATGCGAATACCTATTTGTAATAATCATAATTATGCATGTATACTAACATACAACTGATAACATTCATATTTTAGGATAGGAAATTCAAATAGAATAAGATAGAGTAGGAATAATTTTATCCATATAACAAACCTAATACTTTTTTCGAAAAGCCGCTTTCTGTTGAGCGACTTTTCTTTTCTAAAGAGGAAGGTGTAACATGCGAATAAAATGCTAATTAATTAGAGCGCCACCTATAGGTTATGAAACGAGCTCTTTCTCGCGATTATCGAATCAGCGTCATGAACTCTACCCTATCCACATACGCGGGCGATTTCAAATGTAAGATCGGAATTATAGTAATAAGTATAAAACGAAATGTTGATAATAAAATGATAAATTGTAAATTACAAGCTACAGAATAAGATCTCGTCTTTTGCCCTTCGAAGAAGTCTCTTTTCAAATATGATATATAGTTAAACGAACTGTTACGGATCTGGAAAATGTAAACATCCCTGACTTTTACAAGTTTTGAGAAACAAATTGACAAACTTTCTAAAACTCATAAATTTAAGTTAACAAAGCTCTCCCTCTCAAATTGAGTTTCAAGCAACTCAGAAAAATGCCCTTTTGTTCACTTACTAAAAACAAGAAAACTGAAGAGCAGATCATAAAACTGGACACCATGTTTGCATTTTCAGGACCCGCTAGAGTTCGGGGACGAGACAGATTCCTTTGCGACGCATTTTAAGGAGTGAAAGAGCTTGCTATAATTTATGTTTCCTCACGATCTCTAAATCCTCAAAGGAACCATATGTTGGGATCTCTTGGGAACTCGGTGGTAACAGTGGTCACTGTCTCGCGTTTAGGCCAGAAAATTGCGCGCTTCTCTCACGCCCCCACCGACTGCAATTGGCTTAGCGAAGTCGCGAGGGTGGATTTTGGGGTTGGGAATGCATGTTGCAACCCCGGAAAACGGCTCCTTCACCTTTCGTAGATTCAGATTTGCTTTTGACTTTGATCACTCGGGTTGCGATCGCTCTACAAGAATCGGTCGCGATTTTTGCCGGGATAAAATTTCTATGTTAAATTAAATCAGATTGATAAGTTTAATGTTGTGATCAATTGGATAAAATCGATAAGTTTTAACGTTGTAATTATGTGCTTATAACTGTTTATTTGTGACTAGTTTTAATAAATTAGTGTGTTACCCTGTCGAACTGTTCAGCTGACATAATAAATTGTTAAGTGGTATTTTTAAACTTTGGAAGGTTGTCATCCCTGCCTGGGATGTGACGACATGAAAAAACACTGACGCGCATATTTCTGCGCATCCAATGTCTCGTCGGCAGTTGGAACTGGTTAAAATCTGTAAAATCTACAGATTTCTTCCTTCAAATTTACGAAAATGCAATGCTCAGAATCAACAGATTTTATAAGTTGTAAATATAACAGATTCTTCCTGCAAACGTTAGCAGATAACTCTAACAGAAACTTGTCTGTAGATTTTACATATAGAGTTGTAAGATTTACAGATTTTATCTGTTTTCGTAAAACATTTTGTCTGCTAGAATAGCGGAAATGTCCAGCAGAATTGAATCTGTAACTTCAAAACATTCATTTTTCTCCGTGTAACACGTGGATCAATAAGTCCCGGGACTAACTAGGAAAAACAGATTTTTTTGGCAAAACTCGACTTTATTCATCAACGTAGTCTCCTTCAAAAGCAATACAATCAGTCCAGCGCTTCTCTAACATTTAAATACCTTTCTTGTAGAACGATTTATCTTTGGCCTCGAAATAAGTGTTCGTTTCGGTGATGACATCCTCGTTGGAGTAGAATCTCTTTCCTTGGAGCATTTTTTTGAGGTCTGCAAACAGGTAGTAGTCGCTGGGGGCCAGATCCGGTGAATTAGGTGGGTACGGAAGCAATCCGAAGCTCAATTCATTCAATTTCGCCATGGTAGCGAGCGACTTGTGACACGGCGCATTGTCTTGGTGAAAGAGCACTTTTTTCTTCTTCATTTGGAGCCGTTTCTCACCGATTTCGTTCTTCAAACGCATCAATTGGCCAATGTAACGTTCGCTATTGATCGTCTTACCTTTTTCAAGGTAGTCGATAAACAAAACTCGATGAACATCCCAAAATAGTGAGGCCATAACCTTACCGGCCCACATTTGCGTTTTTGGCCGCTTTGGACGCTTCTCACCGACTGCAGTCCACTCGGTTGACGACCGCTTTGACTCCGGAGTGTAGTGATGGATCCAGGTTTCGTCCATTGTCACATATTGACGCAAAAAATTCGGTTTATTTTGGCGAAACAACTCCAAACAGCGCTCTGAATCAACGACACGGTGTCGTTTTTGATCCACCGTGAGCAAATGCGGCACCAACTTTTACAACAGCTTCCGCAAAATAGCGTACACACTGCGGAATGATATCTTTAAGGTGACAGCTATCTCACGCATTTTTAATTTACGGTTTTCGAAAACGATTTGGTGGACTTTTTTTATGGTTTCCGGTGTAACTACCTCATTTGGCTGGCCGGAGCGTTCAGCATCTTCAGTGTCTGTACGACCACGTTTGAACTCAGCATAACACCGACAAATAGTTGGTTTTGATGAAGCAGAGTCCCCGTAGCACTTTTCAAGCCATTACTGAACTTGCACTCTGTTTTTTTTTTCATCAAAAAGCAATGGTAAATCAACACACGAAATTGTTTCGAATCCATTGTTTTGAGAATATCAAGACTAGCGTCACTTAAATCACTGTAACTCGTGGACCAAACATCAGAATGTCATGAAATTTTGACAGGTATCTATTGAAGGTTGGTACTTATGAAAAATCACAGAGAACTTTTGTTGGCAACGCCATCTATGTGTCAGTCCCGGGACTTATTGATCCACGTGTTTGTATACGCAGAATCTTCCAATCGAATCTTCGGTAATAGAAATTAACCCAATTGAAACGAGACGCAGACAATACATGAGTGGTACGGAGAGAACGATTTGTAGGTTCTATTGTGATAACGTCCAATATCATTATATTGTATTTATTATTGTACAATGAATGTTATAATACTTGTAAAATCTTCTGGAACTACGAAGCTTATATCAATGAAGGGCCACTAGCAATAACTCGCCGAGCGCTCGAGATGGCGGAAAACTATTGTCCACGCACGAAATACATCGCTGCCAGATCCGCAATAATAAACAAATGTTTCTGAAAATTTCCAGAAAACTTCCTTTAACGGTAAGAAACAACTTTTAGGCTGGAAATTTTCCGAAATCGAAAATTTATTAGAGACTTTCTACCGGGACAACCACAAAAACATGGTTTTTTACTTACATTAAAATATTATTTAAAGAAAAATGTTTCGATATATTTCATTTAATACATTGGCTCCGCTAAAGTATTCCGCGTCTAATGATAGAAGAAAAAAAACGATTTTATCAAAAATTGAACGTGTAATAGAAATTTGTGTTTTGAAAAACACTGATTTTCGATCATTTTTGATACCGAAAAATTGAGTGTTTTTAATTTTTATCTAAAAAAACGTATAAACGCATACGTATAAAACGTATTCTATTTTATGTGACCGGTGCGTTTACGAGTTTTTATGCGTACACTCGAATCTAATCTGGTATTGTAGTTGCTTGCGGCGCTAGTCATTACACTTGATATTTCGCGACTAGTCCCGGCCATTTTGATTTTATCGATCTTATGTAGTAGTAGCGTATTGGAATAGAGCATGCGCAGTTCAAATGTACAAGGCTTTGTCAGTAGGGTGCTAACGCTGTACGAAGAAGAAGAAGAATAAGAATAAGATTGTGCTCCGCTGTATCGCAATAGGCGCATGTGCAGTTCAGTTTTTACATTATGCTCCTCTGTATCGTAATACACAACATTATGTTACTTTCAACTTTCGCATAAAAACGCGTAAATGCGCTGGAGTCGCATAAAAATATACTTGTATATTATTACTCGTACTACAATTATAATAAACCAATCTTTTATTCAATCACAAAAATATTAGAGTTTTTCGTTTATTCTACTTTATATAATTTATTTACAAGTTTCACATAATCTAGTTATAATCATAATAAAAATGTATACTAAATATTAAGAAAGAATTATATTATATATATCATTAATCATAATTATATTATATTGTGTGTGTGATTCGTATAATGTAGTAAAATTGCATAGCTTCAAACAAATCCTGAAAACAAATTAATTAATCAATCAAGACACATATTAGAAGTTTTGAATCTCAAATCGATTTTAAAACCATTGCAAAACTACTTTATTTCAATCGAATTGAAAGTATAAGAATACTGGAACTACACGTTTTGTTTGAAGTCCTGTAAAACTACCTTGAGTTTCAAATACAGACATTAGCTATATAAATAAAATAAGATCGAAATCGCTAAAAGTCCGAACAACTGTACGCATAGAGTTAGATCATTTTAAGTTGTGCAGACTAAAATCACAATTGGATCAACAATATTCATAATATGTATAAATGCCTTTCACCCAGCTCTATTTTATAGTTCGTTTCAGGCCCAACTACACTTTGAGAGTTGGTTTTAAAATGAATTATAATTGCGTAAAAAGTACCCGCGAAAAAAAAGTTGATCTTGTTAGATCTGGTCAGATCAAATTCCCAGGTCTAACCAGATCTTGATTTTGTCGATATCTGACCAGATCTACTTTGAATGTGATCAGATCTACTTCAGATCTGATCAAATTAACTTTAGATCTGATCAGATCTGGTCAGATCTCGACAAAATCAAGATCTGGTTAGATCTGGGAATTTAATCTGATCAGATCTAACAAGATCAACTTTTTTCGCGGGTACTTGAAAATTAAGGTCAACTTCAATGACTAATGCAGTCTCAAATGTTTCAAAACTACTTTTTGTAAATGCATTCACAGTTTTAAAATAGATATATATTATTATTCACCTGTGATATAAAACGTTATTCGAATAAATTAATCAATTAATTTTGTATATTACCAAATACATCTATTTATAAAAATATATTTGATTATTCCTTTTATTTGAAAAACATTCATACTTACTATTTAAAGACTTTATGATCTTTTTTCAGGTTTTGAATATCTTCAAATATAAGAAAACTGAAAAAACTGTATTCTTACTTCACTTTTGGACATGGACGATTTCGTCCGAAAGACTCTCGAAAGTTTCGGGCTTTCTTCGTACATAAAAGTTTTAGAAAGTGAGTTTCTATAATATACAGTGTGTCCCAAAAGTAACCGAACTTTATATTTAAATCATACAACATGCAGCGCCATCCATTTAAAATTTGCAGCATTAAATAGATACATCCATTCTCTTAAAACGCACCAAAATTAATGTAAATCGGATGACAGATGTGAAATTTACATCCAATTCAATAAAAGAAAAAGTGTGCTAATTTTAAAAAAAAAAAATGGAACAAAGAGCAAATAAAAAAATTTTTGTTAAACTTGAAAAAAAAATCGCTGAGATATACGAATTGATGAAAAAAGTTTATGGTGATGATTGTTGAGTCCTACTCAAGTTTATACGTGGTTTACACGATTTAAAAATGGTCGTGAGGATTTAAATGACGACGTAAGGCCAGGTCGTCCAGAAGCTAGTAATCGTGCTGAATTGGTGGAAAAAGTCCGTGAAATCATTGGTATCGATGCAAATTTTACTACGAGAATCTTGGCTGAGGAATTAAATACGAGTAAAAACACTATTTGGAGAATTTTAACTGAAGATTTGGGTAAAAGAAAGGTCTGTGCACGTTTTATTTCACATCAGTTAAATGTACCACCTAACAAGACCAAAAAAGTTAACGAATTTTTTATGGAAAAACGGATTTCTCTCATCAACCACCCTCAGTATTAGCCTGATCTATCACCATGTGACTATTTTCTATTTCCAAAAGTGAAAACCAAGATGAAAGGAGCACTTTATGATGATATCCCAGCCATTCAAGCAGCCGTAACCGAGGTGCTGAAGAACATTTCTATATATGACATAAAAAAATCTATGCATGCGCTGGTTGATCGTTCCAAACGTTGTATTTGAGTCTAATGGCACCTATTTTGAATAAATAATAACTTTCAAAGATAATATAATGTATATCTTACTCTATATCCAAAATGTTCGGTTATTTTTGGGACACACTGTGTACATTAATAAAAGAAGAATTTTAAAAAATCTCGGAATGATAACTTCCAAAAAAGCCAAAAATGAAGGTATATTCATTTTAAAATATTACGATTTATGCATTACGATGAGTGGAAAAAAAAATTTCGGTGCAAAAAGTGGCTAGCAGCGAAAAGCTTCATTAGTTTCTTCAATGGTCTGAATTTTTAATTGAAACATATATCGCTCTCTCATCTGCAGGTGATGAAATAATAGATATAGAGGAAGACGTACAGGAGATGCTTAGTTATCTGGAAAATCATATGGAACCAATAACTGATTTAATTCCCAAATGGGAAAAAACTTTTACCGCAAGTGGACTGATAGGAAAATATGTTCCAATGAATACTTATTTTAACAAGTTTAAGGGTTTAAAATGTCAAAACGAATATGTTTGGGTATACTTAATCAATTATCATTTGCTGCATTATCACGTAGTTATAAATAGTAAAAGAATAGTTAACAGATTTCCCTTTTTTTTTTAATTTTCGTATTTTTTCAGATTGAAACTGACTTTCAATTCTTGCACGATAAACATGCCAACAAACTTTCTGAAAAATGGCCCAGCTTGGCAGTTGACTTGATATGCATTGCAAGAAATCGCGTGAAAAACTTCAAAGGGAAAGTAGCGCGAAGGAAAAAGTGATATTGAGGAATTTTTTAGAAAATATGGTGATGTTACCAAACCAGGTTTTATTTATTGCAAATTAAATTGGCTATTAAACTTTATTTATAAACTCATATTTAATATGCTATACATTCATTCATTATTAATCGAGTTTTAATTATTTATTTCATATGAATCATTTCTTTTTAGGAAAAGTGGAAATAGTGTCCCTATTACTACTACCTCTTTTGCTACCAACCGCTAGGTTCAAAACACTTGACGGAACTACATGAAGACCTTCGATACTTGAAGTGCAAAGAGGATTTCTAGCATATGCTTTGGTATAGTATAATCTAAATTTTTAAACATAAACAGAAAAACAATGCTTTAAAAGCTGTGGATATTTGCTACAAATCTTTCTCTGCATTGAATGCAACTTATCCAGTGGAAAGCAAGGATATCTGGTCATTTCTACAAAGGCACGTGTATGAGATGGCAGATTCTGAGACTAAACAATTCACGGCTGTCAATAAGCTAATAATAACACTGAAGAAGATTGAAAATCAAGTAACTGATCCTTTCCTTTCGAGTGAGTAATGTTATTGAGTTTTATTTTTCACCAAAGGTTCGTGTAAAAGTTTTGGTTCATCTGTGTAAGTGTTAAATTATTTTTATATTTTACGTACTAAGTCGTCTGTACTACAAATAAGATTTAAGACTGTTATCCGTCTACAATTAATCGTTGAAATATTGATAAGTGAGTCTTAAATAACTTTGTATTTTAGTAATTAAGTCACTTCAACTCTTTTTCTTGACTTGATTTTCAAGGGTTCATATCCTAATGTATTAGGTGCCAAAGTTCTTAACGTGATAGACAAATCAACTAAGTACAAGTGCTGAAAGTATTATTATTAAGAAAAACCGTGAAAAGTATTGAAGTATAAAAAATAATATACATATCTAAGACTCGTAAAAATATGAAGTGTTTCAAATGTGATATGGCTTGTGAAACGACAAATAATTTGTTATTGCATTTAAAACGTGTGCACAGTCTACAGAAAAAAGATCTCTACAAGTGCACAGTTGATGATTGCTCACGTATTTATAACAGTCTTGATTCGTTTAGAAAACATTCGAGCACTCACTACGAAACTAATACCGCTCCTCTTGCCAGGAAAGAAATTACTAAAAATCTGATTAATCTGGACGCTCCAGTGTTTAAATTATAAAATTACAATGTTTCCCTTGGTGACTCAGGACAAAGTGATGTGCATATTGCCGAGCCGACATGCAGTGAAAATATTAGTACTTACCCGGAAGATGAAATTAATTTGAAACAAGAAGTTGCGTCAATTATATCTGCATTATACGATAATCCTATAGTTCCTAGAAATATTGTTCAATCTGTAGTGGATGGTATAAACATGTTTTACGAATTAAAGAGAAATTAGGGAAAGAATCAAACTTAGTAGAACAGTCTATTGATCCCAACAATTCTTTAACTCAAATTAATGAAATAATTGATAGTGTTTCTAATCCTTCTAAAAATTTAAATACCGAGCATTAAAGAATAAAATATTTAGAGGAAAATTACACCCAAGTACTTTATGCTGTTTTTTCACTCAATTTCATGTTCCCCGAGAACGATCTCCGGGTATTGGAAGGATCTCCTGTCCATGACCAACAAAGCCTTGGTCTTTTCAAGGGCCATTTTCAGGCATCTGCTATCCAACCAATGCTTTGCCCGCCTCAGACTTTCATTGATCCTCAACTCCAGGATTATGACGTCATCAGCGGCGCACACGACAAGTGCGTCATCCGTGAAGCCGATGATGCTCGCGGACCCACCCGTGACCCTTGAGGGGCGCCACATGTCATCTCTTCTTTGAGAGACCACTTGTTGCCCTCGTATATTACCCACCTGTCCCGCAGATAGTCATATATCATTCGCAGCAGGTAGTCTGGAACCTTTTCCGCTTCATCGCCTCGATGCAGATGTTCCACCTCGCGGTATTGAACGCATTGCGTGTGTCAATGCTGATCAACGCGCAGAATCCCTTACGCTTACCAGTTGTTCCTCTTCTTGCTTTAGTGGCGATATCCACCACTGGCTGGATGGCGTCAACTGTGGACCTGCCTTTCCGAAAACCGAACTGGTTTTCCGAGAGACCGTTCTCGCCGACCAGGAGGTCGAGTTTGCAGGATCATTTCCTCTAGAAGCTTCCCCATTGTATCAAATAAACAAATAGGTCTATAGGATGAGGCATCTTCTAGAGGTTTGATGCCCCTCCTTAGAAGGACCAACCTCTGCCTCTTCCAGTCTACGAAGAACCTCCCCTTCCGAAGACAGGAGTTGAAGGCTTTCAGGAGGATCTGCTGGTAGGCCCCGCTCACCTCTTTGAGGATCTCGTTCGGCACCCCGTCGATCTCCGGCACTGTATTTGCCTGAAGCATCCCACCCGCTCTCTTTAGTTTCTCGAGACTGAAGAGTTCTTCGCGCCGGACGACGCAGGAACTTCGGTCCTGCCTTTGGAATAGCTCTATGTGTGGAAACAAGCTCCGCAGTATGTACTTGACTCGATCCGGATTATTGAATCTCGGGTTCTTTCTACTAGTCACCAATCTCTTGGTGACTATTTTGAAGGCGAGACCCGATGGGTCCTTCTCGACTTCCCCGATTAATTCTTTCCAGCACTCAAGTCGGCTTTTCTTTATGGCTTGTCTCAGAGCTGCTTTTGCTTTTTTTCCATGCCTCGCGCAGCAGAGGATCACTCTTTGAGCCCCTCCCCACATTCACTGAGTGACTTCGTTTCTGGATGCTGAACTCAATGCACTAGTGGTTACTCAAGGTTATTACCTCGAGGACGCACAAGTCGCTTATCCTTGAGGAAAGACAGCGCGCGACAATCGTGAGGTCGATAATCGACCCCCCCGCTCCTCGTCTTAACGTAAAATCTCTGCCCCGATTTAATACAATCAGGTCATTCGTAGCGACCATCTCACTTACCAAGATTCCCATCCTGTCCAGACGGGCTTCTCTCCACTCGGGCGATTCACTACTAAAGGCGCCCGCGGTAAGGGACCACCCACTAGCCTCTCTGAGGCTTTCCTCAAGGAGGAGTATCTGGGTCTTGAAGATCTCGAAAGGATCGTTGGGAGAGAAGTAACAGCTGTACACGCGTACCCCCGCCACCTCCACCCAAACAAACCCCGCGTTGGTCTCCAGGAAATCCCCGATGCTCAAATCAGGGCTGCAAACAAGGATCTCAGCCCTCCTTGATTCATCCTGGTACCAAGCGGAGGTTTCGGACCATTTGTGTTGCTCACTAATGAGCAACACATCGGCCCTCCTCTCCCTGGCCGTCTACATCAGAAAGTTCTGGGCTTCCTTTCATCTCCCGAGGTTGAGCTGTAGAGATTTCACTTTTCGCCCCTTAACCTCTGGAGCTCTACCCCAAATATTGGAGAAGAACTGCTCCCCGAAGTATGGGCGACATCTTTTTCGCCCCTTTCAGCGCAAGTCAGGCACCGAGGGGCAGCCTTGCATTCCTTGATCACGTGCAATGGGCCTTCACACTTCCATCAGGCATCCTTCCTGCCTGGAAGCGTACAGCTGCGTGATACATGGCCATATCCCTGCCACCTGAGACCGGTAACCTCGACATGCTCTAGAAGACACTTATGGGTGTTGATCAATCCACCCAACACCTATGTAGCCTCGTTCGCGCTGTCCTTAATGTGGCCAGGGTTATTTTTCAGCATACCCTACTGGATGACGCTGAGAGCCCTGGCCAATTTTTCCATTTTTTCGTTTTGCTCCCTCAGGAGCTGAAGGACGTCCTTCCATCCCTCAACTCCTGGAGAAGCACCCAACTCCACGTTTCCCACCCGTTTTTCCTTTAGATCCATTAGTTTTGTTTACCAGCGCATCGTGCGTAGAGGAGCGGGTCGGAATAGTTGGGAATGGGTGTACCCTCGGACCGAAGTCCTACCCCAGTTCCCTGAGGCCCAACCTCTGCTTAGCCAGTCCCGGAATACACGGACAGACCGGACTCGCTCGAAGTAACACAGGCTCCGACACCTGTGTTCAATACGCACTACCTGATCGAGGTCCCGAGGGGGCTGGCTCCTGATCCCGCATGGCACACCACCTCGGAAGAGCTAGGCTCACATTAGCCTCACCTCCTCGTGGGCCGGGGGAGACACCACTCGGCGACGAAACACTCCCAGTGGGATGCCATACGGAAACGATCGTTTGGACTGTTCTTGGTCACAGACTGTGGAAGCTTTGCAGTGTCCCCCAGAAGGCTCCATTCACCAATTTTTTCTTGACCTCACTCAAGAGAGAGCCCGTCTATAGAGTCTTCTCTCACATTCAAAGGACACATATCACAGTAATGCGGCGCTGACATTTATTCCGTTCACTCATTTCTCGCAGGCACTCGCAGACTCATTCTCAGCGCCGCTGCATGGGGCGTACATCCTTTTTCATGCATGGGAATAGACGCGTCTATAACTTATTTCTTTTTACATAAAGCAAAATTTTACTTCATATGTTTTCTTTATTCTTTTTCGTGATCTTTCAACTGGTTGTAACCATTTTTGAAAAGAATCAAAATTTGATCTCAATTTTCGAAAATCAAAAATGAATTTAACTTTTTCTCAAAGGACTGAAGAAAATTTCGGTTTCTTTGCAATTACTCTTTGCCCACTAGAATAAAGCTTGAGGGGTGAGTATGTGATGTTTTGAAGAACGTTGTAAGCTAGAACAAGCTAAAAAAGACAGAAGGGTCCAAAAAACAAAATCCATCAAACTCACATTCAAATAATTCACTCAGATAAACAGAAACATCACTTCTCTACACATTCATAACAAGATATAAATTCAATAGATTCAATTTTCAAAACATATTCGAAATTAATCTTACACTAACTGTAATTCAGGCATTGTAACTTGTAACTTAACAATAACAGTCCCAACAGCAAATATTTGTCAAAACGAAAAAAAATTTTTTATAGGAAGTACCATTAAATAGGACTCCAAACAGCCAAACTTGAGGCCCGATCGGACGACTTCGTTTTCTGGGGTAGTATCTCTTGAGAAATTATGCCTCATATGTATTTCTCTTTGGTAAATAGTTTCCAAACACTTTTTACACCTTGAAATGAAGTGGCGATACAAAATAAAATTGGAATGACAGGTACTCACCAATTAATCTGGCTTTTCTCTACCAGTCCCCAAGAGAAAGAGAGAGATAATTTCCTTCCTCTGTTGGAATTGTTATTGCTTGCCTGGTTGTAATCACCGCTCTAGCACTTTTATTCTACCTTATTTTTGCGGGTATCACACCCAACAGACACACACGTGCCACCCTATAGATTTTTTTTCTTTTAATGTTGGAAAAATATAGAGATTAATGTCTTTGAACCAGACGGAAATCAATACGTTCAAATCGCTTTTTCTTTCTCACGAAGTTTCTTAAAAGAAAGTTTTCACAACGCCCATGCCAAAAGTCCAATTTTCGACACAGTGTAGCGCATCGAAAATAAGCAGTGGCAGACCACTTTACTTAATAGTCGCTACGTCATCTACTTTCTGTAAACAATAGCTTGCATTGCTCACTTTTCAAAATTTCAAAATTGGAAGTTTAAAAAATATTTGAAAACTTGAAAATTTTTGGACTTTTCAAAAAATTAAATTTTATTTTGAAATTTTGAACATTTTGAACATTGTCGTGAATTACAAAAATTTTCGGAAATTTTGAAAATATTTTGAATTTTTTTTCAAATTTTGATAAATAATATTTGGAAAGTGAAGTTTGATGCTCGAGAAAAGCGAGGGCAACAATCATACGGCTCTCTTTGGATCAATCTTGCTTCAAGTTTAGTACATAGAAATCAGACCAGCGGTAGTCCTATTGGATGGTACTTCTCACACAAAAAATTGATTCATTTCAACCAAATATTTATTGAAGTGGAGGAGGTACAATTTTTGGGCTCTCTATGTAAAGCCTTATTTTAAAAAATTTGTAATTTTATCCTATAAGATCTCTATTTTGCAGTTTGGCATTTTAATTTGTCTTCAAATAATCGAATGATAAGTTCTAGATGCCACAATAAGGCGGTAGGCGCGTGATATCTTTCTCTCAATAGAAGTTAATTTTTGACAGCATAAGAAACAAGAATTTAGTATCGTTTACTCACAGATTTTATCTGAAATCGAAAGAGAGGCATAAAGCAACCAACCTAAAACTCCGTGGTGTTTCCCACGACTTGCATTTAAAATTTTCTGCATTAAAAGGAGGATCTTAGATCTTAGAAAAAAATTAATATTTATTTTTATGGTAAATATCATTTTATTTTGCAAAAGTCGATAGTTACATCTTTAAACTCGGTTTTCTCGAAATGAGATTTTTCAAATTTGCTGACATTGTAACTTAAAGAGCAATTATCCGATTGACTTGAAATTTGTACTGAGTACTATTGAATATATTTACTCTATAATGACGTAGGATATTTTTGATTACATGAAAATTGACGACTTGGCATTAAAAAAAACGACCATTTTATAGGCAAGAAAACAGACTTTTTTTCATAACTACGTCATTTTGTTAGATTTTGATATTTTTTGAAAATCCTACGTTATTGTATAGGGAATATTTTCCAGTTCCACGATATTTTTTGCTATTTCGGTTTATTTACTTGTCCTGCCCATCGCCTCAATTGACGTACTGATGTTACTTTTCTGAACCGATGTTGAACAGCACTTAACTCACGATTGCTATTTTTCATTCCGCTTCTCCAAAACTTCACTGCTCTTTGTTTATAATCGAAGTCAACATTTTCATCTTTCGTACAAACAGCGTCATCTGATTTAGAATCAAGTTTAGGAGTCCACTCTGCATAGGTGTCTTCCACAGCAGAAGGCTCCCAGTCTTTATATGGCTCTGAAAAGTCTAACGTATTTTCTTCAACAATCTCAACGCCATTGAACTCATTTATAGCCTGAATTAGTATTTCATTGAAATGATCTGCCAGTTGCCGTTCTGCATCATTAACTTCACTGTCAGGTATGTTCATGGTTTGGAATGCAACTAACAAAAGTTGTATTACATTTAAGGGATTTATAGGCATGCTTACAGGACTTAATAAACTGTTCACTGATATGTTTCACTGCAGAAACAAAGATGCAGAATCAAACATGTAATTTATGTATTTCTACAAATATAAACTTATATGTATAACATAGAGTTCTTTAATTTATAGAAGCATAAGAAAATGTTCTTAACCACTTATAAATGAATATACCTTTTTTTTGTAGTATTTTACCCCCATAAAATGTTTTGGCTAAATTAAGCAATTTATATTTTTCAACCCTCTGCGTGAAAGAATTTTTTCTGCTTGGTTTTGTACGCGAAAGTTACTTTATTTTGTAGAAATATAATAACATGCACTTAAGGGTGGTTACTCCTTAGAAATTAATTTATCAAGAAAATGCAAATATTAGTAAACTTTATTTTATTATCGCGTGCAACATATGTGTTTTCCAGATTTTTCGGGTTGAAATAATGTCTGTTTGAAAATTTTTTGTATAATTAAAACTTATTGTTGGGTAGTTTACCCCCCAAGAATCTTTTTTATCAAGTTCACAAAATCACATATTTCATCTCTCATAGTGAAGATATTTTTCGAGTTGGTTTGATTGTGAAAGAATCTGTTATTGTATGTGAAACAATTAAATGGGTATTTGGTACCGCTCTTTTCGGGGGTGATTTTCACCCCGTAAAAACCATTCTGGGCACGTAAAAAAATACGTGTCGCTTAGTTTTTCGAGTACTACAACATATGTGCGAACGAACAAAGTCGGAGGGGGACACCTACCTGGGGTTCCTTGTAAGTATATTTAACTAGAGCTCATTTAAAGCATAATTTAATACGATTTCCAAGGGTGGTTTTAATTTTTTCATCTTTCTTCTGGATGGCATAGTATATTGTGCAACTAGGAAAAAAAGTTTATTCTATAAGCATGAGGTTCGATGCCAAGCTAAACAAGGGAAATAATCACACGAGTAACAAATGTTCTTCGCGTGTTGCACACGATTTTTTTTCCACTTGGCGGTTAAAAAATGGATTTGTTTAACCCGGAGGGTGCAATAAAATGCACTTTATGACCAGCTAGTAGAAAAAATTCATTTTATGCAATAAATTATTATAAGTTAAAATTAGTGTTATTATTAGTTCATATTTCAATTCTTAAAACCTCGCTCAAAACAGCTTCTTTTTTCAAAACCTTCGAAGTTGTGTTATCGAAATATCATTTGTAAAAAATATATAGAGTCCTGTGTAGGTGCTTATTTGCTTTTCGTTTAGAGCAACACTGCTCCCAAACCCACTTTGCTAGCGTTACAGTGTAGTTCCGTTTCGTCATTTGGGTTATAAATACTGAGAACTGGGTTTCAGATCAATTTCTGCTTAAGAGTTTCAAATGTTTGTAATTCTACTTCTGTGCATTTAAATGTAGCATTTTTCGAAGTAAGTTGTAAAGTGGCTTAGCGATAATGTAAAATCCTTCAATAAACTTTCGGAAACAGGAGCAGAGGCCAAGGAATTTTTGTACATCATGTGCGTTTTGCAGAATTGGAAAATTCGTTACTGCCTCTGTTCCTCTATCCGTAGGTGCTACACCGTTTTCCGATATTTTATACCCTTAATATTTTATTTCAGTTTCGAAGAATTTACACTTTTCAATTCTCAATTCCAGTTTGTACTCAACCATAAGTAAAAAAACTGTCATCAGCGTACAGAAGTATTGTTCAAGGGTTTCGCTCACGATCGTAATATCATCGAAGTAGGCGGCCACTTCGCCTGTTTTTATCAATTCGGAGAATACAGTGTCAATGAAACGATGAAATTTCGCGCGAGCAAACTTTAAGTCCGCAGGGCATTCTAAGATATTTGAATGGCCCTAGCGGAGTTACAAAAGCTATATATTTGACAGAGTGCTTGGCAACCGGGATATAATGGAAACCGAGAGACAGGTCGAGAAAGGTAAAGTATCTCTTATATCGAAGCTTGTCTAATTCGTCTTCGATAAGAGGAAGTGTATAGTTATCGCATGAAAGTAATTTATTTAATTTTCAATAGTCGACATAATCTCGGAAGTCCATTTTTTCTTTGTGTTATTACAATCGGAGAGGCATAAAGTGACTCGCTTGGTTGTGTAACCTTTCTCTCTAATAAAGAATCTAACATCTGTCGTCTATTTTTTTTTCAGCGAAAGACAATCTCCTAGTGTTTGCACTGGAAGATTCGTACTCTGTGAGCCTAAGCGTCATTTCCGTGTGAATGTTCGGCGAATCAGGCCTTTTCGGCAATACATATTTATTTACGAACAAATCAATCAATTTTTGTCGCGAATTGAAATCTACTTTCGGATTGATTTCTAGCGAAACGTCCGTGTCGTCGACGATGGTACAAATTTCGATCATAGAAATTTCAGGAATCACTTTGGTTTTAGTTTCATTCTCAATTCTCAAACTTATCCCGAATTTTCAAAATATTTTCTTACCTAACAAAACAGATGATTTCATGGTCGAATTTCGAACCACGAAAATATTTTAATTCTCGTGCATTACGCCGTCAATTACAATACTCGCCGAAATCTCACCTAGAATTTCGAGTTTGCTGCTGTTGATTCCACTATACTTACGACCCTGCGTGAACGAAGTGTCTAAGATTTCCTTTGGAACGAAAGCTTCCTTGATAAAGCTTACTGGACTTCCAGTATCCAGAAGTGTGTCGAGCTGAAGCTTGATGTTTTCGCCGAAAGTGTCAAATATATCTTTGACTGTCTTGAAGCAGTTGCAGTATTTCTCTTCATCCTCTGTATCCACGCTGTAGATCTGCGTAGTTTTATTTTTCACTCATGGGACATTCCTTGTAAGTATGTCTCACTTGGAAACATTTAAAACAAGTACCCTTTACTCTTTTAGGAAGCTTGTAATCAGCCAACAAGTGTCCAAATTTACTACAGTTCAGTTGTAATATCGTACTGTTGGGCGACTTGAACCGGAGGCAGAAATGGAAGTAGCAGCGGAAGCAGAAATTGCAGCCGAAGTTAGAGAATCTTTCATTACAGTTTTGGAGCTCACAGAAGATGTGTTCCGCTTGTTCTCTCCCAGACTTGCCGTCAGAGAAATCTTCTCGAAGGCCAGCAGAAGATCTTTCTTTTCTACGAAGCGTTGAATCCGTACTTGATTCCTAAGAGACGAATCCTCAAGCCATTTGTCGGAAGAATCCGTCTCTTGCAGGCGTCCGATGAGTTTGGCCTATGAACTGCATTTCCCGACGGGAACAGATTTCCTTAAAGGTTATCACTCTAAATCTTACAGGATCCATGGCCACTACATGAACGATCACGGATCACCTATCACAAGCTATGATCACAGACGGTGAAACGAAAGGTTTTTTTCGGAAGGTAGACGTCTCTATAAACCGTTCAGAACAGTAACTCAGAAGGTGAGTACAGAAGTCACAGAAGGTCGAACGGAAGGATTTTTTTATTCATGCATTTCGCTGTTTTCAGCAGCGTAAAACCTAGGTGCAGACTTAGATCTTTTAGCCGTTGGTTTATAAACATTTTCAACTGTCATTTTTAACAGCAAATCGTCATCAATATCCATGTGCTAAGGTAAAGTTTTGCAGGCGTTAAGTTTTATTCTTGTCATTGCTAGCGCGTCAACATTTCCTGCAGAAAGTCTATTTATTTTTTTTGGTCAAAATATCCAGAAAAGCTGAAAATGTTAGTTCAGCATCTGCATTCCAGTTCGGCAAAGAACGACTTACATTTGAAAGGATGCTTAAATGATTTATAACTAAGATCCTGCAAAGATTCTCCTAAAACAAATTGAATTCAGCCTTTTGCTTTGGGCTGTCGCGGACATAACCGATGAGTCATGTGAGAAATTCATGAAACCATTTTGGAATTGCATTTTTGCACGCATGCCATGCAACTAAATTTCATACATTTAACGGAGAGTTCATTTTGAGCGCATGAG
Organism: Diplolepis rosae; assembly: GCA_030998225.1. Taxonomy (NCBI): domain Eukaryota; kingdom Metazoa; phylum Arthropoda; class Insecta; order Hymenoptera; family Diplolepididae; genus Diplolepis; species Diplolepis rosae. The sequence continues at coordinate 877,924 of JAPYXD010000158.1, read as the reverse complement.
GAGAAGCCTTTTCTAATCGCGTGAAAAAATGAATTTTAATTGCTAATCATGACGGCTGCATTACCTGTCGATGAAGCGAGAATGTTGCTAAATGGAATTCGAAATTTAGTCAAGTACTATTGCATCTCTTTAAATAACCCTTCCCCAATTGTGTCAGGCGCGTCAAGTAAAAGTAAGCTCGAATGTTCTGCCCGGACATCCATGGTTTCTCAGTCAACATACCGAGTGTAAAAAGTCATCCACTTCTTCCTTCGCATAGGCTTGGTAAGTTCATCGATGTGCAAAAAGGATTAACAGTTTTGTAAACTTTTTAAGTTGTCCAAGTCATCAGTTATATCTATATTAGCCGCATCATAATCTCTATCATCCGCGACTTCATTTCCATTGTTTTCAACTCCGAGGCCATGCATTTTTGCATGACTTTCTAAATAAATTTTGCCTGCAGCATATGAGAAAGAAAAATGAGGGGCACAAAAGTTTAGACTTGAATGACAAAGGGTTACTTGGATGTGGTTGCAGCCAACTTTTTAATAGTGGATCTTCTAGGCACTTATACAAAAAATTTTTTTTCTTTGGAGCTTGTAACTTATTTCTCGAGTTCCTTTTTGTAGCTCGTGTGCTTGGGCATGCCTAAATACGAGGGTCGTTCCAATAAGTCCTCAGAAAAGGATAGTAAAACAAATTATTTTGTGTAGATTTTTTTTCATTTTTCAACATAATCTCATTTTAATTCTATACACTTTCCCAAGCGTTTCTCCAACTTTTTGAAGCCGTCTAAAAAGTAGGATTTCGGAAGGTCCTTAAAATAGGCATCTGTTTGAGCGATGACATTCTCGATCGACGTGCACCGTTCTTCGCCGAGCCATTTCTTAAAGTTTGGAAATAAAAAAAAGTCACTGGAGTCCAAATCCGGTGGATGTTGTAATAATTCGAATTTTAATTCCATAATTTTGGCTATCGAAACTGCGCAGGTGTGCGCCCGTGCACTGTCTTTTTGGAATAATTATTTTAAAATTAAACAGTTTCAGGTTCGACGAGTTAGATTGATTTGCAGGATTGTGATAATTATTTTTAATTTAAAAAATCTCTATGTTCGTTAAATTAAAATTTTAAAACATATCCAACCTACGTTTTCGCGCGAACGAAAACTCAAAACAAATCTGAACCCGAGTTTTCTTTGGCTTCCTTCAACCGTACCGGGGATCATAAAAAGGACGGGTATATCCTGACGTCGGTATTGCGCGCTCTCTGGAGCTCACCGATCTCCACGCCTTCGTGTGTGTGCCAACTGTTCATTTGCTGGATGGAATTTCTAGTGACAACCTTTCCACAATTAAAAATAAATTATCAGGTCTTACCACCCTGATTTAATCAGCTAACTGCATCCGTTCTTATCAAAATACGACCCTCCCTCTCCTTTATAGTGTTTAATCAACACACGAAATTCACTTTTTTCATCTCTGAAAAAATTTCGGAGGTTGCTTGCTTTCAGACACTAACTTGTAAACTAATAAATGAATTTAACTCAAATTTCGAGAGAAAAGGTTTACAGGATGGAACTTGTCAACAATTATAGCCGTTTTTTATTAGTGGCGACCTTTCATAGAAATATCACATTATAATATCAAACACCCTATTATAATATGACTAGACTTTACATACCTCAGTTAAACTCCACTCTATTTTCTTTTATTATAATATTCACGATTTTACTAGATATTTTAGGGACAAGCAACGATAACGTAGCTTGTGCTACGATTATTAAAAACATTTGAATATCAGAAATCGCGCTATATATTGATATCGAGTGCCACAGGTGACGAGTGTGCTCTAATGTCGGTGAGAGTTCAAATGGTAACGGCACAATCGTAAGAAGTTACCAGTTTATTAAATTTTAGTTTAAAAATTGATAATAGTGGTTCAAAAAGGAATTAATTAAAAAGTTACTAAAAGAAACTCAGTTGCAGTCCTGTATGAATCTGATAATATTTGTCGTGATTGTTGATTAGCTTTAGGCTCCATAAATGAATAAGCTGGATGTTAATCAGACGTTTCGACTCCGATCAGAACCCTCATCAGTGGTAAATTTTTCTATTTTGGCACCTAAAGCCAATTAACAATCACCACAAATATTTTTATTAAGCATCAATACAATTCCTGTTTTTTAAATGAAATAATATTTGTTTACGTTTTTCAAAATCAAAACGTTAGATTTCAAGATCTAGAATTTGAATTTTTTTGAAATAATTTCTTAGCTGCTTTTTCACCACAGTGCGGCCACTACCACGTGTTTTAGGAAGGTACATAAAAAAGTGAAAATGAAAATCAGCGCCGCCAAGTTTTGATAGCAAGAACTAATATCATTGCAAACGAAACCCTCGTCCCCCCAACCCAATGTATTCTAAAGAGCGGAAAATTTTGAAATATATTGTATGAAATCCATTTCATAAATTTAAATGATTTAAAATTGAAAATAATTTGTGAAAGAATAAAAATACAACAAGAATTTTTGAAGATGAATCACGATGAACAGTTTAATACTGTAATATTACACGGAAAAAAATAGTTGAAGTAATTTTACTCAACTCTGTCGATTAAACTTGGGACTTAAGGACATTTGAACATTTATTAAATCCTAGTCGGGTAAAATAAATTTGATAAATACCTAATTCACCCAAAGTAAATATCAATAAGCATTACATAGAAAATAGTAAGGAGTTGAGTAAAACGTTGTCGACGACAGGGCATCACAATGCGTCAGTGGGTTAACCTGAAATGTATAAATATATCACAGACACTTCAGGTGCTTCATACGGTTGTTGAGTAAAATGAGCATCGGCTGTATTATTTCAACTGGCAATGATATAGTTGCTATGGTTACAACAGTTTAAAAATAGCATCGGTAGTGACAATGGCGCCACCACTTGTTGATAGCAAACATTATAATTCGTTCCCCTTTTTTTCTCCTATATGAGTGGACCCACTGTGATTTTCACTATTGTATACATGCGTCGATAGGTTAGTTCTATTCTGTTTGCTTGATATGGCTTTATCAGAAATCTGCTATAACCTATAGCGTAGGCTACAATTATAAATAGGAGAAAAGGGGAAGATAGGACGCAAGGCGGGAGAGAAATTAGGCGATAGCGCCGGAAAAATGAAGTATATTTTAAATGCGATAGGCGAAATAAAGTCAGCCAATGAAAAGAAAGGTCAGCAAGTCAAGTGATGAACATCATATAACCCGTGAATCGAGATCGATAATTGCCGGGTCAGATCTAGACTATTCGGATCACGATCTCCTTACTGTAGGTCGGAACTGAAACTATGTTATATCCCTTTCCCCGGCACATAACGAGATATATATCTATTTTGCAATTTTACCCCCCCCCCCCCCCCCGGGTAGGAAGAAAGTCATGTGCAGCACGGGAAAAAAGTTAATTTTCCCTAGTTGCACAATATACTATTCCTTACACTATCGCCAAAAATTCTTACGAGTTGACGAAATATTTATTTCTTGTGCGAGCGTGAAAGATTTTTACTAAAAATTCTTTATGCATATTTTATTGTTAGTATGGTCACTAAATTTATTGAAATTCACTATTTCTTTTCAATAATCAGTTGAATAATTCACTGAAAATTACAAAAGTTAAAATTAATGAAATTCAAATATATTGGTACCGTGCATTAATTTTGAGGGATATCCAGGAGATTGCGTAACTTGTATTATACTATACTCCATTGATTAAGGTAGTCTTACCACTAATCAAAATCCATGTTAGAGAGCTGAATGTTTGAGCAAAACTTCATTAACTTTCTTGGAGTATGCCTGCAAAGTTTTGGAAACCTTGACCGTCTAGTTCTCGAGAAATCATTAATCAAAGTTTCACATTTTCGTTCCAAATTATTATTGCAGTAATGGCGATGGCACGTGAACGCAAGTTTTATTTCAATCCTATGTTCCCAAAATCCATGCTAGATAGCTGCAAAATTATTCTAAGATTCTTCAAATATTGAGAAAACTGTGAATTTTTCGAGATTTTTTCACCGCACGATAAGCTTATATAATCCTTTCGAAAAATTATAACTCGGACCTTTCTTTCTTCGATATTTTTAAAAACATTTACTTAAAATGAATATCTAAACATTTTATTTCGAATTTTAGGATAATTTAAAGACTGAAAAAATTATTTTCTATTGAAATTTAAACTCAATAAATTTTCAAAGTTTCAAAAAAAAATATCAATTTCAATATTTTTTAGCTATGCAAATCAAATAGTTCAGTTGGAAAATTATGTAGAGAATATTATATATTAAGGAATGATAAAATATGATATTGGAGTTTAAAAAATAAAATATCAAAATACTTAAGTAATACATGAATTATATCTAATTATACACTCGAAATTATACAGTAGAGTTTTTTCTCTGGTACGAGGAAACATTGAAAAAAATTCCATTCAAATAAAATACTCTGAAAAATTTTTGAAATACGTAATATTATTCACATCTAAATTTCATTATAAAACTGTGAATAAAAGGTTTCAATATTCAATAAAACCAAAATTACATCTAAATTTGCATGTGAAATTACACTTTACGATCTCTCTTATATAAAATACAAATATAATATATTTATTGGATCTATAACTTAATTCGTGTAGTTTATTTTTTACATTCTCATCATGGATGAGAAGGTATTGATTATATATGAAAAATGACTTTTGAAATTTTTATCAAATCTTTACGTTTTGAGACCCCCTGAGTCAGAAAAAACGGTTTTTACGAAAGTGACTGTCTGTCTGTCTGTCTGTCTGTCTGTAGGTCGTGTGCGGCATAACTCTCGATAGAATCATCAGATTGAATTGAGCTTTGGTATACTTTATCGGAGCCGAGAAAGTAAGGACAAGTTCGTTAACCAGCCACATCCAATCAAAATTGAGGGATTGAGCACTACTTTTGTGTTTTTTAAAATAACTTTTTGAAAAAATCAAAAATTTCAACACTGGTTTTTGATAGCGCTCATAAATCTCTACAAATTATCTCGATAACATTTTTTGATTAAGTCAAAATTAGAAATGTTACAGCATATTCAAATTCGAAAAAAGTCAATATCAAAATTCCATTTTCCAGTTAAATTATACGAGATACGAAAAAACGTTATGATACAATATTATTGAATACATAAAGACCTACAAATTTGAATTATAACATTTTTTCATAAGATGCATATTTTTCTTTTTAATTAAAAAAAAACTATTGAAATTCCCAAATTCAATTTTTTAACAATAATATGTAAAATACAAAAAAAACTTATGAATACAAAGTTGTTCGTTTCAAAAAGATCTACAAATAGTATTATTCAAAGTATTGCCCATCTGAAGATATGGCTTTTTCCCATCTTTCTGGAAATTTGTGGATTCCATCCCAAAAGAACTGCGCCGGCTTGGCGGCCAAGAATGTCTCAAGCCAAGTTTTGATACCCTGTTCTGATGTGAACCGTCTTCCAGTGAGGGCGTTCTGCATCGCCCGGACCAAAGGGTAGTCAGAAGGGGCAAGGTCTGGGTTATAAGGCGGGTGGGGTAAAACTTCCCATCCACTGTTTTCCAAATAGTTCTGAACCGGAATAGCAACATGGGCCGATCGTTGTCATGATGAAAAATTATTGCCTCGTATCTGGTCGCATATTTCGGGCGTTTTTAGGCTATTGCTCTCTTCGAACGGATTAATTGTGTTCGGTAGCGTTCGCCATTGATGGTTTCACCCGGTTTCAGCAGCTCATAATACAGCACACCCTTCTGATCCCACCAAATACAGAGCATTACCTTCGCGCCATGGATATTCGGCTTTGCCGTTGATTTGGCTGGTTGGCCGGGTTTCACATATGATTTTTTGCGCTTGGGGTTGTCGTAATAGATCTATTTGTCATTACCAGTAACAATCCGATGCAAAAATGACTTCTTTTTGTGGCGTTCCAGCAGCATTTCGGACATGCAAAACCGCCTTTCAACGTCTCTCGGCTTGAGTTCATGTGGAATCCAATTTCCTTGCTTTTGAATGTATCCGGCTGCTTTTAAACGTTTTGAAATGGCTACTTGAGTGACTCCCAAAGATTTTGCGTGCTCTTCTCGTGTTTGATTTTTAATTTAATTTTTTAATAGATTGCTTAAAAAATCTCTGCCTTGATCCATTAGTACTCCTTCGTCAATCCCAATATGCAAATAAATTTTTTCACGAACGTATCTGCTACTGTATCAGCTTGATGATTAGGACGAGGTATTGCTAGAGAGTATTTTGTAAAATTATCTTGTATAGTAAGAATATAAAAATTTCTAGATTTTGTTTCTGGTAGTTGATCAACAATATCCATTGATATTTTTTCACAGGTAGTAGTGGGTGTATAAGTAATAAGCATAGGATTTTTAGTTTTAACTCAAACTAATTTTTTTATTTGGCATTGTAAACAACCTTGAATATACTTTTGAATATCGATTTCCATATTTTCCCAAAAAAATTTTGTGGCCAATTCGATTATAGGTCTTTGTGACATCTTTATGGCCTCCTAGAGCTGATTTTTGAAGTCTTTAAAATACTAATCGATCGTAGATTCAATTTTCAAGATAATTCATGTAATGAGTAAATTTACAATTTTATATTATTTAAGGTTTCAGATAAATTTTCTTTAGCTTCTTCTTCAATTGGAAAAGCAAAATGATAATAGTTTTCCTTTTTAATTTCTCTTGCTGTTCCCTTTTGTGAGTTTTTAAATTTTGGTAAGGTTTCTCATTTTTCTAGATATTTTATCCATTATCTCGAGGGGTTTCATTTGTTGTAACAAACCATACGTAATTATATTTTCGCATCGTTAATGGATCGCGACATTCAACGATATTTTTATTTATTAAAATTTGCCTGATAGATTTTGAGTTGGGTGGAGGGGGCTCTGGGGGTAGTCGGTTTTCTTCGGATTCTGAATTATTATAATTTTCGGCATTCTCCCTGGTTTTCATTTGTGGTTTTTTGCTTATTTCGACATTTTGTTCATTAAGTGTGTCTTCAAAATTTTCATTTTCAAAAATTTTTTCAATACAAGAATTTTTAGTTTCCTTCATTTTCAGTTTCTATATCAATTACTTCATTTTTAGAAGTAGAAAAATAATTTTCGCTTTCTTCCTCTTGAGGTATAATGAATTGTTTTGGCTTTTTGCCATTTTTCTGCCTTTTTGTTTTCGCTTGGATTTCTTTCAAATACTCCAAATATTCATGATCAGAGTCAGAATCTGATCCTTGCTCTACTTGACTTGGCTTCTTCGTATATATTTCCGGAAGTTCATCTTCAATTACGTGTTTCCTTGGTCTACCTCTCTTTCTTTTTGTAGAGGGGGTATTTTTTAAATCTGTAAGTGCATTCTTTCTTGGCCTACCTCTCGGTCTCTTGATGGGAGGTTCAAAAAGTATATTTCGACTTAAATTTTCAAAATTTGTATGTTAATTTGAATTTTTCATTTGTTCTTGTTTTTTCTTTTTACCCCTAGTAGTCATGATTTCCATGGAGAATGTTTATATTTTATAACAGGAAGGTTTAAAAATATTAGTTTAAATAAATTTCCTCCTTCTGAAGTTTCACTTAAGTCATACGCATCACTTTTGGCGAATACTGAATTAAAATATTTATCATTCGTAGTATTTTCTTTTTTGATATTATTTTGTTGATTAATTTTTGAAACAATTTTCTCAAGATTCCTTTTTTCCTGAGATGTCATAAAGGTATCATCATCATCTTTGTGTAAATTTTTTGATTTTTCTTCATCAGCAATGGGGTTTCTTGAAAGAGCGTCTGCATTGACATTTATTTTTCCTGCTTTATATACTACATCAAAATGATATTCCGCACGTTTCAGCCTCCAGCGTTAAACTCGTGGGCAAGGATCCTTGAGTTTTGAAACCAAACTAGTGGTTCATGACCTGTTACTAGGGTAAATTTTCTTGCATATGTCACTTAAACTACGTGAAGTATATGCTATTGGCTTATCTTTGCCTATTTCACCTTGTGATAATATACCTCCTATTACGTATCCTGAAGCATCTGTTGTAAGAACAAAGGGTTGAGAAAAATCGGGTCGTTGTAAAAGTGGTTTTTCACATAATTTTGATTTTAAAATATCAAAAGCTACTTGTTGTTTATCGGTCCACATGAACGGAGTATCCTTTTTTAGAAGTTGATTGAGAGGGTTGGCAATTTTTGAAAATCCGTCGATAAATCTACGATAATATCCTGCTAATCCTAAAAATTGTTTGAAATTCTTTTGTGTTTTTGAACCTGAAAATTCTTTTACGGCTATTATTTTTAGGGGGTCTGGTCGAACTCCATTTTTATCAATGATATGACCTAAATATCCTATCTCAGGTCGTGAAACTTCACATTTGTCTGGTTGTAAATGAAGGTTTGCTTTTCGAAGACATTGTATTAAATTATTGAATTTTTTCTCATGTTCTTCTAGTGTATCAGCAAATGTGACTATGTCGTCGAGATATACAAACAGTTCTGTTCCTATTAATCCAGTTAAAGTGATATCCAATAACCTTTGAAATGCTGCGGGAGCGGTTTTTAAACCAAAAGGCATTCTATCAAATTCATCATGGCTAAGAGGTGTAAAAAAGGCAGTTTTATAAGAGTCTGTAGGGTCCATTTTTGTATGGTGAAAACCAGTAGCTAAATCGAATAATGAAAAATATCTGGCAGATCCGAGTGAATGGAGTATATCATTTATGTTAGGTAGTGGGTAAGAATTTCCAATTGTTTTTTCATTAAGTTTTCTGAAGTCAAGAACCATTCGCCATTTTATGTTACCTTTAGAATCGGGTTTTTTAGGAACATTCCAAACTGGAGTGTTATACGGTGATTGTGAAGGTTTTATCATATTATTTTTTGATCACTCGTCAACTTGTTTTGTAATTTATTCTTTGTGAACATGGGGAATCTATATTGTCTTGAAAAAATTTGGAGAATCATCTATAGTTGGTATCGAATGTTGCAAAACGTTAGTAGCTTCAAGTGGTTCTCCTGGGATTTAAAATCTGTCTGCGTTGTTAATAATTAACCTTTCTATATGTTCACATTCGTCTTGATTCAAATGATCCAAACGAAGGAGTTTCTTGATACATTCTATTCTTTCTTCACCTGTTATGTTAAAAAATTTGCATGAATTGTCAAAAAATTGTTGGTTTTCAAGAAACTATTCAAAATTTTGTTAGATAAATCGTGATCACTTAAGTTTTTTAAATGTCTTGATTGTCTTATTACATTTTGAGAATCTTTTTCTTCAAATTCTTCCAAAGTAATAGTCGGTATTGATATCTTTACTGGTATTTCGTTTGTAGTTGCAAATTTGATATGAGCTTTACCTTTGAAATTTTTTACAATTGCGACTCTGGCATAAATTCCTTCGCCAATATGTAGTCAAGGTATGTAACCTTTAATTTCTTCAGTATTTTTAATTGTAATGTAAAATGTTGTTACTGTTCTGGCTGAAATTGTTAATATTTGTGTTGATTCAAATGGGTACAGTTTATTTTTTATTCCTGGTCATTTTGATACATAATTCATATTGACTTTATTTTCTCGAAAAAATTCTGAACCTAGAACTCCGTCTTCATCGATTGCAACTTCATTTGGAATTATATTCAGTATTGTTGGATATCCTAGAATGTTTATTTGTACTTGTCCTATTGTAAATAGTGGTAAATTATTTATTCCTGTAAGTTTTAACACATTTTTTTCATCTATTGGCAATTTAGGGTTTACGACATTTTGTTTAATCAAATTTCGACCAGCTCCGGTATCTATCATCATGCGAGCAGGGCTGTGAAGGCCTTCTGTGCATATCATTAGCGATGGAATTGTACTTGGTTTGGAAACGCTTATCTTTATGGCCGGTTGTTCGTCAGAAGTGGATGCTTCTGGCTCTTGCCTTATGCTTTCCTAGTGCATCCGTACTGGGGAAGGCGTTTGAGTATTTCAAATGTTGAGATTGTTGTTTATTTGATCTAATATTACAATTTGTTATAACATTTCCTGGTTTTTTACAATAGTTGCATATGACTTGATTTTTGAGGATAATTTTGATTAGGTCTACTTAATTGTTGATTTCTTATTTTACGTTGTCTGTTTTAATTTGAAAATTGTTCATGATTTGCATACCTGTTGTGATCCAGATTTTCCTATCTATTATCAAAATTTCTGTTTCACAAAAAATTATTATTATTGTAATTATAGTATCTATTGCTGTTGGGATAATTATTTCTTTTATTTGACAAATTATTGTAATTCTTGTTCCTGTTTCTCTGTCGGCAATTTCCTCAATTCTAGCTGCATAGGAAAGTACGTTCTCTTTTTCCCACATATAAGTATTCCCTAATTCTCTTTGTAATTGATACACACTTTTTGCAGGGGCATATACTTTTTTGAGTTTTTCAATTAATTCTTCAACATTATTATAAGTTGACCAAAAGATACATTTTCAAATAAAATAAAATATTAATTTAATCACTCAGATTATCCTCAAGGTCAAATCCCTTCGTGATTTTATCAAATTTATTTTATTTTAACAAAATATGTGTGAAATCAGATAAATTAGAATTGTTATTTATTAATTTTTGATTCCCAGTAATTATAAAATTTCGATATCCCAGTCACTGACTTTAAGTTTCTCGGCCGATGCACCAAAAAAAGAGATTGGGTATGTTACGTCAGAAACGTGACACTTCTCTCCTTTAAAGATTTCTTCGTTTTATGTAAGTTTCGGAAGGATCCTCTCTATGGGATGAGGAATAGTCAGTGAATAAGAAGGGTTGATCATATACAATATATTTATTAAAATGAAACTTATTTTTAAGTAAGCACCATGGAAAAATGGAAATGAATATATATAAGTTGAAATACTTAGTAATTACCCTGGGTTGGAATTTGGTCGGTGATGAAATGAGTCCAGTAGATTGAATGTAGTAACTCGAGTCCTCACTTGTAGACGTTGAGATAAATTTAGTCAGATCGGAAATTTGTGATCAAGCCGGTTAGGATGGTCGATTCTCTGATCCCAGGTTTTAGAGAAGATTTTCTAAGGCGATTCCCCTTCACTTTTTATTGTCGCTGAACTCGGCGTCGAATTAGAACTGGGCTAACTGGTGGTGAATAATCTGATGAGACTGGACAAGACTGGACTGAACTCGCGGTATAGAGATGATGAAACTGGACTGGCTGGACTAGACTGGACTGATTTCTATTGGAACTTTCGCTTTTTATAGAACTTTGAAAGGTGAACTATGACGAGCTACATGTTATGACCAGTCACATGTTATTACAAGTTACATGTTGTGACTGTAGTGTTGTGATAAGTGCATGTAGTAGTGCGTTGGTATTGTAGGGCTTCATTCACCTTCTCTCTGGGTCAGTCGATGTTATTAACATTAAATTTAAATTTAGTAGAATTCATGATAAAACCATCGTAATGCTAACGATTTTTCAACTCTTTACAAATAATCAATAAAAAAACACGAATTGCGAAAAAAATACGATCGTGTGAAAAGTAGTGGGAATAAGGGGAAATGCAAAATAAGTAAGTTGTTTTCACTTCAGAGGACACAAAATAAGTAGAAGTTGAGTGTATTCTAATTGGCTAATAACAAGAGAGTGTTGGAGTCTTTGGCGACGCTCAAAATTTGTCCAATCTTGTCAGCATTCTTCAACGGTCAGATATACTCAACCTAGGTACACGTGAAAAGGATAAATATAAAAATTTTAAATAGGCGACGGGACAATTTGGTCATTAAGGTCTTTCAGTAAACATAGACATACAAGTATAAGGCTTAAGATGAAACGTGCCAAACTTGAGTATTACATGACTTACAGCAATTAAATTTTTACAATTTCGTAAGACTGTTGAAATTTAAATTTTTCGCGTTTATATGCAGGACGATGCGCATGCGCTGTGGGGTGTGTGCTCCATGTTGCTTTCATCTCGGAGTGTGTGCATGATTCTATATAGAAGCGCGTTGCCCGTTCAATGTAAGACTTCTTTTTTAAGCTTCTTATTATACCTTTTTTGTGTGTGCATTAGAAGTGCTGTTCTTTATTCAAACCTCACCCTTCAATATTGGCTTCAACAAAATGCAATTGGATTCCAACAGGTTATGGGCTCAGGACGTTAATTGTGAATTGAATAAAAAGGGACGCACACAAAAAAAAGACATGGCGGACGGACTTGATTTGCGAAATATCGCGAAGTTCAATGGAACGAATTTCCATGCCTGGAAATTTCTAATGCGCGCTATTTTCATCTTGAATGGTACTCTCGACATCGTCGAAGGAACAGAGACAAAACCTGCAGGCGTAGAACAGGCAAAGGCGTGGACAAAGAGGAACGCCAAAGCTATGTTTGTGTTGTCAACGTTCATAGAACCCACACAGCTGAACCATTTGTTGACATGCGAGAGCTCAGCTGCGATGTGGAAAAAGATGTTGTCTTTGCATGAACAACGCAGTAATACCACTAAGTTATTACTGATGACTCGTTTTCATGATTATAAAATGTCGAGCAGTGACACAATGGCACAACATATTTCAAAAGTAAAAAATATGCCACAACAGCTCGCAGATGTTAATGAAAAAATTTCTGAAGTCACAATTATGGCAAAAATGCTTGTGAGCTTGCCCTCTAAATACAGTGCTCTAGTAACGGCATGGGACAGTGTTGGTCCAGAAAACCAAACCCTGCACAGCCTGACGGGTTAGTTTGCATGACTCCATATAGAAGCGCGTTGCCCAGTCAATGTAAGACTTCTTTTTTAAGCTTCTTATTATACCTTTTTTGTGTGTGCATTAGAAGTGCTGTTCTTTATTCAAACCTCACCCTTCAATATTAGCCTCAACAAAGGGCAATTGGATTCCAACAATGACGAAATACTGCTAAAAGATATTTTACAAATCAAAGATACACAATGTGAATCAATTTATCATTTTGCAATTCAGGATTGAAAAAAACCTTCATCGACTTTTTTCAAAAACAGCCAGAACTTACATGCAAACCTAATAATTTTGATACTTCATCTACCATTCAATGTATATTTTACACAGATTCTAATTATCTGGTCTTAGAAGAAAAACGAAAATTAGTCACCTTGGCATTCTCGTAATATTCTGCAATTTAATTATTCAACGACTGTGAAAATGTTTTTGATATTCAATTTTTTTTACTAGTCGTAGTACGAGCTACGTTATTGTATACTAGGGTGTTTAAAATTGACATGATATTTCTATGAGAGGTCGCCACTGTTAACAAATGGCTATCATTGCTGACAAGCTCTATCCTTCAAACCTCTTCTGTAAAAGTTTGAGTTAAATTCATTCATTAGTTTATAAGTTACAGTGTCTGGAAGGAATTAACCTCCGAATTTTTTGCAAAGATGGAAAAAAGTGAATTACGTGTGCTGATTAAACACTACTTTTTACGTGGAAAACCTTATCCAAAAAATAAATTCCAAGCTCGATAAATATTACTCGGACTTTGCTCCAACGTATATGGAATATTTAAAAAGTGACGAACAAACAAATAATGAAAATAATAAGGTTACTTGGTTTAATGTAGCAAGCGAAGATAAATTCATTTGTTTAATTTGTAAAAAGCCAGGTCATGCAACTGAAAAATTTTTTCTATTAAGTAAAGCCCAAAAAGCAGTTCTTAATAATAAACAAAAAATTTCGTATCCTAACCAACAAAGATATAATACTTTATATGGTCAAAGAAGTAATAATAATAATTTTTCAAGAAACCATTACAATAATTTTCCGAATAACAATTTTTTAAGAAATAAAAATTATAATTTTAATAACAATAACAATAATAATTTACAAAATAGAAATAACAATTATAGAAACAATAATAATAAATTTTCTAGAAATATAAAAATGTAATATAAGTATAATATAAATATAATATAATATAATGAAATATAAAAACTTCAACTTAGGATAGTTTCAAAATCGAAATAAACCATATAAAAATAGATTTCTACCGAATAATAATACTCAACAAAATTCAAATTACACTGAAATAATTTGCAATTGCTGTATAAAATCCGGTCATTTAGTACGAGACTGCAAGATACGACCAAATAACCAATCACAAACAGCTCATCAGGAAAACTCCAAAGCTCTCCCCAGCACGAGTGCACTGAGGAAAGCATAAATTGAGAATCACTGGCATCCACTTCTAGCAATCATACAACAAAAATCAATATTTCAAAATCTACTGCAATCCCATCAATTATAATATCAACGGAAGGTTTGAAAAATCTAACACACATTATGAGTGATACTGATGCTGCTCGAAATTTAATTAAACAAAAGGTTTTCAACCCTGAAGTACCAATAAATAGCCAAAACGTATTAAAACTTACAGGAATTAATGATTTACCACTTTACACACTAGGAAAGGTAAAAATAAACATTTTTTTTATCCAACGATATTTATCATTATTCCGAATGAAGTCCCAGTAGAAGAAGATGGAGTCTTAAGATCAGAATTTTTTCAAGATAATAGTGTAAATATAAACTATACTTCAAAATGTTTAGAAATTCAGAACCACTGTTACCCTTTTAAATCTACCAATACATTTACTATTCCAGCTCGAACAGTTACAACATTTTATGTTACTATAAAAAATACAGAAAAGATTGAAGGGTATGTACCTCGATTACACATCCAAGATGACGTTCACGTAGGAAATGCAGTTCTAAAAAATCACAAAGGAAAAGCTTATTTAAAATTTGCATACACAAATGAAATGCCAATAACATTATCAGTCCCAATAGTTAATTTAGAAGACTTGTAAGAACAAGAATGTTATGAACAAATTGTAAATTTAAATAATTTAAAACAAACAAATAACGAAGATTTATCAAGTAAAATATTAAATAACTTTTTAAGAACTGACAATTCTCTAATTAACTCGTGAAAAATTTATAATGTAACAAACGAAGACAGAGTAGAATGTATTAAAATAATTTTTCTATTAGACCATTTGAATCAAGATGAATATGAACGTGTAAATAAATTAATTAAAAATAATGCAGACAGATTTCAAATCCCAGGAGAACCACTTGAAGCTACTAATGCACTACAACATTCAATTCCTACTGTAGATGACGCTCCAATTTTTTCGAGACAATATAGATGTCCCCCAGTTCACAAGGAAGAAATTACAAGACAAGTTGATGAATTATTACAAAATAAAATAATCAAGCGCTCACAATCACCATATATCACTCCAGTGTGGATAGTTCCTAAAAAACCTGATTCTCAAGGAAAAATAAAATGGAGAATGGTTCTTGATTTTCGTAAATTAAATGAAAAAATCTGCCCGCTTCGCGGGCACATTCTCATCGCGCGCCTAAGGCGCGCGATTTAATCGTCGCGCCTCGCGCTCCGTTCTTCCTGGACCTCGCGCTTCGCGCTCGGTCTTGTGCTCTTCGCATACGTTTAAGTTTATTTCTTATAATTTAATACTGAAGCTCAAACCAATTTAATGATATTAAAGATGATGTAATTTAGTCATTTTCTCAAATTCACTAAGTTTCTTTTTCAGTTTAAGTGAAACAGGAAATTCAATTTACTTAAGGCTCTATCGGCCTTAAGGAACACATTCTCATCATGACACTCGCACTTCGCGCTCGATTTTCTGTATGCATTTTTGTAACTTTTTAATAAATTACATGATTATTGATAAATTTATTTTCTTCCAAATATCTCAAAAAGGAAAAACAATCGTAGACTTTATTTAAGGAAACGATTTTGCAGAACAACGCTTATTTCGTATCTTACATATTTTGGTGAAAAAAATCGAATTTTTCAATATTAAAAATCAAAAAATTAAAATATACATCCTGTCGAGAAATTTCTCGATAAGAATGTGTAGACCTTATTTAGCCAAACAATTTTTCATCTAAAAGTTTTTTTTGTATCTCACATATTTTGTCTAAAAAATGGAATTTTTGAATTTTAATCGTATTTTTTGGAATTGAAACGAAAAATATATCTTTTATCAGAAACTGTGTGAGACAAAATTTGTAGATATTTTTGAAACGAACAACTGTGTATTCTTACGTTTTTTTCGTATTTCACATATTACTGTTAAAAAATTGAATTTTGGATTTTCAATGGTTTTTTTTTAAATTAATAAGAAAAATATGCATCTTATGAAAAAATGCTACAATCCAAATTTGTAGGTCTTTATGTAAAAAATAATATTCTAACATAACGTTTTTTCGTATCTCGTATAATTTAACTTGAAAATGGAATTTTGATATTGACTTTTTTCGAATTTGAATATGCTGTAACATTTCTAATTTTGATTTAATCAAAAAATGTTATCAGGATAATTTGTAGAGATTTATGAGCACTATCAAAAACCAGTATTGAAATTTTTTATTTAAAAAAAAAATTATTTTCAAAAACACAAAAGTAGCGCTCAATCCCTCAATTTTGATTGTATGTGGCTGGTTAACGAACTTGTCCTTACTTTTTCGGCTCCGATAAAGTGTACCAAAGCTCAATTCAATCTGATAATTCTGTCGAGAGTTATGCCGCACACGACCTACAGACAGACAGACAGACAGACAGACAGACACTTCCGTAAAAACCTTTTTTTCTGACTCAGGGGGTCTCAAAACGTAAAGATTTGATGAAAATTTCGAAAGTCATTTTTCACATAAAACCAATACCTTCTCATCCATGATGAGAATGTAAAAACAATTGACGATTCGTATCCTCTGCCTAATATAAACGATATACTTGATTCTCTACACTGAAAAAATTTCGGTGCACCGGTTGCACCTGTAGGGACAGCGGCAGCGCCAAACGCGGTGGTAAATCTTATACCTCAGTTCGGGGCAGGTGATGCCCCGTTTCCGCACAGCAGATGCACTCGATCGGCACAAGCGCTCTCCGAACTGCATAGTGCAAAGGTTATCTTTGATTTCGGGAACCATGGTACACCGGTGATGAGAGAACGCGTTGTTCTCATAGTTCTTATAATAATGATATAGTGATGGATATTTTTATACAAAAAAAAAAAAAAAGACATTTTGAGGAGTTGAAAAGAGTATTTGAATGCAAGTGTAACATTTTAACTAGATTGAAAGCTTTGTAAATATGTTTATTATATGTAACCTATGATTTCCTTAAGCAAAAATAGTTATGAAATAGATGGCACATTATTAGATTCATTATTATTGTGCATATATTGAAGCTCATAATAAACTAGTTATATGTCTTGTATTTACTCGACATGCAAATAAAATTGATTCTAAGTACATCTAAATGTCGGGAGTTGAGAAAAAAAGGATTTTTCTAAAACTAAGACTAAAGTTAAGAAAATAGAAATAACAATTAGTAACTTTTCTAACAATTTAATAAATTCTAATTTTAAAAAAAGTTCAAATTTGATAATATTTAAAAACTGTGAATTTTTTGAATGTATAGTAAATTCCACCTTTACATGGTGTGACTACTGACTCAGTTTCGGCGCACGAGCTGTACCACATATAAGGGACAACATTTGCCCCTTACTTTCGCGCATCTGTACGCCCGAAATCTGTGCAACGGTCGCTCCGAATCTGCAGTGCAGCCGGCGTACTGCAAGTGGTGCAACCGGTGCACCGAAATTTTTTCAGCGTAGGATCGGCAAAATATTTTTCAGTATTTGATTTAGCTACCGGTTTTCACCATATAAAAATGGACCCAAAAGACTCGCATAAAACCGCGTTTTTTACACCTCACGGTCATTACGAATCCGATAGAATACCTTTCGGTTTAAAAACTGCACCAGCCACATTTCAGAGATTAATGGATTTAACATTAACTGGATTAATCGGAACGAAATTTTTTGTATATCTCGATGACATAGTTATATATGCAAATACTCTAGAAGAGCACGAAATTAAATTTAACAATTTAGCAGAAAGACTTAGAAAAGCAAATCTTCACTTACAACCAGACAAATGCGAATTTTTACAACCCGAAGTAGGATATTTAGGTCATATAATTGATACAAATGGAGTACGTCCAGATCCAAAAAAGATAATAGCTGTAAAAAAACATCCCAGTCCCAAAAACACAGAAAAATGTTAGACAATTTTTAGGCTTAGCAGAATATTATAGACGATTTATTGATACATTTTCAAAAATTGCAAGTCCTTTAAATCAACTTCTGAAAAAGGATATACCTTTTGATTGGACAGAAAAACAACAAGCAGCTTTCGATATTTTAAAAGTAAAATTATGTGAAGAACCACTTTTACAACGACCTGATTTTTCTCAACCTTTTATACTCACAACAGATGCCTCATGATTTGCAATAGGAGGTATTTTGTCACAAGGTAAAATAGGTAAAGATAAGCCAATAAAATATGCTTCACGTAGTCTAAGTGAAACTGAGAAAAAATATGATACATATGAGAAAGAAGCCCTTGCTATAATATTTTGTGTAACTCATTTTCGTCCTTATTTGTATGGAAGAAAATTTACTTTAGTGACTGATCACAAACCTCTAGTTTGGTTTCAAAAGTCTAAAGACCCTTGTTCACGAGTTTCACGTTAGAGATTGAAACTCATAGAATATGATTTTAATGTAATTTAAAAAGCAGGAAAAATGAATGTGAATGCATACGCTCTTTCAAGAAACCCTATTGACGATAACAAAGAGAAATAAAGATATTTACAAGTTGATGACAATAATACTTTTATGACTTCTCATGAAAAAATGTTTTGCAAGAAAACTTTTACAAGAAATAAACAAGACAACTCTGAAAATGAGGTAAAACCTTTAAAACGAAGAAATTTGAATATAGGAATCGTACCAGACAACGTAGATCATTCTAGCGAAATTTCAGAAGCCCAAATATTAAATATTGACTCAAAAATTCCAGGATTTTTCCAAGAATTCTTTAATGTAGAATAATTTAGTGAGATTGGTAAGAATGTTTTAAAATACACAAATTTATGGCACAAAATATGGCTTCAAGACTTATTTTTGTGACAATAGTTTTATTAAGTCCAATGTTTTCCAAAAAATACGAAAACTTATCACGGAAAACTATTACTACAAGAGCTCAAAAGAGAATACAACAAGAAAAAGCAAAAGATTTGAACCGAAATGAAATCTAAGAAAAATTAAACGAAAATTATTCTTCTAAACCTCTCGTAAAAAAATATCGAGGTAGGCCAGGAAAAAATCTACTTACAAATTTAAAAAATATTCCCTCTCAAACAAGAAGAAAGAGAGGTAGACCAAGAAAACAAATATATGAAGATGAATTACCAGAAATAAATATGCAAAAGGGAAGCCGAACAAAAGTAGAATCAGATTCTGACTCTGATTTTTATTATTCAGATTATTTAAAACAAACTCCAGCAAGAAATAGAAAAAAAAGAATGCCAAGAAGCCAAAAAATATTAATGGATTTGAAAGCGAAGAAAGTGAAAATTATTTTTCAACCTCAGAAGAAGAAATCAACGACATTGAAACCTCACACGAAGGAAATGATGGAGAAAATTATGAAGAAAATTTTGAAGCTAGTACGATAGCAGATGCTTTCGTGAAAAAATTTATTTGCATATTTGGATCACCGAAAGGAGTACTTACTGATCAAGGCAGAGATTTTTTCAGTAATTTATTGAAGAGATTGGCAAAACGTTTTAGAATGAAACAATTTCGTACCACAGCTATTCACTCTGAATCAAACGGGTCATTAGAACGTTCACATCATGTTTTAGGAGAATATCTCAAACAATTTGTTGCAAAAAATTCAGAATGGGATGATTGGCTTGAACTAGCAATGTTCTCGTTTAATTCTAGTGTACATGAAGGCATAAAATGCACACCCTATGAATTGGTTTTTGGTAAACTAGCTCGTGAACCTTCCAGTGAACCTTTATCACAACAAGAAAAATTACAAACATATGACGATTATTTAATTAATTTCGTAACACAACTACATGAAATGCGAACACAAGCAAGAGAGAATCTTACTTCAGCAAAAGAAAACTCGAAAATATATTATGATAAAAAAATAAATCCTTTAGAAGTAACAATTGGAGATAACGTATTTTTTTTTAAAAGGAGGTAAAATTAAAAAACTTGACAGCCATTATACAGGGCATTATGAAATATTGGAAGTATTAGGAAAAGGGAATGTCACAATAAGCTATAAAAGCAAGCCTACTGTAGTTCACATTAATAGACTAAAACGCTCACATGTGCAAGTACAAAATTAATAAAAATAAAACAAAATATCTTTAATTTAATTATAAAATATATATATACATATCAGTTTAAATAAAGATATAGAAATTTTATTTTGTCGATAAATAATAAAAATTAAAAAAAATTTTAATGAAAATATATGTTTTATATATAAAATAAAAAATATATAAAACAAAATAAAAATGAAACTTCAGACGTAATACATTATTCTAGACATAATGGAACAAATTCATCGCAAACGCATAGATGATCTCATTGAAATAGTTCCCTGTTTTATCGACATGGTAGCTCTCTGGCCATACTTAATTCAAACTGGAATTTTTAAGCAAGACGACTGCAATATCCCCACGTGGAGCAGAAACCTAAACAATCCAGAAATAATAATAGACATTTTTTCAACAATCAAAACAAGAGGACCAGACGCATACAAAAATTTAATTCTCAGTTTACGGCTATCAAATCACATTGTCATAGCCGACACGTTGGATATAATTAACTAGGAACGCAAAATACAAAAAGTAAATCAATAACTTCAAAAATATACATATGTAACGATAAAACATTTTTCTATTCTTATATTACAAGCAAGCTGCTAATTGGAACCTCCTTTTTCCAGAGATGGGATTACTAGGCTTCCTTTTGGCACTGCTTACTTGCAACTTCAACTATATAACAACAGTCTACGCCATCATAGGATTCGATTGCGGTTCAAATCAATCAAATATTACAACATTATCTTTACTAGAGGTAGGAGAATGTAATCTACCTCGATCTCAAGTACATGTTGAAAGAACTTATATACAACTTTTACAATTAACTGGATTTTCAAATACAAAAGTAATACAATGCAAAATAGAAATTCGACGCGCCATCTCTCATTGTGGTATGCATTCTCACAGTTCCATAGTTGCAAATGGCCACAGTGAATATATACATGATGTTACACGAGATCAATGTAATCAAATGCACACAATAGGAACATTTTTAGTAACCCCTTCTCTTCAGATATCAAAGTTAAAAGTAAATGAAACTTCATTTTATAGCGTTACTTTAGCAGGTTCTGTAACACCTAATGGAGACTGTACTGGTACACAATTTTCTGACTCATACGGAACATGGAATAATGTCGTAGTCCAAGCAATATTCAAAATAACTTTACAAGAACATTACGCAACTATTCATTTAAATTCAAATAAAATTCAATTAAGATCTGGAATAATATACACATTTTCAGACACATTCTGTACAGACGTAGAATATGGACAAACATTCTGGGATACATTACCTAATGACGTATGTAATTTTAACAAATATGAAATTATTTATGAAGAACCAGCAAATAAAACTTATGACAACACGACAGACAATTCTGAAACCTTTTATTCTTTAACGACTGAAGATATAACCTTCGTACTGGCTGAAAAAACAAGAAAACCAGTTTGCAGTTACGTTTTAATACAAACTGAACATCCAAAATTATTAATTTTTGAAACCAGACCTGGAAATTCATTTTTAGAAAATATACATTTAGAAGTTCAAAATGTGGACATTTTTACATACGTTAACTCTAAATTCATATATGTGGAAAGACACATATGCACTGAAATAAATAGACTTTATCACGATGTTCTTACTCAACGATGTATACTTGAACAGCAGGTTTTTAGAAATACATTAACCTTAGTAACCCAATCACCAGACGAATTTGCATATCATTTAATGAGAGGCCCACGATATATGTCAGTAATTGCAGGAGAAGTAGTACATATCGTAAAATGTATACCGGTTGAAGTAAAATATCGCAAAACTGAAGAATGTTATGTACAACTACCAATATTTAGAGGAAATCAATCCTTTTTCCTTTCTCCACGAACTCATATATTAACAAAATCCGGTATCCAACCAAATTGCAATTCTTTCCTTCCACCAATGTACCTTTTTGGAGAAACCTGGTACAAATTACTTCCAAATCCTGTCGAATCCATAGTACCAACTATAGTTAAACCTCTCACAAAAGCAACCTGGAAATACACAAATCCTTCATCCTTAGCAACAAGTGGCATTTATTCTCAATCTGATCTTGATAAACTGCAAGATCATATTATGTTTCCAGCAGAAAAACCAATGATTCTAAATTCCTTAGCTAGAGAAATAACAGGACATCCAACTATTAATCAAGGAATATCATTAACGAATTTATTTAATGAAGATGTAATTGATAAAATTGCTGAATCCGCATGGGGTAGATTTTGGACAATTTTTACAAGTTTTGGAACTACTAGTGCAGGCCAAATTGGATTAATAATAATAATTAGAGGGATTAAATTGATAGCTGATACCATTATTCATGGATATGCGCTACACAGATTATTTGGATGGTCTCTCCATCTACTAGGCGCATTCTGGGATTCGGTCACTAACCTCTTATTACACTTAGGTACCCATCGACCTCCTGCTGAGAGCCATCAAGAACTGCTAACAGCTTCAGCGCCACAAAGCTCGAAAGAGGCACCTAAAAGTCCATCGTATTACGAAAATACTACTACAGGTAAAGATCACAATAATACAAACACAACTCTTTATCCTCACTCTGAACTAAAAGAAGAACTTAGTAGAACCCACTACTCTATCCAAATCTAACATCTTCAGAATGTCGCATGTTCCTTTTACAACCTTACTAAACAAAATTATTCAACAAAGAGGAGATCCACCCCTCATTTATGAGATACTCATTGAACAAACCAATAATAATGAATGTCTCACGTTAATTTACAATATAAAAATTATATAATAATGAATAGTGGCAAAGATTAAAAAAATGTAAAGCAAAAGGTAGCACAGAATTTATATAATGCCTTAATTAATGAATCAAAGGAAACAAATCAAAACGTCCAACCAAACTCTATTAGTAAAAATTGCAAAAAATTAAACGAAATTTGCACTCAAAATAAATTTGAGTATCCAAAATATACAGTATTACGAATAAAAACCGCATCAAGAGACTCAATATACATAGCAATTTGTTTCATTAACAACATTAAACAAATAGGAATAGCAAACTCAATAAAAACAGCTAAGGATTTTGCTGCCATAAAAGTTATTAATTCTCTTTCGCATAAAGACGAGAAATTTGAACTAAGTTTGATAAACTCACTAGAACATTTGCATGTAACAATTCAAGAATCATCTATAAACGATCCAAAACCTTCAACGAGTAGCCAAATAACAAAACCTATTACTTCAAATAACAATCGTGATAAAAATACAAATTCATATAAAATGAAACAATATAATAATCATACTACATCATCTTTCTCTACAAAAAGCTTTAAAAAATGTTTTAAATGCGGATATAGACCTCCCAACCAGTAGAAGAAATTCTAATATAAACATTCCATACCGATTCAGGAAATCAACTTCAACGGAGCATTACTACGACGAGCCTACCCACGTACCAACTTACCAAAAAAAGATATACAGAACAGACTCCATGGGATTTTTAAATCATGTAGAAATTTTAGGAAACTTCACGATAAAATATGGATTGCCACTACCGCAATATACAGTCTATCCTGACCAAAATTCGAAAACGAACTCATTTTTTCTTGCACAAATTAATATAAATGAACATTTTGTTATACAAGCCGACCCTACTAGCGAATTAGCAGAAAATAGGGCAGCATTAAAATTATTGTTACTACTAATGAGATCATACGATCTCTGCGACGAAAAATTTTATAATAATGATGATAAAAAAATGCAAAAAACCAAAAATCAAAGTATTCAAACCGTTCCAAAACCAAAATTAATACCTTGGGAAAATTCCTGTAGATTTTGTAACACTCAAATGCATGCTACAAAAAAGTGCCGTAGACGAAATATTTTTAAAGTAGACAAATCAACCCAATTTCCCCCTCCAGTTCCACCAAGAAACTCCTCAACATTTAGTAGACTTTTTTCCCCTTTTCTTCAAAAAACTTCTAGACCTAAATCCAACCATATGTAAACATCCTATTTTATCCAATATTAATCCTACTTTTTTTTCAGCCTTCCGAGAAGCCTAATGAATTTCCTTAATCAACGAGCATCCAGAGTGTATTTAATTTTAATTCCACTCCTTTTCTCCAAAGCAGAAAAATACTTCATAGACTCACAATTTTCTCATTCTTCAGGGCTTTATTTTGAACCAATTTCAAAAGTTCGTCTTTTTTCTGAAAAATATCATTTTATATCTTATATCGATATCTTTCAGCCAGACGTACTTAAATACAAAATAATAGATTTCTCACATAAATTATATGAATATTATATACTTTCAAATATTGCCAATAATTGTAATTTATACGATCATCAGACACAACTTGATTTTATAGAACAACGCATCAACTATTTTCTTGAAGAAATATCATTTATATCTAGGCAAGCTCGTAATATCACGAATATTTCTAAAACTGATGATCCATTCTTGTAACAGATACAAAAAGTACTTTTATAATTAAGAATGAGACAGGAAACCTCCCTTTACTGGCCCAAAGAAAATTTATTTCCACTTCCAAATCCATTTTTCCAAAAAGTTACAAATCTTTCTTCAAAACTTGACAACATTATGACCTACAAAAAATGGCATAATTCTCAAAAAGATCCAAATATTCACCTATATCGAATATTAGCAGCAAATTGGCTTAAAGACCTGCATGAAATTTCTCAATCTTTTCTATTACTCCTGGACCAACTTGCAGAAGCTATTACCCATGCCGCAACTAATTTATGGCACCCTATGCTACTTCCTGATACCTTCTTAGACTTCAAATCTAACAAAGAAGACCCACACCTTTCAACATCCCTTTTTTCTATGGTCCTTCCATTTTCTAAAATACAATACTTCTTATTCGATAAGTACTTGATTTTCATTATGACTATACCAATCCCATCTACTGAAGAATTTCAATTATTTAAACCACATCCAATTCCAATACATCTCGATTTTAATACTGACGTAATTTCCTCTATTTATATAAAACCTCAAAATTCTTATCTCGCTATTTCTTCAAATAACCAATCATACTTTACAACAAATGAAAATTTCCTCAATGCATGTTATCAAAATGGATTCCAAACATTTTGTCACCCACCAAGATCTATATCTAATATGGATAACAATCCTATTTGCGAAACATCAGTTTCAAAATTCTCAACCATACAAGTGTGAAATATTCATCAGTTTTAGTGAATATCCCTTTCTAACACCATTGCAATTTTATCATGGATGGCTATACTCAACTATTTTCCCCGACAAATTTTCTTATCATTTCCAAAACCATATAAATATAATGGATAATTCAATTCCAGTTAGCAAATCAACGACTTCTCTTGCTATAATTTCACCATTTTTATATAATATTTCCATTCAAGAACCTCACTTATTAAAAAAGGTATTACTTCTTCTTCAGCAAAAAGAAGACATGCCATTATCAATCTTCGAAAACCATGCCTTTATCCTTTCAAAATATGCAAACATTCAAAAAATCATTCCATCTATTTTTATTTCTAGTGCACATAAATTTACATTAGGACTAATCATTATCACTTTACTTATGATTACAATTTTAGGATTATTACTATTGAAAATTCAAAAAATATCTAAAAAAATGAACAAAACGCCAACACGTATAGAACATATACAAAAAACTCCTTTAAGCTCAGTGACAAAACCTTTACTGACCGACTTGACGTTTAACTTTTGACCTTTTCTTTATTCCATCTTTCACTCTTTTCTTTAATAGACTTGAAGTCAATTCACAAAATTTTTCAGATACAGGTACATTCCGGCCTTACCTTACTCAAAACTACACGCATGAATGTTGTAAGTCCTATACCGTCAGAAGGACAGTTTTTGTACCTTCGCCTTTAATGTTTCTAACAAAAGAAATAACAAACTGTAATATAAAAGTTGTTTTTCTGACGGAAAGTAAAATACTTTTAGCAAAATCTTTTACCTTGCATGATTAGAAAATGTATAGAAAGTTATTATTCCACCTCCTTATCAGACCTTAATAAAATAAATCTATTCTAACAATTTGTAGAAAATGATACCAACTCCAAGTAAACCTATTGTTAACCATCTTGGAACAGTGGACGGTGTATGTCCGCCGGACTATCTGATAGCATGCGCGCACTTATTACAGAGTTATTACTTCGAATTAGAACGCTCAACATTGTTTTTATATTATAATCACCAAACCACAAAAAGATATTGTCAATTCTGTTTCAAGAAATTAGATCAGGAAACTCAAAATAAATGTGAATTTTTTACTTCATGGCATTCCATTTGTAAATTGGAATGCATATATATGAATTGTTACGGTTGTCAAGAACTATTAATTACTCCGCGAAAAAGAGCAGCTGATTGTAGAGAATGTATCGAACAATATTTAAATTATAAATTCGAAATTAGTCAAGGAAACGAAGTTCTAGTAGAAAATATCCCTGCATCATTATACATATCTACCTTCCACGCATGTAATCACGCATGAAAAATTTTGTTAAATTTGATAAAATCCTTAATACTAAAAAATTGTAAATTTTGCAAATATTTCAAATTCCTTAAATATTGTAAATTTCCCCAACAGAAAAATGCTGCCCCAAGAAATCGAAACAATCGAAGCAGAAGAAGTTCGAGCAAGCGAGCAGGATGTTCAGCCGTATTTTGAACATCAATTATGGTCGGAATACTGCTGTACAACCCTGGTCGAGAATTTCTACATGATTGTTCTTGAAAAAAAACTTGTTTGCGAGGATTGTTGGATGACAGAACTTAGCTTTTTCGAAACCGAAGTAACATTACCCGTCCGAATAGATCACATAGTTACTAAAGACTTATATTGTACCTTAAAACTATCTAGCCTCGACTGCTCCCTTTGCAATACACAAATTTTTTACATGCGGCAAAGAGCAGATTTATGCGTAACTTGTGCCGAACGTGTAATTCATTTTTACCAACAAGAAGCATTGTAAAACGACGTCGATTCCGAAGCATCCACTATTATTTATAATAAAAACGAATAAAAATAATAAATCAATCCATATCTTTTATTATTCTTTTTTCTAAATATAAACAATATCTATTAGTAACTTTTGTTAAAAAATTTTCCCTTTTAATTTTTTTATTCGTTGTTTAAAACCATATTGCATATACACCACTACTTCTTCCTTAACCGCTATAATGTAACGACAAACTTTAATAAATTAAAATGTTCTATTGGCAAAAAACAAACTTTTTGGTACATTTTAAAACAGACCACTTTTTTTTCTGCATGAAATATCTCTTTGAGTTAGGAAACACTGAAAGCGAATATACCAACAATCACAAAATTATTAGCAAAAAAACTAACTAACTTTAGAATTTTAATAAATTGAATTATCAACTCAACAGGTAATTCTTTTGCAGATCAAAACAATGGCCTTGCAGACAAGAGACCTATCGAAAGGTACTGTTGTACAAGTTTTAAACGAGATAAGCATAGAGTACGATTTCTCCGAACCCTCATATATTGTAAAATCGCTAGGGTTACAATAAGAGCTACCACCATTTGAAGCGACTTGCGAAATTTTTAAAGATAATTTTACCTATACTTGTATTGGGGAACCTGCGTCCCAAAAGAAAGTAGCCAAACAGAACGCAGCAGCTAAAGTCTTGGAAACACTTTCCACGAAATATGTATTTTTAGAAGAGGATTTTTTTTTTTTTTTTTTTTTTTTTTTTTTGGTGAGGAGGAAAAATGGCAAAATCTTTTATAGACGTTGTACAGGACTCTCCTAGGACGGGTCTAGGCATACCTGTTAAAACCAGAAAACCCCCTCTCTCGAACCAATACACCACCCGCGGAACCGCCTTTGGGCTTTAAACTTCACGGGTGGTTGGTTCCATTATAACAATAAGTGATAAAAGCGGTAGAAAAGCTTTACAAAAATGGACTAATGCATGTGAAAGGTGTTTTCAAAGAGGACATTTAGCTCATAACTGCCGCAACCCTTTACGGAATAAAAAATATAAAAATAATTCTTGAAAAAATTTTTACTAACCTACGACATCATAAAATTACGTTCTATCCCAGGAAAAAACCGATAGAACGCGCGTCTCTTTGAATTGTGTATCCGTCATTTGCATATTCAGGAAATAAAAGTTCAATCGGATGGTGACACTTGGAATCTGCCATTTGTGCGCAATGTTTTAAATCTGCCATTCGACATTGGTTAAATCGTTAAGTGAATAGGGTTGGATAAGACTGATTAACCTCAAATACTTTCTAATGGCAATGTACGATTCATTGATGTTCGCATGAATCGGTTGAAATTCCAAATGAAATGGAAGTCTTAAAAGGTCACTCTGAATAAGAGAAATACAATAAAAACAGAATACGAATTGTATTGTAAACGATTGTTCACTTTAAATACATTATTTTCTATCGAAAATATTGGTTTTCAATCTGTTAATGCTGAAATTCCAGTGACAGATATGCAATTCAGAACACCTCAAAGCCCATTCAAATTTAACGCAAGTGAATGGTTTTTTGTTTCCTGTGATATTACACCATATTATAATATAAAAATTATTGATGTATTTAGTTATATAACAAAAAATCATATGTAACCTCATGCTAAGTTCACAGTATTTAAAAAAAAACTGTGTAATTAATTGTAACAAAAAAATTATAATATTCAGATAATATAAATTTTTATGACACCCGAAAAAAAATTTTTGCTATTGAAATGAATCGAATAGTAAAATGCAAAGGATACAAATTGTAAAAGAGTTAAGAAGTAAAGATGACACGAAACATTTTGTTTTCTTGAGCAGTAGTTTCAAAAAGGTCAATATTGTGTAAGTCGATGTCAATTATTTCTCAGAAAATATTACGCGCTTACTGTTTTCGTTAGAAACAGATTGAATTTCATAAGGAAATATACACCTCAATTTTTACGATATGAAAGAAGTAATGCATGTATACTTTGTAAAAATAAATTTCGCATACAATGTATTTATTTCTTTAAAGATTTTATTATTCTTATGTTAATAAACAAAATAATCCGGACACTGGATCACGTAACATGCCAATGTGCCAGTCCTCCGACACAATCACCAAGACTAGCGCCGCAACCTTTTCGTGTTGTGCCAGTCGCCGTCAATCGAAAAGTTATTGACTTTTTATGCTGTAATAGTATATTATGTGCCTAGGTGCATAATGAGGGTTATTACGCGACGAGCGACAATCCTCGCAGGAGATCAAAGCCGAGGCGCGATCAGTGCTATGAGCATTTTAAGCGAGTCTCATAATTACCCGAATTGTGTGCATTGGCACATATTCTATTGTATGTGACTTCGACGCATATACGAGTTTTTATGCGTACACTCTAATCCAATCTGAAAAGGTCGAAATTGCCGTGATTATCGCCCATCTCACTTGACATTCCGCGAATACTTCCGGCCATTTTGAATTTCTCGATTTTGTGTAGTAGTAGCGTATTGTAATAGACGCATGCGCAGTTCAAATGTACAATGCTTTGTCAGTACGGTGCCAACGCTGTACGAAGGAGATGTTGAATAAGAAGAAGATTACGCTCCGGTGTGTCGTAATAGGCGCATGCGTAGTTCAATTTTACATTAGATTCCTCTGTATCGTAATACACAACATTACGCTCCTCTCAACTGTAGCGTAAAAACTCGTATACGCACCGAAGTCACATAAAATAGAATACGTGCCAATGCACACAATTTGGGAAATTACGAGACTCGCGACAATGCTCGCAGGACGGATCGCGCCTCGGATTCGTCTTGGCTTCGTCTCGGCTACGCCTTGGCTTCGATCTCCTGCGAGCATTGTCGCGAGTCTCGTAATTTCCCAAATTGTGAGCCTAGGCACGTAATATACTATTGTTTGCCCTTCATTATCGCAAGCACCAATAAAAAAGAAAAAAGTTGACAAACATTCTCAACCTTACGCTGCAACGGGAGACGGTTGGATGGAATGGTATAGAGATCGTGAGGAAAAGAAACTCGCAATTCAGCTTGAAAAAGAAGAAAGGGTAAAGCTGAGAAAACAGCAACAAGAAGGAAAACCAGTGTTGGCAAAAATTAAGAAGGAGAAAGCAATAGAATAAGCGAAGAAAAAGACGGAGGAGCGTGCTGAGTTTGAGAGGATTAAGAAAGAGAAGCAGATTAAAAAAGCGAAACGAAAGCAAGGATCAAAAGAGGGGAAAAAGCTGAAAAGGACAAACGAAGACAAGAAAATCGAAAAGCAGAAGCAGTTGAGAATTAAACACTGACCAAGAGGAAGAAGAAAGAAAAGGCCAAAGCAATCGACGAAGATATTAACGATGACTAGCGCTCGTATGCGTTGTAATTCAATAATGAAATAAATTTTGTTCAACACAAATATTGACTGATTGTACTAAAAAGTTCGTTAAAAACAAAAATAAACGTGTTATATATTGTTTCAATTAATGTACTTTTAATAATTATCTTGTCCGGAGACTCGAGCATGCATTTTCGGCCACTCACGCAATCACATTTGACTTGTCCGGGGACTGGCACACGTGTATCAATCATCATAATTCTTTTATATTATCAAAATTGATGACTCAAAACCATTATCAAGTATATTTTTGTGAAGAAAATGATATCCCTAATATTTCTACTATGATAAATGAACAATAGATGGCAATTTCATGGAAAGGTTTATTATTTTTTCCGCTCTGATGTCTTAACTGTCCGAGGACTGGTGCATTTACCTTATGGGTTATTCCATATTAGATTGACAGTTGATGTCGCAGATTTGAACGAGATAATTTTTTTTCGGTTCTTTATCAACAATAGACACGTATTTCTTTGTTTGGCCAAAAAAAATTTTTTTACAAGTATACGATTTTTCGAATTTTTTAAGAAATG
This sequence comes from Diplolepis rosae, assembly GCA_030998225.1. Taxonomy (NCBI): domain Eukaryota; kingdom Metazoa; phylum Arthropoda; class Insecta; order Hymenoptera; family Diplolepididae; genus Diplolepis; species Diplolepis rosae. The sequence continues at coordinate 846,660 of JAPYXD010000158.1, read as the reverse complement.
ATTTTTTCGACATAGCAAGCGCACTTTCAAGCCTGTTTATCTTGAAAACAATTATTCGCACGAAAAATTTTCCAAATTACGAAAATTAGGGTTTTGAATCATCTTTACAGAGATTGTTGCGAAAAAATTGTTTAAATATTTTTTAACATACAAAAATAAAGAGATAAACGCAAAATCGTTTTTTGCCAAATTTGGCCCCTTTAGAAATTTGATTTTCGTGGATTTATATTCTTTGACGTCTGTTATAAAATATGACGATTGAATCAAAATGGCTGGATCATTGATTCGGAAGTTATGGAATTTTGAAGAGCCTCGCGCTGCCTCGCGCGCAATCTGAGCGCCTCCACACGCGGTGAGCGTTTTACCAGGCGTAAGTTATTAGCCCTAAAACTAAAGGTAAACGCTCGCCGCGGGTGGAAGCGCCCGGATTGCGCGCGAGGTCGCGCGAGGCTCTTCAAAATTCCATAACTTCCGAATCAATGATCCAGCCATTTTGATTCAATCGTCATATTTTATAACAGACGTCAAAGAATATAAATCCACGAAAAACAAATTTCTAAAGGGCCCAAATTTGCAAAAAACGATTTTGCGTTTATTTCTTTATTTTTGTATGTTAAAAAATATTTAAACAATTTTTTCGCAACAATTTCTGTAAAGAAGATTCAAAACCCTAATTTTCGTCATTTGGAAAATTTTTCGTGCGAATAATTGTTTTCAAGATAAACAGGCTTGAAAGTGCGCTTGCTATGTCGAAAAAATAATTTCTTAAAAAATTCGAAAAATCGTATACTTGTAAAAAAATTTTTTTTGGCCAAACAAAGAAATACGTGTCTATTTATTGTTCATAAAGAACCGAAAAAAAAATCATCTCATTCAAATCTGCGACATCGACTGTCAATCTAATATGGAATGACCCATATGTATATTTGACCATATTTTGAAAATTTTGTCTATTTTTTATTCGTTGCGCAAAACCATATAACTCATACCTCAAACTGCAATAGTAAATTAAATTTTATACATTAAAAAATAGACCATTGTTCTAACTGCACAGAACCTATATTTGAAAACACAAAAACCACATAGAAAAACTGAACGTAAAAGAATATTTTTATGTATTGAAACCAACATTTCACTTGATAAACTTGCAAATAATGTTCTAAACATTTCTTTGCAGATCAAAACAATGGCCTTGCAGACAAGAAACCTCTCCAAAGGTACTGCTGTACAAGTTTCAAACGAGATAAGCATAGAGTATAATTTCTCCGAACCCTCATATATTGTATAATCGCTAGGAAAATACCAAGAACTGCCACTCTTCCAAGCAACTTGCGAAATCTTTAAAAATAAAATAACTTTTTCTTGTATTAGGGAACCAGCCCCTCAAAAAAAGTCTGCAAAGCAAAATGCAGCAACTAAACTCTTGGAAATGCTTTCGACAAGATACGTATTTTTAGAAGAAATAGAAGAAAAAAGCTTAATCCCGGAATCCAAAATTTTATAAATAAGTGATGAAATCAGTAAAGAAACCTTGCAAAAACGGATCAACTCTTGTGAAAGGTGTTTCCAAAGAGGACAGTTAGCCCAAAACTGCCGCAACCATTTACGAAATAAAAAATATAAAAAATAGTTTTCAATATTCAACTCTATTAGATTTAATATATATACATAAATAATCAACATGTATTCAAAACTTAGATTATTTCTAACGATTGTTCACATATGTAACATCCATTTTCTTTACAAAATATGAAAAAATCAATCAAAATATGTAATGAAACAATTATGATGCTAACCATTTACGAAAAGAAAAATAAATACGTATATTCATAATAACAAAAAGGAAACATACGTAACCGTATCCTAATATGAAGTTTATATTATTATAAAACTATTACTACAATCAAAACAATTTTATAATTAAATTAAAAAAATATGTATGTCAATACTAAAATGTAACAACTGATACCACTAAAAAGCAAAAAGTTATTAAGGGCAACGTTTATCAAGATAGAAATTCAAGATACATTAATCAATGTATTTTTCTTACGAAGATTCAATCGCGGATGCTTCAACCCCGCGCTCGAACTAGGGGGGAGGTGTCACGTCCCGCGACGTATTGGAATGTACTATAGGCACAGGCTAAGTCTAAAGAAAAATCTGGGGAAATTACTAAAAGAGAGAAAAAACCACTTGCTGAAAAGAGAGGTATAATTACGTCACACACAGCGGGAGACTGCGCAATGCGTGACGTCACCAAAAAATATAATATAAAAAGGACACGCCGCCAAGGGTAAGACTAGTCTCGTGAGCAGAATTTAAATGCGGCAAATTTCTAAAAACTTTAAAAGGATTTTAATTATCTCAGCGTGAGATAATTGTACCGTGCAGTTTACCAGTGTGAAGACTCGAGAGTCATAAATTTACCGCGGTCCGATTTCAAATCCTTGAAAGGATTCAAGTCAGTGTCTAAGTGAGATAATATTGTTGTCTTCCTCACACCAAGAGGATAATATTGCTGTCTTCCTCGCACGAATTGGATTATATTGCTGTCTTCCTCACACTAATTGGATTATATTGCTGTCTTCCTCACACCTGTGCGGGTTAATTAAAAATGGAACCATTCGACTAAGTCAACAACAGGTACCGTACTTCTCTCTCTCTATCTTCTGTCTTTTTCCAACCTACCATCCTGTGCCTACAATTATATACCAATTGTATCGACATTTTTATAAATTCCAAATTATAATTATTTTAATACAGTCAAGTCTCGTTTATTTCAAGTAACCCGAAACGAGAGAGTCTTGTTTATTTCAAGTCGCGAGGCGTTCCCACCGCTTCCACAGTTGCCATAGCGACTGAATGCACCTCCCCACCTCACTTCACACTTCTTCCGAACGCTCCACAGAGCTCACGTCACAGTGAAATAGTGGGGCGCGAAGGGGAGCTTGAAACTTGAAATACACGAGACGCTCGACTTGAGATAAACGAGACTTGAAATAAAAAAGACTTGAAATAAACGAGACTTGACTGTAAATTTAATTTGTATTATTGAATAATCATTGTGTCCTTCATTGACTTATCCTCATTTCTATGCGAGGATCACTCGATCCTAACTTAAAACGAGGAATCTTCGATCAAAGTAAGTATTTACGTACTTATGACGTAACAGTATAATTTCTTAGAAAATTCGAAAAATCGTATACTGTTATGCCTAACGGTAAGATGCCCCTTCTATTAGCATTCGAGGCCTATATAATGTAGAGCACAGGGCCCGCTCCTCAGTTCTTGCCCGACCAATAAAGTACTAACTACTAAGCTTTCTAATCGAATGACTCACTAACATTCTCAAAACATCTTTGTACGTTATTACGCATAACATTTTTTGGCGATCCTACCAGGATCCGCTAAGTTTTCTCGGTTCTCGAAATTCTACGGAATAAATTAATTAGAACCATATAGAAACGCGGACGGCACTGAGAAAAGAAACTGGATTCTACGGACCAGAAGCAAGTGAGAATCTTACGAGATTCATTAAGGCAAGAACTCCGGACTTCACTACGGTAAGCCCGAAAGAAAATAAAATAAGTGAATTAGTATTTATCTGAATATAATTAGGCGCTGAATATAGTAGGCCCTATACTACGTAAATTCAGATTAAAGAACATTCAAATTGGAACGAGTTCCGCAAACAGGCGGAAGAGGTACGTCACATAGACGGTAAGAACCTAAGAAGAATTGGACCAGGTTGATCAACGCCCATAACCTCTATAGCAGCAAATAACTAACCGGTTTCCAGCAAGCAGCAGTGTGGTTGATACGTCATCGCTTGAGAAAGTCGCAGCGGACTCCACGGAATCCAGAGACAATGAATCTCAGCTGTTAGCGGAAGCGAGAAACCGTAAGCATAAAAAATACATATAAATCTAAGCATTGTAACTTCGCGACTTGAAGCGATCTCAGGCCATTGAGTATAAGTCCTCCTTACGTTCGTTGAACGGCGACTGTATTACATTACAGGAGAGGCTAAGTAGTGCTGAGATCGGGTCGACTATACTCCTGGTGTTCCAGAGCACTGGTCGTTCCTCAATAAAACAAATACACTACTATTAAAATCTAAGGAATTGCAATAGGCGATTGCTTCGAATTTTATAGTATTAAAAAACCGAAACATTTAATATTGTAACGCGACACATCCATTCGTTACGCAAACATTCATCAAAATAGGGAAATTAGGTGAAAATAGGCACACTGGCGTTTTACAAATATCAAAACGGTACTTTGTACCAGATCGACTTGTCACTTTCTCTAAACCTTCCATCCGCGACAGCTCCAATGTCTAGAGTTCATTCACCCGTCCGAGCCAAGTCCCCCTCCCACACCACGGAAGAACTGTTAGGACGAATGCTCGCCTAAATGGAATCTCTCACTATCTCTTTCAATATGCTTAAAAGAGAAAATGACAACAGTATAGAAGAGATCTCTAAGCTGGCAGTGAAAATAGGTTGCTCGGGAGGAGTGGAAACTGACAGGGAAACGACACAACGCCTAGAGGTGACCAATGACTCTTCGTCCGAAGAAGAGCGAGAAGACAAGCAAGCACAAGAAAATTTACGACTCAGAAATGAGAACATCAACACACAGCCTTTCGTACGATTCCCCGTCCCCTCAGCACCACACATCATCGAAGAGGACAGAATCAACGCAAAGACCGCGATTGAAACTATACGAGGGATCAACGGACAAGACGACATGGGAATAGAAGATTTCATTAAAACTGTAAAGAGAGCAAAATCGAGATGTTCACAACCTAATTTACTACTGGATTTAATTATGGCAAATAAAATTACTGGCTTCGCAGAAAAAGCAATAAGCTATCTACAAATAAATTCATACGAAGATTTATATGATGCACTAAGACAAAATTTAAAATCATCAAATTCAATTTTAGCTTTAAAATCAAAACTAGAGAGTTGTAAACAAGGAGCAACTGAGTCTGTCCAAAATTTTACACTTAGATTCAGACAGATTATAAACGAAATCAATTACGCTGTACAGGCACAGCATATCAATCCTACCGAACGTCGATTGAAAATTAAGCTCGAAGAACAAGAAGCAGTGAACGGATATCTTTTAAACCTTAGGAAAGAGATAGGTATACAGATACGACTTTTAAAACCCAATACTATAACGGAGGCACAGACGCATGCCATAGAAACCGAAATGTGGTTAAAAGAAAGTCAACCTACAAGAACACATGTAGTCATGAGACTTGTATTGAAATACCTACCTAGGCCGCAACCACCATCACGACCTAACGCCAACACTAATGGAATAGAAACACCCAATCATTCACTACCACTGGAAGACAGGGTAAGAATGAATTGTTATAAATGTGGTAAAACAGGTCATTTTGCAAATCAATGTCACATTAGGCAGGGTTTTCAACCTAGCCAGAACGTCAAAAGACCCCCACAACCAATAAGAATGCTGCAAGAGGGAAGCACGGATGCAATAGAAATGACACCGGAAGAAGTACAAGAACAAATAGATTTCAAAGACTCAGCCGAGTTTCTGCCGTATGCGGAAGACTCAGATCTATTAGAGCAAGAAGAAGAACAGGAAGTTACCGACTTCTAGTCGACTCTGGAGCAGCAGTCAACCTGATAAAAGAAAAAATCCTAGACGAACGAGACGTTAGACAAAAACATTTAAAAAAAGATTTGTTATGGGACGGGACGAACACGTTTCAAGTAAAACCGTAAAATTTAACTTTTTCAATAAAGAACACATATTTCATATTATCCCCAACGATTTTCCCCTACCGGAAGATGAAATTATCGGACTCAAATTTTTCTCGAAACATGACCGATATGCAATTACATCAGATTTTTTAATTTTGGATAAAAAGAAATTACCGTTACAGGTAGATGGAGATTTTATACCGGCAAAAACATCAAAAATATTTAGAATCCCGGCGGCAGGAGACGATCAAGATGTATTAATAATCGATCAAGACACAGTACCGGACGGGATATATAAAATTAAGAACGGAATTATAAAAGTATCCATTCAAAATCACTCAACGAAACCAGCAGAAATACCAAAGAGAATTAAATATGAAGAAATTTATACTATGTGTTCCCGAGACGTGAACTTTCCAAAAAGGGATGAATCATGGCAACGATTACAAGAAATTCTTAAATTATCAAAATTGGAACATTTGGAACCAGAACAAAAGGAATTTATTAAAAAGATAATAAGAAAATATCAAGAAGTTTTTTCACTTGACACTGAACCTTTACCATGTACAAATCTAACGGAACACGAAATTGTACTTAAAACTGGAAAAATCATTAATTTACGATCACACAGATTACCCGAAAAAAACAAAGAATTTGCATTACAAGAAACGGAGAAACTTTTGAAAAAAGGAATCATTAGAGAATCCCAATCACCGTTTAACTCTCCATTATGGATAGTACCTAAAAAAGGAGATAAGTTGAGAATAGTCATAGACTATCAAAAAATTAATGAAGACATAGACCAGGATGCTTATCCCTTGCCCGTGACAGACGATATCCTTGCGCAATTAGGCAAAGCAAAATTCTTTTCTGCCTTTGACTTATCAGCGGGCTTTCACCAGATCCCGATGAAGGAAAAAGACAAAAAATATACAGCTTTCTCCACTTCACAAGGACACTTTGAGTACAATCGAATGCCTTTTGGATTAAAGAACGCACCTGCAACCTTCGAGCGAATGATGGACAATGCATTCCGCGGATTAATTGGTAACAAATGTTTCGCTTACATTGACGATATAGTTATCTTCGGAGAAACTATCCAACAACAGAATCAAAATATGGAAGACGTTTTGCAAAGAATCAAACAATTTGGACTACGTTTAGAACCCAGTAAATGTGATTACTTGAAACCTGAATTAGAGTACTTAGGACACATAACAACCAAAGAAGGTGTGAAACCTAACCCAGAAAAGTTAAGCGCGATCAAAAACTTTAAAGAACTGAAAACCGTGAAGGACGTGCAATCCTTCCTAGGACTATCTGGTTATTATAGAAAATTCGTAAAAAACTTTTCGAGCATTGCAAGACCACTCACTAAGCTAACTCAAAGGTACACAATATTTGACTGGACATTAAACTGCGAAAAGGCATTCTACGACTTGACAAATGCATTAATATCAGCACCAGTGTTAAGGTTTCCGAATTTTAAAGAACAATTCACCTTAACAACTGACGCCTCAAATCAAGGCTTAGGAGCAGTTCTTAGTCAAAATGGACACCCATGCTTATTCATCTCAAGGACTTTCAACAAAGCCGAAGAAAGATACAGTACGTACACTAGATATCTTTGGGCCACTCTCCAAAACACAAAAAGGAAATCCTTACATACTCAGTATGTAAGATAGACTAACAAGACATACAGTTCTCGTACCTTTGCAGAATGAATCATCAAAATCAATAATAGAAGCCTTAATCGATCACTACATTTATACATTCGGAGCACCTAAGACCAGACTTTCTGATCAAGGATCAAACTACTTATCGGAATTAATGACACAATTTGAAAACGCATTGAACATTCGGCATATTAAAACAACTGCATTCCACCCGCAATCAAACGGGAACATCTAAAGAATGCACTCTACACTAGTAAACCTGATCAAGACTAGTATTGCTGAAAATAATAAACAATGGGACGAAAACTTAAAATACATCAATTTCGTCATCAACACTACTACCAATCAAACGACTGGACATTCTCCCTATGAATTAACATTCGGAAGAACACCCAATATCCCGTCAACGGTCAGCACCTCACCTAACCTAACTTATCAGGACCTGTTAAGGAAATGGAAGAAGAAACACGAAGAGATCATATCCAAAACCCGAGAGAGAATCTAGGTAGAAATGGAAAAGACAAAAAGGAGACTCGACGAAAATATAACTAGAAAACATCCAATATATAAAGCAGAAGATCTTGTCAAAACACTTAACAACAGCAAGCAAAATAAATTAGAAATTAGTAGCTATCATTAAAGGATTGTTTACCTACGTTGTCAGTATCCCGATTATAGAGAAAGAAGAGGGACGAATCCAGAGAATAATTCCCATCCCTCATTCTGTACAGAATGTTTACTTTTCTATAATACCAGACCATGACTATGTCATAAAATACAGAGACTCCTATGTACCAACAGACAAAGAGACAGTAAGTAATTGTAAAGAGATTTCCGAGTACAAAATTTGTTCCAGAAACCAACCTAGTATAAAATTATTAGACAGCGAAACTTGCGAAGCAACCCTATTCAAGCGGTACGTCAATAATAAATGTAAAAAATCACCCTTCTTGCTTCATAGAGAAACGTTTATACCCATAACAAACGGCTACATCGTTATCCCTTTAAAGGAATTAGACCTAGATTTAGCTTGCGAAAATAACATCAAACAAGAAAAGATCTCTGAACCATAGCTCTTTTTAGGAAACAATTGTAAACTTTACAACAATTACGACTTACTCTATCTAGGAAACACAATTAAATATAACACATTTGAGTATTTTAACGTCACGTACGACATCCAATATTCTGCCAGCGATTTAGCAAGTCTCGAAAATAGGCTCATTCAATTACCCAAAATAATTGATAACGTCGAATTACAGCAAGCCAGGTTGAGTTTAGACGATACGGAAAACATGCTAAACTCTATAGTTCAGCATAGGCGAATTAAGACAACGACAGAAACAATCATGGAATACCTAAGCTATTTAGGATATGCGTCACTTGGGTTAGTCACACTGTACATTAGTTACAGGTTCGGATTATTTGAATTGTTAAAAAATTGTATCCCGAAAAGAATATGCTTATTTTGCGTTAAAACTAAAATAGACACACCCACGCATGTGATCACTTACAACGCGAGCGTTCAGCCTTTGCTAACTGAACCACCCAAAAATAGACGTATCAAAATTTAGGGACTAAATTCATTCTAAACAGGGGAATGTTATGCCTAACGGTAAGATGCCCCTTCTATTAGCACTCGAGGCCTATATAATGTAGAGCGCAGGGCCCGCTCCTCAGTTCTTGTCCGACCAATAAAGTACTAACTACTGAGCTTTCTAAGCGAATGACTCAGTAACATTCTCAAAACATCTTTGTACGTTATTACGCATAACAATACTTGTAAAAAAAATTTTTTTGGCTAAACCAAAAAATACGTGTCTATTTATTGTTGATAAAGAACCGAAAAAAAAATTATTTCGTTCAAATCTGCGCCATCGACTCAATCTACTATGGAATGACCCATATATATTTTGACAAGTCGGAGCGATTGTACCAAGGTGTAATTGTACTGACTCATCCTTTTATTTTACTCATTGAATAATGCTCTTATTTCTATGGTTCTAATATAATGTTTATTTGGGTTATTCTGCAGATTCCCATTAATATGATTAATCTCTTCTCATTAATTGTTATTGATTGATTGTCTATTATTGGCTATCGCTAATTATTCTCGGCTAGTTTTTTTTTAAATTATTATTAATCATCCAACAATCGTTCTCAATAATAATGGATATTATTGTTATTAGCTTTCGTTAAGTAGTTATTAATATTTATCAACCTAGTGTAGATGTTTACATATGATTAACTGCCTTGCTGATTTCTGGTAATTCTTCACAGGTGTTTTCTTATTGTTACTACAATGAGGAGAACATCAGTTATATCCCTGGGGATTTACTCGGTTGCCTAGGTGCAGACGAAAAGAAAATCATTTTTAATTATCGAAGGATACTAATTTGTTTAATTACCTTTTGGTTTTTAATTTAATAGGTTGAAACAACAGGAGACACCGCGGAAGGTCTCGATTTCCAAATGATATTAATTTCAGCATTTTGCTGGATAGTGTATTTCTTGTGTAATTGATCTAATGTTGTGTCCATAGTGAAATTCTGATTCTTGAATTGATATGGTTGAGTATGATTCCCCTAGTGAAAATAAACGGCCGTTTTTATGACCGTTGTAATGGCATTTTTGATGGCCGTTAAAAGGGCCCTCAAATTGAAACCGTTTTGATGGCAATTAAAACGGCCGTTTTTATGACCGTTGTAATGGCATTTTTGATGGCCATTAAAACGGCCGTTTTTCTTCAGCAGCAGATTTTTTTCATTTATTATATTTATGATAGTTCCTGTGCCCCTGGCCTGCAAAGTTTCTATTTTTCTCCCATAAGTAATTCATAAATGGTTGTAATAACAGTTTAATCGAACACGATTGCTAATGTTCAAAAATCAATATTCGAATGCTGTGCACAAATTCGCTAAATTGGCCGAGACTCGTCATGAAACACTCAGCCTGGCCAGGGCCATACCACACATCCCGATTTCCCTGACCGGGGGAAATGAAGAGCAGAATAGTAATCTAAATGAGTCGCTTGGCTCTGGTCAGGCTAGGTGTTTTATGACCGTTCTAACGGCCATCAAAAATGCCATTACAACGGTCATAAAAACGGCCGTTTATTTTCACTAGGGTCATCTTTGACTCTTAACTCATGTTCCCATGGTTTGCTGTTTTCCCTTTTTTCAATTTATCATAAGAGAGTTTTAGCGGCTGTCATCAATTTAGTGTGGCTGAGCAGCTGCACTTTTGTACGGAAATACGTTTGTCCATCAGTTCTTCTTACGCTATGGCAGGTCAAGCTTCGTCGTCCAGTGGTTCCCATACCATCCCTTATTCGTTGTGGTACGCCAAAATCGTGTCGGTAAATAGTGATTCAATTCTGAAATCGGGACGAACTAATCTATCTGATACAACCACGCTAGACCTGTTCAAACACCCAAAGTGCACTTTGGAAGATTAATTTTCATATACTAGTCCCGGACGGTATCCGGGTAAACCCTGTTAGGTCCCATTTTCCAATTAAAATAATATAATTTGAGTACCAACTACCCATGTAGAACTCACTTGGATCCGGATAGCATTCCACAATTATGTTATAACCCAAGTCTATTTTATACCCATTTTTGAATCTTAATAAATTACTCAAGAAATTTTTTGGGCTATCATCAATATTATTTCTGAATTTAACCGGCCAATTTAATATAATTTGATAAGGTGTTTGAATCATTCCAAACGGAAAGATTAACAATTGAACTTTTTGATTCGTCACCCAGTATACTTCCTTCATTATGGTGCATTTATACCTCTGTCTGCCTGACCGGTGCGGACAGAAAATACATAAGAGCAAAAAAGACAGACGTTTTCTTTTTGTCGAATTTTACTCTATCTGTCTCCTTTACTCTTATGTATTTTCTGTCCGCACCGGTCAGGCAGACAAAGGTATAAATGCATCATTAAAGTTATAACTTTATCTATTTTGGTTGTCATGTATTCTAATTTCTGTGTTCCTTTGTTTCCCTTCTGGGGGTCATTATTGTCAAGTTTCTCATCAATTTTTCCTGGAGCCGGTTTTGCCCATTCGAACTTATTTTGATTTTGTTCTCTTTCTCTTTTGTTTATATTTTCTGATCTCTTTCCCGAATTTGTGTTTCTATTTATTTTGAAATTTACTTAAGTTTCCTCACCATGCTCAACTATTTTTTGGGTGTTAAGCGTTTCCATCATTTTATTTCGTGTAATATTTGAAATTTGTTTAATTTGAACTTTTAATGAGTTAATTTCTAGAGCTAGTTCTTCAATTTTTAATCTATCGATTTTTTGTTCCTCATTTTCGATTAATATTCACGATTCTTTCTAAAATTCATTGTCTGCTTCCATAAATGAGTCTATGGTAATTCGAATATTCTGTCTTTTTCCTCTTTTAGGATTCCTCTATATCTGTTTCGTTCTAATTTTTCCTGTTCATCTCTCCTAATTTCTGATTATTCTCGCTTTATTCTAACCCTTTCTAATTTTTCCTTAATTATTCTTTCAATTTCTAACCTCTCCTTTTCTAACTTTTCCATTTCTATTTTTCTTATTTCTCTCACTTTTTAAATAATTTAAATCTGTTTGCCGCAAATCTGTTTATTGTCCATTTACTTATTCTTTCTTATTTTTCCTGATCTTAGTTTCATTAACTTTCCGGAACAACTGCTGATATTGGTCCACCAGAGCGTTCAGCGTCATCGGTGTGTGTACGACCACTTTTAAATTGGTAAACACGGTGGCCGAGTAGAGAAGAAGAAACCGGTGATGGCACGTGACCGCTAAGCATGCGAGGCCACGTTCCCTCCAAATTCTAGCCCACAGGGCTGTGCCCTTACGGGGTCCTAAGGTAAATTCGTTACATTATTATTCTTAGATTGAGTAACTGAAGTTTTTATTTTTATTTGGACTCTTTTATAATAGAAAATTCAGAGATAGGAAGAAAACCAGTGCTGTAATTTTGGCATTCCTATTATTCTGATTTTTCATTAATACGTGCAATGACTTCGGATGATTGATCAGGTTATGCACAGTTTTTAAATATAGTTGAATAAAAAAATTAAATAATAAATAAATTAATTAATAAATAAAATGCGAAGTAAAACCAAGAAAATCATATAAAAAGTAATGTATTTCGAACGAGTTAGCAAGACTTGTTTTAGCGAGAAACGGAGAACTTTGATAACCCAGTGCAGTATCTCCAGAACGTGGGATTTTTCGGCCCCCACCACGTTCCCATCGGGGAGAAACACATGCAAACGTAGCGTGTCAGTGTGTCGGCTCTGCTACACGCTGCGGTCACCAGCTTCGTGTAAAGCCGAAGGTGCACGAAGACGGACTTCGTTACAATGCTTGAGTTTTAAAGTTATTTTTAGATTTCACGCTTTCGTTTATCGAGTCGAAATTAAGAATTGTATTTTTCTCGAGTACGTGCAAAAGAGGCGCGAAGCAGACGACGAATTTGAATTTACGAAGTATATAGTTCAAGAAATAACACTTTTCTTCAATTTCTTGAAGAAAGTCTGCATGAAATAAACATCAGCAAGATCTTGGAAAATTTCATGAGGATTTCAACAGATGTTTATTACATGTGAGTGACTTTTTCTTTTTCTACTGAAAGATTTCGTAATTCTAAATTCGGACCAATTCGTAACATTGTAAAAAGATTATAAAACTTCATAAAAATGTTTGTTCTGTTTTATTCAAAGTCAATAAATATTCAGTGTTTGGAATCGAAATATTAAGTAAATGATTTTTAATTTCTGGGAATAAACTGCTTTAATAAGACAATCTTTCTTCTTTGTGAGAAATCTCAATTTTAAAATTAAAATTCTACGCATAGGATACAAAAACATAATATGAAAATACTTTTATTACAGAATTTTGAAATATACAAGTTGACCAATTTTTAATCGAGTAAATCGGCTACTTTAAACAAAAAATTATGTTAAAAATATTTTATCAAAAAAAAATAAGACACATTAAATTACGGTTTAAAATCCACATTCATAGATTGATGGTAAAAGCAGTTTAAAGTTTTTTAATCTTACGTTTTAGTGACATATGCACAGACTTTTAATCAGATAAATGAAATGCTTTATAGAAAGTCAAAATTTTCTTATTACTGCACTTAATCAAATTTATAAAGTAAAAATATTTTTTAATTGATGCTTTCACTCAATTCTTTAAACATTCATTAATTGAAAACTGTACTCAAAATTTAATCTTGCAGCGTTCCAATATTCCCACAATGTTACAAAATCTTATTAATCATTATTTTAGTCGAATTATTTTCAAAATATTAAAAAATAAATGTAAATATTTTGATTAAATACTCTGTCAAATTTTGCATTTGACTGATCTTGCAAAATTGTTGAAAGTTTTGAATACCGATAGAAGAAACTTTAAATGAAATTTTATGTCCATAAATGCTTAAAGTTCTATATAGAAATATCAACTACAACATTCTCAAACTTTATAAATAAACTTCTAAATTCAAAAAGTTTCGGATTTTTTAAAAAACTGTACAAATTTCAAATACGAATCAGTCAAAATCTACTGATTATCAGTGAAATTTGACTGATTTAAATAACTAAAAACAGGTTACTGTGAATCAGTCAAATTTCACTGATTACTTCAGTGAAAAGTAACTGATTTAACAGTGAAAAATATTGTTTCCACTGATGATTCAGTGAAAAGGCAAATCACTGATTCAATCAGTGAAAATTTGACTGATTCAGATTTAGAGTGTATACAAATTTCAAATATAAAGTATACTCTGTACATTAATCAAACAAATTTAGAAGATGAATATTTTAATAAATATTCCTAAATATTATTGGAATATGATACATATCGATTTAGAAAAACTTCTTCAAAATACTCAGACATTTTTCTTATTTTACGACATTTTTGCAACATGTTTGACCTTTGGGTAGGATTCAAGAAAACAATTGTAGACATACTTTCATTACTTAGTAAAATACTATGAAGACTTGCTTTTTAAATTAAAGCGAAAACTTTTAAAACCTTTAACAATCGGTTGCATAGATTCTGCTCTAATCTTGGACGCAATTAGAGAAATAGGTTTTTTTGCTTTTTTTAGATCTAGTTTTTGCCTTAAACATAAAAGAAAGAAAACACATTTGAAATATTAAAATAAAAAAGCTGGTTCATTCTTAGAGAATCCCAAATATTCTGAAATAAAACTCCTTTCCACACCACCACGGAGGTAGAGTTTAAGGCTAGTTTTTTTTACGTGGTATCCCTGTAGGCCTAGTCCACGTCCTACGAAACGAAAAGGGTTTTTGCTTTCAAGCAAAAAGAAAAAAGGAAAAAAATGAAGCAAGGTGGTAAAAAACGCTACAAATGTAGCCCGTACTTCAGGCTTGCCTCTATCAAATGCCAGTATACGTCGAACAAAAATGTTTTGTTTTAAACCAAATAATGAAGAAGTTTGATTAATTCGGGATGATTTGGGGTGCTTGATTATTGTGAGTCCCCTTGCCTCTCACTTATGCCCAAAGCGTGATATTACTCAATTTCAGTATGTTTTCTTACTCACAAAATAATAATTAAAACTAAACAATTTCCATACCCGAGGCACGCGAAGAAAGGAATAAAGAACGTATCTCTGATATAAGAAATAAAATGTCATTATTTTGTGAGTAAGAAAGGGGTTTGAAATTGATTAACGCCATGCCTTGGCCATTAGAATTAATCCTCTCCTTCGTGAGCGAAGAGCGACAAACCACTTTCCCTATCACTTTCTGCCATCTCATATAGATTTTCGGTCATTAATTGCAAATGCTTCGAAGTGATGCTCGTTGTTCTGGCTGTTTCAGCTCTCGCCTTTAGGGCTGATCGAGTAACACAAATTGAGTTGACTGTCCTGTTTCTTAAGCGATTTCTTTTGGGAGTTTTCGCGTCCGTGAGCATGGAGAAACCTCGCTCCGCCTCAGCATTTGAATGAGGAATACTCCGAACATGATTCAATACTGAGGTCAAATTTGGAAAAAGTTTTTCTCCTGTACTCGTCGAAGATACACCGATACTAGACCACATTTCGTCAAAAGATAAATTCGACCACTTTTCTTTGAGTTCCTGTCTGATTTTGAGTAAAGAATCCCACTCTTTTTGTACACCTATTCTATCAAACGACCCTAAATCTTGACAAACGTTCCAGACCCTAGGAAAAGTTTCGCTTCGATCAGCATAAAAAGCTACTTGAGGCCGGAAAACAGCAACGCAAGACAAAAAGATGTCATCAAAAGGAAGTCGATTGCGAATTTCTTCGCTTGCTGTGACATAAAATTTCAAGCAATTACGAAGAAATAGATCAACTTCTACTATTTGCAATTTCTTGTTTGTAAGTTGCTGCTGGAAATATTCTCGCGTTTCCTTACCAACGTCAATGTCTTGAAGCGGCTTTTGATTACTAGGATCTGCAAAGTTAACATTTCTAATGATTTGAAAGAATAAATTCGGTTGAAGAAGACCCTCTTTCAAATAACTGCTAAGAATCCATACGAAGAATTTAGCCGAGTTTGGCTGGAGTTCCTGAACCATTGTTTCGCGACTTTGAAATTTCGCATTGTATACGTTGAACCTATTCAAAGTAAATTTCAAGAATAGGAAATATGCGACTGTCAAAGGATTCTGCATTTTTCCTAACAAGTCTTTGGCCTTCTCTACCTTCTCAGATACGAGGACCATAAGATACTGAAGAATAACTTCCCAATTCTTTATTATAATATCTATGCATCGATAGCGGACAAGCCAGCGAGTTTCAGAATGACTAGGAATTTTTTTATAGTCATTTCCTAATTCCAAAACAATCGATCGAAAAATAGCCGTTCGCTTGGAGCTAGCATTAAGAAAAGCTGGCAAATCTTTGATTAAATCCTCTACATCTGGGATTGTGGCACAAGCATATTTTGCTACAATTGCTGACGAATGCGAGACACACGGGAAAACACTTAAACGGGGACTTTTTTCCTTTAATTTTGTTTTAAATGAGGACCTATTGCCGACCATCACCTGTGCATTATCACAAGCTAAAGCACAGATATTAGATAAAGGGATTTTCTGCCCGGACAATGCTTTTTCGAACGCATCAAAAATTTTAGAGGCAGAACAATCCGAAGCATTTACTTTGCTTCATTTTTTTCCTTTCTTCTTTTTGCTTGAAAGCAAAAACCCTTTTCGTTTCGTAGGACGTGGACTAGGCCTACAGGGGATACCACGTAAAAAAAACGAGCCTTAAACTCTACCTCCGTGGTGGTGTGGAAAGGAGTTTTATTTCAGAATATTTGGGATTCTCTAAGAATGAACCAGCTTTTTTATTTTAATATTTCAAATGTGTTTTCTTTCTTTTATGTTTATGGCAAAAACTAGATCTAAAAAACGCAAAAAAACCTATTTCTCTAATTGCGTCCAAGATTAGAGCAGAATCTATGCAACCGATTGTTAAAGGTTTTAAAAGTTTTCGCTTTAATTTAAAAAGCACGTCTTCATAGTATTTTACTAAGTAATGAAAGTATGTCGTAAAATAAGAAAAATGTCTGAGTATTTTGAAGAAGTTTTTCTAAATCGATATGTATCATATTCCAATAATATTTAGGAATATTTATTAAAATATTCATCTTCTAAATTTGTTTGATTTATGTACAGAGTACACTTTATATTTGAAATTTGTATACACTCTAAATCTGAATCAGTCAAATTTTCACTGATTGAATCAGTGATTTGCCTTTTCACTGAATCATCAGTGGAAACAATATTTTTCACTGTTAAATCAGTTACTTTTCACTGAAGTAATCAGTGAAATTTGACTGATTCACAGTAACCTGTTTTTAGTTATTTAAATCAGTCAAATTTCACTGATAATCAGTAGATTTTGACTGATTCGTATTTGAAATTTGTACAATTTTTTAAAAAATCCGAAACTTTTTGAATTTAGAAGTTTATTTATAAAGTTTGAGAATGTTGTAGTTGATATTTCTATATAGAACTTTAAGCATTTATGGACATAAAATTTCATTTAAAGTTTCTTCTATCGGTATTCAAAACTTTCAACAATTTTGCAAGATCAGTCAAATGCAAAATTTGACAGAGTATTTAATCAAAATATTTACATTTATTTTTTAATATTTTGAAAATAATTCGACTAAAATAATGATCAATAAGATTTTGTAACATTGTGGGAATATTGGAACGCTGCAAGATTAAATTTCTCACAAAGAAGAAAGATTGTCTTATTAAAGCAGTTTATTCCCAGAATTTAAAAATCATTTACTTAATATTTCGATTCCAAACATTGAATATTTATTGACTTTGAATAAAACAGAAAAAAAATTTTTATGAAGTTTTAAAATCTTTTTACAATGTTACGAATTGGGCCGAATTTAGAATTACGAAATCTTTCATTAGAAAACGAAAAAGTCACTCACATGAAATAAACTTCTGTAAGAATTATCAAGATTGAAGAGATGTTAAAATATTTGAAAAATAATGCAATTGTAAAATTGCAATTTATATCAATATTTGACAAATTTTTAGCTTTCTCAATCAAAGCATTATCCGGAAATTTTTAGTTCCTATAAAAAGATGGAATATTTATTAATTTCTTGAATGTTCATACATTAAAAAAATATCGAATTAGAGAATTATTTGCAAAGTATTTTCCATATTCCCATTAAGAAGACATAAACATGACATAATTAGTTTTATATCTACATTTTCAGCTTACTTTTTTGTGGCTTAAGCACACATTTTGAATTCGAAATACAAAAATGCTCTACAGAGTTGAAGTATTTCCTGAATCAATTATTATTGATCCTGAATTCTATTGGAAAATTTATTCTTTACTGTTCAAATCTTACTACGATTTCAGACGGACAGACAAATTAAGAACTACAAAATATTTCATCCAAAAGATTGCACTCCTCCATAAAATCTTGTCAAATTGTAACAAGATTTGAACACTTCGAACGAACATTTTTATGTAAAATTTAAAGTTGATTGATATTTATATGTTAATATGGAAATACCAATAAACACATATTTTAGCTTTTTAATTTATCTACTGCTATTAGACAATTTTCCATTTCCGTAGAGATTTTAAGTTTTGGAATGAAAAGTTTGTGCTTAGGCTACAAAAATGTGAGATGAAAATATTTCTAACATATAACTGAAAATATAAATTATGAACTTGAATTTTATGTTCATTTTATCTTGATAGAAAATATTGTTCTAATTGAAAAATTGTTAAATGTACAAAATTAGTAAGAAGTATATAAATTTGAATGGAAAATTATATATTGATTCAAATTTTATACATTTATTGTCACTAAATTTCACTGAAAGTTTATTTTTGAAGTGTTGAAATCCTCATGAAATTTTCCAAGATCATACTGATGTTTATTTCATGCAGACTTTCTTCAAGAAATTGAAGAAAAGTGTTATTTCTTGAACTACATACTTCGTAAATTCAAATTCGTCGTCTGCTTCGCGCCTCTTTTGCACGTACTCGAGAAAAGTACAATTCTTAATTTCGACTCGATAAACGAAAGCGTGAAATCTAAAAATAACTTGAAAACTCAAGCATTGTAACGAGGTCCGTCTTCGTGCACCTTCGGCTTTACACGAAGCTGGTGACCGCAGCGTGTAGCAGAGCCGACACACTGACACGCCACGTTTGCATGCGTTTCTCCCAGATGGGAACGTGGTGGGGGCCGAAAAATCCCACGTTCTGGAGACACTGTAACCGAGTGATCCCAGAATGCGTAAGATTTTTTCTCCCACCACGTTCCCGCGTGTATGCAACACATATAAACGCGTCGTGTCGATGTATCCCCGCTCCATCGCTTGTTTGCACGCTTGCAAATAAAGAATTGGATGATTGCCACTGCTTCTTCGTTTTCTCTCGGCTTCGCTTCGGCTTTTGGGTTCGGTACTGTTGGTTCGTCGAAAGTCGAGAATTGCCGAGGATGCACGATTGTAACACGTATATTTTCAGATTTCATGCTGTCTGTTATTGAGTGGAAATTGAGAATTGTGTTTCTCTCTACTCTCTCGGCATCGTGCAATAGAGGCGCGAAACATACGACAATTTTAAATATATGAAATATGTTGTTTAAGATATTATATTTCTTTTTTTGAAATTTGTAGAAAATGTGCCTAAAATGAATATCTGAAGAATCCTGTCAAATTATTTAAGGGTTTTAACACGTTAAATGCGAAAAATTTGAATCAATATATATATTTAAAACATTTTTAGCTTTTCAAAAATCAAAGCTTCAATTAGTAATTACGAATTTCCATACTTCTTAACAAATTCGTACATTTAAACTATTTTCAGTTGGCAAGCTATTTTCCATTGAGAAGAGATATACATAATATTTATGTTTGAAATTTACATTCTTAATTTTATGTTAGAAATATTTTCATCTCAAGTTTTAGTAGACTAATTACACCTGTAATTTACACCTGTAAATTTCGCAGATAAAATCGGTAAATTCTGCAGATTAAATATACAGATTATACAAATGGAAAATGTATTTTCTATTAGTTCAATCTATTAATTTTACAAATACAGTTAGTCAGTTTACGGGCTATGTCGTAGATTCTGCAGATGAAAAATGTATATTCTCTATATATATTCTCTCTGTTTTTGTACAAAAAATATTCTGTATATTCTACAGTTTTGAAAACTATAATTTATGTAGACTAAATCCTTTGTATATATACCAGAAGCAAATTTTTTGTATGCGAACCTTTTAAAATAAATGTCTTGCTGTTTGGAATTTGAAAAAATTATTGTAATGTCCAAACTATTATTTAACTACAAACATACTCATTCTGCGGCTATATGTAGCAAAATTAAAGTATTTAGTTCATCTTGTTACACTGTAAAAAGATTTTAAAACTCTAAAACAAATTTTTATGCTTAATCCAAAGTCTATAAATTTTCAATGCTTCTAATCGAAATATTAAGTGAAAGAGTTTCAAGCTCTAGAGATCAACCACTTATTTAATAAGACATTTCAAATTTTCCCACAATTTTACAAAATCTTATAAATCTTTATTTTAGGCCATTTTTGTTTTGAAATATTCGAGAAATACGTGTAATTATTTTAATTAAATACTTTGAAAACTTTTGCAATTGGCTGATCTGGCAAATTTGTTTAAAAATTTGAACGTTAATCGAAAAATCTTCCAATGAAATTCAAAGTCAAGAAATGTTGCTCAGGTCGACAAACAATATAGTTTACATCGGATTTGCATTTAAATTTAATTTTAATTTAATATGGTCTAAGTACAAATTTTTAATTAAAAGAATTAATTGCTGTACTTTAATTTATTTATGATTGTATGGAATATGATTGCCATTGTCACTTCGTATTCTGTCGGCTTAGCTTCGGCTCTTCGGTTCGATATTGTTGGTTGGTAGAAAGTCGAGGATTGTCGAGAATGCACGAATGCAACTTGTATTTTTTCGCCGGCTTGGCTAATTTCAAGATTTCAAGATTTGAAGGATTTGGAGGTTGGGGTCGTATTCTGTCACTTTTGTTTACAAAATTTGACAACTCCAAAAAAGGCTTGAAAACATTGACGTTTGAAGTCTTGAAATATGATATGTTAATTACTTTCAGGACATTTTACAGGATGTTTTCGAGTGTGTAATCTACAGACAATATATGATAAGTTACTGGAGGTTTATAAAGTTGTAATATATTCAATATATTACATAAGAAAAGTGGAGGTTAGGTTTAAAATATATATATCATTCTCAAGTCTCAAGTAGTTTTAAATTTTGAAATTTCGTGTTTCATTTTTCAATTGATTCAAAATATTGCAAATTTAGAGTAATACTAATTATATTTACATATTATACATTTATTCAGTTAGTCGAAATTTATTTTAATGATATTTTCGTGAAGAAGCATGAAAACTAAAAAATTTGTATTTTATAATAACAGTCTATTCATATTTAAAATTTTTTTTTGCATAAGTACTTTCTTAAATTTTCATTAAATTAAATATTAAATATTTATAATATTTTCAATGAAAATAGAGCATATATATGAAATGATAAATACTACAACTTTGAGAGGAAAACTTATTAAAATCTACAAGTTTTTTTTATAAAAACTTTAAAAAACTATTAATGGCTTAAAAGTCTTATATCAGTATAGGGATAAACAATATTGAATAGTATTGAAAGGATGAGTGTCAAAAGTATAGTGACAATATGAACAAGTTATTTAATTTTTGAACCCTAATGGATTGAAGCAAATAAAAATTGTAGTATTTATAAGAATCAAATTTTAAAGAGCTCTACTTAACTTTTTATAATTAAATATCAGTCCCACCAATATGTAAAGGAATACTCTGACAGAAATAAAATTTTATTATGTTAAACGGAGCTTTTGTAAGGGTAAGTAATTCTTATATACATAATTTAAATATACAATATATGTATATGATATATTTAAATTATTTTGGGTTTAGGCAGTAGGTTAAATTAAATTTTTCTATAAACTGTGTTCGCCGGGTAAAGAATATTTGATTTCAATCTTGACAATAAGAAATGGTACAGCCAAGGACCATAATTTCTATTTCAAAATATATGTAATGGACAAAGAGATAGAGTTTATTAATTTTAGTATTTAATAGAAGAATTACATGAAATTAATTGTAAAGCTGAAATTTAAGAAAATAATTTTAGTAATTTATTTATTATTTATAATTTTCTCATCCTAATTAAAAATATTTTGAACTTAAGGTCACTTTAAAAAAATGAATGCACCTCTTTTCCACACCACCACAGAGGTAGAGATGAAAGCGCGTTTTTTTTTCGTGGTATCCCCTGTAGGCCTAATCCATGGTCTAGAACTCTAGAATTCTGAGATCTACCCAGAACTGATAAAAAAACAACATGCAACATGCAAAACATGCAAAACAACAACTCATCAACAAACAACTTGCCTCTCACGTTCCCCTACAATTAAACGAAATACAAAAGTTATTTCAACATTCGTCAGAAGCAAAGAGGTTTAAACAACTTATTCTATCCTCTTTTTTGTTGGACTTGTACAAATTTGCAGTATTCATCAACTCAAAATGTTTCTCATTGACAGTTGTTGTTCGCGCGGTCTCATTTCTTGCCTTCAATGCTGAACGAGTGACACAGATGGAATTAACTATCGCGGTTCCTAAGCGATTTCTTTTATTAGTTTTTACATCTGTGATTATAGAAAAAGCTCGTTCAGCCTCAGTATTGCAATGAGGAAGAGTACGCACGCGATTCAACAACGAAGTCAAGTTTGGAAACATTTTGTGTCCACTATCCGTGCAAAAAGAAGCAATGGCCGAACACATATCATCAAAAGACAATTTCGACCATTTTTCCTTCAGTTCAGGACTGATTTCGAACAGATACCTCCATTCATTTGATATGTCAGTTTGCAGGTATGACCCTAAACCCTGACATACTTTCCAGACTCTTGGAAATGTATCTTTCCTATCAGCGTAGAGTGCACTTTGCGGTCGGAAGATCGAAACGCAAGATAAAAACAAGTCGTCGAAAGGAAGACGTTTTCGGATTTCATTGCTTGCAGTTATATAAAACTGTAAGCAATTGCGACGAAATTCATCAACCTGCTCTTGTCCTATTGTTCCTACCGAAAGCTCTAGATCCAGATAGGCTTGCACCTCCTTTCCTACATTGATAGCCTCAAGTGCTATTTGGTTATCTGAATCAGAGAAATTTATTTTCCTGACGACATGGAAAAATAAATCTGGCTTAAGAAGGCCTTGTTTCAGATAATTATTCAGAATCCAAAGCAAAATCTTGGCCGATTGAGGTTGCAATTCTTGAACCATCGTTTCCCGTTTTTGAAATGTGGCATTATACACATTGAATACGGTCAACGTATATTTCAAGAAAAAAAATTAAGCTTTCGTCAAAGAGTTTTGCATTTTATTAACGAGATCGGCAGCCTTTTCTACCTTCTCAGAGACGAGGACCAAGAGAAAGCGAACAATTTTATCCCAATCATTAAGAATAACATTAATACACCTAAGACGAACAAGCCAACGAGTTTCCGCATGGCTGGGAATTTTGTGGAACGTGTCACCTATCTCCTCAACAATACCGCTATAAATAGCAGTACGTTTGGGACTCGCGTTGAGAAAACTCGGTAGACCTTTGATAACAGCATCTACATCGGGAATTTTTTCGCACGAATATTTGGCTGAAGTTGCCGCCGAATGACAAACGCAGCCGATGATAAGCACTCCTGGATTTTTTTCTTTCAATTTGGTTTGAAAGGAACATTTTGTGCCAAGCATTACTTGGGCATGGTCGGAAGTCATTCCACATATATTAGATATAGGGATTTGTTTTTCACACAAAGCTCCCTCGAATGTTGTGAAGATTTAATCTGCAGAACAATCTGAAGAATCTACATTGATTAACTGCAACAATTCAACCCTAAATTCATTATTTAATGGATGAATGTATCGAACCACTAAGGACAACCATTTTTGATGACTTATATCACTTGTTTCGTCTGGGTAAACTGAAAATGATTGCTTGCGCAAAATATTGATCATGCGATCAGTTTCAGTAGCACAAACGACGTTATTTGCAATAACAGTCATTTTTGAGGGGCTCAATTTTACATTATTTAGAACCGACGGTTCTAGGTCTTGAAAAAGACCTATCAACTCGGGAGCTATTGAAAATGTCAGATTATGTTCTAAAAAGAATGTTGTGATGTTAATTTCAGCCTCTTGAACCTTCTTTTTGAAAGCAGCAGGCTTACTATCAACCCCAACATCCTCGACATCTAAATCCGCCTTTTGCTCATTTCCTATAAGAAAAGCAACTCTAGAAGAATGACTAGCTGGACTAGAGGAGTTGCTATCATATAAAATCCCGTAGCTAGTCAATTTGTCCGAAAGTTCTACTTTTTTTTGATGACCTGCAGTGCTTTCGTGATTTAAAATCTGTGACCTACCACACTCCAGCGTTTTATCGCAAATTTTACAGTAAAATTTAGATAAATCCTCTAATCTAACTACCCATTCTCTCCACAATGGGAATTCGTCGAACCACGCCTCTTGAAAATTTCTTAATCTACGCGTACAAACTTTTTTTCCTGGACTTACATTTTCGTTTGAACCCGTGCAATTATTGGAATTGCGATCACTCATGATGTGGGAAAAATAGAAGATCTCAATTCAAAACGAATCTACATTAGCGATAAAAACGCGTACTAATTGAAAAAAAACCGACCTAATTGATAAAAACCGAACCGATTGGAAAAAACGCAAACTATGAAATGGAAGGAAGAAAAACTTACCACATGCAGCCCAAAAGAATACAACACATAAATTAAAAATTGAAATATTATGAAATCAAGAAAAATATTTGCAATGAACTTTTTCTTTCGCACAAAAATATTTTCTACAACAGAAAAGCATAGAGCAATATGTCGCAGAAAGCAGTTATATCATTTTAGAAACAAATGAAAATAGATGAATGCAAAATGACCGCTTTAATATTCTAAAAAAGTTCCCGCTCATTTACCGGTCTTAAAAAATAGCTTCCAATAAATAAAATTTTATGCAACCACTTTTAAATATTAGAAAAATTGTTTTATTTAATATTTTGAACGTAAAAACTCTAATTTTTTATCGTAATTTTAGAAAAAGTTCTACTGATAAACTATTCTTCTTTATCACATATCAGAAGTAAATTTAATTAAACATAAAGCGAAGTAAAATTCGAAAACAAATTTTTTTCGTTATACGTGTAATAAAATACAGTTTTCGCTTTACCTCGAAGAATTGCGAAATGGTGCATTCATTTTTTGAAACCATTTTCAAGGGTATGTGAAATTCTACCATGAGAGCAGTTTAATTTTCCCGAGTTTCTTTTCCACAATTCATCATTTTTCAAGAAAATACTTATGTGCAGACCTCCGTGATTATGTTCTTCAGGTCTGTGCATTTTTCTTCTTTTGGAAAATAGAAAATTCTGAAAAAAACACTCTGACAAACAAAATTACTTGTATGGTGAGTATCACATGACCTTAAGTTTAAAATATTTTTAATTAGGCTACAAAAATTATAAATAATACAATAAATAAATTAATAAAATTATTTTCTTAAATGTTAGCTTTACAATTAATTTCATCTACTTCTTCTATTAAATACTAAAATTAATATACTCTATCTCTTTGTCCATTACATATATTTTAAAATAAAAACTATGGTCCTTGGTTTTTTTTTTTTTTTGGTGAGGAGGAAAAATGGCGAAATCTTTTATAGACGTTGTACAGGACTCTCCTAGGACGGGGCTAGGCATACCTGTTAAAACCAGAAAACCCCCTCTCTCGAACCAATACACCGCCCGCGGAACCGCCTTTCGGCTTTAAACTTCACGGGCGGTTGGTTCCAGCTTAAAATCGCGTACGACTCTTCCGTCATCCATTCGCCCGGGACTCCCATCCGCGGTCGCACGCCCGTTAGGCAGACTGACTAGCCGCGCCAGTCAGGGGAGGAATAAAGCAATTCCTCCCCCGGACGACGCGGACGGCCAAGTCCGTCCAAGACGCAGGACCGCGGGTGCAGGCCCCGATGCGATTTCTACTGGCCCCCGTTGCTGCCGCGCTCTACACGCCCATCGAGCTCCCTCGTCTTCATCACCACGGTGACGAATGACTCGATAAGTGTCCATTTTTGTTCAGACTGGAGCATGAGAGAGACCATCGTGTCAGGTGTGAGTTGGGCGCCCACTTCCCGACCGACAGGCTCTCTTGCCACGCCCCACCTGGCACAGAAGAAGAGTGTGTGCTCTGCATTGTCCACAAGGGATCCGCAGTAGCAACACGACTCGTCGTCTCTTTTCTTAAAGCGCTTCAGGTACGCATTAAAGCAGCCATGGCCTGAAAGCGCTTGCGCCAGGTAAAAGCCGACTTGACCGTGCTTTCTATCCAGCCAGGTGGTGAGCTCCGGGATTAGACGGTGTGTCCATCTCCCGGATTGGTCACCATGCCATCTCGTCTGCCATTTCTCGACGAGTCTGCGCCTTCCATCCTTGCGGATGGCCTCCTTCGCGCGAGCGATTTCCTGCAGATTGGTTAAGCAGGTAAGCTCCTTGCGAAGCTGAAAGGTCTCCTGCCTTTCCTCCGCCAATAAATCTATTGGCGGGACGCTCGCCAGGACCAGCACAGCACTCGTCGACACAGTTCGGTATGCTGAGACAATTCTCATCACCACACCTCTCTGTGCCGAGAACAGCTTCTTCAGGATAGCATGGTTGTTAAGGGCACTTGTCCAGATCGGAGCTGCATAAAGCAGCTTCGAATTTACCACGCTCGCCACCAGTCTTCTCTTAGCTTCCCTGGGTCCACCAATGTTGGGCATGAGCTGAGTCAGGGCGGCACCACATTGGATGGCTTTGGCAGTCGCGATCTGCAGGTTCTTATTGTCAACATTGAAATCAAATATTCTTTTCCCGGCGAACACAGTTTATAGAAAAATTTAATTCAACCTACTGGCTAAACCCAAAATAATTTAAATATATCATATACATATATTGTATATTTAAATTATGTATAATGCACACTTCAAGGATGAATCCTCCAAAAGTAGATAAATTTCTTTGAAATTTAAATTACTTCATCTATAAGAGTTCATGCAATTTAATATTAAAGTAGTTTTCATCCACGAAAATTAGGCCTCAGGCAAAAATAAATAATTTTGCTATCAAGAATAGCAATATTGTTATTGAAGGGCTATTTTGAAAGAGAAAAGATTATTTTCCATGAAAAAAATTTGAAACACAGAAAAATAATTTTATTAATAAATTTTATTTTTGACCCAACTATTTTTCTTATCGCTTCTTACTAAATTTTAAAAAATTATGCGATTCTAATAAATCATGAATCATTTTTTCTGAGAAAAGATTATCCACATCTTCACCCTTTCTGATTTTTAAAAATAATTTCTTTAATGGCTGAAACCATTTAAAACACATTTTCCAGAACGAAATTTTTATAAACAAATTGCTGAATTTCATAATAATTTATTCATTTTCGAAAATCAGAAATGGTTAAGTTGTAGGGAATCTTGGTCTTGAAAAAGTGATTTGTAATTTATTAGAATCGCATAATTTTTTAAAATTTGGTAAGAAGCGATAAGAATAAAAGTTGGGAAAACAATAAAATTTATTAATAAAATTATTTTTCTGTGTTTCAAATTTTTTCCATGGAAATTAATCTTTTCTCTTCCGAAATAGCCCTTCAAT
Source organism: Diplolepis rosae (assembly GCA_030998225.1). Lineage (NCBI taxonomy): Eukaryota > Metazoa > Arthropoda > Insecta > Hymenoptera > Diplolepididae > Diplolepis > Diplolepis rosae. The sequence continues at coordinate 818,893 of JAPYXD010000158.1, read as the reverse complement.
AATAATATTGCTATTCTTGAAAGCAAAATTATCTATTTTTGCCTGAAGTCTAATTTTCGTGGATCAACTACCTTAAATAACGCCATACTAATCTTTGCATTAGAATTGCAGAGGAATTGAATTGCATGTATTCCTATCGAAAACATGTATTAAGTTCTGAATTTTAGCTTCAAGTCATGATTTTGAAACATGTACAAAAAAATCTTACATTAAGCTTTTGAAAATGTTCTTTTAGTTAACATTTTCATTGAAAATATTATAAATATTTAATAATTAATTTAATGAAAATTTAAGAAAGTACTTACGCAAAAAAAATTTTTAAATATGAATAGACCGTTATTATAAAATACAAATTTCTTAGTTTTCATGCTTCTTCACGAAAATATCATTAAAATAAATGTCGACTAACTGAATAAATGTATAATAAATATAATTAGTAGTATTCTAAATTTGCAATATTTTAAATCAATTGAAAAATGAAAGACGAAATTTCAAAATTTAAAACCACTTGAGACCGATATATATATTTTAAACCTAACCTCCACTTTTCTTATGTAATATATTGAATATATATTATCGGCAATTCTCGACTTTCGACGAACTAACAGTACCGAACCCAAGAGCCGAAGCGAAGCCGAGAGAAAACGAAGAAGCAGTGGAAATCATCCAATTCTCGATTTGCGAGCGTGCTAACAAGCGATGGAGCGGGGATACATCGACACGCCACGTTTATATGTGTTGCTTACACAAGGGAACATGGTGGGAGCAAAAATCTTACGCATTCTGGGATCACTGTGATAACCTGTTTGTAAAGTTCCAGGTAGAGTTCTGAGCAGCCCCCTGCATTACTGAGTTGAAAATGACATGAATTGTGACTGGCTGCTATGGTGGCGCTGAGTGTTCATTGGACTCTGATTTCTAACAATTTTGATATTAGAATAAAGTTTTGGACTTTAAAAAGGAATATAAGTTCAGATTTTTTGTTAATTTAGATTCCTTATTTTTTAATGCATATATTTCTACTGAATTACATGGAATTCCTAAAGTAACAGAAATTAAAAACTTAAATTCATAATTTTACGGAAACATGAATTTCAAAATACAATAATACAACGCAGATAAATAAAAAAGAAGTAAATAAAAAAATTAAGAAATTACAAAAAATTGATTAAATATGTTATAAGTACATAAATAAAAAACTAAGTAAAGTATATTTGTAGATAAAGAAATTTTTTCATTTCAAACACATGTACACAATCAAATGCCTCTTATTTAATAACAAACATATTTTCAAAATTGATAAGTACACAGAAATTGATATATAAAACATAAATTCTACAAATTCTCTTTATATTCTCTTATATTCTTTAAATTCTGTAATATTTTCGGTTATATTCCACCAACTTAAATTCTCGAGAATTTAAGAACTCTAGTTCCAGTTCCAGGTAAAGAATATTAAAGGTTTCTTTATTTGTCGCCTTGTATGGCATTGGCATACATTAAACTCTACACTATACTTCTACATATTATCGCCATCACTATTTATATGCATTTTGCCTGTTTTTACCTGCATCGAAGAAAAATAATTTCTCTTCATTAATTGGAACCTAATTCTATTGTGCGCATATTGGAAAATCCATGAAACTTTTAACTTACAATAAAACGTAATAAAATTAGAGATATTTGTCAAATTAACCCTTCAACTACTAGGACCGTCCACAAAAGTTCATCACTAAAGTCTAAATAAATTTTAATCCAAACATTTTTTCGCTTTGACAAGGGGAAATCAAATTCGTGTTGTTCAGCCCAAAATCATGCTAGGACCACAATTCTCATAAGAAAATACCTCGTATTTCGATTCTAGTGGTTAAAAGGTTAACAATATTATGCATGTGACTCATTTCTATTTTATTTCTATTATACTATTAACTATATATCTACCCAATATGAATACAATAGGATGCATGAAAAAATTGTTACTATCAGCCCTAGCGAACTGGCTGAACGGTAGCTTTACGCTGTACCGTAAAGCTATCGTAAAGTAGCATTATAACTCATGAATGAGGCAAAATAAACATTCAAAATGTTTTTATCCTTATTCTACATTGAAAATAACGTTAACTGGTAATTGAAATATGCAATAATTTTATTTATTTGCGCTAAAAATTTTAAAAAACGTAATACCTGTCATTCAAGACAACGCACTGGTTCATCACTTTCCATGTCTTCACCATCAGGATTGAATATTTGTTAGAGTGAGATGAAAGTATAGTTGTGTCTCACTCCAACCAATGGTCAACTTTAACGGAGAAGTTCCACCAGAGATGAGTTGGGAGATTGCTAAAGTAATGTATTTAATTTCGAGTGATTTTCCGCAGCGCGCCCTATTGCGAAATGCTCTTGGGAACTAAAATGAAAGGTTCATGCTACTACTTGAAGGGTAAAACAGAGCTACTGTTTATCACTTTTGCAGCGCCCCCAATTGCGTACAGTTTTTTCGGATTTCTTTCGAACTAAAATTAAAGGTCCGCGCTGTTATAATAAGATGTGGGAGCACACACAATGAAGCGCGTCATGTTAGTGTATCCCCACTAACTCGCTTCGATTTCACGCTGTCTGTTGTCGAGTTAAAATCAGAAATTGTATTTTTCTCCACTTCATGCAAAGGAGGCGCGAAATAGACGCAGAATTCAAAATTACGGAATATAACATTAAAAAAATTACACTTTTTTTCTATATACTTTGAAAAATATTGATCTGAAATAAGTATCTAAAAGATTTTGTGAAATTTTAAGATGATTTAAATATTTGAAAAATAATTTTTTAATGAAATTTAAAGTCAATAAATGCTTAAAGATTCGAAACAAAATATCGATTTCAGCATTTTTTCTTTAAATTATGTAGAGAATATTTTATAATAAGATATCATTCAAGATGAAATACAAGTTTCAAAAATGAAGGGTTTGAACATTTTTGTAATAGGTAACATCTTTGGTATGAAAATTTCGATAAATAAATGTAAATGAAGTTTTTGCTGATTTCAGGTAGTTCATCCACAAAAATTACAGATTGACCTGAAGTTTCAACTTTCGTCAAAGTGTTTTATTTTATAGAAAGATATTACAAAAGAAATTTTAATTTAGATTTAGATTTCAAAAGGTTTTTTCAGTATGTCTTCATAGTGATTTCTTAACCTAATCAAAATATTTTTAGAAATTCTTTTTTGGATTCTATCTTGGGGTTGAACAGAATTCAAAAAAGTCATGCAATTTTTAAAATATGTAGCTTCTTCAAGAAGTTTTTAAAAATCGATGTATATCATATTTTAATAAATTTAGAAATTTTTATCAAAATATTGATAGTTTGGATTTTTTGAATTCTTCAAATGAATGTAGTACAATCATCATTTGAAATTTGATGATTTTTCATTACCATCTTTGATTCTAGAGCAGAATCTAGCAGAAAAATTACAAAAACATCTTAATTAGTTAGAAAAATACTATCAAAACTTACCTTTGAAATGAGACTACAGAATTTTGTCAATGTTAATTAATTTTAGAGTTATTAATATTATTAAGAAAGATCTAAATTTGATGGCTTTTAGATTCTCATCATATGAGAATTAAGGTTTTGGTTTTATGTGAAAAATAATTTTCGGAATGTTCGTCAAATCTTTACGTTTTGAAATCCCCTGAGTCAGAAAAAACGGTTTTTACGAAAGTGTCTGTCTGTCTGTCCGTCTGCAGTAGTAATAGGTCATATACTCGATAATTCTGGATAGAAAAAAATTGTCGGATTGAATTGAGCTTATGCATACATTATCGCAGCTGAAAAAGTAAAGACAAGTTCGTTAACCAGCTACATCCGACAAAAATTGTCAAAATAGGAGCATTTTTTGTGTTTTTGAAAAAAACTTTATGAAAAAATCAAAATTTTTAAGACTGGTTTCTGATAATTCTCGTAAATCTCTACTAATTATCCTGATAATATTTTGCAATTAAAATAAATTTAAGAAAGTTACAGTATATTAAAACTTGAAAAAAGTCAATATCCATTTTCCAGTTAAATTATACGAGATATGAAAAAAAGTTATGATAAAAAGTGGTTTACTACATAAAGATCTACAAGAGTAATAACTGTAAAGTGAGATGTTTGATGATATGTCTGCTATTATATTGACCCAAAATTCACAGAATTTTTCTTAAGTTCTCATTTTTTTGGCATTGGGTCAGCCTCTTTTTATTTTCATCTATTAATATTATCAATGCTACTTACGATAAAAAACGCAAAAAAAGAGAGAAGGCAACCGTCAAAATTTTCGTAAAAGTTAAAAATGTAGAAGATAGTTGAAATAAGGATAATAATGAAACTCAAAAACTTATCTCATTGCTTGCAATTCAAAATGAAGAAGTCCAGTAAGCAACAACACGAATTGGAAAAAATATGTAGAATTCACTGTATATTGAAAACCGGATAAAATGAACGTAAAACTTAGAAATTTGTAAACAACAGGCTAGAATTTTTGTTTGTTTTTTTCCTTTATAAAGAACGGATGACCATTTTTTCGACCGTTATATTATTATATCATATATAGGTTTGGTTTCGTCGGTCTTAGGGTCAATAAAGCAACATTAAAGAAAAATTATTGAATCAATTTATATCAATAAACATATTAATATTTCAATAACATGTAAGGCTGAAATTATGAATATTAATCGAATTTGCCATGGCATTATTTAACATATGATATTCAAGTTTGTGTTCTCAAGCTTTAGCACGTTGGTGAATTTAATTCAATTTATTGTATCTTCGTCTCTCTATCCTACAGTTTGCGTTGCTTCATCGGATTGTACTTACACACCGTATTATAATGTAATTTTAAATTATTGAAGCCCTCAATCTTTGAGGCTTTAATTTTAATAACATTTTCAAGAATAAGACTGAATCTTCATGTGTGCTTTCGTTTTTTTGTAATTTATGTAAGTACTTATTTATTATATCAACACAACATATAAAATAGTTCTCTTTGGAAAAAGAAATTTGATGGTAAATTGATTTGTTCAATTTTTAGTGACATATATATTCCTTGAAAAAGACCCGCAGTGAGGTTGAAACACAGGAGAATTTTTGACCAAATATAATGAAGGAGTTTTTTTATAGAATGTTGTTTTATTGACCTCAAGACCGACGAAACCAAACCTATATGATATAATTCTGAATGTTTGAGTATAAAAGGTTTAAATATTTGAAAAATACATAAATTATAACAAAATTAGCACACGAAATCGTACACTAACTTTAATTTGGTATGAAGTAAAATTGAAAATAAATCCTTTAGAATAAAACATTTTGAAAAAACTTTCAGAATACATAACATATTATAAATGAAAATTTCAATATATAAGTATAAATAAAAGGTTTGATTATTCAAAAGTAAAATATATTATATCTAATATTTTATCGAACAGCACACTTTAAGATTTCATTGGTATGGGGATACACATTTTTAAAATTACACGACTTTTTGTAACATGTTCAACCCCAGCATATAGAATCCAGAAAAGACTTTCTAAAAATATTTTAATTACACGGAGAAAAATGGAGATCAGAGAAATATGGGTGATTACTGGAAAATAGGAAAAATTATTAGATGACAGAAGAGAGTGTTACACTGTTTGGGAATCAGTCTTGTGCTGTTAAATACTCTCTTCTCTTTTATAGTAATCATTCTTAATTCTCAGTAATCGTCCGTATTCTCATGATCTCCATTTTTCTCCGTGTAGGTTAACAAATCACTATGAAGACATACTAAAAAAAATCTTTTAAAATTTTAATTTTTTTACATACTTATTAATTTCCTTCAAAGAGATCTAAATTAAAATTTCTTTTGTAATATCTTTCTATAAAATAAATCACTTTAACGAAAGTTGAAACTCCAGGTCAACCTCTGTAATTTCCGATGGTAGTTTATATATATATATATATACAAATTGTCATGTAGAAGATGTAAATTCCAAAAAATGTTATAGTTACAAAGCTTCAAAATTTTGTAATTAAAATTTTAATATAAAACTTTAAGCATTTATTGACCTTGAATTCCATTGGAAAACTTGTTGTTTACTGTTCAAATCTTCCTCCGATTTCAGAAGAACAGACAAATTAAAAATTACAAAATATTTCATTAAAAAAATGTAACTCGTCCATATGATCTTGTCATATTGTAACAAGATTTGAACACTTCGGACAAAAATTTTTATGTAAAATTTAATATCGATAAATATTTACATGCTCATATGAAGATATTAATGAACACATATTTTAGCTTCTTAATTTATCCACATCTGTTAGAAAATTTTTCCTTTCCATAGACCATTTCATTTTTTTAATGAAAAGTCTGTGCTTAGGCTACAAAAATGTGAGATGAAAATATTGCTAACATAAAACTGAGAATGTAAATTTTAAAGTTGAAATTTATGTTTATCTCTTCTTAATAGAAAATATCTCTCTAACTAAAAAGTTTTTAAATGCACAAAATTGATAAGAAATATGGAAATTTGAATAGGAAAATATATATTGATTCAAATTTGGAACATTTATTGGCATCAAATTTTACTGAAAGTTTATTTTTGAAGTGTTCAAATGCTTATAAAATTACACAATATTTTTCAGAATTTTATTTTAGGCAGATTTTATCCAAAAATATCGGAAAAAAGTGTTGATTCTTAAATAACGTATTTCGTAAATTTGAAATTATCGTCTGCTTCGCGCCTCTTTTGCACGGTTTCGACAGAAATACACAATTCTCAATTCCGACTCGATAACCGAAAGCGTGAAATCTAAAAATAGCATTGCATGAAGGAAGGGAGGAGAATAAGGAAAAGTGGGACGTGTCGTTCTCGCTTGCAAGAGCGACGAGGAAGAAACAAGGGCAGCGCGCGCCGCTGCCCCTCCATAGAAATTCTGATGGTAAATCATTTCTGGATTTTCTAACTTTCATTATTTACCGACGCGCAAAGTACACCTTTTGCGCAACGCGTTCAGAGGGCGCGTTTATCAGCCCACTTTTGTGAAATTCTCTTATTCCATTACTTTAGCAATCTCCCAACTCATCTCTGGTTCCACAAAAGGTGAACCACTGCACTGCCTTCAATGACAGGTATTATGTCTTTTTAATTTTTAGCGTAAATAAATAAAATTATTGCATATTTCAATTACCAGTTAACGTTATTTTCAACGTAGAATAAGGATGAAAACATTTTGAATGTTTATTTTGCCTCATTCATGAGTTATAATGCTACTTTACGATGGCTTTACGATAGGTTTACGGTACAGCGTAAAGCTACCGTTCAGCCAGTTCGCTAGGGAGTTAATAAATATTTTTTCTTGAAAATACATATAAGTATTAGAGAAAAGCCAAATCTCTTAGTAATAAGCCAACCCAAGTAGAAAATTTCAAAAGTTGTTATTGAGATACTCGTAAGTTTTCCTTTTCAACTAGGAAGGCCTTCTTGAGGAAAACTTGTAAGTCATTCAAAAGAAATGTAATGCTACGCCATTTAAGTTATTAGTGAGTCTAAAATTTTGAAGTATTGTTAAGGTGGCTTGAGCGTTTTTGAAGAAAATTACAGATTGCTCTGAAACTTAGAGATTATCTTAATAAAATATGCTAGATTCATTTGGAAAAAAGAAATACCGTGGTTGACGATGTCAATACCGAAAAAATTGCTACCGAAAAAATGTCAGTTTAACACGTAGTCTTATGGGATTCCTCATCAAAATCGGCGAAACTCTGGAACAAAACACAAGTCCCCGTAAATCAAATATATAATAGTACTTTCGACTTCGAGGAATCTATTAGTATTATAAAAACAAAGGGTTGACGACTTCAATCAAGAGAAAATTGCAAGAAAAATACAGAATATGAAAAATCGCCTTGAGGTGAAACTAATAAATTTTTACTATCACTTTTTTCAGGGGACATTTCCGTGATTTCTTACTCTTCTACTCAGATGTAACTATAATACATATGATTATTAAAAAAATAAGTAGCAATAAGCATTCATGTAACACGTGCCCCCACGGTGCCCCTCACTTCATACGACACCAAACGCTCAAGCCACCTTAAGGCACTCTAGTTATTTTTGAGGCAATAGATGGTTCTTTGTTAGGAATCGATATCTCAGTCTTAGAACATTACAAGTTACTTGCGAGGAACTTGTGAGCTCCCCATTAGCCACTGTAATTTGTTCCAATGAAAACTTGTATAAAACTTCAAAATTTTTGATAGCTAATAGGGTTTAAGGCTGTATTGAATAGGGATTGGGATTATCAGGTTTAAATTGAAGCTTTCATTTGACAAGACTTCAATCTTGATTTAAGGTAAACAATTCTCCAAATAATATTATTTTAATACACAGCATGAGAGGCAACCTTTTCAGCATTCAGAAAACCCAAGACTATTTCCACTCTATTTCCAGACAAACTAGATAATGACCTTACCCTTAAAAATCAACGGACGCAAAGAATGGAAATAAATATACTCAAATACCCAGACGACCTTACTACGAATATCACTAGTTTGCCGTCTGACCATTCGCGACCATCAATCACTGGCATCCCTTCAGCACTGCCTACAGCTTGTGAAATGCCCAGAGTAACAAGCATTCACAGTGATAAAAACTTGCGCGTCAGACATAGTAAAAGCAGAAGCAAATAATATTCATCAGAACTTAAACAAGGAAAATAAATGAAACTATTCACAAAGTAGAATGACAAGGACAATATTGGAACGACTACATGTATTACGAAAAAACAATTCGATGGTCAACACATTTGGAACTAAAAATAGAACATTTACATGAAATAATATAACAATTCATTAAAATAACAGAATACGCACGAGAAGGCAAATTGCACCCTTCGACAATTTCCAAAGCCCAACTACAAGAAGTAATCACCGAAATACACACTAAAATCGAAGACTACGAATTTCCTATTCCTACTTCACACCTTAGAGTAGAACTACTTTCACAAATTGGTAAAACGGACCTCAAAATTACATCTGGAAAACTACTAATATCAGTAGACGTTCCATTGCTAGATAGAAAAGCACTACAATTATATTAAATTTATCCATTTCCTGTGTACCAGAACATTTCGAAAAATTATACAAAAGCCGTCTACATTTTACCAAGAGAACAATATATTTCCCTGAAAGAAGACGAAAGAAAATTCTTTTTGGCAGATAAGGATTACTATGACACCTGTCAGAAAACAATCTATCACACGATATGCGGAAGCACATAACCAATACACGAGATAGTCACGACTACGTCCTGTGAATGTCTAATGTTTACGCGTCCTTCAATGAAAACTTTACAGCAATGTGCTGCTAAAATCAGTTTTTTTGAAGCATATTCCATCATTAAAAGTATGGATATTTTCAACTAAAAATCCAGAACCAATCAGCAGCACTGGTAAAAAGGGAAAAACAGAAAAGGGACATATTACAAATTCAGGAATATTAAGATTAAGTGCAGGGTGTATTACCAGAACAGAACAAAAAACGTTGATTGGAATCCAAATAAATGTAAACTCAGAAGAATTCATCTACAACCCAGTATTTTCATTAAATATATCGGAAATTTCCCCCACAATTTATAAAACCATGCATATTCCTAGCATAATAGTATATTATGTGCCTAGGCACACAATGAGGGTGATTGCGTGACGAGCGACAATGTTCGCAGGAGATCGAAGCCAAGGCGTAGTCAAGGCGTAGCCAAAACGTAGCTGAGGCAAAGCCGAGACGAATCCGAGGCGCGATCAGTTCTGCGAGCATTGTCGCGAGTCTCGCAATGTCCCGCATTGTGTGCATTGGCACATATTATATTTTATGTAATTGTGGTGCGGATACGAGTTTTTATGCGTACATTGGAATCTAATCTAGTACTTATTGTAGTTGTTTGCTGCGCTAGTTGTACGAAGCGGGCGCAAATTGGCGACTAGTCCCGGCCATTTTGATTTTATCGGTCTTGTGTAGTAGTCAGTGCTAACGCTGTACGAAGAAGAAGTGAGAAGAAAAAGAATAAGAAATAGATTGCGTTCCGCTGTACGAAGAAGAAGTGAGAAGAAGAAGAATAAGAAATAGATTGCGTTCCGCTGCAAGACTTTAATGTGCATGCAAAGTTCAATTTCTAAACTGTATTCCTCTGTAACGGAATATACAACATTTCTTTACTCTCAGCTGTAAAGGAAAAACGAGTTTCCGCGGCTGAGGCACATAAAAATATTTTTATGGGAAACTGAAGAAGACGGAAAATTGAAAAATCTGCATACGGAAGAATCACTGTCTACTATAGAAGAACAGCTTCTCGACCTGGAAAGTAATCATTATAAACATATTACATAGGTTTCGGGCCATTAGCCTGTTCAGCATTGCCGCCTCCGCACCCTTCTCTATGTTTGAACAGAAGGAGGTCCAGCTCTTACCTTTGGCCTCCCTGATTTCTTTCCTATATGCATCCCTAGTTGCATTGGATAAGTTTCATAGTTCTTCCGTATTGCCTTTTCTGGACCGTCTGAACATTTCTCTGGTTTCTTTACGAAGTTTCTCAAGCTTCCTATTCCACCAGTGGCTCTCCAGCGCCTTCTTGATTCTCGAAGGTGGGCAGTTTTGTTCGTACGCAGTAATAATGGCTGACGAAAATTGGTCAGCTGCCCTTTCAAGGGTTTCTGCGTCTCTGATTTCCATGGTTGTTCCATGGAGTGCAGCTTGTATGTCTGTGGAGTAACATTCCCAGTTTGTTTTTCTCGGGTTTCTGGACCAAGTAGGGCCAGAACGTGCGTAAGGTTCCAGTTCGTACAGTATCTGCATGTGGTCGGATAGGGAGGGTTCATCTGAGACCCTCCATTTTTTGACTTTATCCTGAAAGCTCCCAGTGCAGAGGGTGATGTCGATTACCTCCTCTCGCACAGAGTTCCGAAAAGTCGGTATCGTACCCATATTTAGAATATCCAAGTCAGTAGTGATTAGATAGCCCACTAGGTCTTCACCCCTTCTGTTGGCTTCCGTGCTGCCCCACAGATTATGGTGGGAGTTAGCATCGCACCCCAAGATGAGGGGCAAGCACCTTACCTTGCAGTAGTCCACCAGTGAGCGGACTTTCTCCGGTGGATCGGACGCACTGTCATGAGGAAAGTATGCCGATCCTATGACTAACTTATCAATTCCTGTCTGGTCGACTGAAGCCACCATCAGGTTTCTGGAGCAAATATCCAGTAGTGGGACGATGTTGACGTTCTTCGCCAGGATGCATGTCCTCAGGTTGTGTGCCTCGGGGTATCTGTAACAATAAATGCCGGCCTCCCCTAATCTCCTTATGGCATCCTTGTTTATCCAAGGTTCTTTGATAAGTGAGATGCCTGTGTGCATCACAGCTATGCTTTTCTGCAGAACCGCAGAAGCGCTTTTGCTGTGATGCAAGTTAATTTGGATGATTGTTAAGGCGGATGCAGCCATTTTAGGGCTACTCCGGCCTCTCCGTTTCCATGGCAGGCTCCTTCTTCTCTTGACCACTTACTTTAAAGGCAATCTGACCGAGATGATGGAAGCGCCTGTCATTAAGGCGTGCTAAGGCTCTCGACTGAGACTCAAGGACCTGCACGACTAGGAGGTGTTTTAATCCCCCCGCCGCGGTAGCCTCCGGGGGTCTCTAATGCCTGACAATGCGCCAGGATGCTGTTTTCAGCGAGGGGTTGAACCCCTCCAGACGCCGCGGAACGACAGCGGGGTTCTCCGGTTTCCCCGGGACCCAAGCCGTCGCCTTTAGCATCCTTTGGAGTATCTTTACCCCACTTACTTTCAGATTGGCGCATTCCCAGGGCCTGAGCTCGGCCACCGTTCTGGTTAGCCATGCTTTAGCCTCTGGGTTTGACGCCACACAAATGAAAACTCCTCCCCTACGAAAGAAGGTCTCGAATCTCGACCAATTGCTGACCGGTTCTCTGTCCAGGGCGTGCAACGTGGCCTCCCCAAAGAGCTCGAATTGCTCCGGCGACAGGACTGACTCCGGGTAACCGGCGACCGCCACTATCAACGTCAGAGGGTTAGTTCTCTGAGCAGCCGACAGCCTGACGCCTGGCAGCTCCACATTTGCTGGCAGGCGCACCAGCTTAGGTCTCTTCGAACTCCTCATCCCTTCCGGGGGGGAGGGGTGTCCTTAGAGCCCTTGCGTCTCTTGGGGGCCACCCTGCTCGCCTCTGGAGATTGAGCAGCCGCGGCACCGCTGGCCGCTTCGTTCGCACGAAAGGCCTGCCGCCGCAGCTTTCTCTTCTGAGACCCAGTAAGTCTCTTCCTGCCAGAGGATGCCCCAGTAGTTGCCTGCTGGTTTCCATCCTCTTCCATCGCAACTGGCCGAGGGACCACATTAGTACCCGACCCAGAAGAGCCAGGACCAGCAGCCACCGTCAGCATTTGCGATTCTGTTGGGGCGGTTTGCAGGGGTGAATTTATGCTAGACCTTTGCAAGCCCAGCTCCGCATCCACCTCCGCTCCCGCCTCTCCCACCTTGCTACTACTTTTTTCTTTAGCATTGATTGGATTCATTTTTATTCCACGAGAAGCTAGGGAAACATTTGGTCTGACCCCGAAGAGCGCCGCTTGCAGGGTTAAGGCTAAATACTCGGGAAGATCACCCGGTGTTCCCGAGGCACCCTGTCTTACCCCCGGGTGTCAAGAGAGCCAATGGGCACGGTTACACACACCCTGGCTTAGGGGGAGCTGTTTCTTGGTCATAACGCGAGCCAGGAACCGTGACCGCCCCCGACCCCAACTATTCACTCGAGGAAACCCGTTTATAGGGTCCTCCATTCGTTCAGGAGAGCCCATTCATAGGGATCCTTCCTTTCACATCAGCAGGGCCAGAGACCCCCGCCGCCCCCGGACCGCGCACTACGCCCCTGCACCAACAACAAGATTCTACAGCTCCTAGGAGGGGTTATAAACATAAATTAGTCCAAAAATATCGGCGAGGAGGGTCCAGTATCCTGACCTTATTAATAATAACAACTGATATATACTTCGAACAAGGAATTATCTGCAGAAACTGTAAAACCTGTAATAATAAACTTTAAAAATAACAATAAATTACTTTATTAAAATTAAATTACTTTAAGTAACAATAAACTTTTAAATTTAAACATGAAAGAAAACCAAGAAGAAGTAGAACTACAACCCCTTTTGGTAGTCAACCAAGCAAACACAGAAGAAATTCACCCCCAACGAAGTGTATTAACAATTCCAACAACAAATGTTAGAATTGCATAAACATATACAAGTCGTTGAGGACAACTACACTTTCAAGGAGGGAGGAAAAGAACCCAAGTAGACAAAATTTTTGCCAAAAATCTCCCTGAATTACTATACATCATTACGGATACCACCAGGAATATACAATAATTATACGCAATACATAATGGCAGGTATTATAAACTAACAATCAAGGCAACAGAGGAAAAAGAATAAGGATCATAGAAAGTACGAGGAGTTTAGCCGTAGCAAGCTAGCAAACCACTCCCACTTAAGAAAGAAATTAATCACATCCACCGAGAGAAACCATAATGAATTATAATCCAATAATATAAAAAAGTGCAATGTGACACCTTACAGAACGCAGCGTATCACCAGCAGTCGAGACTCCCGACAACATGGCCAGAGCGTAACTCGAACCGCCCAGCGATAAGATCCGCGACCACCTGGAATGAATCACACACGCTAAGCAGTTCTCCTGCATCCGTATGAATTCTTAAGGGGTTACATCACCCAGGCGCGCCGAAAAACTAAGCTTTCTTTGTGAATTTTTTTCTCGAGTTGTATGTGATGGATCAAAATAAAATTTTAGGGCTTTATTACACATATATTCAAGTCCTCAAAAATATTTTTTATTAAAAAATTTACAACAAAATGGCGTTGTGGCAGTATAATAAACCGAAAACACAATTTTTTAAAGGAGGAAAACGGTGTGCAGCGTAGCAATCTTGGTGTTTCATCTGGAACAAAAAAAAAAAAAATTTGTCTTAATTTACAATTGTTTTTCTAGCAAAGTGTCCAGGATTTTAAATTTTGCTTGAAAATTCACAAATTTGCATTGTTGGACATACAACTACCACGGGGCACAAATGATACACATAGGTATGCAGAACAGCGAACTCCACATACGGTATGTTATCCGGACACAAAATCTTAAACGGACAATGAAATTCAGGACATTCCGTTAATAATAATTAAATGATAATTGCAAAAAATTAAAAAGTGCATTACTTAATACCTATAAATCTTTAATTATGTGAATCAATCAGAATTGAGCCACATAAATAAGGGTTTCACAGAACTAAAATGTTACACATCTCCATTGATATCACAGTACTAGAACTAACTGCAACGATGTTTTGATTAATTGATTAATTAACTATTTAATGGGATAAAGCAAATTTTTGTTTAAGAGAAATATTTTTGAGCATGGTAATTAATAAAGCCGTTATTGGTAAAATCGGGTAATGCAATACTCAACCACGAATTCTCAATTATAAATTACCCGATCTGATCAATGAATAAGCTTGTGTCAGCCCACCTAACCTAAAAATGAGCACTAAATAAAATCAATAAAATAGCTATAATATTGATTCCCATAATTTAAATTACGGTCAGACAAAAAAAAAGTAAAAATAAAAAAATAAAAATTTAAGATGGAACTTCGAAGAATGCAGTTACTTCTAGTAAATTGAAGAAAATGTTTATTAACTTTCATTCAAATGGAAATAAATTAACGTTTTGGGCAACTGAAGTTTTGTGCAGTTGCATGTAAGAGGAAATTCTGTTACAGAATTACAATTTTATGATAAAATTTACAAAAACTATGCTACAGTTTCATAATAGTAAGAAAAATTCCAGAAAATGCAGTCCATTTTTGCAATTTTCAGATACTTATACTTAAAATCATCTTAAAGATCGTCGAATTTTACGTTAATCTTGTAACATAGAAATTGGATGGTTTCTAACAGAATACGACTATAATGACAATAGGAAACAAACACTGATGTGTACTTATCATAATTAAGAAATAATTTCTATAGAATCATGTATATATATATATATATATATATATATATTATTTGAATTATATGTATATTACACACACACACACACACACACACACACATAAATATATATATATATATATATAAATGATGTTATGAAGGTATAACAATGTAACTTTAAACTATTACATTTGGTGTTTCCCCCAACGCGTAACAAATGTTTCCACGGTTGGGTCTTATCGCAATCTCTTCTCACGACCTTACACGCAGTCGCAGACATAGAGTGTCAAGAGGGCTCGCCTGTTTGACTCAGGGAAGCCACTCTTAGGGACTCGTGATTTCAGCACGAATCGAGACTCGTCACCAGGGCAAAAACCCCAGAGCCTGTCTCGAGAGCGTACCAAAGAAGTGAGTCTAGACTCGTCTAAAAGGCAGCAACCCTTTCGCCTGTCCAGAGAACATTTCAGTGTTGTCCGCGACTCGCTTGCGAGCCGCCAGAATGCTGTTGTCTCCTCAGCATCCTGCTTTTATACATCTTCAGGCCTTCTCCCACTTTGGTCCAGCTCATGGTGGTGGGAAGACGTTGTAGTGGGGGGGGGAGATCTTGCGCCTGCGTTTTGCGGTTGCGCCTGCATGAGGATTGCAGTGCTCTCGTGCTTGCTGTGCGGCGCGCGTGGTTGCCGTGCGGCAGGGGCTTCAGAGTGTAGGCTTACGTAGCCCCCCTAAATTTTGATATCAGTAATCTTGTGGTTAAAACCCCTTTTGAATTATTACCTGAGATCAAAATTTCATGCGCAGATATGTTTCACGGTTGCTCCTCATTCCGTTGTCTCTGCGTTGCCAGTTTTCCGTAAGGGGCCAATCCTGGGTGGGTGACCACTCGCGAGATTTATCTTCTCAATCACCGCTTTTCTGATGTGTCTTCCTTTTTACTTGTGCTATTTTTTTATTTATTTGTCTTTCACTCACGTTCTCTTTGCTCTGCGTGTTCATTCGTCGCCTCTTTGGTAGTGGATTCTTTTCCCCCTTTAGTATGTCCAGGAATAGCTTTTCCTATCGGCTTAGCTTGGCTTGGGGGCATGAACGCTTGGTTGCTGCTTTGCTTCTCTCCTTTTCCTTTTCTGGCTCTCTCCTTTCTTCTACTCGGTTGATTTCTTTTATGATCACTACTTCTGGTTCCTCCTTCATTGGAGAGTAATCACTGGTCCCTACACATTTCCCATGAGTGTATCTTTTTATTCGGTCGGTGTTTACCTCCGATACTCTCATATTCGGTTTTCGTGGTGCCTTCCTTCTTCGTTTTGTTGTGGGTCGAGAACGTGCAAAAGGTAACGGACCCGATACTCGATAACCTAACGGGAAGGGTGTCGAGTTTAACCAGTCTGAAAGCTCTTCAAGGCATTTTAAATTGAAAGAAAAGTGTGAAGAAATTTTTAATAAGTAATCTAGATATTTTTTAAGCTCTGGATACAGTGAAACATAGAATTTTTTAATATTGATATTTAAAAAAGAAATATTCAAACACAGACTGCTGAGTCGCAGTAGTCGATAACGACTTTACCCGCAGTTATATGTAATAAAATTATTCATAACAATTATAAATAAACATTTATAATTGCATTTTATTTATAATTTTCATTTGAATAAATTATTTATAAATTGACTAAATTATCTATAATAATTAATTTAAATGAAATATTTATAATTTTTTATATTAATAAACAACAAAAAACGAACACTTAAGGAAAATGAACATTTTATACATTTTGAAATATTAAACTCTTTATAAAAATTATTCAAAATTTTGAATTAAAGTGTATAATTAGTAATCTTATTGTGACTGTTATTTTTGTGTCTGAAATAACAGAAATTACAACCATCAACGAGTCTCCGTTAGCTCTGACGGCCAGCAGCAAGGCATAATTAGCTGGTTTCACGAGTTGACACGAACTTTATTTTTTTTTGTAAATATGGCGCCGCTCGATTTTTTTTCGAAATTATGAATTAGAAACTTGAGATATTTAAGTTTCTTGTACACTTATTTGTTTATATAATATAAATACATATCATTTTTCAAATCAATTTAATTGTCGCAGTTATCGACTGTAGGATACCTATCGGATATCGGGTCCACTACCTTACTATTATTTTGTTTGTCCTGTATTCCACTATCACTTCCACAGTTATCTCACCTGGTTTTCCAACCTGAGTGTACACATTCCTATGAGTGTCTCGGCTCTCCGTCTGGCTTCCTGCTTCTGGCATCTTGGCTTGTTCTCTGTATGGCGTCTCAGAGGAAACTAGTGTCTTTGGGTTTTCTTTTCGAATTTCCCAGGTCCCCTTCTCCATGGGTTATGTTTGCCGAACCATTCTGCATCGCTTCTCCTTTCCTCGTCCGCGCTTCCTCTTTTACCCCCTCACCGATGCCTTCCTTCCTCTCTTCTCTTCTGCGTCCCGTTCGCTCCGGTAGGGTTTGAGGTCCATCGCGTGAAACTGCCCCCGCTCCTGGTTAGTGTTCGTATTGACCAGGATGTAAGTGTTCCGTGCAATTTGCTTCCTTATTTTGTATGGGCCTTCGTACAGTGCCATGAACTTTGTAATTCTTCCTGTGGCGGTGTTGGAGACGTTACATGCTTTCACTAAGACTTGCTCGCCTGGCAGAAAGGTAAGTCCTGACTTGTTTCTATTTATCCTTTCATTTCGCCGTTCACCTTTTGTTGTTATCCTATCTCTTATTATCTTAATTGTCTCTAATCTATCCTGATTGTTGTTTGACCGTGTTTGGGGTATCGATTTTTCCCAAAGCCTGGTGGGTTTTTTTCCTAGCAGGGCTTCGTATGGTGTAACTTCTATCGTGTCGTGATAAGATTCATTTAATATCTTCTCAATTTCTTCTACCCAATTAAACCATAAGTTGTGTTTATCCACCTGTAGAAAGGTCCTAAAAAACCTTGACAGTTCTCGATTGACCCTTTCCACCATATTGGCTTGTGGATGTCGAATTGAGGTTAAGATCCCTTTAATATCCCTTTCTTCCAACGCTTCTTTCCATTTCTTACTGGTAAACTGTGTACCTCTGTCTGTTAGTACTTTTTGAGGTTTACCTATTTGTGCTATAAAGTTGTCCAGCTTTCCTATTGTTGCATTACATGTTGCCTTTCTTAGTGGATATAGTTTTGTATATTTGGTGAATGTATCTATCATGATTAATATATATTCATATCCATATTTTGTTTTTGTTAGTGGTCCAAAGAAATAGACTGATATGAGTTCGAATAGATTATCTGGCTTCACTGATTCCAGGATGATCATTGATGCAGTGGTGGGTATTTTGTTTCGTTGACATGAGTCACACGTGCTGAGTATTTGCCTTAGTAGTTTTGCCAGACGTGGGTAGAAGAAATGTTCCTTGATTATTTTATAATTTTTATCTGCTCCTGTGTGGCCGTATGCTAAGTGGCATTCCCATATTAAAGTTTCTAGAGTTTTCTTTGGTAGGTAGATAAGTCTTCGTTCTGTAGTTTTTCGATATAATATTCCTTCGTATATTTCGAATCGTTGTGTGTTCCCTTTTCCTGCTTTTATTGCTTTGAATTTTTTATTTAATCGTGTGTCTTCTTCTTGTATCTGTCTCAAGTTTTTTAGATCGTTTTCCAGCTGCCTTGAGCATTCGTATTTGAGTGTGTTGATTGTAACTTGCACTACATCTTTTTCTTTCTCCCATTGTTTATCAGGGTGCTGTCTGCTAAGTAAATCTGCTACAATGTTCTCTCGACTGGGGCAGTGTTCCATCACAATGTTGTAGTCCTGTATTGACAATATCCATCGGGTCAGTCTTGCGTTCACAAATTTGCATGTTCTCAGGAAGGTCAGGGCCATATGGTCTGTCCGGTTTATTATGCGTGCTCCTTGCAGGTAAGTTCAAAATTTTTGTAGTGCCCACACAATTGCTAATAGTTCTTTTTCCGTGGTGAAATACGATAACTCCGGGCCTGTGAAGGTTCGACTCGCTAGTGTAATTACCTCTTTTTCTTGTCTATCATTTTATGATACAGCACTGCGCCTAGTGCATAGTTACTTGCATCCGTTTCTAGGTAGTATTCTTTTTTTGGATCGGGGAAATACAGGATTACTGCTTCACAAAAAAGCTGTTTTACTCTGTCGAAGCTTCTCTGTTTTTCTTCATCCCATTTCCAGGTGATTTATTTTTTTATCAACTGTAATAAGGGCACTGTTTCTGCCGCATGTTTGCTGCTGAATTTGGAGTAGAAGTTGACTAATCCTAGAAATCCCCGAAGTTGTTTCGTGTTTCTAGGTGTGGGAAACTCCATGATTCCTTGTATTTTTTCTGGGTCTGGCTGTATTCCGTCGGTTGTGAGAATGAATCCTAAAAACTTGGTTTCCTTTTTAAAAAAACTTGATTTACTTAGATTCAAAGTTAGATTGCTTTTCTCGAGCCTTGTTAGCAGTTCGTCTAAATGTCTTAAGTGCTGTTCTGTTGAGTCTGATGTGATGAGAGTATCATCTACAAATGATATCACGTGATCTCCAATGCCCTGTAATGCGTGATCCAAGCCTCTTACTAGTGCAGCAGTGCTCGTTTTCAGTTCGAATGGTACCATGTTGAACTCGTAGCTTTTTCCTCGGTGCTGAAAGGCTGTGTATTTTTTTGAATTTGTGTGCAGTGGTATCTGCCAGAAGCTGCTTGACATTACTTGCATTCCTTTACATTTTTGGAAGAGTACTTCTGTTGGTTTCGGGCATTCCCAGTCTTCGATCAGGATCTCATTGAGTTTTCTTGCATCGAGACACAGACGTACCGAACCATCTTTTTTTATTACTGGCACAATTGGATTTATGTAAGGACTGTTGGAGCGTTGAATGATGCCTATGTCAAGCATCTTCTGGATTTCCTTTTCGACTTTTTCTCTATATGCCATAGGTATGGGGTAGCTTCTTCCGATGAAGGCTTGATTATCCCTTACTTGTAAGGTGTGTTCATATGACCGCAGTCGACCTGGTTGTTTTCTGAATACTCCACGGTGTCTCCACAGGATTTCTCTCAGTTGGTTTTTCTCTTCTGGGTTTGTTGTTATTGCTTCTTCCGTTTTTTTTATTTCCTCATAGCTGATGTCTTGTGACTCTTCTTTTCCTTCTAGATGATTTACTACCCGTGATTCATGTGTTGTGATTTCCTCATTTATTATTCTGAGAGACGGCCTACCCTCAAGATGTTGGAATGATATCGTTTCGCTTTCTAAGTCAATCTTACTCTTGAGTTCATCTAATAAGTCTATTCCGATTATGCATGGTTTTGATAACTTTGGTACCACCAAGAAGACGACTTGAAGCAGTGTGTCTGGTAGTTGGATATCCACGTATATTTGTGTTTTTAGCCGGACTGCTTTTCCTCCCAACGGTCCTATTATTGTAACTCCATTGATTGGTAAGGTTGGACAGACTCGTAGACGCTCTTTATTATTGTTTACGAATTCTTCAGAGAGGCATGTAATTTCTGCATCAGTATCTATTAGAGCTGTCGTCATAATGCCTCCTATAGTGACATTCGCTACATAACATTTCGAACGTTTGCTTATTTTGATTTCGCTTGGTTCTTCCAGTAGCTCTTCCCTGGTCTGCTGTAACATGTTTGTACTCAGTGTTATCTCCGATGCCGCGCCAGCTATTTCTACTTCTTTCTTTTCTATAGGCGGCGCGTGTCCATGTTTCCCTGCTCTATTTGTGTTGTGTCCCCTTCTTCTTCCATTTCCTGATGTCGCTCTTCTTCTATTTCCAGGTTGCAGACTTTGAAATTTGGCTGTTGATTATTTCTCCACTGGGTACCGTCTGCCTGTCGGTTCCATGAGGTGACGTCTATGCCACGATTCTGTTCCAGCTGTCTTACCTGCCGGCTTGCTGTGTTGTTATAAGTGTTGCTCTGCCCTGGTGCTGAATATCGTGTTGATCCTGTTTTGTTGTGCTGGCCTCCGCTAGGTTGCGTCCTCCATGATGGTTGTTGCGTGGCGTGAGTCCACTGTCGGTCCTGGTACGGCTCTTCCAGGTTCCTTTGCCTAGGCTCTATGTTTTCTCCTCTAAGTGTGTTACTTGGTCCAATTTTATCGAAATTTTCCAAGAGTTCAATTAATTGTTCGACGTGTGTAATGCCCCGTCCTATGATGGCATGTTTGATCTCTTCATTGAAATGTCTTGCGAGTTTTTGTATCATTTCGATTGATGATAATGATGGTCGCAGTTATTCAGCTTCTGCATATAATTTTATTGCGTATTCTGCCCTGAGGTTCATTTTTCCTTGTTGATATCGACCAAACTCTAACCTTCTCCTTAGCTCATGTCGAGCTTGTTCATTCCAATATCGTCGTGAGAACTTGCTTAGGAACGTTCGGAAATTACCTACATCTTCTTTCACGATTTGCCACCAATCTCCTGGTGGTCCAGTTAGCGATCTCTCGATGAGGTAGTCGGTGTCACTTTCCTTTGGTTCCACTGCTTCCCAATACTGCTTCATTTGGTGCATATACCTTATAGGAAATTCTGGGAGCACATACTTATGTTTGAGGTCCGGGTTTCTCTTGGGAGTTCCTCTGTGTTTAATCTCTCCATCATCCTTGTCTGTTGGGCCTCTAATCTGTTGAACTGGACTTCTATTCTGGTATTTCTTTCCTCCAGTGTTTGTGTAATTCCTGTCGTTATTTCCAGTGACCGGTTGACTCGTGCTTCCATTCCGGCCAGTTTCTTCTGTAGATTTTTCTCTTTGTCTATATCTAACTTTTCTCGGCGTTTTCTATCCTCTTCCATCATCTTCTTTACTCTCTTTTCTAAATCGTCTAATTTACGTGCGATTATTCCTGTTATTTTTTGATTGCTGTGTTCAGCTTTCACTTCTTGCCCCCCTGTCCTCAGCATGCTTGTAGTCTCCCCTTCTCTTGACTTTTCAGTAAGTGTGTTGTCCAGGTCTCCTTGCTCGTCGCTCGATTCTTCCGTTAGGTTTCTATCATCATCTGTCGTTGATCGCAGTCCTTGGCGACTCACTTTCTTATCTTCTTTCTTTGGTTTCATACAAGATTAGCCGCTTGTCTAGTTCTTTTATTCCCCCTTTTTTTTTTGAATAGATCCAATGGGTTCAAGACCTACTTCAGATCTTTTGCCACTCTTCATGCCCCACATTGGGCGCCAATGTAACTTGATTTATTTTATTCCTTAATATTAATGTTATAATATGGGGTTCGGGCATGAGAGAAGACGCTGTATTAGGTAGTGGTCAATGTTTTTTTTAATTATGATGACTGAGGTGACGTCCCTGTACATATTTCGAGAATTTTAATTAACAATGTCTTCAATGATTATACCCAACAAAAAGGGATCGCCACGTTTTATTTAATATCCCTAAGTGATTTTAACTCTGATTATCTGATTCTAACGCGCGGAGTTAATTAATAACGCGTCTGCTCTAATTTTACTTCTCTATCCGGTGAAACCGCGCAACCTAAGACTATTACATTTGGTGTTTCCCCCAACGCGTAACAAATGTGCCCACGGTTGGTTCTTATCGCAATCTCTTCTCACGAGCTTACACGCAGTGTAGTAAACAACTACATTGTTTTAAACATTTTTATTCTATAATCAGGAATGTGAATGTATGTACACGTAAGACGAATAACATAAATAACTATAATTAGTATATAAACCTAAGATAAATAACATAAATAACTATAATTATCACATAAATATAAGAAAAGTAATTGAAAATAGAAAATATATGACATAGAATTTATAATTAGCAATTAATGATATGGTGAAGGCAGCACCGGGTCCTCCGTTGGAAGTAGCACTTCCTCAGGCTTCGGATCTGATACACAAAATAATGATTAAATAACAAGAAATGGAAGATAAGAAACTGAAAGGAAGAAGAGAATTTAATTAGAGCAAGATTGGAAACGAAAACAAAAACTTACACCACGGGGCATCTTAATGTGTCCCGCATCGGCACAGGAGGACGTGAAAGGAGCCACGCAGGTAGCGCCCACAGTGACAAAAATCTCCCGTATTCCAGGCACCACTGCAATATTCAAGAAAAGGGGGGATATTAGGCAAAATATTGAAATTATATACTATGCACATAAGGATAATTCTAACGAAAAACGACGACTTACCCAAGGCAAACAGAAGGCACCAGAAGCAAGTGTATGCACTCATACACAGCGGTCGTGCTTACATGTGCTTCTGTGAGCGCTAACAGATCCAGCGCTCGTGCCTGCGCGACTTCCTGTGCTCTCCTAGCAGCCTGACCCGCTAGAGAAGACCAGCACCTACAATTTCAGTCGACAGAAGCAGGACCCAGGCCAGGAACAAACCTGGGGAGCATCGCGGAAGATTCTGCGGGCGCCCCTACCCGCCTAAAACAGATAGACAAAAACTTTTAATTAAAATTAAAAATTAAATTATATAATCAATTAAAAATCAATAGATGATAAACGAAATAGGAGTCCTAATGCACCGCCCTGTTCAACGCACCTAAGCCAACCCCACCACTAAACCTCGACATTTTAGGGCATCCTTACACCCTAAAATGCGGTGTTTCAGCTCCAGCGAAGCCACGCGCAGCAGAACACCGGGACTCCTCGAATCAAGAACCCGGACCACGGCAAAGGAGTCGCGGGAGACTGAGGAGTCAAGCAACTCCTGACAGGCCAGGGTCATACGAGGGTCAACCGAGTCGACCAATGAATGTACAGTGGGAGGACCGGAGGTTTGAGGGCTAGAATAACCTGGTGCACCGAAGCACTCTAATAACAAGGCGTCCAGGAAGTCTCCGGTGTTTGACATCTTGACCCGAACCAAGACACTTCACGAATGCGGCACTACACGAACAAATCACGCAAAATTCAAGAAGGGGCACTTACCAGCTCCTTCAGGCACCGACGTAGACCCCTCACTAAGGAGAGAGGGTAGCCATGATTTTGGCAGTGCTCTTCGTAGGTGACGGTCTCTGTACTTGAAGATGATCCATCGTCTGCCATGGCTGCTGGAGACTGAGGAGAAGATCATTCCCACGACCCAGTATGCAACGAGATGACTTAATGTCAACCATGCAAAATCAGCCAAAAACCCCACCAAGGCAGAATTCCTAGGGAAAACGTGCACTACAGCAAAGTACTAGATCCAGAATCGCCATGTCAACTTCTACAGAAAATTGACTCATGGCAGCTGCAGCATAGCAGCACCATCCAGCAAACATCAGCATGCAGCTGCAAAACGACATCAGTATTCACTAAGAACTATTTACTTACCAAGGAGATTCTGGAAGTACAGTTCACACCGCAAATGTGAAGCCTACACCTGGATGCAAAAAAAATTCACGACACTATTTTCTAATTTGTTCAATCAAGACACTTATTATTTCATCGAGGACGATGATTATTCTAAGGAGGGAGGACTGTTACATCCCAGTAACTTCAAATTTTTAAATTGCCTCTGTGCAAGGGCAACACGCCACACACCAAGGAGAGCTAGGAAGGAACTATTTAAATATAATAGTGTTCCTATGATAAATTATCATATGAACCGGGTAGCTGTGCGCATGAGGTAAACCAATGTGTACCTCACGTCGACGGATCAGTTTGACACATGGTAATGAGTGATAAAAAAGAACAGCGCTCTGTCTATATGGTAATTGCACCCGCGGTAAGGAGTCAGTAACTCACACCACGTGCCGATAAGGTAGTGATGCTGTGCTAATAACCTAATGGGAGAATGAGAAGTTATCAGCACAGCCTCATTAAATATAATGTCTAACTATTATATGTGGATAACTATTATAATTTATTCTTGTCATACTGGTATAGTATTACAACTATTATTAACATCTCGGTTAGAAATATTCTAATAATCATAATAATATATCATTATTAGTGCTATTGCGTATTGATTGCCGATAATCAATCAAGATCAATAGATGAAAGTCGATTATTGATCATGGATCACAAATGAAAGATTGATTAATTGATCATTGGCAATCGATTTTTAATCATAATTTGTAAAATATATAAAATAGAGAAATAAGTGCAGAAATGATTAATCAAAACTGCAATTATTTAGAAACTAGAAATAAAATTGGACAATAGAAGAGATGAACGCATGAACTCCTGCAGAGATCGTGCCTGGCCACCGATTCGCAATTCGTACGTGCCTTGCCACCGATTTGCGATTCGAACGTGCCGAGCCACCAATTTACGTTGATCTGCTCCCACTATTGAAAGCATCAATAGTATATATACTCCAGATTTACCTCTGGTGGTTTGTCATTAAGTTCCGAACAGTTGTACGGTTATTAGATCCGAACCGGTAATTCAACGCCGTGAGCAGACCATTCGATAAACGTAAGTCTCATTGGATTTCTATGAGCAATTCTACATTCGGTACTTGGTAAATAAAATTCTTGGTCCTTAAGTGGTACAAGACCGAAAACCGTAGTGCTAGATAGTTCCTTTGGATTACGTGTATCGTCGTATTTCGTCGTGTCGGTTAATAGTTATTCATTTCTGAAATCGGGACGAACTAACCTATCTTGTCAACAATTGTATGTTTGATTCATTTCTCGTGTACTCAGCAAGATACGTAAGCAGATAATTGATCACATCAGTTGCTGGTGGACTTGCATCCCTTACACCATACCTCCTGCAAGATTTATCGTTGTATTGTTACTTCACGGAGACTCAAACGAAACCCAGCTATCCTGCAAGGATTCGTACCGTTGACTTGCAATTATAGGAATAAACAACGACAATTCTCTCTTTTGCCCTCTAATTTAAGAGGTAGACAAGTAAGTTACCACCTAAGTATCATCTTGTGTGAAAACTTGCGCAACATCTTATTTATTTATAATAAATTATTTCATTTATTTATATATTCAGTATTTTATTATCATTGTGAACAACTCGGGGCCCATAAACCTGACAAGTGCCAACGTACCCACAAACAAAAATAAATTATCAGGCCTTACCAACCTGATATAATCAGCTAACCGTCTCCCTTACATCCAAAAATCCAAACTACCCTCGCCTTTTGCTCGGGACGTAACATAATGGCGATTACCGGGCACAATTTTCTTTACTTTTTCTATGTTTTCATTACATTTAATTATTAATATTTAATTATTATATAATTATTTCTAATAAATTATTCAAATTAAAAATTACTCGACTAATAAATCATGAATCATTTTTTCAGAGAAAAGATTTTCCACAACTTCATCGTTTATGATTTTTAAAAATAAATTTTTTAATGGCTGAAACCATTAAAAACACATTTTCCGAAACGAAATTTTTATAAACAAATTGCTGAATTTAATAATAATTTATTCATTTTCGAAAATTGGAAATGATTAAGTTGTAGGGAACCTTTTTCTTGAAAAAGTGATTTGTAATTTATTAAAATAGCATAATTTTTTAAAATATGGCAAGAAGCGATAGGGAAAAAAGTTGGGGCAAACATAATATTCATTAGTACAATTAGTTTTCTGTATTTCAAATTTTTTTCATAGAAATTAATCTTTTCTCTTGCAAAATAGCTCTTCAATAGTAATATTGCTATTCTTAAAAGCAAAATTATCTATTTTTGCCTGAGGTCTACTTTTCGTGGATGAATCACCTTAAAAGCTCTGTACCACTCGTAAGCCCATCATTTAAAAAAACTGATTCACCATAAGCCTCTTCTAACATCTCTAGTGTGGCAGTACATGAAATTCCATTCGCAACACAATATTTATGGCAAACTTTTTGTTCAATAATTTCGTTCATTGTAAAGTTCGTAATGCACTACTAAAGTGGACTGATTGAACTAGCTGCTGTAAACAAACTGGTTGACAGATCGTGCTCATTGTTGGCATGGTAATTAAGTACAGTGCTACCAACTTACGGAAGAAAATATTTTTAAAAATAATCAGCGCGGGCCTTCTAAATTACAAATCTTGGGTACTTTTCTGAAACAATGTATATTCGCGTAGCCATCCGCAGATGCCATAGAAGCCACGTAATTTTTTTCGTGTTTGTGATGGTTTCGCTTGCAGGAATGTTTGTATGTGCTCTGGGGTTGGGCCTAAGTTTCCTCGCAGGTGACGATGTGTTTGAGATATTCTAGCTCTGTTTTTTCAAAGTGGCATTTCTTTGGATTGAAAGAGAGTTCGTACATTCTGAACAGTTAGAAAAATAAGGGCTAAGTTGTTTGGGTGTTCTTCCTTGATGTAAGAATAAAGCTTGTGGTCGTCTAAGTAGTAGAGTCACAAATTCGCGCCAGAAAGTACCCATGATTTCTTTCATTATATTGTGCAAGGTGCATGTGGCGTTTTTTAGTCCGAATAGCATGACTGAATCGATACTGACCGTCTGGTATGGTGAAAGCTGCGTATTTTCTGGAATCAAGATGCAGCAGAATCTGTGGATATCCACTTTTCATATCTATTGTAGAATTTTCTTTTCATTTGGTTGGCTGAGCCTAAGCTTCGTGGATTTCAGCGTGTGTAGCTTTGTCCAGAAGCTTGATAAAGATCTTTGGATCGCTGGCCCTGATTACTCGTTCAATTGATTGATTTTTGTAGCCTTAGGTCCTATCCCTTGTGACAGGTGACATATAAAGAGATTTCGCTCCCAAATCTTTATTTTTCATGACAACGCTTTAAAATTTTAGGATATTGTTCCTAGACAGTGTTACGTCCATGAAGACATAAAATACGGCACTCGAACCACGTTACAACCATACTCAGACTAAACGCAGCTATGATCAGGCCGACTGATTATGAACCTTATTTTTCGCGAGATAGGGCTTCCAAAATAAGCTAATCCATTGTTTACCATAACTCCTAATTACCAAATGACTTTCAAGACAGTGTGAGCCAGATCCAGCACAATGCAATATAAATTAGCAAATTAAAGTCTAATATTATTTAACAATCAAAATAACCAGATAACTAACACTAGAGTGAGTCAATGTTTTTTGAAGAACTTGGATATAACAATTTTAATCAGACAAGCATGGAACAAAATTAACACTAAACGGCATTGATTTCAAATGTTCGTCTTTAAAAACTTGTGAATCAACAAAAATTTAATTAAATTAATACTGGACGAAATTAATAGCCAGTCTTTATTTGAAGCTCTTGACTAAAATATAAAGTTGATCTAACAAACACGAAACGACATTAGTGTTCAATGCGTGGTTAAAGCTACTAATTAAAATAGAAATTTGATCAAACTAACGAAGATCGAAATTAATGTCCAATTTTTTTATTTAAAAACTTATGAAAAAGACCATAGAAATTGGATTAAGCTTACACTGAACAAAATTAATCTTAAATAGAAAAAAACAACGTGTTTGGACAATCCATGTAAACAGTTACGTCAGAAAAATAATAAAATATAATAAAATATAATTTCATTCCTTTTGCTCTACGTCTCGAAGCCGGAACGGCCTCCTCTTCAGGAGCTTTAAAAAATTTAAACATTAAAAAAATAATATTTTTCTAATACATGCTTTCTATAAAAACTAATCTAACATGTGTCAATGTCATACTTATAATTATAAATATTCTTCATACCATTCTGTCATTAATTATTTTCCTTTCATACCCTTTCTTGAAAACATGAACAGGGTGACCGTTTTCATCGACGAAAATAATTCCCGGTCATTTCCCGGTTATTTCCCGGTCATCGGAAATTTTTTCCCGTTCATTAAAAAAATAGTTTCCAATGAATGACAGTTAATGCAATGCGTTTTTCAAGTTTTAAATATTTTCATTTAATATTCTGAAATGAAATTTCTCCTGGTATACCAAAATCACGAAATCATACGAAATGGACAATTGTTAAAGTCGCTGCCACAGTCAACAAAGAAAAATCTCCTGCTCCAATGGGCGCTGTAGACAGCAGCCTAGGGCTGCTTCACACTCCTGCACTCAAGTTGCTCGCTCGCTTTGCACAAATAAAGCGGGAATTTCGAAATGCATAATCACATTATGTAAAACATTTAAAACAAATAAAAATAGTTTTTTATCAGAAATTTTTAAAAATTCCCGGCCATTTCCCGGTTTTCTCAGTCCAGCGGCCACTCTGATAAAAACATTATTGTTTGTTGCCTAATTTACGTCAAACATTAATCTTCTGTTAAAAACTATATAAAGGGTTTCCCAACAAGGGTGATAAGTTTTGAAATTGAAAAAAAAACACTGAATATTCATTCGGAATTGATCGAAATCTTTTTTATTATATTGGATATTCTATGCCATTTATGATTTAAACAATATATCGGCCAAATGTCCCCCGAGACTTGAGCCAAAAATGCGCCTCATCAGAAAAGATGATTTTTTGATGAAAATTGGGATCATTTTTAATTGATTCCAGAGCCCAATCCGCGAACTCCCGACGCAAACGATGGTCATTAGGCTTCAGTTCTTGGGCCAGAATCATCTTATAGGGATGCAGGCCAAGATCCAATCGCAAAATACGCCAGGTAGTCATCCTGGACAGGCCCAATTCCTGAGATCGGCGTGGCACGGACAATTCACCGTTTTCCTCGAT
Organism: Diplolepis rosae; assembly: GCA_030998225.1. NCBI lineage: Eukaryota > Metazoa > Arthropoda > Insecta > Hymenoptera > Diplolepididae > Diplolepis > Diplolepis rosae. Next base: position 789,209 of record JAPYXD010000158.1, on the reverse strand, counting down.
ACTGGCCTGTACGGCGGCTATATTCTGTGTAGAAGGTGCGGTACGCATACGATTTTTAGGCTTAGTATCCAATAGAGTAAATTCACTCTCCAACTTATCGATTATTCGACGAATTGAGAGCGCGGATGGAGCAGAATGACGACCATATTTTGCACGATATGCTCTTTGAACACCGACAAAACTTCTCGAATTTTGATAAAATAATTGGACAATTTCCAAACGTTGTGGAAGCGTGAAACTACTCATGATTAAATGGCAAACCTTACTGATGACAACTGACAGCAGACGTCAAAAATTTCAGTTCAAATGAGCCCGATAGGGACATTCAAAATCATATCACCCCTATTGGGAAACCCTTTATAATAATAAAAATATAATACAGAGATTTAAGTTTCGTCCATATTATTATTAAGTATTATCGGAACGACGGTAAGAGCTTTTCTTTTCTTATGCTCGTTACAAATAGGATTTCTGAGTTATTTTAGTGATAGACTTTTCGAAGTAACATTGAATAATATTATTAAATTGTTAGGAAATTGCCTTTAAAAAAATTTAATAAAATTTTTAATATGGATTTAAAAAATGGTTTCCAATAAAATTATATATTCATGAGCAGGGTGTGATCAGGTGCACCTGGCGTCACACACCGCCTCCTAGCCCAATGGCCAATGGCTATTGACCTTGGTCAAGGGACAACCTGGTTCGCTGGTATTTGGCAGTTGGGTAGGTTCGGGAACGTTCAGGTACGTTCGAGTACATTCGGGTACGTTCGGGCACGTTACGATACGTTAAGGTACGCCTGGTACGGTCGAGTACGTCTGGTACGGTAAAAACGTTCTGCTGGTGTTCGGTCGGATCGGTGTTGTCCTGGTGCAGCCCGAGCAGCACCTAGTCAGGCGCACCTAACGCTGGGTGCCAGCTCACACCAAGAGTCGACCATGGGGGAACCCGTAGTGCGACGCTCAATGCGGCTGAACCAGGAAGAACAGTTTCGGGGGGTCTCACCCAGAGATGTCCAAATGAAGTTTAGTCAGGGGCACATGACGCTGAGCCCTCACACATGTCGAAAACTGCTGGACAAGGAGGACCTGTGTCGGACGGTTTCCGGGTGGTACGTCGGTCAACACCTGGCTTCGCCTGGAGCAACACTTAGTCAGGGGCTCACACCGAGAATCGACCATGGGAGTACCCACCAGCCGACGCTCAATGCGGCTAAACCAGGCAAACCAGTATCGGGGGGTCTCACCCAGAGATGTCTGAATGAGGGTCAGTCAATGGGACCTGACGCTGCTCCCTCACACATGTCGAAAACCGGCCATGGGGTTCCCACGGGTCCGCGTAGGCTGCGGCATCTTTGGGTAATCGGTCGGTGTTGACCTGGGCAGCCCGAGCAGCACCCAGTCAGGGGTTCACACCGAGAGGCGACCATGGGAGTACCCATCAGCCGAGGCTCAATGCGGCTAAACCAGGCAAACCAGTATCGGGTGGGTCTCACCCAGAGATGTCTGAATGAGGGTCAGTCAAGGGGACCTGACGCTGATCCCTCACACATGTCGAAAGCCGGCCATAGTGGAACCCATCGATAAACGCTCCGTCCGGATCCACAAGGTGTGTGGCAGTCGGGGTCAGTGATACCCTCCTATGAAAACACCCATCAGAAGACGCATCTCCATGCCGTCCCTCTAAAGCGCCGCTCCGGTGTCATCCGGATCGTCGCTCCAGCCCTCCTTTTATACTATCTGCGAGCGGTAGGGGTAGCTGCGCGTGCAGCTCGACGCGACGGTCGGTGGGGGTACTCACGTGAGTAGCTGCTGTGGGAGTACCCCTCTGAACGCTGCGATAGGGGAGCTGCGGCATAGCGCGTATGTACTGTTCGTTACAAACATATTCTTATGTTAGTCTCTTCTGATGCTAAGAAGTCTTTTTATTTGTCACACATAGGTCCTGTTACAAGATAAACATTTTAATTCATAAATAACGTTATTTATAACTCCCTTTTCTAATTCATCTTTACCTAATTATATAATTTTATCTAATTTGGAATCGACTCTAAACATTATGTTAATATTATATTTTGAAATAGTATATTACGTGCCTAGGCGCACCATGAGCGTTATTGCGCAACGAGCGACAACGCTCGCAGGAGATCGAAGCCAAGGCGTAGTCGAGACGTAGCTGAGGCAAAGCCGAAACGAAACCGAGACGAAGCCGAGTGGAAGCCGAGGCGCGATCAGTCCGCCGAGCAATGTCGCGATTCTTGTAAGTTCCCGAATTGTGTGCATTGGCACGTATTCTAAAGGGTTTCCCAATAGGGGTGATATGATTTTGAATGTCCCTATCGGGCTCATTTGAACTGAAATTTTTGACGTCTGCTGTCAGTTGTCATCAGTAAGGTTTGCCATTTAATCATGAGTAGTTTCACGCTTCCACAACGTTTGGAAATTGTCCAATTATTTTATCAAAATTCGAGAAGTTTTGTCGGTGTTCAAAGAGCATATCGTGCAAAATATGGTCGTCATTCTGCTCCATCCGCGCTCTCAATTCGTCGAATAATCGATAAGTTGGAGAGTGAATTTACTCTATTGGATACTAAGCCTAAAAATCGTATGCGTACCGCACCTTCTACACAGAATATAGCCGCCGTACAGGCCAGTATCGAGGAAAACCGAGAATTGTTCGTGCCACGCCGATCTCAGGAATTGGGCCTGTCCAGGATGACTACCTGGCGTATTTTGCGATTGGATCTTGGCCTGCTATAAGCTATAAGATGATTCTGTCCCAAGAACTGAAGCCTAATGACCATCGTTTGCGTCGGGAGTTCGCGGATTGTGCTCTGGAATAAATTAAAAATGATCCCAATTTTCATCAAAAAATCATCTTTTCTGATGAGGCGCATTTTTGGCTCAAGTCTCGGGGGACATTTGGCCGATATATTGTTTAAATCATAAATGGAATAGAATATCCAATATAATAAAAAAGATTTCGATCAATTCCGAATGAATATTCAGTGTTTTTTTTCAATTTCAAAACTTATCACCCTTATTGGGAAACCCTTTATTTTATGTGACTTCGGTGCGTATACGAGTTTTTATGCGTACACTCGAATCTAATCTAGTATTGTAGTTGTTTGCGGCGCTGGTCATTACACTTGATATTTCGCGACTAGCCCCGGCCATTTTGATTTTAGCAACCTTGTGTAGTAGTAGCGTGTTGTAATAGAGCATGCGCAGTTCAAATGTACAAGGCTTTGTCAGTATACGAATAAGAAGAATTAGAAGAATTTGTGCTCCGCTGTATGGCTATAGGCGCATGCGCAATTCAATTTTTATATTTCATTCCTCTTTAGCGCAATAAACAACATTGCGCTACTCTCAACTGTAGCGAAAAAACGAGTTTGCGCGCCGGTGGCACATAAATGTTTTTTCAATATTTTTGGGAATTTTTCCATAAAAAGGAATCGATATTATTTTTTTTTTGTATCTATATCAGAGTTCATAACGTTAATTTCTTCAATTCCTTTATTGCGACTTTCTATTGTTCTTTTATTTATATATTTTTCTATAAATTTAACTGGTGAATTATTAAGAATTAGATATTCTTTAATAATTTTTAAATTGTCAGCATGATAAATTCTATTTAAAAGTAATATAGCTGAGTATACAAGGTTTTCTACTATGCTAATTTTATGTGCTTGTGTATATTGTGTTGTCATTATTTTTATCTTTTTATCTGCGCGGAAATTTCAATACAAATCGACCTCTTATTAAATGAAAAATGTATACATAAAATCACTGGATATCTCCGGTAGAGTCTCCGACCTGACTGCTGGTCGAAATATCGTCCAGCCCCACAGGCAACGTAAAATGCAATGTAAAAAACTTGTCTCATTTGTCATGAAGGTTTGAGATGGTATTTATATGTAATTTCACGCGCTGATAACGAAAAAAATAGTAGAAAATTTCCTGCAGACACCCTTGATCTTGAAAATTGCCAATTCAAGATCAAATTTTATTTCTGACATAAGCCAAGTTTTTAGAAGGTTTTCGTATGCAGTTTGATGCGCAGAATACGTAAAATATAGTAAAAAAATTTCCACAGACACCCTTGACCTTGAAAATCGCTAATTCAAGGTCAAATTTTAATTCTGATATGAGCCAAGTTTTTAGAAGGTTTTCGTATCTAGTTTGATGCGCTAAATACGTAAAAAATATTTAAAAAGTTTCTCAGGCACTCTTGTTATGTAGAACGTCTATTTAGAGGTCAAATTTCATTTCTACCACAAACGCAGCAAGCTACTGCCGCATCTCCGGAGATGTCAAGACACATTCTGACATTTGCTCTCAGCATGACCCAGGATCAACGACGTGGACGTGGTGAAAAGGTGATCCTATTAGGGTGCTTGATTTTTGTGAGTCCCCTTGCCTCTCACGTCAGAATGATTGACTTTATGGTAATGTCTCTATTGTGTGGTACTCTTCAAAGCATGGTGCTGCTCATAGAGAAGTATCACAACTGGGGCATATGTATATCGTTCGACGTACAGTCTTACGCAAAGAGCAGAAGTGGCACCTTCGACTTGTACCTTACCTCGGAAAATGGCGGCCGACTAATCGAGTGGGAGGATCATTGTAAGGAGAGATGCTTGAAGAAGGATCAAGATTCAATAATGATCTAACAACCTGTAATCAAAATGAAGGAAATGGTGTTTACCTCGGACTTACTTGCTTTCAAGCTTTGACATTCCCTTTCTATTTGCTTTCACCGTGCCACACATACCTGTATCACGATTATGTAAATTCTGCCAAAGCGGGAAATGTATACCAATTGTCTATATATGGGTCATTCCATATTAGATTGACAGTCCATGTCGCAGATTTGAACGAGATAATTTTTTTTCGTTTCTTTATTATCAATAAATAGACACGTATTTTTTTGTTTGGCCAAAAAATTTTTTTTTAAAGTATACGATTTTTCGAATTTTCTAAGAAATAATATTTTCGACATAGCAAGCGCACTTTCAAGCCTGTTAATCTTGAAAACAATTGTTTGCACGAAAAATTTTCCAAATTACGAAAATTAGGGCTTTGATTCTTCTTTACAGAGATTGTTGCGAACAAATTGTTTAAATATTTTTTAACATACAAAAGCAAAGAAATAAACGCAAAATCGTTTTTTTCCAAATTTGGCCCCTTTAGAAATTTTTTTTTTCGTCGATTTAGATTCTTTGAAGTCTGTTATAAAATAAGACGATTGAATCAAAATGGCTGGATCATTGATTCGGAAGTTATGGAATTTTGAAGAGCCTCGCGCGCAATCTGAGCGCCTCCACACGCGGCGAGCGTTTTACCGGGCGTAAGTTATTAGCCCTAAAACTAAAGGTAAACGCTCGCCGCGGGTGGAAGCGCCCGGATTGCGCGTGAGGTCGCGCGAGGCTCTTCAAAATTCCATAACTTCCGAATCAATGATCCAGCCATTTTGATTCAATCGTCATATTTTATAACAGACTTCAAAGAATCTAAATCTACGAAAAAAAAATTTTCTAAAGGGGCCAAATTTGGAAAAAAATGATTTTGCGTTTATTTCTTTACTTTTGTATGTTAAAAAATATTTAAACAATTTTTTCGCAACAATCTCTGTAAAGAAGAGTTAAAACCCTAATTTTTGTAATTTTGAAATTTTTTCGTGCGAACAATTGTTTTCAAGATAAACAGGCTTGAAAGTGCGCTTGCTATGTCGAAAATATCATTTCTTAGAAAATTCGAAAAATCGTATACTTGCAAAAAAAATTTTTTTGGCCAAACAAAAAAATACGTGTCCATTTATTGTTGATAAAGAACCGAAAAAAATTATCTCGTTCAAATCTGCGACATCGACTGTCAATCTAATATGGAATGACCCATATACAACACAAACCTTATAAAAATAAGGTTGTAAAAAGTGAACTACCATATCGCCAGTAACACCCAAATCAATCTTCTAATAATCAGCTTCTGCACCAGTATAAGCAACAAAACCCAATACGAATTCCGTCTCGCGGTTTACAATCATGTAGAGCTTGATGCCAAAGCGATTTCTCTTTAAAGGAATATATTGCTTTCCCTAATAATAGACTTTCATCTATGCACAGATTTTTCCCTGGAGTAAGAATTGCCACAAATTTACTTTGTACGTGTCCTATTACTTGACTTTATTTTCACTAAAGAATGATTCAGCATTTCTTCATTATCATGAAAACGTAAACATCGTAGGATGTGAATATATCTATCGCGAGACATTATTTGACCAAAAATTGAAGTGTGTAGCAAAAGATCTGTGGACCAATAACTTTGCGGATCGCCTTTCTGAACATGGCCCATTAGAATCGAAAGGCCAAGAAAATTTTCCAATTCTGTTTCTGTGACAGGTGACCAAGCTTTTATGTGGGAAGATTGAGTAATAGAATTTTGAGTTGCATAACGATTCTTCTCCTCTACAATTTTTTGGAGCAAAGAAGAATCACAAAAATAATTGAAATAAGCGATTAGCTTACTTCCCGAAAAAGAGATATTCGGATTTATTTCGGATCTACCTTAAAAATCTTTGATTGATGGGGAAAAATGCGCGTCCTTAAGCAATTAAGTTTCGTTATAATAAAAGTCTTCCGAATCGATTTCAGCGATGTCTTCATTTTCTAATACTTCATTTTCTGGTTCGGACTCGTCACTACTCCAAGCTTCATTTTTAGCTATTTTATGGAAGATAAAAGTATGATACACTATTCGATCAATAGTGGAGAAAAATGACAATAGTAAAAATTATATACCTATTGTGAAAATCCTGGAGAATAGTAAATTATGAATGTAAAGTAGCAATCTGCAACACATTATAAATTTATAGAAGTGAATTAGTAAAAAATTCATTCCTCTACAGAAAAAAAACCGAGTGCTAATCCTCTTGTAAATACTAACCATAAATCAATTTTTTGACATTCAAGTATTTTTGAAGATGAGATGAATTTCTGCGATATGTGATGATATTTGTTTCGTACTCTGTGCATTAACAACAAAGATGTACACGGAAAAAAAAGTGTGGTTGTGACAGCAAAGTTATTCTTTGCGACAGTTAAACGTTTAGCTGGTAACGAACAAGCGAATGAAGGAATATCTCGGAATCAGCCATAGTGAATATCCGTAATCACTTTAGCTATTCTAGCGATATTCTATAGTCGAGAAAGACACTGTTTATAGCTAGAACTGAGATTTTACAATTATAAAAGAAGGCTAATTGAAAAGTATAGCCACCGTAGTTATAACCTTAAGAACATGGCAATAACAAAATAATTTTGAGTCATTTGTAGGTTATGCGACACGATACATATTTATGGAGTATAAGCAAATAAAAATATGACATAATTTTTCCGTTCATCAATTGTACATCAGCGTGAATTAGTTTTTCTTTATTTCTCTCTTCATGAAAATGATTTACAATAAGAAATTGCAAGCAGTTTGCAAACATACATATTTTGATTGCAGCACGTAAAAAGACATGAAAATGGAAAAATATGCAAAACTAACCTTCAAATACGGGAATGTACTTATCCAACTTCCACTGTTGGAGAATGTTGCGTACATAAGAATCAGCCATCGTTTAACAGTTTGCTTCATAATAAATACACGGAGAAAAATAGTTGAAGTAATTTTACTCAACTTCCGATCAAATTTGGGACATAAGAACAAGTTAGAAGTTATTTAGTATCATTGTATTTATTTGTGATATATTAAATGTTCAAAAATGAATCAAAGTTGAGTAAAATTCAGAAGCGTAGGGTGAAGTATGAAAGCGTGCATTAAAAATTTTTAAATATATATATTATTACTCGTAGTATAACTATAAAAAATCAATCTTTTATTAAATCACAAAAATAGTAGAGCTTTCCGTTCATTCTACTCTACGCTTCAATCGAGAGTTGAGTAAACCGTGAATCGCAAGATTTATTCCAAAAGCTACATCTATTCACGCAGGAACGAATGAATGTAATCTGCGCCTTGGGCACACATAAAAAATTCTTAATTTCAAAAACTTAAATTCTTAAAATTAAATTGATATTATGAAAATTTAAACAAAAAAAAGTCTATAAGTGTATTACATAAAATATGAAATACCACATAAATTACTCAGGCAGAATAATAATTTGGAATTCGCAAATGTAAAATCCATATTTTGAAAATATAAAACACAGAAAATAAACGAACCTTCTTTTGTTACATCCCAGTAACTTTTAAAATTTTATATTGCCCCTGTGCAAGGGCAACGCGCCAAACACCGAGGATAACGAGGAAGACATCATTCAAGTATAAGAGTGTTCCTATGATAAATTATCATATGGACCGGGTAGCTGTGCGCATGAGGTAAACCTATGTATACTTCACGTCGACGAATCGGTTTGACATATGGTAATAAGAGATGAAGAAGAACAGCGCTCTGTCTATATGGTAATTACACCCGTGGTAATGAGTCAGTAACTCACACCGCGTGCCGGTAAAGTAGTAACGCTGTGCTAATAACCTAATGAGAGAATCAGAAGTTATCTGCACAGCCTCACTAATTATAATGACTAAATATTATAATCATTATTATGTTAATATTAATTACGTATCAACATTACACCATAACTATTATTAACATCTCAGGTAGTAAAATAGTATTGATCAATATTATCACCATTACGTATGGATTGCCGATGAGTCGATCATGATCAATGAATAAAAATCGATCATTGATTATGGATCATAGATAAGAAATTGATTGACTGATCATTGGCAAACAATTAATGATCATACTTCATAAAATAAGTAACACAAATTGTAAACAAATAAATGCAGAAATGAGTAATTAAAAATGCATTTATTTGGAAACTAGATATAAAATTGGGCAATAGAAGAGATGAACTCATGAACCCTTGCAGAGATCGTGCCTGGCCACCGATTCGCAATTCGTACGTGCCTTGCCACCGATTTGCGATTCGAACGTGCCGTGCCACCGATTTACGTTGATCTGCTCCCACTAATAGAAGCATCAATAGTATATATACCCCAGATTCACCTCTGGAGGTTTGTCATTAAGTTCCGAACAGTTGTACGGTTGTTAGGTCTGGACCGGTAATTCAACGTCGTGAGCAGACCCTTCGATAAACGTAAGTCTCATTGGATTTCTATGAGCAACTCAACATTCGGTACTTGGTAAATAAAATCCTTGGTCCTTAAGTGGTGCAAGTCCGGAAACCGTAGTGCTAGATAGTTCCTTTGGATTACGTGTATCGTCGTATTTAGTCGTGTCGGTTTATAGTGATTTAATTCTGAAATCGGGACGAACTAACCTATCTTGTTAACAAGTGCATGTTTGATTCATTTCTCGTGTACTCAACAAGATACGTAAGCGGATAATTGATCACATCAGTTGCTGGTGGACTTGCATCCCTTACACCATATTTCCTGCAAAATTTATCGTTGTTTTGCTACCTTGAGGAGACTCAAACGAAACTCAACTATCCTGCAAGGATTTGTGCGCGTTGACTTGCAATAACAGGAGTAATAAACGACAATTCTCTCTTTTGCCCTCTAATTTAAGAGGTAGACAAGTACGTTATATAAATATAAATAAGCATCTCAAAACTTATTATATTAACTATAACGCTGAATGTGGAGCGTGAGTTGTATACCTAGGCATCTCAAAACCTAGTATATTAGCGTAAAACGTCCACAATAAACTGCGGAAGTTACATATATAGGCATCTCAAAACCTGTATATTTGGCTCATAACCGCATAAAACTCATAACATAAATATAAATAAGCATCTCAAAACTTATTATATTTATGTGGAGCGTGAGTTGTATACCTAGGCATCTCAAAACCTAGTATATTAGCGTAAAACGTCCACAATAAACTGCGGAAGTTACATATATAGGCATCTGAAAACCTGTATATTTGGCTCATAACCGCATAAAACTCATAACATAAATATAAATAAGCATCTCAAAACTTATTATATTTATGTGGAGCGTAAGTTGTATACCTAGGCATCTCAAAACCTAGTATATTAGCGTAAAACGTCCACAATCAACTGCGGAAGTTACATATATAGGCATCTCAAAACCTGTATATTTGGCTCATAACCGCATAAAACTCAAAACATCGCCTTCTCATCTTGGGAAGTAGTATAAGTTACCAACTAAGTATCATTTTATGAAAACTTGTGCAACAACATATTTATTTATAATAAATTACCTTATATATTCATAAATTCAGTGTTTTATTATCATTGTGAACAACTCAGGGCCCATAGACCTGACAAGTGACAACGTACCCACAAACAAAAATAAATTATCAGGCCTTACCAACCTGATAAAATCAGCTATCCTCCTCCCTTACTTCCGAAAATCCAACCTACCCGCGCCTTTTACTCGGAACGTAACACTTTTAGATGTTTTTATACATAATACTTCTTAATAATGATGCAATTTTTTAATGTACATTTGAAAATTTAGTTTCACTAAACTTCATACGTCGTATAATAAAAATGTATACTAAATGTAATTTAATAATTATATTATATATATTAATCATCATAGTTATAATAATTAATTAATTATATTAATTTTTAAAATTATTTTATTAGTCATTTATGAAAAAAGTTGATTTATTTTTACTTGAGTAAGGCTCAAAAATTTTATTGACGGTACTTACTCTCACAAGCTCTGAATAACTCAGGCAGTCACTATATTAGAAAGTTTCAAGTTTTATATCTCAGCATTGTAAGCGAGCGTGTGCGTGATTCGACGAAAGCGTATCGTACTATATATAAGTGTGTAGTTATTAGGTTTATATATGTAAAGTTATATGTTTAAATGTATTTCTGATTTGAAATGTGATTGGCTACGTCTGGATGGTGCGAATTAATTGTATGTTGTTTATGTATGTACCTGATGACTATTGGCAGGCTCGAGGTAAGAATTTTTTTTTATTTAAGAGAACCATACCATTGCCAGTTGAAATAATACGCCCGATGCTCATTTTACCCAACTACGGTTTGAAGCACCTCAAGCGTCGGTGATATACTTATACATGTTGGTGCCCTGTCGTCGATAACGTTTTACCCAACTCCTTACTATTCCCTATATAACGCTTATTGTTATTCACTTTGGGTGAATTAGGTATATATCAAATTGATTTTACCCGACTAGGATTTAATAGATGTTCAAATGTCCTTATGTCCCAAGTTTAATCGTCAGAGTTGAGTAAAATTACTTTAACTATTTTTCTCCGTGTATGATAATAATTAACTACTACAAATTCAATTTGTAGAAAATAATAATTTCTGTTATTCAGCAACTGTGTAAAATGTGCTTCATCACCTAAACAGTTTATACAATTTGACTAAAGTTTTATATGATTTGTACACATTAATTCTTTGAAACTGGGATCATTTTTCATTCGCTCGGTCGCCTAGTTAAATTTTTTTCCGTGTACCAACTCCCAGACCGAAATAGCAAAAAAAAAAAAATATTTCGCGTTGACGTCGTTGATCTTAGATCATGCTGAGAATGAATACCGCAGTATTTTATGTAACCTTCAGATATGAGGTTGAAGCTCACTGCGTTTGTTCTGGAAACCAAAATTCCACCTCGAAATAGACATTTTCAAGGTCAAAGATGCTTTGAGGATTTTTTTCACTGTTTTTTCCATTTTTATCAAATCAATGACGCTGGAAAGTCATCTACAACTTTCGCTTATGCAAAAAATGAAATGTGACCTTGACTGTAGATTTTCAAGGTCAAGAATACCTCAGTGATTATTTTCAGTATTTTTTTCGTATTCAGTCCCTCAAATTACGTAGGAAAACACTTTGAAATCTTCGCTTCTAGTAGAAATGAAATTTGACCTTGAAATACTGATTTTCAACGTCAACGATGTTTCGAGGAATTTTAGAACTATTTTTTACGTATACAAAACATCTAATTTTGCCTAGAAACATTAAATATTTTGTGTGCCGCCGGCGCGTAAACTCGATTTTACGCTACAGTTGAGAGGAGTGTAATGTTGTGTATTAAGATACAGAGGAATGTAATGTAAACATTGAACTGCGCATGTGCCTATAACCATACAGCGGAGCGTGATCTTCTTCTTATTCTTCTTCTCCTTCGTACAGCGTTGCAACCGTACTGACAAAGCCTTGTACATTTGATGCTCTATTACAATACGTTACCGTTGAGTTAAAATGGCCGGAACTAGTCGCGAAATATCAAGTGCAATGGACGAGAATCATGATGAATACTAGATAAGATTCGAGTTTTCATTTAATTTTCAGTATATATTTGAACTTTTTTTTCTGTGAAAAAAGGAGCGCTTCCACTTCGCTGGGTATCGAGCCCAGGTCCTTTCGATTGCCGGTCGAATGCTCTATCATCTGAGCCAGGGAGGTTCCACAAAACTTTTCTCACAGAATCTGTTTACGCCAATTTGTCCATGGATATATCATGAACTATATACAAATTTTTCTAAATCATTTCAGTCGATTATGTCGATAATTAGAAGAGTGTATCATTCGCCATGATAACCAAACTCTACCATATCGACCCTATGAACCTGTGATTTAGAATTAACGTCATTTAAGACCAGATGGAATTTTCAGTATATATTTGAACAATTTTTTCTGTGAAAAAAATTTGTATATTGGTTATTATTTTTGCATCTAGTAAAAAATCTTTTATATAATTGTTTTCTCTAATTTCTTGATTGATTTTAATCCAATTTTTCGTTTTCAAATAAGTTTCATTTCCATAAATAACCTTAATCTTCTTAAGAAACATCTCTCATTATGTTTTAGACGCAGTATTCGTCAATGCGTATATATTTTAATCAAAGGTACTTTTTACGCTCATGATTGGTATAAATAAATAGGCAGGAACAACGTCTTCGGACAACCAATGTAAACAGTTTTGTCAGAAAATTAATAAAATATAATAAAATATAATTTCATTCCTTTTGCTCTACGTTTCGAAGCCCAACCGGCCTCCTCTTCAGAAGCTTTAAACAATACCATATATGCATTAAAATATTAATATTTTCCTAATACATGCTTTCTATAAAACCTTGTAGGCTCAACTATATTACTTTCTAATAAAATTTATCATGCTGACAATTTGAAAATTATTAAAGAATTTCTGACACATAATAATTATTATCCAGTTAAATTTATAGGAAAATATATAAAAAAAAGAACAATAGAAATTCACAATAAAGGAAACAATAAAATTAACATTATGAACTCTGATTTAGATTTTAAAAAATAATAACAATTTCCTTTTATGGGAAAATTTCCGAAAATATTAAAAAAGCATTTATAAATATTTATAAAAACAATTATAGAATTAGGTAAAAATGAATTAGAAATGGAAAACCACATGAATTTGATTTGAACAATATACAAATATTACATAAAGAAAACAACCTGTATAAACACCCGTTTGCAGAAATGGTTCATATAAAAAAAAAGAAAGAAAATAGTCTAAATAAAATAACAAATACTGATTCATATGGTAATGCATATAGTTCTCTTGCCCTCGTTCCGATAATACTTAATAATAATATGGACGGAACTTAAATCCCTGTATTATATTTCCATTATTATATATAGTTATTAACAAAAGGATAATGTTTGACGTGAATTAAGAAACAGACAATAATGTTTTCATTTTTCCAAGAAAGGATATGAAAGGAAAATAATTAATGACAAAATGGTATGAAGAGTAGTTATAATTATAAGTATGAAATTGACACATGTTAGATTAGTCTTTATAGAAAGAAAGTATTAAGAAAATATTATTATTTTAATGTATATATTTTTTAAAGCTCCTAAATAGGAGGCCAGTTGGGCTTCGAGACGTAGAGAAAAAGGAATGAAATTATATTCTATTATATTTTATTAATTTTCGGACAAAACTGTTCACATTGATTGTCGAAGACGTTGTTCCTGTCTATTTATGTATATCATTTTCGGACGTAAAAAGTACCTTTGATTACAATTAATCTTAAATATTCGTTTTTAAAAACTGGTGAATAAAAAGAAATCCAATTAAATTAAAATTGAACGAAATTTTTATCCAGTGTATTTTTTTTAAACTGGTGAATGAAAAGAAATTCAATTAAACTAACATTGAATGAAATTGTTGTTAATACAAATATGTGACCTGCCACGAGAAAAGGGACCTAATGCGGCAAAGCCGAATTTTACAAGAGAGCCGAGTGAAAAGTCGCTGAAATCATGCACCTCAGGTATAATCGGGTGCTCCTGAAAAAGACCCCCACCACTTACCACTACAAAGAAGAGCCGAATCTGCCCAAAGAGAACGACACACGCTTACGCGCATGGACACGATCAAGCAGGAGGTGTGAGTAAGTGGAGGGGCAGGTTTTTCTCTGCTCGCCAGTGTCTCCAGAACGTGGGATTTTTCGGCCCCCACCACCAGAACTACTCAGAGAGTAGAGAATATACTTTTCTCTACTTTACCCATCAGCGGTTCGGAACCAGTAATTGGGCCGATGTAAATATTGAATAAACTTCATTCTCTTTCTCTCCTTAAAACTATTAGAGATAAATCAAGAAAAAGGATGTGTGCATCCCAGAACGTGCTCCCTGTACTAGTTTTGCTTTCCAGATATCCGGTAGGATTAACAACTAGGATTAAGATACCAAGAAGCGGTAATGTAAAACACTTCGACATTATATCGTTCACACTTATTTTTCTGTCCATCAACTTCTCAAAAAATAAATTGTCACATCAGTTGATTTATTTTATCTTTCATGACAATAAATAATGCATTTATTTATACTATCTATGGCCCATTTGATTTGAACTTATTTAAAAGCACCTTTTCCCTTTTTCAAAATTCGAAGCGGTAAACGTAGGTGCGTGTGGAATACACTCTCAGTCCGAGAGTAGAAGATAATATGTGACCTGCCACAAGAAAAGGGACCTAATGCGGAAAAACTAGATTTTCTGTTTTTGATACTTATAGAAAAATAGTTTTTTCCTCTATCGAATGGTGTTTTTCAAAACATGTTTTGAAGATTCATTGCTATCGAAAAACCATTGTAAAGTTCGGTCGAAACCGGATGTATCACTGTTCTCAGCGAGCAGCAGTGTCTCCAGAACGTGGGATTTTTCGGCTCCCACCACGTTCCCATCTGGGAGAAACACATGCAAACGTGGCGTGTTAGTGTGTCGGCTCTGCTACACGCTGCGGTCACCAGCTTCGTGTAAAGCCGAAGGTGCACGAAGACGGACTTCGTTACAATGCTTGAGTTTTCAAGTTATTTTTAGATTTCACGCTTTTGTTTATCGAGTCGAAATTAAGAATTGTATTTTTCTCGAGTACGTGCAAAAGAGGCGCGAAGCAGACGACGAATTTGAATTTACGAAGTATATAGTTCAAGAAATAACACTTTTCTTCAATTTCTTGAAGAAAGTCTGCATGAAATAAACATCAGTATGATCTTGGAAAATTTCATGAGGATTTCAACACTTCAAAAATAAACTTTCAGTGAAATTTAGTGACAATAAATGTATAAAATTTGAATCAATATATAATTTTCCATTCAAATTTATATACTTCTTACTAATTTTGTACATTTAACAATTTTTCAATTAGAACAATATTTTCTATCAAGATAAAATGAACATAAAATTCAAGTTCATAATTTATATTTTCAGTTATATGTTAGAAATATTTTCATCTCACATTTTTGTAGCCTAAGCACAAACTTTTCATTCCAAAACTTAAAATCTCTACGGAAATGGAAAATTGTCTAATAGCAGTAGATAAATTAAAAAGCTAAAATATGTGTTTATTGGTATTTCCATATTAACATATAAATATCAATCAACTTCAAATTTTACATAAAAATGTTCGTTCGAAGTGTTCAAATCTTGTTACAATTTGACAAGATTTTATGGAGGAGTGCAATCTTTTGGATGAAATATTTTGTAGTTCTTAATTTGTCTGTCCGTCTGAAATCGTAGTAAGATTTGAACAGTAAACAACAAATTTTCCAATAGAATTCAGGATCAATAATAATTGATTCAGGAAATACTTCAACTCTGTAGAGCATTTTTGTATTTCGAATTCAAAATGTGTGCTTAAGCCACAAAAAAGTAAGCTGAAAATGTAGATATAAAACTAATTATGTCATGTTTATGTCTTCTTAATGGAAAATACTTTGCATATAATTCTCTAATTCGATATTTTTTTAATGTATGAACATTCAAGAAATTGATAAATATTCCATCTTTTTATAGGAACTAAAAATTTCCGGATAATTCTTTGATTGAGAAAGCTAAAAATTTGTCAAATATTGATATAAATTGCAATTTTAAAATTGCATTATTTTTCAAATATTTTAACATCTCTTCAATCTTGATAATTCTTACAGAAGTTTATTTCATGTGAGTGACTTTTTCTTTTTCTAATGAAAGATTTCGTAATGCTAAATTCGGCCCAATTCGTAACATTGTAAAAAGATTTTAAAACTTCATAAAAATTTTTTTTCTGTTTTATTCAAAGTCAATAAATATTCAATGTTTGGAATCGAAATATTAAGTAAATGATTTTTAATTTCTGGGAATAAACTGCTTTAATTTTATCAAAAAAAAATAAGACACATTAAATTACGGTTTAAAATCCACATTCATAGATTGATGGTAAAAGCAGTTTAAAGTTTTTTAATCTTACGTTTTAGTGACGTATGCACAGACTTTTAATCAGATAAATGAAGTGCTTTATAGAAAGTCAAAATTTTCTTATTACTGTACTTAATAAAATTTATAAAGTAAAAATATTTTTTAATTGATTCTTTCACTCAATTCTTTAAACATTCATTAATTGAAAATTGTACTCAAAATTTAATCTTGCAGCGTTCCAATATTCCCACAATGTTACAAAATCTTATTAATCATTATTTTGGTCGAATTATTTTCAAAATATTTAAAAAATAAATGTAAATATTTTGATTAAATACTCTGTCAAATTTTGCATTTGACTGATCTTGCAAAATTGTTGAAAGTTTTGAATACCGATAGAAGAAACTTTAAATGAAATTTTATGTCCATAAATGCTTAAAGTTCTATATAGAAATATCAACTACAACATTCTCAAATTTTATACATAAACTACTAAATTCAAAAAGTTTCGGATTTTTTTAAAAACTGTACAAATTTCAAATATGAATCAGTCAAAATATACTGATTATCAGTGAAATTTGACTGATTTAAATAACTAAAAACAGGTTACTGTGAATCAGTCAAATTTCACTGATTACTTCAGTGAAAAGTAACTGATTTAACAGTGAAAAATATTGTTTCCACTGATGATTCAGTGAAAAGGCAAATCACTGATTCAATCTGTGAAAATTTGACTGATTCAGATTTAGAGTGTATACAAATTTCAAATATAAAGTGTACACTGTACATTAATCAAACAAATTTAGAAGATGAATATTTTAATAAATATTCATAAATATTATTGGAATATGATACATATCGATTTAGAAAAACTTCTTCAAAGTACTCAGACATTTTTCTTATTTTACGACATTTTTGCACCATGTTTGACCTTTGGGTAGGACTCAAGAAAACAATTGTAGACATACTTTCATTACTTAGTAAAATACTATGAAGACTTGCTTTTTAAATTAAAGCGAAAACTTTTAAAACCTTTAGCAATCGGTTGCATAGATTAGGCTCTAATCTTGGACGCAATTAGAGAAATAGGTTTTTTTGCTTTTTTTAGAACTAGTTTTTGCCTTAAACATAAAAGAAAGAAAACACATTTGAAATATTAAAATAAAAAAGCTGGTTCATTCTTAGAGAATCCCAAATATTCTGATATAAAACTCCTTTCCACACCACCACGGAGGTAGAGTTTACTAGTAATAGTTCAATAAATTTTATGTACTCTAAATAAATTTTTTCGTAATTGCAGAAAACTTATTCCAAATACAAAAATTGTATCTTTAAATGTACAGGATAATTAATTATAAAAATCGTTCTAATTTGAATTTCAAGGACTTGTACACACTTTCAAGGCACATCGTTTTTCCTTTTGCAAAAATTTTTAAAACTTCTAATTTTTCAAGTAATTGGGAGAAGTACATTTAAAAAAAAATTTTTTTCTCTACTTCCACTCGCGCTAGCTTAACAAATTTTCAGAATTTTACGATTTTATTAATATTGTATTAAGTGTCTACATTTCCTGAAATTATCTACAGGAGACAAATTTTAATACTTTAGTAAAGAAAGTTTTCTGAAAAGTTGTAGCTCAATCAGATTAATAGCCAAAAAGTTACCAATGTTTTAAATCGCAAACGAACGGTATAGAGGTCAAATTGGAGACGAAAACAAATAATAATAGCAACCTTCTTTTGTTTTCTTCTACGATATACTTGATTCTCGCTTTATGCGTTATTTGAGAAGGCAAGAGTGTGGATTCTTCATATTTTTATCGTAATTCCTTATTGAAAACGGCAAAAGTAAGAAAATTATATTATTATTTGGTGATACGTGAGTGCTCTTACGTACGTTATTGTTTGATGCTTGTGGGTAAGTTTATTTTGTGAAACTTAATTTGTGTGCAGATTACAAATTATTCACATTCGCTCAATTTTATCGACTTTTCATCTCATTAATTCTTTTCAAATAATTCTGTTTTCCTTCGTCGTATAATTTATTGTTCACAATGAGTAATCCGGTTGACCCAAATTCGAGTGTTTTGAAGGACAGCCAAGTTCAAACGAAGGTTGACCACCGTTTGAACTCTGGTTCAAACGAATGTCAGCCCGCTAGAAAAGTCATGAAAAATGCAAAAAACTTTCAGTTGGGATGGTTTGAGGAATTTCCGTCGTGGAGAGAGTGGGTGGTTACATTAGTAGATGAAACAAGATTTCATTGCAAAATTTGCAATAAAACGTTGCTATGTGGCAAATCGGAAATTGAAAAGCATGAAGCATCTTTATCACACAGAAAGAAGCAAGAGTTTTCAAATAAATTAGAATGTTATGGAGTAGTAAGTGAAAATTCTTCTAATGTAACTGCCAATTCTTACAGTGTTGAACCTTGTGTAGCAAGTTCTTCTGCTTCAGAATTCACAAATTCCACGATTCCGGAAAGTGTTACTTTCAAACAGAAAGTACAAGAAGCAGAGATTAGGATTAGTACATTTTTCGTAGAGCATAATTTACCATTCGCGATTTCATCAAAATTGATAGGACTTTTCCATGATATGGAACCTTCGGGACACTAAAATGGTCCTAGTTGTAAATAACGTCGTATGTGCTGCTGAAACTGATCGCATGGCAAATATTTTGCGTAAGAAATCATTTTCAGTGTACGAAGACGAAACGACCGACAGGACTCTAGAAAAGTGGCTGTCATTAATGGTTCGATATGTGGAGCCAACGACATTTTCTGTCAGGGTGGAATTGCTCCAGCTTATTAATGTAAATGCTTCGGATTGTTCTGCCTCTAAAATTTTTGATGCGTTCGAAAAAGCATTGTCCGGGCAGAAAATCCCTGTATCTAATATCTATCCTTTAGCTTGTGATAATGCACAGGTGATGGTCGGCAATAGGTCCTCATTTAAAACAAAATTAAAGGAAAAAAGTCCCCGTTTAATTGTTTTCCCGTGTGTCTCGCATTCGTCAGCAATTGTAGCAAAATATGCTTGTGCCACAATCCCAGATGTAGAGGATTTAATCAAAGATTTGCCAGCTTTTCTTAATGCTAGCGCCAAGCGAACGGCTATTTTTCGATCGATTGTTTTGGAATTAGGAAATGACAATCAAAACATTCCTAGTCATTCTGAAACTCGCTGGCTTGTCCGCTATCGATGCATAGATATTATAATAAAGAATTGGGAAGTTATTCTTCAGTATCTTATGGTCCTCGTATCTGAGAAGGTAGAGAAGGCCAAAGACTTGTTAGGAAAAATGCTTTCAAATGTTATTTGAAAGAGGGTCTTCTTCAACCGAATTTATTCTTTCAAATCATTAGAAATGTTAACTTTGCAGATCCTAGTAATCAAAAGCCGCTTCAAGACATTGACGTTGGTAAGGAAACGCGAGAATATTTCCAGCAGCAACTTACAAACAAGAAGTTGCAAATAGTAGAAGTTGATCTATTTCTTCGTAATTGCTTGAAATTTTATGTCACAGCAAGCGAAGAAATTCGCAATCGACTTCCTTTTGATGACATCTTTTTGTCTTGCGTTGCTGTTTTCCGGCCTCAAGTAGCTTTCTATGCTGATCGAAGCGAAACTTTTCCTAGGGTCTGGAAAGTTTTTCAAGATTTAGGGTCGTTTGATAGAATAGGTGTACAAAAAGAGTGGGATTCTTTACTCAAAATCAGACAGGAACTCAAAGAAAAGTGGTCGAATTTATCTTTTGACGAAATGTGGTCTAGTATCGGTGTATCTTCGACGAGTACAGGAGAAAAACTTTTTCCAAATTTGACGTCAGTATTGAATCATGTTCGGAGTCTTCCTCATTCAAATGCTGAAACAGCCAGAACAACAAGCATCACTTCGAAGCATTTGCAATTAATGACCGAAAATCTATATGAGATGGCAGAAAGTGATAGGGAAAGTGGTTTGTCGCTCTTCGCTCACGAAGGAGAGGATTAATTCTAATGGCCAAGGCATGGCGTTAATCAATTTCAAACCCCTTTCTTACTCACAAAATAATGACATTTTATTTCTTATATCAGAGATACGTTCTTTATTCCTTTCTTCGCGTGCCTCGGGTATGGAAATTGTTTAGTTTTAATTATTATTTTGTGAGTAAGAAAACATACTGAAATTGAGTAATATCACGCTTTGGGCATAAGTGAGAGGCAAGGGGACTCACAATAATCAAGCGCCCCAAATCATCCCGAATTGATCAAACTTCTTCATTATTTGATTTAAAACAAAACATTTTTGTTCGACGTATACTGGCATTTGATAGAGGCAAGCCTGAAGTACGGGCTACATTTGTAGCGTTTTTTACCACTTTGATTCATTTTCTTCCTTTTTTCTTTTTGCTTGAAAGCAAAAACCCTTTTCGTTTCGTAGGACGTGGACTAGGCCTACAGGGGATACCACGTA
This sequence comes from Diplolepis rosae, assembly GCA_030998225.1. NCBI lineage: Eukaryota > Metazoa > Arthropoda > Insecta > Hymenoptera > Diplolepididae > Diplolepis > Diplolepis rosae. The sequence goes on along the minus strand of JAPYXD010000158.1, from coordinate 768,038 downwards.
AAAAAAACGAGCCTTAAACTCTACCTCCGTGGTGGTGTGGAAAGGAGTTTTATATCAGAATATTTGGGATTCTCTGAGAATGAACCAGCTTTTTTATTTTAATATTTCAAATGTGTTTTCTTTCTTTTATGTTTAAGGCAAAAACTAGATCTAAAAAAAGCAAAAAAACCTATTTCTCTAATTGCGTCCAAGATTAGAGCCGAATCTATGCAACCGATTGTTAAAGGTTTTAAAAGTTTTCGCTTTAATTTAAAAAGCAAGTCTTCATAGTATTTTACTAAGTAATGAAAGTATGTCTACTTTTTTTTCTTGAGTCCTACCCAAAGGTCAAACATGGTGCAAAAATGTCGTAAAATAAGAAAAATGTCTGAGTACTTTGAAGAAGTTTTTCTAAATCGATATGTATCATATTCCAATAATATTTAGGAATATTTATTAAAATATTCATCTTCTAAATTTGTTTGATTAATGTACAGAGTACACTTTATATTTGAAATTTGTATACACTCTTAATCTGAATCAGTCAAATTTTCACTGATTGAATCAGTGATTTGCCTTTTCACTGAATCATCAGTGGAAACAATATTTTTCACTGTTAAATCAGTTACTTTTCACTGAAGTAATCAGTGAAATTTGACTGATTCACAGTAACCTGTTTTTAGTTATTTAAATCAGTCAAATTTCACTGATAATCAGTATATTTTGACTGATTCATATTTGAAATTTGTACAGTTTTTAAAAAAATCCGAAACTTTTTGAATTTAGTAGTTTATTTATAAAATTTGAGAATGTTGTAGTTGATATTTCTATATAGAACTTTAAGCATTTATGGACATAAAATTTCATTTAAAGTTTCTTCTATCGGTATTCAAAACTTTCAACAATTTTGCAAGATCAGTCAAATGCAAAATTTGACAGAGTATTACGAAATCTTTCATTAGAAAAAGAAAAAGTCACTCACATGAAATAAACTTCTGTAAGAATTATCAAGATTGAAGAGATGTTAAAATATTTGAAAAATAATGCAATTGTAAAATTGCTATTTATATCAATATTTGACAAATTTTTAGCTTTCTCAATCAAAGCATTATCCGGAAATTTTTAATTTCTATAAAAAGATGGAATATTTATCAATTTCTTGAATGTTCATACATTAAAAAAATATCGAATTAGAGAATTATTTGCAAAGTATTTTCCATTAAGAAGACATATACATGACATAATTAGTTTTATATCTACATTTTCAGCTTACTTTTTTGTGGCTTAAGCACACATTTGGAATTCGAAATACAAAAATGCTCTACAGAGTTGAAGTATTTCCTGAATCAATTATTATTGATCCTGAATTCTATTGGAAAATTTGTTGTTTACTGTTCAAATCTTACTACGATTTCAGACGGACAGACAAATTAAGAACTACAAAATATTTCATCCAAAAGATTGCACTCCTCCATAAAATCTTGTCAAATTGTAACAAGATTTGAACACTTCGAACGAACATTTTTATGTAAAATTTAAAGTTGATTGATATTTATATGTTAATATGGAAATACCAATAAACACATATTTTAGCTTTTTAATTTATCTACTGCTATTAGACAATTTTCCATTTCCGTAGAGATTTTAAGTTTTGGAATGAAAAGTTTGTGCTTAGGCTACAAAAATGTGAGATGAAAATATTTCTAACATATAACTGAAAATATAAATTATGAACTTGAATTTTATGTTCATTTTATCTTGATAGAAAATATTGTTCTAATTGAAAAATTGTTAAATGTACAAAATTAGTAAGAAGTATATAAATTTGAATGGAAAATTATATATTGATTCAAATTTTATACATTTATTGTCACTAAATTTCACTGAAAGTTTATTTTTGAAGTGTTGAAATCCTCATGAAATTTTCCAAGATCATACTGATGTTTATTTCATGCAGACTTTCTTCAAGAAATTGAAGAAAAGTGTTATTTCTTGAACTATATACTTCGTAAATTCAAATTCGTCGTCTGCTTCGCGCCTCTTTTGCACGTACTCGAGAAAAATACAATTCTTAATTTCGACTCGATAAACAAAAGCGTGAAATCTAAAAATAACTTGAAAACTCAAGCATTGTAACGAAGTCCGTCTTCGTGCACCTTCGGCTTTACACGAAGCTGGTGACCGCAGCGTGTAGCAGAGCCGACACACTAACACGCCACGTTTGCATGTGTTTCTCCCAGATGGGAACGTGGTGGGAGCCGAAAAATCCCACGTTCTGGAGACACTGCTGCTCGCTGAGAACAGTGATACATCCGGTTTCGACCGAACTTTACAATGGTTTTTCGATAGCAATGAATCTTCAAAACATGTTTTGAAAAACACCATTCGATAGAGGAAAAAACTATTTTTCTATAAGTATCAAAAACAGAAAATCTAGTTTTTCCGCATTAGGTCCCTTTTCTTGTGGCAGGTCACATATTATCTTCTACTCTCGGACTGAGAGTGTATTCCACACGCACCTACGTTTACCGCTTCGAATTTTGAAAAAGGGAAAAGGTGCTTTTAAATAAGTTCAAATCAAATGGGCCATAGATAGTATAAATAAATGCATTATTTATTGTCATGAAAGATAAAATAAATCAACTGATGTGACAATTTATTTTTTGAGAAGTTGATGGACAGAAAAATAAGTGTGAACGATATAATGTCGAAGTGTTTTACATTACCGCTTCTTGGTATCTTAATCCTAGTTGTTAATCCTACCGGATATCTGGAAAGCAAAACTAGTACAGGGAGCACGTTCTGGGATGCACACATCCTTTTTCTTGATTTATCTCTAATAGTTTTAAGGAGAGAAAGAGAATGAAGTTTATTCAATATTTACATCGGCCCAATTACTGGTTCCGAACCGCTGATGGGTAAAGTAGAGAAAAGTATATTCTCTACTCTCTGAGTAGTTCTGGTTGGTACCAGGTTGCTCGAGTGATCCAGAGCGCGCGGCAGAATTTGTCAATCTATGTCCCCACTATAACCCGTTTAGATCCTGTTAGACGCTCATACCTCCGATTGAAGAGATCTCTTATAGAACCACGTTAGATCCGTTCAGATACCCAGAGTGAACTTCTACCAAATTTGTCAATCTATGTCCTTGCTATGGTCGGTTCACACCCTGTTTCACGACCATGCTTTCGTTCGAGATATCCCTGATAGAACCACGCTATACCCGTTTAGACACCCAACGTCCATCTATGTCACCGCTATAACCAGTTTATATCTTGTTAAACGCCCATATCTTCGATTCAAGAGATCCCTGATGAAACCACGGTATATCCGTTTCGACATCCAGAGTACACTTCGATCAAATTTGTCCATCTATGTCCCCACTAGGGACCGTTTAGATCCTGATAGACGCCCACACCTATGATTCCTTAGACACCTGATGCAACAACGCTAGACTTGTTTAAACACCCAAAGTGCACTATAGAAGAATAACTTTCATATACTAATCCCGGGCGGTAGCCAGGTATACCCTGCGAGGTCCCGTTTCCCAATTAATATAATATAATTTGAGTACTAATTACCCATGTAGAACTCGCTTACACCCGGATAGAATTCCACAATTATGTTATGATTTCCCGGTAGAATCCAAGTAGGTCTGAATAAAGTGCCAGAGATTATGATGGGAACCTACCTGGGTTCTAAATTGCGTTTTACCCGGTTCCAACCATGGTTCTAACGATTTTTTTAAGCAGGGTAAGGTACCTACCCATTTATAGTTGCCATGTAAACTAAATTGTGGCCACATCATGTTCTTAGGTGTCCGATTAAATCGTTCAATAATTTATGCTTTTAGATTACTATAAGTTGAATAAAGCTTGATGTTGTACGATTTCATTAAACGCTTAAATTGTGAATTGTAAAATTCTTTTCTCTTATCGATATGTAATTTCTCGGAGATTCGATCTTGAACAAGTATAGATTTCATTGGGATGGTAATATCTTTTCCAGTCTTGCTTTTCACTGGAATAAACCAGGCGTATTTTGAAAATATATCTATAACAGTCAGAAAATACTTAAAACCTTTAGGTACTTGGAAATATGGGATCATTTCAACTAAATCTGCCTGCCAGGTTACATAAATACCACGCATTACCACGCGCCGACGTGAATAATTCCGTGTTACTGAAATGTATACAGAAAATCGAGCGCAAAGCGCGAGTGTCATGATGAGAATGTGTTCCTTAAGGCCCATAGAGCCTTAAGTAAATTGAATTTCCTGTTTCACTTAAACTGAAAAAGAAATTTAGTGAATTTGAGAAATTACATTACAATTACATCATCTTTAATATTATAACATTGGTTTGAGCTTCAGTATCAAATTATAAGAAATAAACTTAAATGTATGCGAAGAGGACAAGACCGAGCGCGAAGCGCGAGGTCCAGAAAGATCGGAGCGCGAAGCGCGACGATCAAATCGCGCGCCCCAGGCGCGCTCAAGCTTGCGAGCGAAGTGAGCCGCGCGCGATGAGAATGTGCCCGCCAAGCGGACAGATTTTTTTATGTGCGCTTGTAGCAATACAAATTTCTTTATAGTTATTCAAATCATCAGAGTTCACATACGCTTCTTCAGGTTTTTGTTTAACCAAAAGTTCTAACAATCCACTACTTGTCAGATAACGCTTATCGCCGATTTGATCATATTGATTTACAAAACTTATCGGATTATTAGGTTGCGCAACTAAGTTCTCGCTGTTTGTCAATGGATGTCTCCAGCAGTAAGTGCTGGTCGATTTTGACATGTCCAAAACGTCATGAACCAAGCTTTTACATATGATAAACGAACCGTTTTGACACATTAGTGATTTGGTTTTGGCGTCATATACTTTTGGGTGTGTGAAAATGTTTGATTTTGCGCCAAATAATCGTCATTTGCGGGAAGTGTTGATTTTATTCTTCAATTCGAAGAAAACGGCAGCTGAAGCGAATCAAGAGTAATGAATATTCTCAAATCTGAAAACATTTGGATGTAAAATTAGAAAAAGCAGCGCATTCGTTTTACCACAATTGGATGGTCCACAAAAAATAGCACGAATGCTGTCTGACAGCAGACTACCATGACGTTTTAACTTCTTCTGCTTACGCTAAACTATAGTGTCTATATTTGCGACCGGACGTTTGACAGGTTGTTTCTCGAACTGCATCTTGATCTCGAGTGCTGCTCTGCCTACAAACACCATGCTTATATAAGTATCAAGTCAGTTGCGTACTAATCTTTGTAGAGTCGAGAATAATTATTCATCGCAGAGAGAAAGTTAAGAAACGTCGTGGTGACAGCTTAGTTAACAATGTTATCAGAAAGTTATCTTTGAATTACATTCACCAGGCCACCAGTACTGTGGACCTAGTACTTAATTAGCTAAATGATTGAAACGAGGTGATCCAGGCAAAAATACGCTGGATGCTGGTTGCAAGGAGCACGATATTGCCCATTCGAATAATCGTGAGAATATTGATGCAAGAAACGTTGCTGATCGAACACTAGCTGACGAAGCGTGGCAACGAGTTTTTTCTGCAGACTCTAGTTTTGGTGAAAAAGTAGCTGCAGTAGCTGTAAATAACATTATGAATGCCAAATCAAAACTCGGTATGGGATTGAGGAAGAAGAATAAAAAGAAATCAAAGAAACGAGTTGTATACAGATTTCTTTAGCGAATAAAAACTATTCTGTATGGGTTTCATTTATAATCGTGAAATGGGTAGAAGTTACATAAGCAATCCACCATGCAAAAAAACAATCAGTCTTCAATCTGCTCGCAAGAGATTCGCATCTCAGAGAGTGCGCTTGCTGAAGGAAAGATGAAAGATGCAAAGATAAAAGAAATACTGAATATTCTAACTCCAGTTAGCTTTGATGAATCTTTGGCACACTATGAAGTTCATTCTCATTAGCCTCATGCTCCGTCATCATTTGACAACAGTGATGAGATTCGAATTGCCATGCAACATCAAGATTCGTACATTCTTCCAAGTAAAAGCTTATTGCGTATTCATGGAAGACTTTCTAAATCTGATGGAACTAATTGCTAGCTACAGCTTTAGTTGGCAATGCCATCTGTTTTTTATTTGATGAGATGTAAAAATTCCTCTCAGTATCGTCCTCGGTTTTGCTGAAGATTATCGAAAGATCATTGCGAATGTTAAACATTGCGACGTTGCAAAATTTTTCAACTCACAATCATGAATGAAATATATGATTTGTTAATATTTAATTTCTGAACGTTTAATTTTGAATGATTTTATCGAACTAAAGAGTTCCTCAAAGGCTGCACGGTACTCCAGGACCAGGGGCTATATTTAGAATTTTATATTAAGGATTTATTGCTGTGTTCATTTTATTGTTTTATTCATGTATATCCGAGAGCAACGTGGGACGTCGAGGGAATTAAGGACCGGAAGGATGTACTCACGACTCGCGCTGTCGCATGGACCGAAAGGACGTCGATTTCACCGACTTGTGCCGAAACTGCCACATTCAAGTTTTGCCGCCTATGTTCGACCAACTATCGACTACGTCAACCCATGAACTGGGCTCCCTTCGAGGACACCCCTAAGACTTGTGCTGCGTTTCCTCCCTCAAAAATCCTAGATGACTCCTTCACCTGGCATGTAACCTTGAAGACCGAGCCATGGGCAACTCCAGTCTCGACCTATAGCGAGGCCCCTATAGCCCAGGCTCGTGACATGCCTCCCTTTTATTGGATCCCCGCAAGACTTCTTACATTATGGATGAGCAAGAAAGTCACAAAAATTTTGATTACGATATGGATGTCAACGGAGTGCAAGGAGACTGGAGCAACAACCACTGACGACTCAAGTCTGAAAATTGTACCGGGAATGTGGACGTTGGGGACTATAGGCTCCTCGTCATTACTCTCCTGCGATACCTCTGCACTAGATCGTAGCAGAAGTGGGCCGCCAGCCAATCAGCGCGCCGGATCAGTGGTAGGGGAAGCGACAGGAAGGCGAGAGCGACCGGCAAGCAACAGCGTTGTCCCATTTTGTCAGTAGCCTTTAAAGACGCGTAGCAACACCGCAACGCCTCTCGATCCTTATTTTCCTGCTTTCTTGAAATAAATTTAAAAGTGTGATTTTTTGGACTTCTGAAAACTTTATTGATTAGGAGACAACGAAACCGTCGGATTTGGAAGTGTTACCTTTGTTGAGGTGAGGTCTCTCATCGTATTGTATTGTTTCTCGCCTACTATTTCTGCATCAACTAAAATATTGTTTTAATTTTTATAAATTAAATAATTAAGTCATATTTTTTTCATAGTCTACTAATAGACTGTAAACAAAGTTGATGAGATCAAAGATATTTGCCAGTCAATATATTTTTTAACTGTTGTTTGCTCATTCTTCAATTATACAATATGTAAGTGTAATAAAATTTTATGTGATTAATACTTAATAAATGATAAAGAGCCAAAGTGATCTGTAAAATCAAAAATAAACGAATTTCTGCTAAAAAATTAATTTATTACATTATAAAGTTTACAGTATTTCATTACAAAATGTATTTTTTTAACTTTCTACTATTCTTCATGTCATGCTTACTGTATAATTTTTCTATTCTACACTCTGTTCAATTAGTTTTATACATGAATCAATCATCTTCACTATTATTTATTTTATTTTGTGTGCCTTGAATTATTGTAGATTGGAAATTTGAACGCAAAAGGCTGATTTTATATGTTTTTAATTTTTTTAACCCGGCTATGCCCTTTGGTTTATAGTTCAGTAATTTAGCACGTAACAGGGCGGATTCCGCGGTTGGACCCCTATTTGTGATTTCCTTTCTTTCATTTCGAGCATTGTGATATGAATTAAGACCCCAAAAGTGTTACAAACCCCCTTTTTTTATCTATTATCGAGAAAATTCCTGGCTCATGAGTACCGGACGAAGTGGCCTAACCTTAAAGGTTAGCTTTCCTTTTTGATATAGTATTCCCGAATTTTCCGTTTTCGGCTCTGTCGCCCTCCCCCTTGTTTTATATAAAATCTTCTATTGTTTCTGTTCTTGTTTTCTGACTAAATTTTTGTTCTGAAGAATATTGGAAATTCCAGTTGTTTTTTTGGACAAGAATTTATTTGAAAATTCGAGGTTATTTAAAAATATTTTGTTTTCACTTGGAGATTAAAGCCATTCTGAAGTATTGTATTGTTTCACGAATTTTCTGGCCTCAGTTAGCTATCGACTTAAAATATTAATATTTAAACCCCTTATTAATCCTTTTTGCGAGTATTAGTACGAAAGACGAAGGTGAATACGCTTAACCCCTGGTGATCTATTTGGTCTCTGATATAAATCTGAGGACCACTTATCGACTACTTATACCCTTAAAAACCCCACTTTAACCCTTTTTGAAGTACATGTTTATGAAAAGATTTAAAACTTGTTTGACCCCAACTCTTGTTATGGAGCTTCGTAATTCCGACCCACGAGGTAAAAATAAATCATACCGTTGTGGAATCTTAACCCTTCCTTAAACCCGTTACAAAAGAGTCAAGTTGTGTAAAATCTGTTGAACTCGTAATAACCGGTTCAACTCGCAATAAAAACCCCAGAATTAATTATCGACCTCACTATTATTATTAACCCCGTTGGTAAAATATATCAATACAGCTTATTTAACCCTCTATCCCGTTTTAACTCGAATTTTTGACTCAGTTACCGATTGTCGAACCTGTGCATAAATTTTAACCCTGAATTAACCCCTTCAGTGACTAACTACATACGGAAAATTGAGTGATAATAGAGTGATACTTGTGCTCTAGGTTGAGCTTTATTATTTTATATTCTTAATGTAAAATTAAATGCCCCTTCAACCCTAACCGAATCAACCCCTAGGTTGAATAGACTATATAGAGTTAATTATAATAATCTATATTATTTTCGACACATTAATTCACCGGTCTATTAACCCCTCTTACAAGTATGGCATGCATGAAAGCGTGCAAGAATATATATATAGTATATACTACAATTTTATTTCAATATTATTTTTAAGAAAAGTACAAATGAGTACAATAAAAAAATAAAATAAAAATGTGAAAAAGAATATATATGCAATGAAAAACCTGAAACCTGAAAACGTAAAAATAAGAAGTATTGAAAAAACATTTCCAAATTATTAGGAAAAAAAACATTCAAAAACTGTTAATAAAATAACATTTAAAAATTATCAAGCAAAAAAAAAACATCTAACATAGCTTGCGAATATTTATGCCTTAAGAAGCAATCACTGCTTCATCTCCTTGTGGAAGATTTCAGCTGCGTGCATCTTTCTTTCATCCATCTCTTCTTGATGGGGTCTTATGGTAGTCCCTTGGCGTTTTAAATATGATGCCTGTTGTGTGGATGATTGAGTGGATGATGATGCTTTAGCGGATGTTAATGCTATATATTTTTTGTCCTCTTCCACCTGCAATCCCAAATATCTGTGGGACTCACTCCAGGGCACCGTCTGTCCTTCCAGCACGATCGCGGGTGGTGTAAACACTTGCTTGTCTGTGACTAGGATTAGGACTGCCATCGCTAGCCCGTTCTCTTCTGTCCAGTTTTTGACCTGCCGCAAGCTGTTGTTTGTCCTCGTATCTAGAGTCTATGTTAAACTTGCTGTCACGATGACCCCTAAATCGTCGGCAAAGCCTACAGTTTATTTCTGTCTCCGAGGTAGTCATCTACTATGTGCAGCAGGTACTCTGTTGTATGTCTCTTTTTAACAGACTCCATAATTTTTTCCCATCTTGCCGTGTTGTAAGCGTTGCTAATATCCAATGTTATCAATGCGCAGAATTCTTTTGCCTCCCATGTCCTATTCTTCACCTTGGTTGCTATTTCTGTCACATTTCTAATTGCATGCACCGTCGATCGACCTTTGTGGAAACCGTACTGCTTAGGCGATAGTCTAGCGATTGATCTCCTTTCTGAAGTAAGGCCAACTTCTGCCTCTTCCACTTTGAGGGGAAGACTCCTTTGTTGAGACAGATGTTGAATGTCTCCATTAGTAGTTCTGGCCACCATTTCATCAGCATTCCTACCACTTCGTTCGGAATGTTATCCGGACCAGGGGCCTTTCTAGATTAGAGTTTTTGCCTTGCCTCCTAGAGCTCATCAATGGTAAATATTTTCACGTTTGTATCCTTGTCTGAGTTTGGAAGGCTTGGCCTCTCTCCGTAGGTTGGAAAGAGAGCATCAACAGTCCTACACATGCGTTTTGGGGCTCGATAGTCCGGGAATCTGCCCTTAACCCATCAGCTGCTTGGTGACTATCCTGTAGGGCAGTCCCAAGGGGTCTTTTTCACTGATTTGATGAGTCCTTTCCAGCAATTCATCCTGCTGGTCTTAATAGCAATCCTTACTGCTTTCCTTTTTTGTAGTCTTGCGCCAGGGACGAGTATTTTTTCTTCTTCTTTTAAGCCCGATTCGCCCTTTTACGAGCTTCCATACATTTCTGCTGTGGTTCAGCGATTTCTGAGGTCCACCAGTAGGCAGGTTTTCTCTCTCATAGGGTCTTACTCCTCTTGGGCACAGACGCATCACAAACTGCGGCTACGGTTTCCAGCGCGAAGTGCACAACTTCCTGTGAATTGCTCTTTCCTCTTTGTTGTCTCTTCTTTCATGCAGAAGCTTATGTATTGGTGGTAACTGAGAGTAAGTTGTTCCAGGACTCACCACTCTGATATACGTGTCGCAGTACGTTCCGTAGCTAGTATGATGTAAAAAGTAGCAGCTATACATTCTCACTCCTTCAAGTTCTACACATACATAATTTGCTTTAAATTGCTTTATCGTTAGGTCGTGGTTAAGCATTGCAATAGCTGCCCTGCCCAGCGTATCTTTAAACCAGGATCTGATTTCTGGTAGTCGGTACTGTTCAGTGATGAACAGAACGTCAACTTTTCTTTCTGTAGCCGTTTCCATAAGTAGATTTTGTGATTCTTGGCCCCTGCCTAGGTTGGTTTGAAGGAACCAAATCATTTCCGCGCTTTCTTCAGTTCTTCTTGGAAGGAAGAGAAATTCGCATTGCCGAGGATGTGCTGTGATCCCCCTGGTTTCTCTGGTCTACTGCTAATAACGCAACAAGGTTGTTCTTTGCACTCTTTCGCAAGATGGCCCTCCTTTCCACATAGGCGGCAGGTCTTAGATCTGTGCTCCCCTTTGCAGCCTTTTGCGAAGTGACCAAAGCTCAGGCATCTGATGCAACGAACGACCTCAACCCTCTCCTTCAACCTAAACCAGAGCCATCCGACCGTCAACCGACCGTCCTTTAGTAGCGTGTTTGCTGTCTCAGCCGAGACAGTCACTATTCGTACCCGAATTTTTATAGTAACAATCTAGGACTTCGTTCGAACAGTTGCCTCTTCTCCTATAGCAGCGGCTACCGCGTCTCTAAAGGATGTCGATGCTTTCCTTCTTTTTTTAACTTTACGGTGTTCCAGTACATTACACAGTGCATGTGGTATGTGCTCCTCTGGAGAAGATAGCGCTCTTCTATTTCTCTCGTATTTTGAAGTGGGCGTGGCTTGCAGGTTCTTGCCTGCACTCTTTTCGCTAGGAGCGTGATTTTGTTGGCTGCTTCTCGGAGTTCTACATACTTGATTTGCGTGGCCACTGCCTGATGTGCCTTTTTTCTGGAGATATTGTAGCCAGTTTGACATCCTTGCTCTCATTGGACGCTTGTCCCAGCAAATATGCAGCTCTAGATTTCTCTAGTGCTATGTAACATTCTTCGAGTTGACGGTAGTATATTTGACTCTCCATTATTGCGTCCCTTATTGTTTTATGTATGCTTCGTGCATCCTTCACCAAGGACCGGTCAGAATCGACGGAGAGATTTGTTTCACTTACTTTGAGTAGAATTTTTTGTTCACACACTTTCATTCTTGGTTTAGTATTCGGAGTTCTTCCCACTAGCCGAACCTTAGTCATTTGCAACCACGATTTCCGAACATGAACACGGTTAAAGATTTACTGAGCGATTTCGATAGGAGTGAAACAGATTTCAGAAACTGAAAGCAGCAGTTTCAATTCCTGTTCAACACGTACGAACTAGACGACGCTTATGGAATGCAGATTAACTTGGAGACCAAGCAGAACCTGCTTCTGATGTTTCAAATAAGGACACGAATCAATAAATTGCCCTATTGAGTAACAGCAGCCTAGGGGACAGCAAGTCAGCAACCTTTCTGATTGAAACACACTCCTTCTGACTAACAAGTGACCAACGTAGGCAAGATTCTACTAGAGGAACAGGATGTCAGCCACAATGTCGGGAAGTACTTTAGAACCAATCACAGAGATTCAGCTATTTAGCAATTGAATATTACAAATAGACGATATAGTAGAAATACCTAAACAAATAATATTATAACATCTGCGATACTTGTCATATCTAATCCTAGGTCATTTTCATTGTATAAACGAGAGAACACTTATTCAGTTATTCAAAGATTGAATATTTTTCCTTATTCCTCGTTTTCCTGATGCTTACGCTGATGATTCATCGCTGCAGCAACCCCATCTTTGATTCACCACCACCACTCCTGAAGGGTGGTACGTCCGGTATGGTTTCAGGTCCACCGCATGGAATTGCCCCCTGTCGCGTTCAGTCCCGGTGTTGTTGAGAATGCATGTGTTTCGTGCGTGCTCTTCTTCACCTCATAGGGTCCTTCCTATATGGCAAGGAACTTTTCTAGCTCACTGGCTGCTGCATTGGCAACGTTACAGGCTTTTACCAGCACGAGGTCACCAGGCTGAAATGTAAATCCCATTTTGTCTTTGTTGATCCTAATGATGCCTCATGCGAAGTGATTTCTATTGTGTCAGGGTATGACTCGTTGAAAAAAGTTTTAATTTCCTTAATCCAGTTATACCATGAGTCGTGTTTGTTTTCTGATAGAAGCGTCCTAAAACATCTCGCTAGCTCCCGGTTTACCCTTTCAACCATGTTTGCTTTCAGATGACGTATTGAGGTTAGAATCATTTTTATTTCACTTTCTTTCAATGCTTCCTTCCATTTTTTTGTGCGTATAGTTAGTTATATTTCGTGAATGTATCTACTAAGCCAAAATATATTCATACCCATATTTTATTTTTACTAGGGGTCTAAAAAAGTCAATGGATCGCAACTCTAATTGCTCTTCTGGTTGCACGGACTCCTGAATGATGGTTGATGATGTGGTTGGGATCTTATTTCGTTGACATGACTCACAAGTACTTACCAGGTCTAGAAGTATGAAACCGGAATTTCTCTATAGATGGTGCTTGCCATCAGTTTAGGGACCGTACGACCGCTTCTACAGCGCCATCTTCTCCCTCTAGCAGCTGAAAAATATTTTCAGTAGACAGCAATCCAAGTTCGTTATACCAGTGTATTTACTACAAGCATCAACATGTCGAGTTTTGTGCCTACAAACTACGATTTGCGGACAGCACTGGTTTTTCGTTATCACTTGCAGAAAACTGCTGCAGAATCGCATCGAATGCTTGTCGAAGCTTACGGTGAACATGCTGTTGGCAAAACACAGTGTTTCGAGTCGTTTGAAAAATTCAAAAGTAGTAATTTTTATGTGAGAAACGAAGATCGTGGAAAAACACCGAAAAAGTTCGAAGACTGGGATTAGAAGGGTGTTATCTATTATGAGCTACTAAAACCTGGTGAAACTGTCAACACGAATCGCTACCAATAGCAAATGATCGATTTAAATCGAGAATTACAAGAAAAACTACCAGATTATTACACACAGCGAAACGGGATAAGGAAACGATCGAGACCTTCAGTTGTGAAATACTGGCGCATGCTGCTTATTCTCCAGACTTGGCTCCGTCAGATTAGCATCTGTTCGCATCACTGGTCCACGCTCTCGCTGAACAACGCTTCATTTCGTACGAAAATGTACGAGAATGGCTGGATAATTGGTTTGATTTAAAAGACGAAAAGTTTTATTGGCGTGGCATTCATCACCTTCCGGAGAAGTGGGAACATGTGTAAAAAACAATGGAGATTACTTTGAATAAAATATGTTTTATCATTTTCATGCGACAGACTTGTAACTTTTGCAAAAAAAATCCGGTTTCATACTTCTAGACCTGGTAATGTCTGCATCATTATTCTAGCCAAGCGTGGATAATATAAATGTTCTCTGATGATTCTGTAATTTTTTACCACTCCGGTGTGTAGATAATCTGCGTGACATTCCCAGATTAATGTCTTAAATGTTTTGATTGGTAAGTATATTCAGTCTGCCTCTGGCGTTTTCTGATATAGTATTTATTTCGGTGTGATGTATTATGAGCTATTGAAACCGGTCGAGACATTCTTGGAAACGCTGAAATGGGAGGTCTTACTCTATCTAACGTATTTTTCAGACGTTGATCCTTCCGACTACCATTTATTTTGATCGATGGCACATGGCCTGGCTCATCAGTGTTTTCCCTCTTATGAAGATGTCAAAAAATTGATCAATTTGTGGAACGCCTAAAAGATGCATCGTTTTTTCCGGCAATTGCCAAGAAGATGGAAGAAAGTAGTGGCTAGTGATGCGCAGTACTTTGCATCATAAATAAGTAATCACATTTAAAGAATAAAGCCTCGAATTACTATGGCTGAACCAATAAAAATTCGGTTAATTTAATCAAATTTTCTGAGTGGGTTAAAAACAATAGCATATTATGTGCCTAGGCGCATAATGAGGGTTATTAAGCGACGAGCGACAATGCTCGCAGGAGATCGAAGCCGAGGCGCGATCAGTCCTGCGAGCATTTTAGGCGAGTCTCGTAATTACTCGAATTGTGTACATTGGCTCATATTCTATTTTATGTGACTTCGGTGCGTATACGAGTTTTTATGCGTACACTCGCATCTAATCTAGTATTCATCATGATTCTCGTCCATTGGACTTGATATTTCGCGACTAGTTCCAGCTATTTCGATTTTATCCATCTTGTATAGTAGTAGTGTATTGTAATAGAGCATGCGCAGTTCAAATGTACAAGGCTTTGTCAGTACGGTGCTAACGCTATACAAAGGAGAAGAAGAATAAGAAGATTACGCTCCGCTGTATAGTTATAGGAACATGCGCAGTTCAATTTTTACATTACATGCCTCTGTATCGTAATACACAACATTACGCTACTCTTAAGTGTAGCGTAAAAACGAGTTTACGCGCCGGAGGCACATAAAGTATAATAACACGCGCTTGAAAAATTTATAAGGCGTAGTGTATCAATCAATAACAATGACTTTGTAAAAACTGACACAGAACCCAAAATACCATTTAAATAAGTATTTTGAAGCTGTTTGATTTCTAGCAGAAACTAAGAGTTCGAAAACTTCTGACAATAAGAGCAATCTGATTAATATTTCATTTGAGTATATTATAACTTCTCTAATATGAGGTCTTGATTTAAAGAGTCAAAATGTTCGCTATTCTAATGAATTTTAAATGTAAATGTACAAATTTCAAAATTTTAAAAACTTTAAACAATGGTTGATCAAAAAAGCACTAAAATATTCATTTAATATTTTTGGAATGAAAAATTCATAAAGGAATGAAAACATCCTGGCGGCGTCTTCTAGTTCCTAGTATAAAGACATAAACTGAAATGAATCTGGGATACATGAAAGATATGAAAGGAAGTCCTGAAAAAGCGCATAGGTCTGCAGTACTATTCTTTTAAAATGTGTGAGGACTTTATCAAAAAAACCATCTTGAAAGGTAACGTTCGAGCCATACCCGTAGGAGGTAGAAACCCTATATAAAACGTACTTCTGGAAAATGGGAATGTAAATCCTTAATAATTCTTCCAACAGTGTAAGCCCACGCAGTTTTTTCACATACTTTCACAATCACATTTTCAGTGTCTGATTTTCAATGTGTAGTTTTCTCTATGTACAGAGATAAATTATACATAGAAATTGAATTCATGCATAAAAAAGTTTATTTCAGAACAAGTCCGGAATCCTTATCTCTTGTTTTAATTTTTTCGCTTTCCTTCAAACCAGAAGACGTTACTCCTTCCGACTACCATTTGTTTCAATCAATGGCACATGGCCTGGCTCAGCAGCATTTACGCTCTTACGAAAAAGTCAAAAAATGAATCGATTCGTGGATCCCCTCAAAAGACGCATCGTTTTTTCGAGATGGTATCCGACAAGTGTCAGAAAGATGAAAAAGCAGTAGCTAGCGACGGACAGTACTTTGAGTCATAAATAGGTATTCACTTTTTAAGAATAAAGCCTCAAATTTTGGGAAAAAATGGCGGAAGCAATGTTGTACACCTAATACATTTTTTCTAGTTGGTACGTATTATTACTTATGACATCAAATATGTTATTCGCTGTTTACTCTCATGAAATGTTTCCGGTTCCTGTCAGGATTGAGAGGATAATGTTGTTACTGATCCTGCTTCTCCTTTCAGCCCCTCTTTCACTAGAGGCGAATCCTCATGACTTAGGTATCGCTGTCTTCCTGCAGAAAAAAATATTTAAAAAATTATATTACTATGGCCCAAATTAATTACCATATAAGGTACTGTAGTTCCCTTTCAGCAAAACAGTGAGGTGGTATAGTCACGACTGAAATCCCTTTAAAACAATTAATATTTAAAACGCCTATAGCAGGGAAGCGCTGTCTTCTTTCTACGCATGAGACGCTTTCTCCTTTTAACGCCGGTAATGAGTGCATTCTATTGATTCAAATCTAGGGAGTATACTGCGAGATATGAAATGAGCGTTAAAATGCAGAATCGTTTGCTCAAATAAAGTTGACGATTGATTATCCTTTTTGAGATATTTAGAAGGAAATGATTTCTTTAAAGTACTTAAAATTTAGGAAAGTTCTAAAATATTCAGTACTCGACAATTCTGACAGTTTGATAATTTTGTAAATTTCGAATATTTCAAAACTTTCGGAAATTTTCGAAAGTACTGAAAAGTTGCACAATCTGGAAATTTCAAAAATTTTAAAGAATACAAATTCCAAAAAGATATAAAACGGTTTCGAAATTTGAAAATTTCAAAAATTCAGATGATTCAAAAATATCAGAAATTTTTAAAAATTTGAATAACTGGATATTTTGTCGTAAGTTTGAAAAGTAAAGAATTCAAAATTTTTTTAATATATCTCCTTTTAAATTTTCTTCGCTTGCTCGGGAGAACTTTTCATTTTACCCCTTATATAACTTCGTTAATGGAGTATTCCACTCTACAAAATTTACTGCAGCTTTCAATAATTTTATCAGGTGAACAATTTTTCTTTCGACGTTTTTTCCCAAAATTTGAGACTTTATTCATAAAAAGTGATTACCTATTTATGATTCGAAGTACTGTCCATCGCAAGCCACTAATTTTTTCTACTTTCTGGGAATTGTTGAATGCTATTTCGAAAAAGCGATGCGTCTTTTAACGTGATCCAAGAATTGATCCACTTTGACTTCTTCATAAAAACGGAAATGCCGATGAGTCAGACCGTGTGCCATCGATCGAAATAATTGGTTTTCGGGAGGAGCAACGTCTGGAGAGAAGGGCGAGTGGTATAAGACATCCCATTTCTTCGTTTTCAAGTATGTTTTGACCAGTTTTAATAGCTCATAATACATCACACCGAGCTTAACCTTTGCACGATGAATTTTCAGTCTAGCCGTCGACGTGGAGGCATGTCCGGGTATTCCCCATGATTTTTTGCGCTTGGAATAATCGCAGTGGACCTATTTTTCGTCGCAGGTCACAGTTTGATGTCAAAATTCCTTCTGATTCTGTCTTTAGAACAGTAGTTCACACGCAAAAAAACGCCGTTCAACATCTTTCGGCTTCAACTTGTACTGAACCCAACTGCCTTGCTTCTAAATCATTCACATGGCTTTGAGGCGTTTCCAAATGGCTTGTTGAGTTATTTACCATGATTCCACCAATTCTTCTTGCATTTGGCACGAGTCTTCAGCAAGTAATACCTCCAATTCGAAATTTTCTCTTTTCTACCGTCATGCCAGTCTTCGACATCCAACTCACGGTTTTTGAAGCGTTAAAACCACTCACGACACGTTCTTTTACTAAGAGCAGCTCCACCGTAAGTACTTCAGAACATTCGATGAGCCTCAGCCGCAGTTTTCTTCAAATGAAAGAAGAAAAGCAAAACTTCCCGCAAATGACGAGAATTTGTCTCGAAATCTTACATCTTTGATGGAGCATAAATTTATGATGCAAATAAAAATCCACTAATGTGTTGCTTTTTGATTCTTTCAAAATGTGGGAAATTTTTTGGAAATTTTGTGAATGCAAGAAGTTTTCTTTGATTTTTGTAATTGTCCAAAAAATACATTTTATTGTGTCAGTTTTTATATTTTTTAATGCTAAAAATAATGATGTTTTTCATTGAAAATATGGACATTTTTTGTGAAACATTTTCGAAATTTTCTAATAAACAGGAAACATGAAGCGAAAATAGTCGTCCGGAAATTCTGAAAGTAAATTTCGGAGATTAAAAAAAATTTTAGTCACAGCGACTATAACTATAAATATCGCTTTTTGTGAGACCGAATTTCGGATATAAACTTCCATTCGCCCTATACCATCCCCCACGCCCGCAAGTTTATTAAGCAGAACTAAGGCGCCGCTGCACAATGTGTAGAATGAGAAAATTGGGGTTCAAAATGATTCAGAGCGTACAATTTTCCTACGATTCAACTTTTTCTTTTTTTTAATTAAAGCTAATTAAATTTTGAAGAAGTCTGTCGAGGCCGATTTTGCAGAAAGGCGCGGTTATTTTTTTATTTAAGTTGCGAATTGCAAAAAAATCATAATTTTCCATATTTGTGCTACCTGCTCCATGATATTCGTCGATATTACCTCAAGAATGTATGAAATTGATAGATTTACAATCACAGAAAAAATTCCGAGATTTTAGGTAAAGTTCGTGCAATCTGTTCAATTGTTACAAACAAATTAATGGAAAAAATCTTTATTTCTATATATTCGAGCCTGAAAGTTCTTTTCATCACTATTTCCACGGAGTCAATTAGAATCAATGTTCTATTACAATCCATACCCGGAATGTAATTTTTCATATTGTTATAAACAAATTTCATAAATAAATTCAATGAACAGGCGCCGCTGGATATATAAAATTCCTTTTTTTCTGCCTGATCATCAATTTCCTCTGCGAAAATTATACTTCAATTAATGGAAAGCACAATAAAGGATATTTACGTTTGTTATTAACAATACTGATTAACAAATGTATTAAACGGTCACTCTTTGGTAGAAAAAATTCATTTTTCCTCGTGAAATCGTCTATTATATACCAAAAATAGTAGTATAATGAAAAGACTGATATTAAACAATATCGTCCATTGTTATTAACAATTCTACTCAACAAATGCATCCAATAGCTGTTTCCAGATTGGAAAAATTCATTCTCAGCTCGGATATTCATTTGATCATCAGAAATAAAACTCCAACACGATTGTGATGATGGAGTTTCAGTGAGTGCTTGGCACACTTTTCCATCAACCATGGACATAATCATTTTATGCATGACTTTGCAATGAGTCCGACTTTGTCCGAACTTAATTGTTGTAGGTCTGAGTTTTTTTATTTCTTCTTTATTCAGCTTTACCTCAGAGGTGGCAGCCTCCATCGTTTCCTTCACATAGCGGAATCGCATGATCCTACAAAGTCTGGATTACCCAGGACGTGGATTCTTCCAAATTGTCAAACCTTTACCACTTTTCAAGTCGAACATCTCCAATGCTAGAGGAATCATCGAAAAAATCAAGACGATTGCATATGAATTACTTGAATCGATGAAAGACTGATTGTATGGATTATGACCAGATGTCCCATCACATCCATACTTCGAAGTTAGAGTCATTGAAAAATTAAGTCCGCCAACTGAATTCAAAGGTATGATTCCAGGTATTTCCGTCAAGCGAGATACTGTATGACCCAGCAAGGCTTGAGTGTTGATACTCACACTCTCTTCCGTTATAATGAAATCAGATTCTGGATGGTAGCACCTTTTTTTGGCTTCTGACAGACTCCTGTAGTGTGGGTAAATGTCAGCATTTTTAGCTTTCGCTTGGATGCGGATAATTTCATACAGTTATACACTTAATTTTGCGTCTTCAATCAGTGCTAATGCCTCATCATCAGTGTAGCGTGTAATTCCCCCCATTTCTGAACCTGATAACTTGTCAGGTAATTCATTGTGTTCATCATCGTCTTTTGGCAAAAGTTTCATGATGTCATTAGCAATGTTAGTTTTACCAGAGCATCGCAAAATATTCAGGAATGCACACTGTATTTCCAACTCAGAATAACATTGCCGAATTTGAAGCAGTTTACGTCTTTTGGTTGATTTTGAGCTATTCTCGAAATCATCTGAACGTCTCCTCCCGGGACCAACTCCAAAGAATTGTATGGAGAAATCTGAAAGTAGCTATTCTGCATTCCGGACCCTGAATGTTGTTGCCTTATAGAAAGCTTTTTTTCACTATTTTTCAAATGTGGACATGAAATAAGTTAACTTGTCTTCTACTGCTTTTAGATATTCTTCTCCGATGCCATAATTGGTTTTGATATGGCTTTCTAGTGCTCCTCTATTTTTAACACCGTTTGTGATCAGAAAATCACAAAGAACTTGCTTCGGAACTTTTAATTCATTCATTGTTAGAACAATGAATCTTATCGAAGATAAGGATATCGATAGCAACATATGAAAGGATAAATTGAAACTTACAACTGATAGGACTCTATAATATGTATAACTTAAATCTGAAGAACGATATTAGAATAAGAAGACAGGAATAACACGGAAACAATTTATTCACGAATCTGCACTTTATGGGGAATAATCCTTACTTATTGGATTCGAGAATTGTGGAAAAAAAAGTTAGGAAAACACAAGAAACAAATGGGTACGTGCCCAAACTTTTCACTGACTTTTTAAAAAAAGAGCGTATCAATTGTACGTTGAGTGACGAAAAACATGCGAGAACCGGAAAAAGTGGAAAACGAAACAAATTAAATCAAACAACCCAAGCACATAGAACGGATATGAATAAGTTTATTCAATTTTTGTGTTTACGGAAAATGCAAGTCTATCTATTTTGTGATGAACCTTCAGGGACAAAGGACACGTGAGAACCGAAACAACTGAAACTTCAACGATTGAAAAAAATGAAAAACGTCCATACGAATCAATTGAATGAGTATACTCATTTCTCTCTGGTCCTGCAAGAAATGAAAGCGCATCAATTCGGAGTTTGATTATCGGTGACTAAAAACATGTGAGATCTGGAACAAATGAAAAACGGCACAACTGAAGATTAAAACAACTGATAATCGAAACACTCAAGGGTAACCAAACTGTATCTCAAATGAACATTCGAGCGGAGAATGAATTTTTCCAATCTGAAAGCAGCTATTGGGTGCATTTGTTGACTAGAATTGTTAATAACAATGGAAGATATTGTTTAATATCAGTCCTTTCATTATACTTCTATTTTTGGTATATAATAGACGATTTCACGAAGAAAAATGAATTTTTTCTTCCAAAGAGTGACCGTTTAATACATTTGTTAATCAGTATTGTTAATAACAAATGTAAATATCCTTGATTGTGCTTTCCATTAATTGAAGCATAATTTTCGCAGATGAAATTCATGATCAGGCAGAAAAAAAGGAATTTTTTATATACAGCGGCGCCTGTTCATTGAATTAATTCATGAAATTTGTTTATAACAATATGAAAAATTATATTCTGAGTATGGATTGTAATAGAACATTGATTCCAATCGACTCCGTGGAAAAAACTTGATGAAAAGAACTTTCAGGCTCGAATATATAGAAAAAAAATTTTTTACATTAATTTGTTTATAACAATTGAACATATTGCACGAACTTCAACTAAAATATCGGAATTTTCTCTGTGATTGTAAATATATCAATTTCATACGTTCTTGAGGTAATATCGACCAATATTATGGATCAGGTAGCACAAATATGGAAAATTATGACTTTTTTGCAATTTGCAACTTAAATAAAAAAATAACCGCGTCTTTTCTGCAAAATCGGCCTCGACAGACTTCTTCAAAACTGGTGCGGCAGCTCAGCCCGCGTGGGATGCGTGACCACGGGTGCAGGCGCCAACGTGATTTTTACTGGCCCTCCCCATTGCAGCGCTCCCTACACCTATCGAAATCCTTCGTCCTTATCACTCATGTGATGAAGGACTCAATGTGCTTCCAGACATTCTCAGACAGGAGCATGAGAGGAATCGTTGTGTCAGGAGTGAGCTCAGAACTCATCGCCCCACCAACAGCCTCCCTTGCCACGTTCCATCCATCGCAGACAAAGAGTGTGCGCTCCGCATCGTCCACAGGGGAATCGCAGTAGCCACATGACACATTGTCTCTTTTCTTAAGGGGTTATACTACCCAGGCAGACTGAAAAATTAAACTTTTTTAGGAATTTTTGACTCTAAAACTAGTGAATGGATTAAAGGGAAATTTTAAGACTTTATTATACATGTATTAGAGTATACAAACAAAATTTCATTTAAATTTACTATACAAAATGGTGTCGTTGCACTTGGTATCTTGAACATGTGTTTTTGCCGAGGAGAAAATCAGCGTACAACATAGCAATCTCTGAACACCAGCTAGAGAAAAAACAATTTGTCGTTAATCTACATTAGTTTTTATAGGGAAGCACCCACAATTATAATTTTTTTTGTTAATTCGCAAATTGGCATCTGTTGGAATTTTTTTTCATTTTTTGGCTAAAAATCTACTTTAAATTGTTTATAAAAAATGTAATTTGTTATCAATCTTGAATCTCGTGCGTGCTTCCCTAGATAATCTATCTAAGTAGTTACAGCTAAATTTTTAAGTGAATCCGACAAAAATTGAGTGAGTTACAATGTACGCCAATTTGAAAAACATTGTTTCGACAAAAACCCGTTTATAATCCGTTCTGGAATTTGTTAGCTGTCACTCTGAGTTTGCTTTATAAACGATTTGCGCTTAATTTCGTTTACAGTTGTTAGTTTGGCATCAACTTTAAAATGGAGTGTAAAAACGAGCGTTTTCGTCATATTTTGCTTTTTTATTTCCGTAAAGGAAAGAACACAGCACAGGCTGCTAAAAAGTTACGCGATGGGTATCGCGAGGAAGCCTCAAAGGGAAATTTATACCTGGAAGCGCGAAAAAAAGATGATTTTCGTGAATTTTCTTTAGGAAGCCTATACGAATAATTGAATTAATTTTTTTGCTAATCTAAAAGTACTCACTTTCAAGAACATGTCCAATTTTTTTTTAATCGATTTGCAATATTAGCCGAGTATACACGTCCTCTTTCAACTGACGCAAAGAAGAAGTTCTTCGCGGTGACCATTCTCATTTTATCTGTAATCATCAAAATGAAAAAAACCAAAAAGATTACTGAAATCGAGACTATAATCTAGTCCTTGCTATATGGGTTTCCGAAAATATCTTCATTTGACAAAATGGTGGGTGTTTGAACTCAAGGTAGTGATTTTTAGGCAAAAAATCGTTCTTATTTTGTCGATAATACAAAATCTAAGCTACTAAAAAAAAGTCCTACGACAAAGACTAGATAATTATGTATATAATGAACACTCTCGACACAACGCACGGTTATGCGAGGCGCTTACGCAGAGGCGTGTACTGTATTTTCATTTCTTCGAATTTTTCCTTTAAATTTTCACCAGGCATTCCTAAGTCCACGAGCGTCAAGAAAACACAAAACTAAAAAAATCGATCTTTTTTATTATTCTAGGTGTATATTCCCCCTTAAAAGACAAACAGTGTCGAAATTGGTTTGATTAACTTCGTTCTGGGGATTTTTCACTCAAAGATTAGCACCGTTCAATTCGGCCAAATGAAGTGGATGATGGCCAAATCAAAGCCATAATCTAATCGGATTGCCATGTAACTATGCGAGAGATTGAAGAAATGTTAAAAATACCAAAATCAACAATCGATCGTCATATACAACATCTTGGACTCGTTACAAAACTTGATATTTGGATTTCACATGAATTGAAAGAAATTCATTCAACAAAACGCATCAACGGTTGTGATTTGCATCTTAAACGCAATGAATTCAATCCTTTTTTGGAACGAATTATTACTAGTGATGGGAAATGGATTGTTTACAATAACTTCGTTCGAAAACGATCATGGTCCAAGCGTGATGAACCACCACAAACAACATGGAAAGCTGAATTGCATGTAAAAAAGATTATGCTGTCTGCTCGGTGGGATTGGAAAGGTGTGGTATTTTTTGAGCTCCTTTCAAGGAACCAAACGATCAATTCGGATCTCTACTGTCGTCAGCTGAAGAAATTGAACGCAGCGGTCAAAAAAAAAACGGCCAGAATTGGTCAATCGTAAAGGTGTAATTTTTCATCATGACAACACTGCATCACACACATCTATAGCCACTGGCCAAAAATTATTAAAGCTTGGTTGGGAAATGATGTTACGTCCACCATATAGCCCTCACCTTGCACCGTCAGATTACTATTTATTTTCATTTTTGCAGAACTCTTTGAATGGTAAAACTTTCAATGATGATGAAGCTGTGAAATCGCACTTTGTTCAGTTTTTTGCCGATAAAGACCAGAAGTTCTATGAGCGAGGAATCGTGAAGTTGACAGAAAAATGGCAAAAGGTCATTGAACAAAATGGAAAATATATAACTGATTAAATTTAATTCCTTTGATTAAAGAAAATGTGTTTAATTTGTATGAAAAAATCGGCAATTACTTCTGGGACAACCCAATATATGAAATGTTCAAAATATCAACTTGCTAATTTTTTTACCTTCACTCTGCTATTCCAGCACTATACAACTACCCTTCCAAGCATAAGCTTTGCTCTTCTGCTTCTTTTCTAAGCGAAGCTTAGATAGCGCTTCAAGCGCTTTTTTGATGCTTCTATGCTGACCGGTTTGCGGCTTTAATTCGACGTTGATAAACTTCCATGGAAAAATTGCATAATTCTGAATTGGTCTTCACTTGAAGTGTGCTCATGACATCTAGCAGTCCTCGAAAACCATCACTGTATGTAATAACAGCGATGCAAGTTGCAATATCAACCACGCTTTTACCGCTTGGTATCGAATTCGGCGCAATAGGTAATGGTACAAGAATTGTAAAGACAATATTGGCATCATCAAATTGAAACACGTAATCATCAGTGAATTTCTGCTTATATCTACTCTGATCTGAGGCGCTGTCACAAACTATTTATTATTGATCCAAATTTAGTTTATCGCCTTCAAAGTAGCCCCCTCCCGAAATAATACACTCATGCCAATGAATAATCCAATCATCAAAACATTGTTTAAACGCATTTTCCGGAATTGACTTCAGTTCATGCCGTGATTTCTCTTTTATGTCTTCTATCGACTGAAAACGGGTGCCTTGAAGTGGTAATTTGAGTTTTGGAAAGAGTAAAATGTCGGCAGGAGCCATATCGGGTAAATACGACGGTTGTTCGATGATATTCGTTGAGTTTTCGGTCTTTACGCAATTGAATTTTTGAAGAAGATTCAGCTCTTTCAGAACTAATCGAGCAGCAACGCGTTCCATGTCCAAACAATCGTTTAAAATGGTACGAATTCATTCGTGAGACAGGGAAAGTTCAGCGGCTTAAATGACGATTTTCAGTCACTATTTCCTTCACTTTAGCGATGTTAATTTCAGTTGAAGACGTTGCTGGCGGACCAGAGCGAGGCAAATCTTCTTCCATATCTCGACCGCTTTTGAATACACTGTACCACTCATATTCACGTGTTTTTATAAAGTTGATTCACCGTAAGCCTTCTGTAACATTTTCAGCGATTTTGCGAATTCTATTTGTAATGCAAAATTTGAGACGATTTCTATGTTCGATATTCTTATCCATTGGAAAAATCGCGAAACACACTTAAGATAAACTAACAACGTCGAGCATTATGAACAAACTAAATGACAGATGGCGCTCGAACTCCACGTCAGTATAGAAGACAGTGGTGCCAACTTAGCATCAAAAAGGTACTTTTTTGACAGAATGTATTTCTCTTCTTGTCAAATCCAGGACCAGTGCTCACCCTTCTTCAGCATCCACTGAAGATTCTGAAATATTATGATAATATACATTATTATTATCATTATTATTATTATTTTGGAGATTTCACTGGCACAGGGGCCCGGGCGTCAAGACCGCTTGTACGGACAAAGTCAAGTACAGCAGTCATTTTAAATTAAAATTTGAATTACAAAGACAAGAGACAATCCTAACAAAGACAAGAAAAAGTAGGAAAAAGGGTAAAAGACATAAATAAAAATAAAATGGAATTAAAACAACAAAAATGTCAAGTGTCAATTATTTAAAAAACATAAAAAATGGAAAGCTGGCAACGTTTTTATACCAGAGGTCCAGAAGCGATTGGCCGCCTTCTTCCTGATAATCAAGGAAGGAACGGACGATGCGGCAGGTATTCAATAATACCGTTTTCTGGATTGCCGCAAGTACCCTGGCCACGCCAAGATCCTTCAGTTGACTTACGCACCTTACATGTACATTATACTTTTGAATATTGGTTGTATAGGTCAGATGGATTTTTTTTGTCAAGGGAAGCGGCGATGTCTATGATCTTGAGACACTGGGCACGTTTCTCCCACAAGAAAGTTTCCGGACGATTGTGTACGACAGGGTTGGTTCTCAAGAACTAGTACCGGGACGTATCAGTAGTAAGGCTTCCAATCTTGTAGCACTCCCGGGTTCAAGGCTATTTGTTGGTAAATAATTCCACACACATCATTGCGCCTGCGTGTGTACTCTCTTTGAGCCAACTCTCTGCAACCATCAATGATGTGTTTAATGGTTTCATTGAGATTTCCACATAATCGGCACTTGTCGTCAACGTTGTGAGGAAGAATGTGGTTTTGGTAGTTTCTATTGCCGATTACCTTGTCCTGGATGGCCACGACGAATCCTTCCATTTCCGGAAGTAGTTCGCCTCTACGGAGCTACAAGTTGGAAGCCTCTTCATTCACATTTTGTTGATCTTGGACCAGGGGGTGTGGTCCGTAAAGGATTTATCCCGCCACTCCACAGCAAGTTGCTCTGAAGTGGGATGCCTGATGTTCTGGAAACTCGGGTCTGCTGGATGTACGGGTGCATAGCCATATTGTAGAGAGGAGCATGTTGTTTGTTGTAAAAGTGTTCACACTACTGTGACACCTGTGAGGCACACAGTTGGCAAACATCTAAAACACCCCTACCCCCTTTCAAATGTGGTAAAACCATCCTCTCTATCGCGGAACTTCTGTGATGCATTCGGTGCCCAGTCATTTCGGTGCGAATGATTCTGCCGATACCCTTAAGGTATTTCATGTGGATTCTTTGGAAGCATATACGTGATTCCTTCCAGCATAAAAGAAAGCGCAAGTTCCGGATTGTCAATGATGTTCTGCATGCATTTGGCCAATACAGGATACACACATGTCACGTGTTTGTATCAGAAGTTGTGCACCATATCCGGTCCAGGTCCCACATCCTATAGGGTTCTTTTTTTTCTTGCTTTTATTTTTCTTATCCTTTTTCATTTTTTTTCTCCACCAGTTGCCATTCCCCAACCTTTTTAGGGGTTCGGATCCTAGTGGCCTCAGAATACGAGAACGATCTACAGTCCTTTCCTTTCAACGCTATTCGTTTTTCGGGAGGAGAAGGTGCTTCCCTTTTTCCCCTTTGGATTGCTTTTTGGGGTCTCTTCCAAAGACGCTGACTTGGGTATCCAGAAAATCCCTATTTTCCTCAAGGCAGGGTGGGATTCCAGCCTCTTCAGGATTTCCACTCCGCTTTGGATTAGACACACTGAGAAAAAAATGCGGCACAAGCCACTACGATTCCACGATCGTTACGAGTCTGAAACCGTAGTTCGTTTGAGGCCCAACAGCGAGGACAGAGTTCAAACAAATTCTGAAGTTCAACTTATGGCAAATGAGCGATATATCTGTTGCAACTATAATACAGAGTTGTTTCAATTTGACGTTTATATTACAGAAATTAAAAACAACTTTACAAGACTTTTTTTAAAAGTCATTGTAGAAATAATGCATCAAGTCACAAAAATGTGTGTTCTAGTTTATGAGTTGTATGTTCAAAGAATATTTATTATAGAAACTCACTTTCAAAAACTTGTATGTACGGAGAAATACAATTTTTTGAGTTTTCTTATATTTGAAGATATTCAAAACCTGAAAAAATACCATAAAGTCATTAGAAAATGAGTTTGATTGTTTTTCAAATAAAAGTAATAATCAAATATATTTTTATAGTGAGGTGTATTTGGCAACATAAAAAATTAATGAAGTAATTTATTCAAATAATGTTTGAAATCACAGGTAAATGATAATATATATCTATTATAAAATTATGAATGCATTTACAAAAAATTTGTTGAAATATTTGAGACTGCATTAGTCATTGAAGTTGTCCTTAATTTTCAAGTACTTTCTTCACAACTATTACTCATTTTGAAACCAGTTCTCACAATGTAGTTGGACCTGAAATGAACTTTAAAATAGAGTTGGGTGAAAGGCCTCTCCAACACTCGTTTTGATGGCAATTGGGGTGTTCTTAAGCATTCTGTCTTGAATAACTTTGAGAACCAAGCCCACCTTCTCCATTTTCCCACTCTGCTTTAACAGGTGCTGGAGGATGTCTTTCAATTCCCCCTCTCCCAGAAGAGTCTCATATTCCTTATTCTTAAGTTTATTAAATTAAATTGATTTCATGAGAATTTAAACATCAAAAGTGAATACAACACAGAAAATAAAAGAACCTTCTTTGAATTGTTTTTACACAAGATACTTTTTGATAATAATGCAATTTTTAAATATAAATTTGGAAATTTAGTTTCATTAAACTTCATACGTAGTTATAATAAAAATGTACGCTAAATATAATTCAATAATTATATTTTACATATCAACAATCATGATTATAATAATTAATTAATAAATTATATTAATTTTAAAAAATATTTTATGAAAAATTTATGAAAAAATTTGATTTATTTTTACTTGAGTAAGGCTCAAGAACTCTAGTCACGACACTGGTCCACAAGCTCTGAATAACCCTTGCAGTCACTATATAAGAAAGTTCCAAATTTTATGTCTCAACATTGTAAGCAAACGTGTGCGTCATTCGACGAAAGCGTATCGTACTGTATATAAGTATAGTTATTAAGTTTATATATGTTAGGTTATATGTTTGTGTATGTATGTATGTATGTATGTATCGGATAACTAATGGCAGGCTCGAGATAAGAATTTTTTTTTATTTAATAGAACCATACCATTGCCAGTTGAAATAATACGCCCGATGCTCATTTTACTCAACTACGGTTTGAAGCTCCGCAAGCGTCGGTGATATACTTATACATTTCTTGTTAACCCACTGACACATCTTGATGCCCTGACTTCGATAACGTTTTACTCAACTGTTAACTATTTCCTATGTAACGCTTATTGTTATTCAGTTTGGGTGAATTAGGTATTTATCAAATTAATTCTACCCGACTAGGATTTAATAAATGTTCAAATGTTCTTATGTCCCAAGTTTAATCGACAGAGTTGAGTAAAATTACTTCAACTATTTTTCTTTACGTATAATTTTTACCTAGCAAAAGTAGCATGAACTTTGTTTGTTATAAACTTGAATTTTTTACAATTTAAACTATAAACTATAATAGTAAAATGAGGAAATAATTATCGATGGAAACAAAATTTACGAGGATTCTGAAACTGTCTTAGCTGCATTTTTATCTATCCAATGAATCGAAAAATTTTTTTTTTTATTTTGAGGTTAGAATATATGTACAATTTCTCAATAATCATGAACGACTTTCCTTGCCTCGTTATAGCGACTATGTTATTCTAGCCATGAAAACTCAATGTTCTAAGCGCACATAGCGAGATCTGGCAGTAGGTTGAAACAATAAGTTTTTTTGTGTCAGTCATCCATTTTTTTCTACTACATTTTTCCTAGTCACTATGGCCAGGTGCTGTTTTTCTCCGTGTACAAGAAGTTTTTTTTACTCTTTCCGATATATTGTCGTTTTTGAAACATTTTCAAATAGTTCAGAAAAGTGGTTTGATAGAATTTAGTCCCGTTGAAAGTTAATTAAAAATAGTAATTAAATATATAAAAGAGAATGTAATGTGTACTATGATTTCATATTTAGGTTTTTACTTTTGGATCTCAAAACTCCACAGTTTACAACAATTATATGTTTTAGTATTCTGCCGCTTTTTGTCCCCTCTACTTCAATCTGAAAAAAACATAGAATAATATCTAAGTCCTCTAAGTTTATGCCTATGTGCAAATGAATTTTACCATTGAAAGTTTTGATAAGCCACGAACGACTTTTCCAAAAACTACTTTCTTCCCATCCATACTTTCAAGTTTCCGAAACGTTATGTTAAATTTAGAATTGTTTGTACTATTTCCATCACTCCACTTGGAAATTACCCCACGACATGCGTGTTTCAAACTAAAATTTTCATCCTCAAAAGTGTCACCATAAACTGATGAATCTCCAGTTCCATTAAAATTTGAAACATCTCCTCCTTGACACCAATATCCAGGAATAATTTGATAGAATTGTGTTCCTCTGTAAAGATTTAATCAATTAATAACGTTATTTTGTTTGCAGGGAGACATAAAAATAGTTTGAAGGTCTTATCAAGAAACAAATTTAATAGGGAGTTGAATATTCAAACAAAAGAATTTTGGAATAGTATAAAGAAATAAATAAACTAAAATACTTGTATGAAAGGCCATTTGTGCCTAGACACAGTTGTTCAAAGTTGGCACAAGTTCGTGGGACGTAATCTGAATAAAGTTCAAAAACAATTCTTCCTATTTTTTTTTTTGTTTCATCAATTTGAATATCAAAGAAACACTTGGTTCGAAGTTCAGGATTTTCAGTTTTTATTGGATTTTTGATTATTGAGATATGGGTTCCATCTGAGTCAGTGGGGCATGATAGGATGCTAAAAAAAATTTTATTCATGACTTGGAATCTAATTCTAATATTTTTATCATATAATCTTATTCATTGGGAAGTTTAACTAACTTTAATTTTTTTCTCAACATGGTTTCCTTCTTTTCCCATTCTTTTAAAAGATCTGCTGTACGATACTTAGGAGTAGCTTTTTTTATCACCCTCATCATGTCTCTATTATCTTCCATGATTCTTTTATTTGCAGCAACTTTTTCTTTATTTTTATCTTCATATTTTGGGATAATTTTGTTCCAACAATCTACTTTTGGCTAAATAAGATAAAGAAGAAATCAATTTACGAGAAAGTAAACTATTTCAAATTAAAATATACACAAATATATTAAAATAAATGAGTATACAAACTGGTAAACGATTAATTATATTCAGTATTTTTAATAATTCCATATTATTATTGTCTAAGTCATTAACTCGTTTTGAAATATTTTGTAACTTTGTTTCTTTGTAATAAACATCAAGTTGAAATTTTGGAGGTTTATTATCAATTTTTGGTTTAGCGTATATAACATTTACCCGATGTTCTTTGTAAAACTGTAAATCTGTTTTTACGTTGTGAGCATTTACCTAAAGCAAAAAATAATTTTAAAAGATTTGATCTCGATTTGAAAGATTAAAATCATCTTACCTGACCTAATAGAAAGCGAGACTTTGGTTGAAGTCGAAGACTTTTAATCAAATTAGTCAAATTTTTCTTTCTAGATTTCTTTGTCACCATTTTTTTAAATATTCACACGAAATTTGGTTCCAGAATCTGTACATATGTTTATTATGAATAAATAATCAATTTTGTAGATATGTTGTTACCGGTATTATAATTTATAATTTGGTATATAATTAATGTTAAAAAAAAATAATCAATTTTGGTTAAATCTGACAATTGTGATTAAATTCTTCAACTGTTTCAAGTCTTGCTTTGTGAACTTCCTCACGTAGCATTTTTTATTTTTATATCGTTTAATCCATTAAAGGTTAAGTTAATGAAAAACTAAATTTTCAGTGAACAAGTCCAATTAATCATTTTGGAAAAAAATTGTAATGCTTTCTACGTATTTTGATTTATTTCTAAAAATACATATTTCTAGACATCTCATTTCAAGGTAAATAATGTATAATAAAGCTACGGATTGTAAAAATAATGATGGAAAAGTCAATTTCCAAGAATTATATGTGAGTTACAACTCATATATGTTTGAATTATTATTAGTAATTCCAATAATGTATGTTGAAATTGTGTTAAAATAATTTTTTATCATTCAAGGTTTACAAAATCGTATTTTTATTCCAGAAGGAATACGAAATTTTTGAATCAAGTTTAAGAAGACACAATAGTACACTAGAAGAATTAGCATTAAAACTGCAAGAGAACCCAGATTCAATTAAAGACAAAATGAGGACTCGCTGCAATAGTTCGGCACTCAATGAATGTCCAAAAAAACACGAGTTGGAAGCTTTGCTCTCGGAAATCAAAGCTTTAATGTGTAAGTCGACAATGAAGCGGTGTGACGAAAACAGGAGAACTTCAGAAGAAATCGTCCACTTATATGAGGAAAACTGTAAATTGTCCGCTACAATAGAAGCACTGAATCGCAGTTTAAACAAGAGACGTATTAAGTACCTCAGTCTCAAGGAGGAGAACGAGCGACACAAGTGGGAAAAGAAAAGACTTTACACTTTGCTAAAAACTCAGGCAGCTAATAAAAAATATCTCAGAGGAAATTTATATTCTAATGAAATATCCTTTCTAAAAAAGATTTCGAATCTTGAAAAAGAGAATGAAGAATTGTTAAATAAATATCAGACAATTTTAACAATTCTGAAAGCCGAAAGGGAAAATCATTTCCAGTTTTTAAAATTTATCGTTTCTAAAATTCTTATTTTCAAATATTTTGCCATTTCCAGGTCACAAATGTTGCATGATGAAGTTCAAAAAGTGGAAATGAGAAATGAAATAAAGTCTAAACAAAACTGTTTCCTTTTTCGGTTATGGAAAAATATATTAGATGAAAGGAAACTGGTTCTGTCAATTGAAAAAGAATATACTAATTGTTTGAAAAAATTGAAAACAAATTCTGGAATGTTTAAAAATTATTTGTTGAACCAAGAAAGAGGGAGTTTCTTTCGTAATACTCTAGATGTTTCTGTGTTGTGTAAATTAAAGGTAGAAAATAATAGACAAGTTTCTATTTTTCCAAATTTTGAGAAATCTCTTCAAAATAAATTTTGTCGAATGAATGAAAGGTTGAACCCTCATCTTCAATCAGTTAGTTATAGCGACTGCAATCCTTTTCCTAATTTGCAAAAGGTAATATTATTAATTCGTTTTTATAAGACAAAGTTCCACACTGAAACTGAGTTTGAAATTGACTCAAACATCAATGTTAAATCACCCTTATTTTGCAAAAGGAAACTAAATTTAAAGAATACATGCTTTGAAAAAAAGAATCTTAATAAGAATCATAAAACAAGTTCTCTTCCTGTGATTTCCAAAGCAAGCTTTGATAATTGTATTTCTTTGGCAAAAATAATTTATACCAAATCATTGATTACACAAATTATTCGCACAGGAAGTATAGAGCGTAGAAAAAATGAAGTCCATCAGAATTCTGTTATTGTGATATCATCAGAAGCTTGTGTCTCTGGAGAGGAGAAAAAAGCAGACGTGGAAAGTATTGACCATTTCAAATGGAATTCTAAATTTTATCTGGTGTCAAAGTCACAGGCATTAACGGAAGAGAATCTTACATTTTTGAATCAAGGATGTGAAAATGATCTGGAAATTAATCATGTTGAATTTCGTACGTTAGGAAGGGGATTTCTTTGGAACAGTATGATTTTCATGATGCATTTTAAAGAAGTATTTTCAAAAAAATTTGAAAATCCTATAATTGTAAATAATTTATCAAATGCTCACTATTTTAATGTTGTGCCACAAAAAATAATAATTTATGAAGAAGCGATTTGTGCGGATTACAATCCAAGTCTGCAGAGGATTGAGCCAATTCAGATCTGTGAGGAAAATTCTAGTGTGTCGAGTAAATATATTTTTGAGATGAAAAATTATTGTAAAAAATCAATTCTGGAAGAAATTAATTTTTCTGATGTTAAAGAATTTTTAAAAATCAACGAATCAGTTTCAAGTTTAGTGAACACTGTGAGCGGACATGAAGACTTGATAATAAATTCAAATGAATTCGATTTCAGTGAAAATAAATATTTAATATATAAATATTTAATGGCGCTTTGCAGAAAAATGACGAAAATTGAAAAACTAGACTTTAAAACTGGTAAACAAGATTTAAAAATTAAAGAACTAGATTATATCGTTGAGGAACTTGATACTAAAATTGAAACAATTAATTCTAAAATTGAGAAGCTAAATTCTCACATTGAGAAACTTGATATTAAAATCGGAAAGCTTGATTTCAAAATCGAATGTCAAGATCTTAAAATTGTGAAGAAAAAAATCAAAACTAAAAAAAATTATTTCAAAATTGAAGAAAAAAATGTTAAAGTTAAAACTGATACTGCATCTCAAGAATTCCAAGATCGGTTGCAGAAACAAAAAATTGATAAAAAAATGAAAAAGCAGTTAAGAATAACTTTGGAACAAGATAGGATATGTAGATTATTATATGTAGATCAAGCTCGATTTACATCAGCTCTTTGGAAACCAAAAAAGTCGAATGGGAAAGCTAAATATCAAAATGAACAAAATAGAAATTCTATTTTTCCTTACAGAATAGAACATTCGATACAATTAATCAAGAGAAATAAATCTTTTGAACAAAAAAAAGTCAGCAGTTCCTTATCTTTTGGTGCAACTCGATTTTTACCCGCTAGTAAAAATGTATATGAGGCAGGGATTTTAATTCGAAATAAAGAAAAGAGTCAAAAAAAAAATGATCAATTAAGAAGAAAATTTAAGTCTCAATCAGCAGAACATTTTTCAAAACAGTACCAGTCTTCAGAAATAAAATTACAGAAAAAGAAGGCAACAAAAAAAATGCAAATATCATGGAAATGTTTGAAAAATAAAATATCAAATTCTTTCGATAAAAAGAAAGTATCTAAAACTATTTCTAGGAACT
This sequence comes from Diplolepis rosae, assembly GCA_030998225.1. Lineage (NCBI taxonomy): Eukaryota > Metazoa > Arthropoda > Insecta > Hymenoptera > Diplolepididae > Diplolepis > Diplolepis rosae. The sequence continues at coordinate 732,808 of JAPYXD010000158.1, read as the reverse complement.
CTTTGTCTCTGGATTTCGCAAAACAACCTGCATATGAGAGCAAGATAAAAGTGCAAAAAATCGAACCTAGACTCAAATCAGGGAAGAAGGTAACTTTGGAAAAAACTGAATTACAGAAGAAACTCAAATCTGATGGTAATTTAATACCTAAATTTTTATCAATAGAAGTTAGTGAAAAATCTGCATCGTCAGAATTGCAAATTCAATATCCTTCAAGAAAATTTATTGATGAATCTACAGAAACTGATCTAAAAGTAGATGCTTGCGTTTCTACAGAAGAATCTGATGTAAAAGAAATCGTTAATGAAAGAGCGAAAAGTATCTCGGATAAAAGTTTGAAATCAATTTCTATTAAAAGTATTGGAAAAGACCTACCGTCTTCGCTTCCGCCAAAGAAGGTTGCACTTGAATCAAAGACGTCGAGTATGGCTCGCTTGTCTTCACAACGGATTTCAAGGATGCGTCAGTCAGAAGAAAAAGATTGTTTACAGCCCAGGAATAAAGGACAATTAAAAGAATCTAGAAAAGCGGTCAATAAACTCACAATCAAAGACTGTAATAAGAAGTCGAGCATTCAGAGATCATTAAAAATCGAGAAATTTACCTCTGATATTGAACCATTCAATTCCAAATTGAGAAAGAGAATACCCGATGCTGAAATGTTTTGGGAAAACTTTGGTTTGAGAAAATCTAGCCAAATGAGTCAGGACAGTGGTAGGGGAAATTTATGATAGTGGTTTTAAAATTCATGGTCTTTTGAAATTAGATTTAAATTTGGAGTAGAATTTAAATTTGAACAAATATTTAGATTATTCTTTTATTTGACTTTATTTTAGCAAGTTATAATATCTTAGTTAAAAAGAAGAGTTGATTTTCATTCATGACAATACTTAATGGTATTTATATACGATTTATAGATCTACTTTTCCTTTTACTCCATATTAAACATAGATAAATAAAAGGAATTTTTTTTAGGTTTGGCCAAACTCAAAGTGACAAATGCGCCATTAAATTTTGAACTACAAAAGATGGATGTAAAACATAGAATTTCTTTGAGAAGTATCGCAATTGAAGGATCTGGATTTAAGATGACGTCATTGACAACAAATGATCCGAGCGCCCCTGTGATTATGATTAGTGGTAGTCCAATGACTTCCGAAAATGCAAAAGAAAAGAAAATCGATAGTAAGGGAGGAAATCGGATCTGGATGAATGAAATTTCAAAAATTGAAGCCTGGAATAGTCGTGTCCAAAAATATCTCAAGGAAGTAAAATTAAGGCTCTTGGAAGAAGAAAAAGCTCTGTAGCGAGAAAGACAACGTTTGGAATACGGAAATTATTCGCTCAGGGATCTTAAAGAACTAAAGTCGTGAATCACGGTGAGCTTTATATGAATCTGCAGATAAAATTCCTTGAATTAAAATAAAATAACCTTATTGAGTAATTTGATTTCTCCTGATTTTGTTGTTGTTTATAAATATGAAGAAAATTATATCGAAGTTTTATTTTTATGTATTTTCAAAAATATTTTCTTTGTATTTAGTTGAATAAAAAATAAAAAATTTTCATTCTAGAAATGGGTATTATTCTCTTAACGAAAATTTTGCGAAAAAATTGTTAGTTATTCCCTATATAGGGATATATGAATATTCCCTATATATACCCCCATGGAGCTCCTTATATGATAGCATTCGGAATGCCATGAGCTAAACTATAATGGCATTACGCGGGGGTTCACATTGGTTCATTTAGGGTTCCTGTATGATGCTAGAGAACAATGTTTTCATTTGGGTTTATGTATACAACGCAGATAACCACACCTGTCGGTTTCTACTTATAAGATACCTTACTGAAAAATGCTATATAAAAACCTATGTAAGAACCTGTACAGTCGTAAAGCTGAGAATACAAACATGTTTTATATATATAGATTCCCATCTCAAAGTCCTTCTACGAAGAAGGAATGAGAAGCTATGTGGAATCCTGTTTTGAATATATATTAAGTTGGAAAATGGAATAGAAACGTATGTGGGAACCCATGTAGGATCCTACGTGGAAGTTTTCTTTGTAAAAATTCTATGCGATTTCCTATATCAGTTCTCATGCCAAAAATGTTATTTTTGAAAAAGAAATTCTAATTTTTCTCTCTTAATCTGAATCAGTCAAATTTTCACTGATTGAATCGCTGATATGCCTTTTCACCGATTCATAAGCGGAAAAATATTTTTCACTGTTAAATCACTTAATTTTCATTGATTCATACAGGTGGAAAAACATTTATCGCTGTTAAATCAGTTGATTTTCATTAAAGTAATCAGTGAAATTTGACTGATTCATCGTAACCTCTTTTTAGCTATTTGAATCAGCCAAATTTCACTGATAATCAGTAGATTTTGACTAATTCAGATTCAGAGAGTTTGTAAATAAAATATATTATGTAGAGATTAATATAGTAAATTATATGGAAACTCATATAGCTTACTTTTTGTTTTTCGTAGAAAGAATATATTTGAGGCGGATTTCCATATAGATTTTCATCTTCTTTTCGTAAAAGAAATTTCACGTGGAAACCAATATAGAATTCCACATAAATTCCTACATATACCGCTGTGTTGATTCCTGCATAGGTTCTTATGTGGGTAATATATTCGAGACAAGTTTCCACATAGGCTAAATATATTTTCCTATCTCTTTAACGTAGAAAAAATTTGAGATGGGTGCCTATGTGAATCCTACACAAGTTTCCACATTGATAAATTGCGCTGTATAAGTACCTGGATATGTTCTTAAGATATATGTTTTTTTGGCAGATCATCTCATCTGTAGGAACTGACATACACTGAGAAATAATCCTGGGCATAGTGACGTGATATATGTAGTTGAAAATGTCCTAAACTACTTTTTGTGGCTGAATTCAAGCAATGGTTGACCCGTCAATGTAGGTACTAAAAGTGGTTGATTGAACTCAACTTCTTGTAAAATTTACTAAAAAGTCATGTTGTCCAAATAAGTACCGAACTTCCTGTAAATTTTACTGATATTTTTTCTGCGTTCGGGAGCATTATTTTAAAATTTTTGATTCTCCTATTTTTGAGTAATCAATCGTCAAAGTTGCGAATTGGCATAGACAATTACTAAACAGAAAAAAGAGAGGCACGATGCATCGATTTTTCTAACCTGCATCACATAGAAATATAACTGCATGAAAACATTCTACCATGAATAAAAAGTGTTTTTTATGTGGAAAGTCGGATCATGTTTTATCATTTAGCGATGATCTTTACAAAACGTGCTTGCGAGCGCTTAAATTTCGGAAACATAAACGCTATAAATATGAAGAAATAACGTTGGACAAAAGTAATATTGAAAATATTGGATATCACTCTGCGTGCTACAAGAAAGTGACTGTTTTCTCCGCAAAGCAGAAAGAGGAATTGATTACCTTATTTTCTGGAAATGTAAGTATGAAAAATATCCAAAAGATGTCCAAATGATCTAATTTACGTACATAAACATAATTATTAACTTGTTTCCAGGATCAAAATGATATCGATGGACAGACTCCAAAATCCTCGACATGTAATCCAGGAATCCCTTCAACAATCACCCTGTCACAATCAGAACAAGTAAGAAATTAGGTTATCAAGAAAAATTGAATAGATTTGTATACATTGTTTTTCATTTCCATGAAATAGATGAATTTGAACTTCTTTAGTAATTAGCAGCATATAACAGTTTCATTAAAAATGTTAACCCTTAGCTGCCACACTTCTGGCGCCAATCATAGCGGCCACACGAGGTCGTCCATGACCCCAGCCACATAATCATGAATTTTGAGCAAACTAATTAGTTTTTTAAGATGAAAAAATTCATAGTTGGTCTTAAACAATTAATTTGTAAGGTAATTTATGTGGCTTGCAAAATTTTTATTATTTAACACGCTTAAAAAAATATAATTTGCAAAAAACACCGAAAAATTACTTTTTTTACTTAAAAATGCATAACTTTATCAATTTTTAGAATTGGAAGCTAAAATTTTAGTTACATATTGTTAAAATATAGTACTTTGAATAAAAAAATAGTAAAATTGTGTGTGCTTAAAAAAACGTATTTATTTTGCGATATGAAAGTGAGATTTTTAGTCGTTTTTCGAAACTGCATTTTTAGGACATAAACATTATTTTTTAACATATATTAATAAAAATAGTTTAGTTATGAACAAAAGAGACTTTATTAAACAAAAATACATCAGATATTTTATAAATATCATTTCAAAACAAAATAGAAACACAAACTCGATTTTCGGGTATTAAGCGGGAGAATCTCCAAAAGTTTGAGGCCTTTCCACGAAAGACCCCAGTGTGGCAGCTAAGGGTTAATAAGCATATATCACTTTCGATAAGAATATCCAAATCTTGCCAATTACTTTATGTGTTTAATTGTTAAGAAGATGAATAATTATTATAAAAGAGATAAAAGTTTCTCCCTTTCACTTTTCTCTTAGACATTCCCCCCTTAAACCTCTCTCCTACTCGAACAATATTTACAATATACGATCATGCGATAAAATAATCGAATGAGATGAAAAAAAAATAATGATGAAATAATGTTTAATAGAAAAACAATGTATCGAAAGGCATGAAATCATTTCGAGTGAATTTCAATTTGTTATTACAATTTGAGAAAATGGATTTATTATTAATGTATATACATGAAAAAAATGTATATCACATACCAATTAACCTTCTGCAGACAATGAAAAAATCAAAAAAGTCGATTGAAAATCATTCGCGGTCATCTATAAAAAAGTATGCTTCATTTATGCAATATCGTCTCTAATTTGTTCAGATGTTTTCGTTACTGGATTCGATGTTTGAGTACATATATAATTAATTGTAGCAAGTATAAAATATGAGGTTCATTCTTTTTATGATAAATTAATTTGTGGAAAATAAGGTTATTTTATCATCTGCTCCCTAATATGCCCGTTCATATTGTATTCGTCGATACTACATCGAATCGATGTTGTAGAAACGATGTCGCTTTGAGAGAAATCGACACCGAATCGACTCGGCTATCTTCTGGGAAGAAGCATCGTATCATCGACGGCGAAAAAACCTTGAATCGATGTCGAATTGATAATTTGTAAAACTGTAAATAACGAATAGACGCATTGATTCGTTATTATTTTCGCGACGTCTTGTCGATGCTTTTTCCTAGAAGATAGCCGAGTCGATTCGGTTTCGATTCCCTCTCGAATCGGCATCAATTCGAGGCTCGGACTTGTTCTGTACGGGTCGTTTTTTGAAAAGTCAATATTTTATACGAACAACAATGAAGCTTGTAATCCTCTAGTAATTTGACTTAAAAATATGACAATAAGTGAAATTAATGTATGATCATATAATATTTCATATCTAAGACATGTCGTATTTTTTTTCTTTCCCACTCTACTTTTTTTTTGAATCCTCTACATGCGCACTGAAAGTAACCGTAATAAGGCTTAAGAAACTTGACCATGTTAATAAAATTTTCAAAAGTGCAAAAATGATCCTTCAGGTGAATGTGTAAAACTTTAGCGATGTTTGGGACACTTCTTTATTTCACTATTTTTTAGCGAAAAACAGGGACGTATTATGAAAAACGGTACCACATGACCAAATAAGGTACAATACACATGTAAAGGTGACGAAATTGAATAATGCTTGGAAAGTTTGATGATTTAGATGTAGATTGTAAAAGGGAGAAGATTAATTTCATGCTTCTTGAGCATGTTTTCTTTATTTTTTTTCAACGAAGGACCACAAATGACTTGTAACCTACTTTTTTAATTTTTTCAATGTCTTCAGTAAATTGAAATATCTATGATATAAATGTCTCTCGATATACATATACATATATTCTTGAATCAACTTTTAAAAATTGTTATGCAATAGTACATTGCAATTCGCCTAAAAAAATTTATCTTTCAAGGCATTATTTTTTCATTTTATATCATTTTATTTGTATTCCATTTTTACTATTCCTATTCCTATTCCTATTTCCTATTCCTATTTGTTTCCAGATCAAGCACTCTTTCGCTGTAGGAAACTCGAGTATTTCAGAACATGAAGAACCATTATTGTTATCAGTGATGGGAGAATCGTCAAAAAGTCATGAAGGACATGGAAACACTACTTTAGATTTGTCGGATTCTAGAGAAGAAAGAAGAACCTGCATTCTATGCTGCTGTGAAACCAAGAAAGTGAATGGAAGAAAAGTACTTTTAACGAAGACCAGCAATGTCAACACGATCAACTCTATTAAAGAGATTGCTGTAACGTTGAATAATCATGAGTTACTTCAAAAATTAGAGAATGACGAAACACTTGCCTATCATTGAAACTGCTTCAGTTCATTTCAAATGAAAAAAAAAAATATGTCTGGAAGTCGCGTTATTACAAATTATTATTCTGAGAACCGCAAGTTTCATCAAGAAGCGTTTGCAAGTCTTTCGGAAATTATCTGTAACGACATAATAGAAGGCGGAAAAGTTGTTTTCTTGAACGACTTACTGAGTAAATACATTGCTCTCTTGTTAGAATTTGGCGGAAACGATGTCAATTCTGAAGACATTATGAAATATCGCTGTGAAAAATTGGAACAGAAAATCATGAGCATTTTTCGGGAGGAAATAACAATCGAAATGTCGAATGGTCCACGTAACAAAAAGATAGTTTACAAGCGCGACCTAGACATTACTAAGCTGGCTTATAAGACCCTTATTTCGGAAAAGAAAGAGAAGCACAATATCCAAGATGTTGCTTATGAATTAAGAAATTCAGTCAAGTCTATCTCTTGTAGAAAACTGCCTGACAAAGTAACCGTTGACGACGTCATTTCAGGCGAATGTGACATTCCCGATAAACTTTTACAGTTTATGCATGACCTTATTCAAGGTCCTGACATCCAACGCAAAAATTCTGACGTTGATGACACGAAAATTAAATCTCTATGCAGCGATATTGTGTACATCATTTCGAAGGGTCGCGTGAAGCCAGCAAAACATTTAAAGCTGGGGTTAGCAGTAAAGTCACTGACAGGTTCGCGAAAGGTTCTGACAATTTTGAACAGGTCTGGTCATAGCATTGGCTACAATTTAGCAGAGGAAATCGAAACTGAATTGACGTATGCAGCCTATTATGAGGACTCGAAAGTACCACCGGGAATTGATGCAGTTGATGGTCTGAGTACTCATTTAGCTTTTGACAATTTCGATCGCTTTGTAAATACTCAAGATGGTAAAGATACCTTACACGATACGGTTGGAATAATTTACCAATTTTCTGCTCCCAAAACCGACGCTCCTATCGCACTTGAAGCAAATAAATCTGCCCCATTATTTTATTCCGAAACCCGCGTACCTAGAAAACGACGAAAGTTCAATGAGTTGCCCTGTGATATTGCGCCTTATTATCGGAAAACGCCGAAAGCAGTGTCACTTATTTCTTTCGATGAAATTCTTTCTTTCATACCCGAGTGTAATCCAGCAAATGAGAGTGCATCCACACAGGACATGCTTTGGGCCATGAAATATTCTGAGTGTGATGAAACGCCAATGTGATTAGGTCATAACTGTCGCAGTTTTGTTGATAGCAGCGAGATTCAGAAAGTAGAATACATGCCCCCCATCAATTTATCACCAACATCAGATGCAGTTGTCTACGAAACTTTAAAAATCGCAATCAGTGTCGCTGAAGAATGTGAGCAAAACAAAATAATCGTCTCTTATGACCTGGCCATCGCAAAGAAAGCAATGCTGATTCAAATTAACGAATCACCCATGTTTGACAGAGTTTTTGTACATTTAGGAGGATTTCATTTGCAGATGGCCTATTTTAAGATTTTGGGCAAATTCATTGACGGTTGCGGTATCGTCAACATTTTGACAGAGGCCGAAGTTCTTGCAGAAGGCTCAGTGAATGGTTTTATAGAAAGCAAGCATTTCAATAGATGCAAGAGAATCCATCCTATTCTTGCTGTGGCATTGCAAACCCTTCATTTCGAGAAATTCAAAAAGGAGAACAATATAGATCCCGAAACAATTGTTGATTTGCTTTCAAGTGCTCATAATGCATCTGGTATGAACGACATTCATCAAATCACTCCGGCACTCAGAAAAATTCTTGAGGATTACAAGTTTTTTCTTGACCTTACTTTGACTGGCTTTCACGGAAAAACATCCCAGTTTTACATGCGGTATGTGGAATTCGTCAATACTTTTCACCGATTGTCGAGAAGCATTCGAACAAGTGATTTTCGACTGTACGTACATTCCATATTCACTATGGCTGATTTATTCTTTGCTTTGAATCAACCGAATTATGCAAGATGGTCAATTCTGTATCTCTGTAATTTACTAAAGTTGAAATTGGAAAATTCGCCACTTCTGCAAGAATTCGATCGAGGTGCATTTGGTGTCAAACGAACGCAAAATAGTTTTGCTCGTGCACCCGTTGGCTTGACCTTAGAACAGACGATCAATGCCGACGCAGCTAATTCTTTAACAGGGTTGAGTCAATTCACGAACTCTATTTCCGCTAGACAACGTTGGGCTTTGAGTCATAGTTTGAGAACAAAAATAACCGCGTCTGTTATGGAAGAGGTTGGTATCTCCCGAAAAGATGACATTTCCCACTCATTGCAGAAAAGTCGCATTCAGAAAGATAGAGAATCATTTAAAAGACTTGTTGTGACTATTAAAGAAAATTTGAATCCATTCGACGACGAGCTTGAAGAAATTGAATTGTTTAATGTGTCTACGGGAAAAGCTGCTTCTGTGGATGTGACTGATTTTCTTCTGAATGTGAAATCAATGGGGTACAAGCAAAAAGTTTGTTTCAAAGATGAATGCGTCTCAGATCCGAAAAGATTTTTAAACCACTGAAAAGAAACAAAATGCTAAATTTTGCATCAGACTGCTTGAAGAGAAAGGTAAAAAGCAATGACGGCTCTAAGAATATACTCTTAAAAATGGAGCGAGACATTTTTGGAAGGCTTCTAGCAATTTCGTTGAAGAAGCAAATTAATTTGGAGTATTGCTTATCTTTCCCATTAGCGCCCGCACCTCCGTCGCTTTTCCAATTTTCGGGAGAAATGTTCAAAACCGAAAAAGCACAGTTAGCAAACATTTTACGATCAAATGTTAAGCCTTCTACTCCCAATCGCCCTGACATCGAAATTGTTGACGTTTTCTATTTTTTACATCTTTTGGGTCCGTCTTTGCCGCAGTCATTTGATAATCTGTCCAAATTTATCTTGCAAAAACTCTGCTCAACAAAAACGAAAGAAATTCACTTGGTATTTGATAGATACCTCACAACATCCATCAAAGATTGGGAAAGAAAAAGTAGGAAAGAAATTGACATTCCATACGCTATTCATGGCCAGAAGCAAATCAGACCAAATGATTTTTATAAATCCTTAAAAAACTACAAATTTAAAGAAGCGTTGGTCAAATTTTTGTCTGGCCATTGGGAAAATGATTATCTTGTTCCAATTTTTCAAGACAAAAAAGTTTTTATGACACTCAACGAAAAATGTTTCTCGTACGTTGTTCAAGATCGTTTTGTAAAGAAGCATGAAGAGAACAACTTAGAATGTTTCCACGAGGAAGCTGACACACGCATGATTTTTCACATCGCTCATTGTAAGCCGGAATCGAAAATTCTTGTAAAAGCTTCTGATACTGATGTATTAGTTATTTTACTTGGAAACATGCACAAATTCGAACATTACGAGATTTGGCTTGCTGGTAATACATCAAAACAGAACGAGATCAATTGTTTCAATTGCTCAGAAATCGCGGAAAATCTCGGCCCAATTTTATGTCGCGCTTTACCTGCCTTTCATGCCTTTACCGGCTGTGATTATACTGCAGCATTTTTCCGCAAAGGGAAAAGTAGACCCTATCAAATATTCAAAAAAGCTGCTCATTTTCAAATAGTTTTTTCGGATCTTACTGACGCTCGCGACATTTTTAACGATGAGAAAATGAATGTTGTTCAACAATTTACTTCACTGATGTATGGAATTAAAAAATGCGCAAGCGTTAACAGTGCAAGGTTTCAGCTATTTCAAAAAACATACTGTAACGCCAAAATACCCCCTTGTTGGGAATCTTTGAAACAGAAAGTATTGCGAACCATTTTTGTTAATTGTATGTGGCAAAATGCTACAAATGCAACGTGCGCTTTATGGAATCCGACGGAATGTGGCTGGTTTTTAGATTCATTTTTGAAACCAACGTTGTTTGAAGGGCAAGCTGTCCCTTTAAACGTAGAAGATATTCAAGCAGTAGATAAAGAAAGCGAAGAATTAATAGACGAAAATGATATAGACGAGAATGATGTCGCCAGCTCAGATTCCGAATTCGAATAGAAGTAAGAATGTAATATTTCATGTGTTAGTGATAAGAAAAAAGATGATCGTGAAATAAAACAAATGAAATTACAAAAGAATTGTCAATTTTCTTTATTTCCCTAAAATTTGCACCTGAAAAGAAATATTAGATCTACTCTCTACACCTGGAACATCGAATTTTACTATGGAATAGTAAAATTTCACTATTTCAATTAAAAGAGAGTTGGTCAATATGAAATAGTGAAAGTTACTATTTTAAATAGTGGATTTCACTCATTCCAATAATGACCATTTCAATATAACTATTTTACTATTTCAATAGTGAAATTATTTTTCGTCATTCCGGCATTTTTATTGGACTTTTTCTCAATCTCATGATGAAAAGCACTCGTCTCGGACCTCAAACTTCGGCTTCACCAAAAGTTGCATTTAAACTTGGCAAATAATGTACTATTTACTGATCAAGATAGTACTTACGTGTAGAGTGTTTGACTAGAGGTTTTTGAAATTTGGTAAAAACGTTCCTTCAATGTCGAACATCCCGTGAGCATTATTTTAGAATTTTTGATTGTCCCATTTTTGAATAATCAATCGTAAAAATTGCGAATTAACATAAGCAATTATCAAATTATTAGTATTTTACTATTTTAGTAAATTACCAAAATACTAAATTACATTATTTTAGAATTTCTGATTGGCCCATTTTTGAGTAACAAATGGTCAAAGTTGCGAATTGGCTCAGGCAATTACTAAAGAGAGACACGATGAAAGGTATCTGAAATTCTAGGTTAGAGACCTTCCAACGTGCCTCTTTTTCTCTCTTTAGTAATTGTCTATGCCAATTCGCAACTTTGACGATTTATTACTCAAAAATGGGAAAATCAAAAATTTTTAAATAATGCTCCCGGGATGTTCATTCCTTTATATCGCGCGCGCAAAATGAAAAGTTTTCGCGTAGGGTTGTCTCAATTTGGACCCGGAATTACGCAGACAACCCTATATTTTCTCGAAGCGCATATCGTAAGCTGTCGATTCAAGTATTTATTATTCTATTAAACAGTCGGTGAAGTTGAACGCCAAAAAATCTGTATAAATGTTTAAACAACCCATGTTTAGACCCACCTGGGGGTTGACAACCCTACAATTTTTCGCTTGTCTAGTCGTCAACTTTCAATTGTTACTATGTTTATCTTATTAATCTTATTTGTAGTTAACTCCCATAATTAGGATTTTCAATAAATAATTATTAACATAAGGACCCGGCTATGCCTAGACAACCTAGCCATTTCATGTTAGGACGTATATAATGCACTAGTTTCGACGCGTTTTGTTCTATTAACATTTCGGTGAAGGTACTTTGCAGTGGGATCTCGGACTATAAGGACAATTTCAACAATGTTAACTAGTCGCCACGACCAGGTATTCAGAATATGGCTACCATGGCTACAAATCATGTTACTGTAGCCATGGGTCAAGTAGTGACAACAAGTCTCCCTCGAAACAGTCACTTTTTTATTTCCAACTACATTATTCCTAGTCATTATGACCAGATGCTATTTTTCTCTGTGTGCGATCATGTTTATGTTTTTATGCATTACATATAGAAAGCTGTATGCAAACATTGTTCCAAAAATAAGATGCGTTCAAGTCGTGGAGAATCTTTTTTCTAGAAAATAAAACCCTCATTAATTAAAATCCTATATTTTTTAAAAAATTGGTCTTCAGCGATGAGAAAAACTGTTCAATAATATTGTGATCCTTGTACGCATAATTAAATATTTTCCCTCGAATCCTATTTTGCTGAAAGGCAACTGCAGTACCTTATGTGGTAATTAATTTTCATAGCGCCTCCTTTGAAAATCCGATTTTCGGTACCTGAAGAGCGGATTGAAACTATGATTTTCAACCCTAGGGTTAAAAGTCGCTGTTTCAACCCGCTCCACAGTTACAGCCAATCAGATTCTCAAAATAGTTGCTATGAAAAATAGTATACATTACTCGAAACAAAACACAGCGAAAGCATTTCATGTGATTGCAGCCCTCGTTTCACTCGGTCAGAGCAAACTTCACACTAATGCAATCGCTCTGTTTCGCCCCTTGTAATAATATACTATTGGGCCACAGTGAAATAATTTTTTCATAGCGCCTCCTTTGAAAATCCGATTTTCGGTACCTGAAGAGCGGATTGAAACTATGATTTTCAACCCTAGGGTTGAAAGTCGCTGTTTCAACCCGCTCCACAGTTACAGCCAATCAGATTCTCAAAAGAGTTGCTATGAAAAATAGTATACATTACTCGAAACAAAACACAGCGAAAGCATTTCGTGTGATTGCAGCCCTCGTTTCACTCGGTCAGAGCAAACTTCACACTCATGCAATCGCTCTGTTTCGCCCCTTGTAATAATATACTATTGGGCCACAGTGAAATAATTTTTTCATAGCGCCTCCTTTGAAAATCCGATTTTCGGTACCTGTAGAGCGGGTTGAAACTACGATTTTCAACCCTAGGGTTGAAAGTCGCTATTTCAACCCGATCCACAGTTACAGCCAATCAGATTCTCAAAAGAGTTGCTATGAAAAATAGTATACATTACTCGAAACAAAACACAGCGAAAGCATTTCGTGTGATTGCAGCCCTCGTTTCACTCGGTCAGAGCAAACTTCACACTCATGCAATCGCTCTGTTTAGCCCTTTGTAATGTAATATACTATTAAAATATTTTTCTCTGCAGGAGGACAGCGATTACCTGAAGCGTGTTAATAATTCAGATCGATTAATGAAAATGGACTTGAAAAAATCAGCCAAGATGTGGAAAGAGTGAAAAATATTATAAACAATCACGTGGCTGTCTGATACCTGAGTCGTGAGGATTTTCCTCTAGTGAAAGAGGGGCTGAATAGAGAAACTGGATCAGTAAAAAAATTATCCTCTCAATCCTAAAGGAAAAGGACTACCGTATTGACTGACATTGGAGAGTATTGAGATGCCTTTGATCTTAAGACGTATGTTGTACCTCAGGCAGCAGCTAACATCATTACGATGTCCAAAGAAATATTCCCATATAAAGAAGAATCATGCTTAGCGGTAGTGGAACCCAAGCTTGAAGTAAGCATTAAGATTTATTATTTTATGACTATAAATCTAATCGTGGCACTGTATAAATAGTATAAATAAGAATAATTATTAGGAAAAAGTTAATTTTAAAATTACATCATTTATAATGCAAATTAAATTGAATGGATTGAGTTAAAGTAAAATAATTGAAATAATTTTTCTACGTCACAATAGTCTTTTTTATATATTGTTTAGACTCTTTAAATATTTGTGACGCACCATGAAGAAAAAGGGATAAGGCTGCAAAAATCTATATCGAGATTACACTGGTCAACAAAAGTGACTTATGTGCTCATGGGATGAGATGTCATTTTTAGAGTAGTTTTTTGTGCTGAATCCGAATCTGGCCTCAATTTTTTCCCAGAACATCAGGTTTTTGAGATTTTTCTAATCAAATTTTTGATTGTGAAATCACAAATCAAGAGATAAAATGTTATAGAAATTTTTTTTCATGAAAAGCAATATATGATTTCGATGCATTTTTCAATGCAGAATCCAGCAACTTGTATGGTTGCCGAGATAATTTAGAAAAACTAAAAAAACACGCAACAAAAGTAGCTTTACAAAAAAGGTACATATTCAACTGTAAACCATTTATTTTCCAGTCTACTAGATGCCATTCTCTTCGTTTTTTGATGCTAAATAAATGTAAAAGAAATGTAGAGTCCAGGCTATCACTGTTCAAAAGATACTTGGCAGAGAAGTTGTCTCTTCCTATATATGGTGTATTCCATGCTAAATCGGACGGGTTCAGGACTCCATGTTTCCGATTTACATGAAATTTGAAGGATTGATAGACTAACATAAATAATGAATAAACCCAAAATTTGAGATTTTTTTTATGGATTATTTAAAAAGTTATGAGATAAAAAAAAAAATGTTTTTGGTCTTTTTCAATTATTTAAAAACTGAAACGAGGAAAAATTCTGAAAAAAATTACACAAACATATTATTAGATGGCCGATGTAGTAGCATTTTTCGGAAAATTTTTTACTCCAAGTGATGCGCGTGGAATCACGATCTTTGATCGACGGCGTCGAGCGCACCTTTCACTAATGCTGTATTACTGTCTACTCTTTCGAGAACGTTATTATCAAAAAGTGATGGGAAGTGATTATTTATTGTTTTTATATGTGTGGTTTACACACCATATATTGCTATATTTCTATCATATATTGCTTTACATAAAAAGAAATTGTTCACAACATTATATCTCATGATTTACGATTTTTCAAAAAAAAAATTGAATCGAAAAATTTCAAAAACCTGATGTTCTGGGAAAAATTGAGGCAAGATTCGGATTTAGTACAAAAAACTACTCTAAAAATGACATATCTCATCCCATGAGAACATAGATCACTTTTGTTGACCAGTGTTATTGTTCTTTTCAATATCTTAAGAGTTGCGTCACCTGATGGTAAAATCCGCAAAATTCTACTATGTATACTTTTTTTACAGTTTAACCAAAAAGTTAGCCAAAAATAGGCTCTTTGAGGCGAGCTTCGAATTTCACCGCTTCTCCTGAAAAATCCTGCTTTGCAGCTTGAGCCCCTTTTCTTCGTGGCCCATCACATTCATATTATTTTATACTTAATCCTTTCAGTCATATATTTTTCCTTACAGAGCCAGAAATTTTTCTAATTCGTTTTCTGAAGCTATTTATGGTCGCTGAATTTAAATCTGAGGTCGAAATTTTGAATTTCGAAACAGTCAGAATACGATATAAGAGTTCGCGAAATTTTACATCCACCATCTCAGTATTTGAAATTTATAAATTTTTGGCCTCAGATTCGAATTCAGTGAACCAAATAACACTTAAAGCTACATTTTTGGGAATATACAATATTTGACTCGGCTCATGCCTAACATTGGTGGTCCTAGGGAAGCTAAGAGAAGGCTGGTGGCGAGCGTGGTAAATTCGAAGCTGCTTTATGCAGCACCGATCTGGACAAGTGCCCTTAACAACCATGCTATCCTGAAGAAGCTGTTCTCGGCACAGAGAGGTGTGGTGATGAGAATTGTCTCAGCATACCGAACTGTGTCGACGAGTGATGTGCTGGTCCTGGCCGACCTGCAGGAAATCGCTCGCGCGAAGGAGGCCATCCGCAAGGATTGAAGGCGCAGACTCGTCGAGAAATGGCAGACGAGATGGCATGGTGACCAAACCGGAAGATGGACACACCGTCTGATCCCGGAGCTCGCCACCTGGCTGGATAGAAGGCACGGTCAAGTCGGCTTTTACCTGGCGCAAGCGCTTTCGGGCCATGGTTGTTTTAATGCGTACCTGAAGCGCTTCAAGAAAAGAGACGATGAGTCGTGCCGCTACTGCGGTTCCCTTGTGGATAATGCAGAGCACGCACTCTTCGTCTGCGCAAAGTGGGGCGCGGCAAGGGAGGCCCTCGGTCAGGCAGTGGGTGCCGAGCTCACTCCTGACACGATGGTCTCTCTCATGCTCCAGTCTGAACAGATTTGGATGTTTATCGAGTCATTTGTCACCCTGGTGATGAAGACGAGGGAGCTTGATGAGCGTGCAGAGCGCGGAAACAATGGGGGCCAGTAGAAATCGCATCAGGGCCTACACCCGCGGTCCTGCGTCTTGGGCGGACTTGGCTGTTCGCGTCGACCGGGGGAGGAATCTTCTTATTCCTTTCCTGGAACGGACGACGGAAGAGTCGTACGCGACTTTAAGCTGGAACCAACTGCCCGCGAAGTTTAAAGCCGAAAGGCAGTTCCACGGGCGGTGTATTGGTTCGTGAGAGGGGGTTTTTTTGGTTTTAAAAGGTATGCCTAGACCCGTCCTAGGAGAGTCCTGTACAACGTCTATAAAAGATTTCGCCATTTTTCCTCCTCACCAAAAAAAAAAAAAAAAAAAAAAAAAAAAAATATATATATATTGTATCTGCTCTGGTCCCTTAGGTTCTACTTTCATTCCTTAGATCCTACTTTTATTTCTTACGTTCGCTGAACAGCTGTAACAATATGGGTTACATTTTCCCAATGTACTTCGCTGGTACGCAGCCGGCGTTTCTGAAATGGCTAGTATTCATGTACGCGATTTCAAATTCCACACCAATTAAATACTTTATTCATACATATTATTGATATAACATCTTCGTAGTCCACCAAGTCGTAAATGATCACCCTCAATCCGCTCCACCGACACTCGAAACACTTCTTTAGGATGTATTTTGCAAAAAATATCGTATGTATACTACTTATGACACAAGAACCCTACGTAGCACTTTTTCGGACGAGTGTGAAATTGCAGAACAAGTCTAAGCGTAGCCAAGACGCCGACGTCATGCGAATTTATTGGGTCATTAAGTATGAACTTGGAAGTTTCTTACGTACGAATTTTGACATTTAATATCTTGATATTTTACATTGGCATTTGTTTTTGTTTTGTACATTGTGAAGCTACACTATTATTCTTACGACTACGCTTTGAAATTTACAATTATCTTTTGAATAGCATTTTGTGGAAAATATTGTGTGGAACCATGGATAAGTCGAAAATTTGTGTGATCTTTAAATATGAGGTTCGTTGTGGAACCAACATATTAGAGGCAGCTCGTAAAATTAATATTGTGCTTCTATCCCAACCAATTTAGATCATTTGCGTCAAATTAAGGGGGGTTTGTACTTTGTTCGGCCGAAAAAACGTGCTTTTTTTAGAAATTTTTTTTGGCGAACGTATTTAAGATAAACACTTGAAATTGTACACTATCAGTTGTAGGTACAAGTTTATTGTACAACTACAAAAAGTTTTCAGTAGAAATATGCTTATATATTATATATATTATATATTATATATACTTAACAAAGTTTCTTTGCTTTCGCGGCATAAAAGATATGCTTTTCTGCATCGTATCGTTAGTTGTGATAAAAACATTTTAAAAATGGATCCTTCATGGTAATTGTAAGCGTTCCGAAAACTGGTCAGATAAGGATGAAGCACCAATATACGGCCCAAAACCAAACATTCATCAAAAGAAGCTCATGGTTACTGCTTGGTGGAGCAGCCACGGTTTAATTCATGAGCTGAAGGACGTCTTTCCATCCCTCAGCCCCTGGAGAAGTGTGTGATGGCGCATCTGGCGCCGTCAACTTCACACCTGCTTTATTTTGTAGGGAATTCATATTTTGTACCGTCGTGTCTTGAAACGGTCTATCCATCATGGGAGCCCTACCGCAGTAGGGCTACTATCCCCGCCTGTATAGATCCCTAGTTATGTGCGCCGAAACCGAGAAGCGCCTTATCGGATGGTCGATCCTATCGACACAGTAAATGAAGCTAGTAAAAAGGTTACGGGTTAGGCCCGCGCCATAATGATGCTAAAGGTTTAACGTCACCTCTATCGACCGAGCGGTGCCGGGTCCGCCCCGACACCTGACCCGGACTTCAGGCTAGAGGGTGTGCGATTTATCCTACTCAGCGACGGATACAAGGAAATACTGACCAGGTAACCGTTCATTCCTGCGCCCGGGCGTCCATGAATTCATCCCCGAAATTGGCTCCAGACAGTAGAAACGTGAGCGGTTTTTCCGCTTTAACATGTGGTTTTACTGGATCTTTGCTTTTCGCGGCCGAACACCGGACGGACCCATATTACTTCCAGAGAAGTAAGGTACTGACATCGCGTCCTACCTTGGTCGGGAGGCTACTACTCCTCCCTTGGCTAGTCTATCGGGAATATCCACCAGGCGCCGGCCGCAGCCCATTCACTCAGCAGTGCATTCATTCCCGTATGTGTGGGTGTCGGTATCGTGCATGTGGTTGTGATGTGACCGCGAGAGGTTACGAGGGATATTCAGCGTCACCGCCGCATGCGCATTTGGGGCGATACCCCGATTAAGGGGCCCCCCGCATTCACACAGGTTCCCCTCATGCGGCAGAGTTATTTCGGCTACTACCGTTGGTGGGCTGCAGGACGCGTCTGCTCCGTGCATGGCCTCACGCATTCCTCTGGGTGAGACGCTGCCCTCCCGCGAGACACCCTCTCCGGTGTTGGGTGTGTTGCGTTCAGTGTCGCTGTAAGTATGTAGTGTCATGTTGCTGTCTGTGTGTCCCCTCCTCCTTTCTCATCAAGGCTTGGGACCGGCAATGGCGGCGTTAACGTTCAGAATGTTGCAGAAAGCCTACGGTGCTTTGACCATGTCGCAGAAAAATGTTCATAAGTGGTACAAAGACTTCAAAGAAGGCAGAGAAAGTGTTGATGACTTGGAACGCCCCGGACGACCATCAGCATCAACTGACGAGAAACACGTCAATCAAGTCAAAGAATTAGTGCACAAAAATCGTCGATTGGCAAGTAGAGACCTTGCATGGCACTATTGGCATTTCAAGAGAATCACTTAACAGCGCTTCAAAAGATATTTTGGGCTGACAACTTGTCGTTTTTGCATCACGATAATGCGCCATCTCACACTGCACTCGTTCTTCGTGACCATTTCGTCAAAAATTCAACGCATATCTTTTCACAACCACCATATTCGCCTGATTTGGCTCCGTGTGACTTCAGGCTATTCCCTAAACACAAAATACCACTCCGAGGACACGGTTTTGACACCATTGAAGAGATACAAGCCGAATCGAAGAAGGCTTTGAAGGCAATTCCGGAAATCAAATTTAACAAGTGTTTTGACGATTGGAAAAAACGTTGTCATAAGTGCATTATATCGGGAGAGGATTACTTTGAAAAGGATGAAATTGATTTGGATAGATAAATAAAGATTTTTAATTTTATAACAAAATTCACCTTAGTTTTTGCAAGGCGGGTAGGGTAAGACATCCCATTTATTTTATCGCCTTCAAAGTGGAACCCTCCCGAAATAATAAAATTATGCCAACGAATAATCCATTCATCAAAACATTTTTTAAACGCATTTTCCGGAATAGATTTCGGTTCTCGACGCGATTTCTCTTTTCTGCCTTCTATCGACTGAAAACGGGTGCCTTGAAGTGGTAATTTGAGTTTTGGAAAGAGAAAAAGGTTGGCCGGAGCCATATTAGGTGAATACAGTGGTTGTACGATGATATTCGTTGAGACTTTGGCCTTTATGCGATTGAGTTTTTGAAGAAAATTTAGTTCTTCCAGAACTAGTCGAGCACCAACGCGTTTCATGCCCAAAAAATCGTTTGAAATGGTATGAATTGATTCGTGAGACACTGAAAGTTCAGCGGCTATTTCTCTTAAACTTAAATGATGATTTTCAGTGACCACTTCCTTCACTTTAAGGACGTTAAGTTCAGTTGAAGACGTTGATTTCCAACCAGAGCGAGGCAAATCTTCCACCACATCTCGACCGCTTTTGAATTCACTGTACCACTCATATGCACGTGTATTTGATGAAGGCGATTCACCGTAAGCCTTCTGTAAAGTTTTCAGCGATTCTGCACACGAAATTCCATTTGCAATGCAAAATTTGAGACAAATTCTTTGTTCAATATTCTTATCCATTGGAAAAATCACGAAACATATTTGAGATAAACTGACAACAACGAGCACTGTGAATAAACTAAATGACAGATTGCTCTCGAACTCCTTATCAGTATAGGAGACAGTGGTGCGTACTTAGCATCAAAAAGGTTTCTGACAATCTTTTTAAGTGGGTAATAGTAGTAAAAAAACAGTCACTCAGAGCCAAAGAGAAGGGGATTAATTTTTTCCAATAATCCTTTATTAAAAAACCAAGATCACCAAGATCACCAAGCTTTCGACCTTTACATTAGGTCCTCTTCAGGGCACAATAATTTCTAATACAAAATGGATTATTTAATTAACTTGAAATTTATAGAAAAATAAAAAAAAATTTTTTAAAAAATAAGAAAAGGAGTAAATAAAACTTACAATAATGAAGTCGCAGTAGTATAAGCCATCCAAGACAGATTTAGTCATAAAATTCATGTATAGAAAGACGAAAGTCGAGAATTCACTGCTTGTATCTAGTGTAGTTAAAAGGCAAATGGTATGATGAAGAGTGGTTACAAGTAAGAATCAGCTGAGAAGGTAGAGAAGAGTAGGGTAAATAGTATAATAATAATAAGTGTAAAAGAAAACAAGGAATCAAAATTTAAATGTATTTTAAGATTTTATCATAAATAGAATTTAAACGAATCGTGTCGTTTTGCTTGTTAATGCAATTTTTGTTGGATTTGATGTGTAGCATTTCCGCTATGTTTCTTTTAAAATAATTCGATTCTTTGTTCAAGATCTTAAAATCCTTCCACCCAAAATCATGACCTGAGTTAATTCTGTGGTCGGTTATGACCGAATTAGTGGCAGAGACCAATCGAATGTTATTTTCATGTTCTTTAATTCGTGTGTTGATTCGTCTCTTGGTCTCACCCACGTAAACTGCATCACAGCCGCCGCAATTAAGTTGGTAAACAACACCCTTAATATTTTCTTTTGGGAGTATGTCTTTGCCTCTTTTTTATGATTCGTGAGTTTAATTTATTATTCATTTTCTAAACTGTTTTTATTCCTGCCTTATGTAATATTTTTCCTAAATTCTGTGATAGTTTGTCAACAAAGGGGAGAGAAATGCGGTGTTCGACTTTATTTTCGTTACAATTGTTACTGGGTTTATTATTCAAGTAAAGTTAACCGTTTATGAATATGTTTGTTAATAAATTTCAAAGGATAATTGTTTTTCAAAAAGAGATTGAGAATTTTATTAATATTCGTATCTAGAAATTCTTTATCAGAAATGTAAAACGCTTTATCAGTCAAACAAATTATAGAAGCGATTTTTTGTGATAAAGGATGATGAGAAGCAAAATCAATAAATCGTCCCGATGCGGTTGGTTTAATAAACCAATCAAATTTAAAGGAAGTGTTAGATCTAATTATTGTTGTCTCCAAAAAATTTATGCAACCATTGTTCTCCATTTCATGAGTAAATTTTAATCTCGGATGGAAGGCATTAAAAACCCTAATAATGTCGTCAATCTTGTTTATAGGGACCAAAGCAAGAATGTCATCAACATAACGAAAAAACACGGGAATATCAAATTTAATATTATTTAAGCAATGGGTTTCTAAATCTTGCATAACAATGTCAGCTAAAATAGGAGAGATAGGGGAACCCATAGGGGTACCATAAACTTGTTCATAAATTTTGTTATTAAAGGTAAAATACGTGGAATTTAAAAGAAATTTGACACAAGCAATGAATTCAGTTTCTGGAATATTAGTGTTTACAACTTGATGGAAACGTCTTTTTAAACCTTCTATAACAAGCTCGTGTGGCACATTTGTGAAGAGCGAGGAAACATCAAGAGAAATCAAAACGTAATTAGTAGGAATAAAAATCTTTAACAACCTGTTTTTAAGGTCAACACTATCCTTAACATAACTAAACGGTTTAGTGAGAGATTTAGAAAGAATATTAGAAATGCTACACATCAAATCCAACAAAAATCGCATTAACAAGCAAAACGACACGATTCGTTTAAATTCTATTTATGATAAAATCTTAAAATACATTTAAATTTTGATTCCTTGTTTTCTTTTATACTTATTATTATTATACTATTTACCCTACTCTCCTCTACCTTCTCAGCTGATTCTTACTTGTAACCACTCTTCATCATACCATTTGCCTTTTAAATACACTAGATACAAGCAGTGAATTCTCGACTTTCGTCTTTCTATACATGAATTTTATGACTAAATCTGTCTTGGATGGCTTATACTACTGCGACTTCATTATTGTAAGTTTTATTTACTCCTTTTCTTATTTTTAAAAAATTTTTTTTTTATTTTTCTATAAATTTCAAGTTAATTAAATAATCCATTTTGTATTAGAAATTATTGTGCCCTGAAGAGGACCTAATGTAAAGGTCGAAAGCTTGGTGATCTTGGTGATCTTGGTTTTTTAATAAAGGATTATTGGAAAAAATTAATCCCCTTCTCTTTGGCTCTGAGTGACTGTTTTTTACTACTATTATACACTTAAAACGGAGCATCTCATTCTTTTTAAGTGTGCTTTTTGAATGATCAATTCCTAGTAATTTTTTGACAGAATGTACACTACACCGAGCTGGTCGCACCCAATGCAGAGAATAACCTTGGCACCATGAATTTTCGGCCTGGCCGTCAACGTAGAGGCATGTTCAGTCATTCTCCATGATTTTCTTCGCTTGGGATTATCAGAGAGAACCCATTTTTCGTCGCCGGTCACAACGCGAAGTGAAAAGCCCTTCCGATTCTGCCATCAAAATCATTGCTATTGAAGCCCTGAAACCACTCACGAAACGTTCTTCTTCTAAGAGCAGCCTCCCGTAAGTATTTCAGAGCATTCGATGAGCCTCTGCCACAATTTTCTACAAATGAAAGCAGAAAATTCTATTTGTTTTAGTCAAAGAAATAATTTTCTTCAAATTAAGCAACAAAAGAAAACATTTCTTGAAAAAACCTTTTTGTCAGATAATTTTTTTGGCATATCAAAAAAATTTGCTGGGGCAGCAAACTTCACGCTTGATACAATGGCTCTTTTGCCTGTATAGCACACGATGGAACTGATATGATATGATATGATACTGATACGACTGAACATAGTAATGGATCGATAGCAATCAAAGAAATGATCGATATATATCTGCAATCTCCATATTGTTCTGATCACGTGCCTGTAATTGTTGCCCTCTTCGTTGTAACGGAGTTACACCAGTGCTCCTTGGGGACATAGCCCTGCGACCGGAATTCGGGGGAACCCGGCCCGGCATGCCCTGCGGTCGCGTGCTGTCGCCGGTTACTGTTTTGGCTGGCCCGTGTTGTTGAGAGGAGTACCTCGTGCCGAAAGAGTGGATCCGCTGACGACCGGAATTGGTTCGTTCGAGATTTACTGTTGAGTGGAATGTTGGGTTCCCCGTGTTGTTCGTTGGATTATTGCAAGTGCAAATAAAGAGTGTTAGTGCGAATACGCACAGTTATTTAGTGCACCTATCTCGGCCACCCCTCCTTCCCATCCTTTAATGAGCAGCCTCGTTTGCAAACTAGGCGCCCAACCAAAATAACCCACGAAGTCCTTCAGCCGAGAAAGCACTTATAACAGTAAAAATTGCCAAATGATGAATAAAGTGAGTAAATGATGAAAGTGACCAAAAAATAAATAATAGGAATAGCAGACATCACGAGTGAGTAAGATAGAATAGATTAATAAAGTTAAGGTCAGGAAAAATAAAGAAAAACAAAAACATGGCCAATAAAAATGAAATAAGCGAAAATGAAAAAAAGAGACAGAGTTGACAAATAAATTGTCGAAGAGTAAATTAAGGGGTGAAGAGAGCGAAAATAGAGAAATAACGGGAAATAAAATAAGAGAGGTAGAATTATTAGAAATAAGAAATAAAGAGGTAGAATTAGGGAAAGATAGAAGAATAGAAATAGAGGTTAGAGAGAGAAAGCATACCAACAAAACGGGTACAATACCTAAAGCCACAATACGTAGCATAGAGACAATTTCAAGACCACGTGACAAAGACAAACAAAGCAAAGACACACTACAGAAACACAACGAAAACACAGAAATAATAAATAGTACCCACAAAGGCATGCTGTCTCCAAACACGAAAAACACAGTAGGTTATTGGCGGATATTAGAAGGAGAAAGCGTAGATTTAGATAGAATCAAATTGCGGGAAACAGAATTCAATTACTTAAGGAGGGAACGTAAAGTAGGAGAATGGGTAATGGAAAAATTAGAAAAAAAAGGTTAGGAATCGAAAGAATAATTAAAGAAAAGTTAGAAAGGGATAAATTAGAGCGAAACATATACAAAATAACTCAAAGGAAAGAAGGAGATAAAACATTCGAAGTAGACTCGTTTATAGAAACGAATAATTAATTTTGGAAAGGAGCAGAAATACTAATTGAAAACGAAGAACAAAAAAACAATAAGTCAAAAATTCAAGAATTAACCCTAGAAATAGAGTCATTAAAAGAGAAAATGGAACAAATCTTAAAAAGTACACGAAATAAAATTATAGAAACGCCTAACGCTCAAAACATAGTTAATCTTAAATCATAAAGCCAAATAAAAGTCAATAGTAGTAGAAAAACAAAACCTCAAGAAAGGTCAGAAAACGTAAATACAGAAGAAAACGAGCAAGAACAAAATAAGTTTAAGTTGCCAACACCGGTTCCCCAAAAATTAATAGGGAGCGAGATATTGACTATTCCAGAAAATAAACGAAACGAAGCGCAAGTCGAACTATACGATAACCAAAGTAGAGAGAATAACAATCTAAGCGATGAAAACATACAGGACAACGAATTACAAGCAATGCGAGCATCGCTCTTCCCATTCGGAATGGTCCAAACACCTTTCCAAATCATGTTGAATTGGCCAGTTAAATTCGGAAACAATACAGATGACAGCCCAACAATTTTCTGAAGTAACTTATTAAGGTTTAAAAGGAGATACAAAATCAATGAACCACTAGAAGAAGAATCAAGAAAAATAACAGCATTCACAGTACCAGGAAAAGGAATGTACCAATTGAAAAGAATGACATTCGAATTAACAAACGCTCCAGCTACATTCCAGCGCTTAATGGATAAAATAATAACACCAGACTTAAAATCCAATGTATTATGCTACCTAAATGATATAATTATAGTGACAAAAAACTTCGAAGAACATTTAAAAACTTTAGAAATAGTTCTAGACAAAATTAACCAAGCAAGATTAACGATAAATCTAGAAAAATGCGAATTTGGATGCTCGGAAGTAAAATACTTGGGATTTGTAGTAAACGAGAAAGGACTATTAATGGACGAAGACAAAATAAAACCCATATTGGAATTCCCAACACCACAAAATGTAAAACAACTGCAAAGAATTATAGGAATGACATCATGGTACTGACGATTCATACCAAAATTTTCAGAAATAATGGAACCTTTACACACACTATTAAAGAAAGGAGTAGAATGGAAATGGGACATAGAACAAGAACAGGCATTAGAGAAAATAAAAAAAACTACTAACGACAGGACCAATACTGGCATGACCTGACTTTCACCATCTATTCCAACTCGAAACCGATGCAAGCGATACGGGATTAGGAGCCGTCTCAACCCAAAACATAAATAACGAAAACCACGTAATAGCATTCGCAAGCAGAAGCCTTAACGAAGCGGAAAAAATATTCAACATCAGAAAAGGAATGCCTAGCAGTAGTGTTAGCAATATGGAAATTCATACCTTACCTAGAAGGATACACCTTTAAAGTGCTAACAGATCATATCGCTTTAAAATGGCTGCATAATTTGAAAAACCCAACAGGACGGCTAGCAAGATGGGCGGTGGAACTACTACAATACGACTACGAGATAGTATACAGAAAAGGCTCACTAAATTATGCACCAGATGCTTTATCAAAAACAAGCGAAAAGTTTAATTCAACAGCAAGTACACTAGCACTAATAAAAGAAAAGGAAAAAAACAAAACAAGCAAAGTTAAGGATGAATGGTACAAGCACAAAACACTGCAAGTTAAAAATAAACCAGCAGAAAACCAAAACTGGCGAATAACAGACGACCAACTTTATTTCTTTAGACCAGATCCGTTAAAATCAAGCTTGAACCTGGATAATAATCCCTGGAAACTAACAGTACCAAAGGAGCTAAGAGATCAGGTGTTAACAGAAAACCATGATAACAAACAAGCAGGACATTTGGGCAAGGAAAAGACATATGCAAGAATCGCGGGAAACTATTTTTGGCCAGGAATGTACTCCGAAACCTAAAAATACGTAAAAGAATGCGACACATGCCAGAGAACAAAACCAAAGGTAAACAACCAAGTAGGATTACTGGGAAAAAGAATAATCGAAGAACCATGGACAGTAGTAGCAGCAGATATAATGGGCCCACTGCCGAAGTCAAAGGCAAAAAACCAATATATACTTGCTTACGTAGACATGTTCACCAAATGGGTGGAAATAATTCCAGTAAAAAACAAAGTAGCAGCAACAATAGAAAAGGAATTCCACAAAAAAATCATATCGAAATGGGGAACACCAAGAATTTTGTTTACAGGCAACGGCAAAGAATTCGTAACGGAATCATGGTAAAATTAACGCAAAACTTCAGAATACGACATTCGAAAACGCCACGATACCACCCACAATCAAACCCGACAGAAAGATGTAACAGATCAATAAAGACAGCGATCAAAGCGTACCTTGAAAAAGACCATAGAGAATGGGATGAAAATTTGGACGACCTGCAATTCGCGCTAAATACAAGTAAACATGCGTCAACAGGTTTCACACCAGCATTCTTAAACTTCGGAAGGGAATTAGAACCAATACAGACATTAAACAAAGATTTAATAAACGCAGAGGAAATAGAACCATAGGAAATAGAATCATAGGAAATAGGTAAATGGGTAGAAAGACTAAATAGATTAAAAATAATAAAAGACGAAGTACAAAAAAATTTAGAAGTAGCTAACGAAAGACAAGCAAAATACTATAACATGAGGCGTAGACCAATTAGCTATGAAATCGGGGAACAAATACTAAGAAGCGAAAAGACATCAAATAAAGCAGATAATATAGCGAAAAAATTTAATAAAAACTTTGAAGGTCCATTTTTCATTAAAACAAAAATCTCACCAACAATTTACGAAATAAAAAACAAAAAAGGCAAGTCACTTCGCAATTGGAACGTAAAAGACATTAAAAAATATATAGAGAAAACTAAGTAAACAAGTAGAAACACACATAGAATAATAAGTTAACAAAAAACCAATACAAAACACAACAGAAATAACTATGCTGACAGATTATGGAGCAGAAACCAAAACTAAAGTGTGAGCAGTATTACCGAGAGATAACGGTCGCGGAATCCCTGAAGCACAAGTGCCCAAGGCTACTAGACCTGCTCCAGACCCCGCTAACCCCAGAAACTTTGGAGGAAGCAAAAGAGAGGAAAGAAGAATTAAGAAGAAGAGAAGCAGCAAGAAAGGGGATAGAATTGAAAAACGAATTTAGGAAGATATACAGAGAGGAAAAACTAAAATAAGAAGGACAAGAACATAAAGACAAGAAAGAGGGAAAAGTGCAACAAGAAACCCTAAAGATAATAAAAGAAACGAGAGAGAAATGGGGAATAAGGAGTTATAACGAGGAAAAGCAAGAATTAGAAGAAAAGAGAAAACAAGAAGAAGACTTTGTAAGGTGGAAAAAAGAGAAGCTACAAAGAACATACATTAATGAAATAGAAGAAGAAGACAAGAAAAGAGAACGAGAAAAAAACGAAACAGAATGGAAGAAACAAAGAGAAAAACTGAAAAGATGGGAAGAAAAACAAGAGCAGGAAAGGAGAGCCTGGAAGGAAGAAAGAGAAAGAGAGAAAGAAGAGAAAATAATGTTTCAAAAAATAAAAGATGAAAAAGAAAAGAAGGAAAGAAGAATATGGAACGAAGGAATAGAAAGAAAGAAGAGGGAACGGAGGGAGATGAAAGAACCTGAAGAAAAGGAAGAAGAATTAAGAAAAGCACTGAAAGAATTAGAAGAAGACAAGAAAGAGAAAGACACAGACAGGGATACAAAGGCAGACAGTGACAGCGACACAGAATCAGACGATTTGACCCAGACAGTAATATATAAAGGAAATAAAAACTAAAATTAAGAAAGTTATGTTTAAGAAAGTTATATCTATTTTATTGGTAAAATTATCAAAATAATAAAAGTTTTTTTTTGTATAAATAAATAAAATAAATAAATAAAATCAAGCGAATCGTTTTCTAACAGTAATATAGTAGTGTAAATTTTTAGAAATAGGTAGACTATTCGATTTCAAGTACGGTAATGGAAGGCATCGAGATGTGGGAGTGCAGGTTCTGCGAAAGAAGAATACCAAAAGAATTATATATATTCCATCACACCTTTTGCGAGAAAACACCAAACAGGGTTAGAAACTACCATACAACACCAAAAAGCACGCAAACCAAATATATGAGGGGCGGATGGATGGAAATAAGTAAAAAATTCAAGAAAATCATAGAAATTAGCGTGGAAAAGGAAACAAACCCAGTGAATAAAAACAACCAGAATAGAGAAGACACATACATTACACTAGACATCGAAACGGACCCAATCTGGCTAGAATTCGAAAAAGAGATACACAAAATAAGAAACGAATTAAGGGAATAAACCACAACCCGGTTGAGGGGAAGGGGGTGGTAACGAAGTTACACCAGTGCCCCTTGGGGACACAGCCCTGCGACCGGAATTTGGCGAACCCGGCCTGGCATGCCCTGCGGTCGCGTGCCGTCGCCGGTTACTGTTTTAGCTGGCCCGTGTTGTTGAGAGAAGTACCTCATTTTACACATGCGATTAAAGTATAGTAAACAGCCTAGGTGCGAACATAAGTGCCAAATTTGTTTCAAATTTCAACGATTTCACTGAGTACTTATGAATAAAGATAGAAACTAGTTCTAGAAACTGATTCTTCTCCAGCCAATCAATCGTCTGATCCATAATTTGTACACTGCTTTCAGTTCCAAGAAAACTTTTGTTAAATTTTCGTTGCAAATTATTACGAAATGGCGTCTGATGGCGTTGCAAGCAGGAACTTCCTATGTGATATACTAACTCTTGGAAAGGCGCATACTGAAAATTTACGATTAGTATGCGAGTATACTAAAAACTGATTATTATGTATGTATGTATGTATAGTATGTGAGCATATTGAAAAGGAGTAGGCGAATTTTTCGGTGAATTACATTTTCATTTGATATCAGAAAGTAAGGTAAATGTACTAGTCCTCGGACATGTCCGAGAGTCCGGACAAAGTCAATCGTTTCCGACTTTTTTTTAAATGAATAATTAATCAATTTTACTGAAATTTTTTTTTTAAGTAAGCTGTAGTTAAGAAGTAAAGATGACACGAAACATTTTGTTTTCTTGAGCAATAGTTTCAATAAAATCAATATTGTGTAAGTCGATGTCAATTATTTCTCAGAAAATATTACGCGCTTACTGTTTTCGTTAGAAACAGATTGAATTTCATAAGGAAATATACACCTCAATTTTTACGACATGAAAGAAGTAATGCATGTATACTTTGTAAAAATAAATTTCGCATACAATGGATTTATTTCTTTAAAGATTTTATTATTCTTATGTTAATAAACAAAACAATCCGGACACTGGATCACGTAACATGCCAATGTGCCAGTCCTCCGACACAATCACCAAGACTAGCGCCGCAACCTTTTCATGTTGTGCCAGTCGCCGTCAATCGAAAAGTTATTGACTTTTTATGCTGTAATAGTATATTATGTGCCTAGGTGCATAATGAGGGTTTTTTAAAACCAAACAACAGAAATTGCAAAAAATCATAAATCAGAAGATTTATGATGGTACATATGCGCGTCATCAGAAAAGTACAAATAATGAGTAAGCCCTTCACTATTTGTAAGATTGAAGGATACGTAGTGGACATGCTTGGCCCGTATCATGCAAACCAAAGTGATGCAGATATCATGAAAACTATCATTGAGGATCCAAATGGTTTATGCAAGTTTTTGAGGACGAATGTTGTCGTTGTTCTTGATAGAGGTTTTCGCGGCGTAGCTAAAGATTTGGAAGAAAAAAATTTCAAAGCACTGATACCTGCTTTAAAGGGTAAAAGAAAGCAATTGTCAACAGAAGAATCCAACCAGTCACGATTTGTGACTAAAATTCGATGCGTGGTTGAAGCTGTTCATGGTATGCTCAAACAAAAGTATCGTCTTCTGAACCATAAAATAGATAAGAAGTTAGTACCAACTATTGGAATCTATTTTAGAGTGACATCATTTCTTAATAATGCTTACCTTCAAAGGCTGCAGTCTGACAAAGAACTTTCATATGAAATATTACAGAGGATGCATGCTCATAAAGATGTCGACAATACACTAGCTACTGAGGCAGAGGAGAAAGGATAGATACGTAGAAAAAGTCCCTTCAAAACAGTCACAGTAGATGAAATTCTGCATTATCCAGAAATGAGTGAAAGAGATCTAACGATATTTTTCATTGGGACTTATCAGCTTTCTCAAGCTGTTCCTCATTTAGCAGAAATGTTAGATAAGGATGGCAAGCTAAACCCTTGCGTACGTAAAATAAGAACTCAATGTAGTTAAGTTCGAAGTACAATCCCGACACATTTCTGGAGCATCATATAGATGTTTTATAAAATACAAACTAACAGCTTCGGTGTTTCCGGGGGAACACACTATGCATGCGAGTGTGCTAATGGTAGACGAACAGTTGGTTGCTGCTCACACATTGCTGCCATCGTATATTACCTCTCGCATGCTAGGTATTTGTCGAAAATTCTTCAGCCAGCAAAAGTACTCAGCGAAATGTTTAAGAAAAACCATTGCACTGCAGTGATTAATGATGATAGCGATGAGGATTAAGAAAATTCTGAATTGGTGAGAAGCGAGGGGACTCACGACAATAAAGTACCCCGATTTGGGAGAGGAAATTATTATTTGGATAGGCTAACTGCAGATGTTTATGAAGGAAAGATTACTTATGATGTATTTAGTTACATCGGTTGTATCAATTGCAATACTATCTTCATTTTCAATAACGTTTAACTATGAAAAAATGCAATAGAGTTGTGTTCCAAAGTATGCGATAGGGAGCCGTGCACCATAACGGTGCGCAGTGTTGCATGCGCGATTTTTATTTTTTTTTCACATTGTTCCACCTCTTCAAATAATTCAATAAAAATTTATGTTATGAAAGATATTATAAGCAATGATCACGTAAAATATGGATCTGGTCACTCTAGAATATAACCTCAAAAAAAAAAAATTTACCTACAATTTTTAAAAAAAATTTTTTCTTTATTTTCTCTTTGAAATAGCCTCATTAGTGTACAACAAATATTTTTTTCATCAAAATCGGTCAAGCCGTTTTCGAGAAAAATCACTTTTTGAATTTTTCTTTCCCCCTCCATGACTCCCAAAAAAATGTGTTTCTAGGGTTATCATTGGAAGAAATTTTACTTCACATGGCTGCGAACCTATGACGGAAATTTGAAGTTAATACGTGTGAGGTTAGATTTTGTATGCTCACCCGGCTATGCCTCTTTTTTCTATATGCATTATGAGGTAATATTCGTGAGTAAATCTGTATCAGAATATTCTTCTTCAGATCTGTGTAAATCTGTATCAGAATATTCTTCTTCAGATCTGTGTAAATCTGTATCAGAATATTCTTCTTCAGATCTGAGCTACTTTGGCAGTTGTCATATTAAGACGTGCCATTTTCTGACGGATGAAAACAAAAAACTATTTCATTAATAAAAAAGGAACGATACGCACTTCAATAACGCATTGAAATTGCTAAAATTCGCTACAAAAATTAATAAAAATGAACCTGAATTTCACAGAAAATCATTATGAGCTATAAGACTCATTTTCACCTTAGAGGCCACCTTTGTCGTGCCAAAAATCAGTCTCTGGAAAAATAAGTTTTTCTATGATTTCAAGACTGGAAATTATATCATCAGCCGTGTCATATGTAAGGAAAGACACTCTTTTTCATGAAAAAATTTAAAAATTACGAAAAATAATTTTTTAATAATGTTTTTTGTAATAGGACTTTTCCTTACTATTGCTTCTTACCAATTTTTTGAAAATGATTGATGTTTCATCAGTGAATGAATTATGCTATCAAACCATGATTAATGAATTTTCATGGCCAGAATTGGAAGATATGGAGATGGATGATGTTTGTTTCGAACAAAACGGCTCTACGTGCCACACAAGTGGCGAAACAATCGGTCTTTTGCGTGAAAAGTTTCCAGGCCGAGTGATTTCTAGAAATGCCGATTACAATTGGCCGCCGAGATCATGCGATTTAACACATCTAGACTTTTTTATTTGGGGTAACGTGAAAGATAAGGTTTATACTGATGCTCCTCAGTCAATTCAAGAACTCAAAGAGAAGATTCGTCCCGTTATGGACGAAATAGAGCCCCAAATGTGCGAAAATGTAATGGAAAATTTCATCAAAAGAGCATGGCCCTGGAAACGTAGCCGTGAAGGCCATATCAATGATATTGTTTATCATTAACTACTTAATCAACTTTCAATTAAATTGAATTATAAGCCATTAAAAGTTTCAATGTGGAATTGAACTTTCACTCGTGTTACAGTAAGCAACGCTTTTTGAAACGTTTCAACAGCATCGCCAATGATAATAACGTTTTATATTTTCTGATTGTGCACATGAAAAATTAGAGTTGTATAAAATTCAATAATTATACGTAACGTTAGGAAAATGTAGTATGAAATTCAAAATTCAAAAGATCTTTTGAACGTTGAAAATACTTTGACATTCGCTCAGAAGCAATATTCGAAAAAAAAATGTTAATTAAAAATCTTTGTGCCCTGTAACAATAATTTACCTAATTTTCAATTTTCCTGGCATTAGTGCAATTATCACCATTATCGAGATCATCGACAGTATCTTAAATAAAAAAATCTGCCCACTTCGCGGGCACATTCTCATCGCGAGCTTCGCTCGCAAGTTTCAGCGCGCCTAGGGCGCGCGATTTGATCGTCGCGCTTCGCGCTCGTTCTTGTGCTCTTCACATACATTCAAGTTTATTTATTATAATTTGATACTGAATCTCAAACCAATTTTATTATATTAAAGATGATGTAAATTACTCATTTTCTCAAATTCACTAAAATTTCTTTTTCAGTTTAAGCGAAACAGGAAATTCAATTTACTTAAGGCTCTATCAGCCTTAAGGAACACATTCTCATCATGGCGCTCGCGCTTCGCGCTCGATTTTCTGTATACATTTCAGTAACTTTTTAATAAATTACACGATTAAAATAATTTATTTATTTTCTTCCAAATATCTCAAAAAGGAAAAACAATCGTCGACTTTATTTAAGGAAACGATTTTGCAGAACAACGCTTATTTCGTATCTCACATATTTTGGTGAAAAAAGTCGAATTTTTTTAATATTAAAAATCAAAACATAAAATATACATCCTGTCGAGAAATTTCTCAATAAGAATGTGTAGACCTCATTTAGGCAAATAATTTTTCATCCAAACATTTTTTATGTATCCCATATATTTTGTCTAAAAAATGGAATTCTTGAATTTTAATCGTATTTTTTGGAATTGAAACGAAAAATATATGTTTTTTCAGAAACTGTGTGAGACAAAATTTTTAGATCTGTTTAAAACGAACAACTTTGTATTCTTACGTTTTTTTCTTATTTCGAATATTATTGTTAAAAAATTGAATTTTGGATTTTCAATATTTTTTTTTTGAATTAAAAAGAAAAATATGCATCTTATGAAAAAATGTTACAATTCAAATTTGTAGGACTTTATGTAGAAAATAATATTGTATCATAACGTTTTTTCGTATCTCGTATAATTTAACTGGAAAATGGAATTTTGATATTGACTTTTTTCGAATTTGAATATGCTGTAACATTTCTAATTTTGATTTAATCAAAAAATGTTATCAGGATAATTTTTAGAGATTTATGAGCACTATCTAAAACCAGTATTGAAATTTTTGATTTTTTCAAAAAATTATTTTAAAAAACACAAAAGTAGTGCTCAACCCCTCAATTTTGATTGGATATGGCTGGTTAACGAACTTGTCCTTACCTTTTCGGCTCCGATAAAGTGTACCAAAGCTAAATTCAATCTGATAATTCTATCGAGAGCTATGCCGCACACGACCTACTACAGACAGACAGACACTGTCGTAAAAACCCTTTTTTCTGACTCAGGGGGTCTCAAAACCTAAAGATTTGATGAAAATTTCGAAAGTCATTTTTGACATAAAACCAATACCTTCTCATCCATGATGAGAATGTAAAAATCAATCATGTGTAAATATTTATACGTGTCAAGATTATGTACTTTTTTCTTCGTTCTAAAATAAGATCATTGATAATGCAATAAAGTAAAAAAGATTAATTAGTCATAAAATATTTACACAAGCTCACCAAAAGATCATTATTTGCAAGCCTGGTATTATTGTATTCAACAGCAGCGCGTTTCATGCACTGAAGGCGTGTTCACAAAAGGGCATAACAAAAGGCCATTGAGTTTCATGTAGTTTTACACCAAAGCACAAGGTATTTTGGTAGTTCATAAAATAGAAAAGTACAAGAAATCAAAAGTGTAGCAAAACCTACGTTGATTCTATCGCCGAATACCCTTATTCTTACTTTCTCCACAAGGAGAGGTAAGTATAATTTTTCGACTTTTCAATTTGCTGTAATTTTACATGCGGATAACCCCATAGACACAGTAAAGGATATCGAAAGTATTTATTGTGGTGGCTCTTGGATAAAAAATTATGCCCGTCATGCCTAAGTTTCTTTCTGTTTGACTTTTGTCTATTTACCTATACAATTTATTTAAAAACAGACGAAATTGATGATGTAGACGGTCCATGCGCATTTATAAAAGTTATCAAAAATGGCCATCGAAAAGTTGTTCAGCTAAAAAACATTGTTGGTTTCGATGCCACAAGCTTTTTGAAAAACACGAAATATCGCCTTCACGATAGAGACGGATTATGTTTAATACGCCGCTATGCTCGTGAGTCATGTATATGAAGCTTTGAACAACGCGAATGTTTTACGTTAATAACAAATCGATAATTTAATATACGTTTAGAATTCAAATTACTGGAAAAAGTCAAAGTTAACGGAAGAGTGACATTTCCTCCAATCAAACTGGAAATATATTCCAAACAGAAATGCGACATCGCATTTTATGGTATATTATCATTCATCGTTCAATATATTTTAGTTGATTATTATTTTAATCATAATTATTCTAATTATATAAATGATATATCCGATGCTGAGACTTGCGTCCTGATGAAGTAGACGGTGACAAAATTTTAAAATACAATCATACCATCTAATTTAATAAATAATAATCATATGATCATTAATTATTATTAATATTAAATCATATATATACATATTATTATTATTATTGATTATTATACATTAATTATTCATCAATATTCATAATAGTACAGAAGTTGCAAATTTTAATTAAGTCTGCAACTACGTGTTTGTCCGTTAACTATTCCTAGAGTTTTCGAAGAATTAAAACTCAAATTGTGCAAACGCATGTAGATATGTGGATGTAGAGAATTCTCGGTTTGAGAATCGCTGAGTAAAGCCAAGCGATCATTCTCGGCCCCAGACGCGAGATTCTCCCGAAAGCCCTACTGCATAGCCAGAAAATTGTGATAAACCTTCTTCATTGCACTTCCAGATACTCCCCCGAATTTAGTTTCCTATCGAGGATAACATCTAGATACTTCACCGATTGGGCTGTTTGGACTCTCTTTCCGCAAAAGATGAGACCAGTTACCCTAGCTATCTTATACTTCGTCGTGAAGATTACCAGTTCCGTCTTCTCCAGGTTTACTGATAACCCTGATTCATTGCACCAGAGATCCACGATGCAGAGAGCTTACCTCGTGAGGCCCATTAACGTGTCTAGGTGTGTACCCCTTAACAGGATCGCAAAGTCATCCGCGTAGCCTTGAGAGTAAAAACCCTCATCGTTTAGTCTACGTAGGAGTGCACCCACCACCATGCTCCTCAGAGTGGGCGATAGAACGCTCCCCTTCAGGCTGCTCCTGGATGCCCTTCCTCCTACTTTGATGCCTCCCTATTCCGTTGAAAGGCGCCTGTACTGCAGCATGCTCTGAATTTAATCCACAAGATGTCTCGGTACGCCGTACTTCAGCGCCTCCCTACCTATCACTTCGGGGGGAGTATTGATAAAGGCACCTTCTATATCCAACAAAGTACCCGTTACATAGCCCCCTTCCTCCAGTTTGAGCTCTATTTTATTTACAGCCTCATGCAGTGCTGTGTCGACAGAGCAGAGTTGTTGGAAGACGCGCTGCCCACTGTGAAGTGCTTTACTTGTTAACACCCTATCTGGGATGTACCTCTCAATTAGCCTTTCAAGCACTTTCAAGTTGAAAGATGTCAAGCTGATCGGTCCCTCCTTACCCGGTTTGGGTAGAAAAACCACTCTGCTGCCTCTCCATGCCATTGGCACGTGTCCTAGAGCAATACTTGCCCTCTTGAGTTTTTCGCTAGGATCTTATGAAGGAGAGCTGTTTTGGGGACATTTTTAGATTCCTCGTTAAAGTCTCTCCACCCCTCCTGCTTGTATTTATTAATTTTGTTTTTGTATTCCTTCTGGGCCACCTTATAGAGGCCCCAGTCGACTGCTTCCTTGGTCTTTTGTGCCCTATTGTACAGCTTCCTGGTTCTGGACCTGAGGGTCTCCAGGTGCTTGTTCCACCATTGTACTCCTCGTCCAAAACATACTGTACTTGGCGGGCAGTTCTTCTCAAACACCTTTCTTTTAATTCTTTCCATTCTTTGATTTTTTTCTTTTTATTTTCCACCAGTTTCCATTGCCCAAATCCATAAGAATTAATAATTTGCAATTCGATTACTGATTGATCAAGTAAAATCACGATCGACTCTACTTGATTTGAGAATTAAATTTCTCTCTGATATTTCGAAATTAATAAGTTGTATCAATTGACGAAAGGAAATAGAAAATACGAAAAGATATTTTTATCCATATAATTCTTGTCTAATTACATATTTATTTTACTTTTTATTCTTGAAATCTCTGCTAATACAGTTTTTCTAAAAGTTTATTAAAGGACTCCACACATTTTACATTAACATCTGGTCCCGGTCAAATTGTCTGAATTTATTTTTCTCCAAAAATGACTTTCTTCTTTGTAATATTTCTTTGAGTGTGAGAGAGAAAGACACTTATTAAACTATAGTCTCTCCTTTCAAAGACTTTTTATATTTAACATGATGTAAAGTAGATACCAAATATTAAATAATTTTTTTTATTCTTAAATGATTGTCTTGGGTCGAGGAGAGTATATTCCAAAAACGTCCTACGATAATGCTGTTCTTGCTTGCATGACCAAGAAAAGTTACGGGAGTTTCGTTAAAAACATTGCGATAAGCGTCTTTGGAATGATGACTCTTCGAAACACTTTTATTGAAAGGCGACAAGAAGATGAGAGCATTCAGTCAAAGGAGTCGAAAGGCAAAGGCGCCTTAAATCCAAAAAATCACTGGTGATCAAAGGTGTTACATTATTCTTAAAGTCTATATTTTCATTGTTATTAATATTCATCTTTTTTTGCAGATATTTTTATGCACTTTTTGAAAACCGAAAAAAATAGATGAAGCTCAGGTCGACGAAGAAACGAGTAAAGAAAAACACTTTCCCAGTCAAAAGATCTACAATATTTGAACTGAGAATGCCACCAAGAGTTAGTTTTCTCGCGATTCCAATGTGAAAGAAAATCGTGACAAAAATTTGTTCGCAAAATTTTCATGCCTTGACATAACAGCCGCCATATTTAATTTTGTGGAAGAGATATGTCTATTTTGAGCTCAGATTCTGAAAGAGCATACCCGAAAATAGTAGATAACAGAGTTTTTGTTTAAAAATTCCCACTCCTTAATTATAATAATGAGGCTTGAAAATGAATACAAAAATCGGAGTTCTTCTTCGTTAATGGGTTAATAACTTTTCAAATTTTCAGGCGCGTTTTATTTGTCATGGAAATATTATAAATATTTTATTTTAAATCAAAAATAATAATAAATATTTAATTTATAATGTAATATAAACTTAAGAAAGTATTGAGGGACTGTGATATTTGCGGAAAGTAGCAAGTTATTTGGTCCAGTTTCTACATGCTTGTGTCCAAAATATCAGGTGTACAAATAAGTTTCCACCGTTTTTTCATCAAAAATTGAGAATTTATTGTAAAAGAACGGAACCTTATGTTTTATTCGAAGTATTGTCCATCGTATTGTTCTTCTTGCATTTGGCATGAATCTTGATCTCATAATGCTTCCAATTCCGCGTCTTCGTACACTTTCGGCCTTTTGATACGTTCTTTGACTTCGATGTCAAATTCACCGTTTTTAAACTTTTAAAACCACTGACGACAACTTCTGTCACTTCAGGCAGCCTCACCACATGCTTCTACAAGCAATAGACATTTTCGCACACAAAAGAATATATCATACTGATAAAAATTCACTAATATTTCAAGGTTATGTTGTTGACAGATGTCCAACCTTACGACAGTGACGTTTTACATCTGTTCTACACAAACGTAGATTGATTACTTTTGGTTTTAAGAATGTCAAAAAAAATTCCAAAATATTTCAAGAAACTGGACTTTTGTTCATTTTCGAAACCAAATGTAGTCTACGTTCGTCTTTAGCTTCTCTACAATAATTATGTAGAAACCTCAAATTAATAAAATGTCCTAATTTCCAAAGCGTCACATGCCCTTAATGCGAAGAAGTAACCTAAGTTTACTTTTCGAATGATTGCAATATGAATACTCATTGTTATAATGTACTGAAATATTTGAAAGATTGTTTTTTTTAAATTTCATTAGTTAAAGACTCTGCAAATAGTCAAAATTTTTAAAATTTCGTGGTCTGATTTTAAAAGTTTGTCTTAATAGTATTTTGTTGACTAATCAAAATATTTTTACAATTTTTTTCCTGGATTCTACCTTGGAGTCAAACAGCAATACAAAAAAGTCGTGGAATTAAAAAAAAATGAAGCTTCTTTCGAGAATTTTTAAAAAATTAATGAATATCATATTTTATTGGAATTTTGTAATATTAATCTAAATATTGATAGTTTGAATTTTTAGAATTAATGTATAGAGTAAAGTCATTATTTAAAAATTGACGACATTTTAGTGCCATGTTTGAACCTAGGGTAGAAACCAGGAAAAGAATTTTAAAAATATCTTATTTGGTTAGCAAAATACAGTAATTAATATTATTTTAAAACATCGAGGTTTGACATCTTTTGCAGAATATTTTTACATAATTAATATTTTGCTTTTAACTTGGGCTTATTATAAGCAAAATTGTATTAACCTTCATTCTCATGTCAGGAAAATTTATTTAACCTTTTATTTTGAAAATTAAGTCACTTTATCAATAGCTGAAACAACAGGTGAGCCTATAATTTCCGATGATAATCTCCGTGTAAATGAAGGCTTTGAATATTAGAAAACAGCATAAATTATATCTAAATTAGCATACGAATTTGTACTTTGAGATTTGTTTGGTGTGAAGTTAATTCGACAAACCATTACTACAGAGTAGAATACTTTGGAAGGAATTTATAAAATACGTTACATTGTTACATGACAATTTACCATAAGTGTATAAGTATAAATTTATCGGATGACTAATGGCAGGCTTGAGGTAAGGATTTTTTTACTGTCGGTTGAAGTAAGACACCCGATGCTCATTTTACCAAACTATCCTTTGAATATCTTCGGGCGTCAGTGATATACATTATAACGGGTGACCAACGCTGAAACGTCAAAAATAAAAATGCATTTAACAAGGCGGACCCGAGGATTCGGGATTACCCTCGGTGTCACCGGCGTTACTAAGGCGGCTTCTAAATTGAGTGCCTGGCGTCTCTCGACGCCATATTTATAAATGTAGAGTCCCTGAAAATAAGAACTTAGCATGCAAAAGAAAGGAAAAAAAAATAAAGCGAAGCCAAGCAAGGTTTCCGGCTAGGGTGATTATGGATTCGGGAGTCCGGATCAGGCAAGGTTTTAGGTTAGGAAAGGAATCTTAACCTAAACATAGAAGCTCTTATGCGAACAAAAAAAATAAATCAAGCAGCGCACAATTTAACAAAAGCGACAATTTATTCATTTATTGGGCAAGGCCCTGGCTCGATATAAATTCAAAGATCCAACAAAAAGGGAATTATTAAAATATTGAGGCCAACATGGCGCGTGGTACAAAAAAGGGGAGAGCTCTGAGAGAGCCTAAGAGCCACGCGGTTTAAGAAAATAAAAATTGTATAACAGCCCGGAATAGAGTCTCAAAGACTTACCGAAGATCTGGCCGCGACCTCGCGCCTCACTTCGTCCAAATTAAAGTTCGCGTCAGCGTCCATTGAAAAAAAATCAAACTTGATAATTTTTTCCTCTTTGGCTGTTTGCCACTCGGATCGCAACGACAGAATAAAGCTGCGCGCCAAAGGTGTCGCGCAGTTTTATTGCATCAGCTGGAAAGGCCAGCGCACGCGCGTGAAGCTCAGGTTTGCGCGGGCGACTCGCCTTGTTAGGACGACGGCGCCAGGCAACCCATGAGCTGAAGCGTCTATCGGTCAGCTTGCCCCACTGGCTTAAAACGTAGAGGGGTGCATTCAAGCTACGTTGAGTTTGTACTGCACAACACAGCAGTTACAAATAGACAAGACAAATATACAATATATAATATAATTTCCAATTGTTCCATCTCGTCACGCCCATTTTTATTTTAATTATAATTATAACGGTGTGACGGTGTTGGAAACCATGGGCTGCAGCACGTGGTCGTTTCAGATGCCATGCCTGCTGGGTGATGCCCTCTGTGGCTTGCCGGTGAACCCCTCTGCGTGCGATGGTAACATAGCGATCTCTTTTTGGCGGCGACTTTCAAGCTGATGTTTTTAAATGAAACAAATAAAAAAAGAGAGAAATGACCAGAAAAACAATAAAAAATAAAGAATCTTATGAGCAGCTCTCAGACTATCCCTGACAGTGTTGAGTTTTGATTAAAAAAGGTGGCTTGGGCTCGACCCTGTCGTTGCCGGTCGAGGTAAAAAAATTAACGTAATCTACCACGTTACATTTCACGCTAGGCCACTGACGCATATTGATACCTTGTCGTTGACCATGTTTTATTGAACTTCTTACTATTCCCTATGTAACGCTCATTATCATTCACTTTGGGTGAGTTAAGTATTTATCAAATTCATTTTTCTCGACTAGGATTTAAAAGATGTTGAAATGTAAAATTACTCGAACTATTTTTCTTCATGCATTGATAATGATTATATCAATAATTTATGACTCAAATTCCCTCATACAAATATGTTCGGTATGACATTTAATCCTGCAAATCATGTTTCTGTCAAAGTTAAATAAATATAGAAGAAATTTACAATTACATGGCGAAATAAAGTTTCAATGGTACTGAAGTTAATGTTCTTAAAATAAGAAAATCGTATTTTTATCGTTTTTCAAACAAATTAACACACGGAAAAAATTAGTTTTTTTTTAAATTACTAAACTCGTTCTAAAGATAAGGATATTGTTGCTTCTGACTGAACCGGAGTAAAAGAATTGTTTGCACTGTATTTATTTGTTTTTTTGAAGAAATATATTTCACTCCACACTTAAGAAATGTTACTAATGATACATTTATGTAGATTTGAATGCTAATCCAAATATTCTTAGCCACACCGCACGAGGGATGATCTAGAGTCTAAGTGACGACTCAGGCGACTAGGGCAAATGTCAAAAGTGGTCTGAAGTACCATTTTAAGGCAGTGTTCGCAGAACGTGGACGTAAACGGCCCCCACCATGGACCCTACCAGCTCATGGCTTCTTCCTCGCTCCACTGCCATAGGTTGGTTGAATGAGGAAGACACAATGAGCTCGAAGCATCTATGGTGGTGGCCGTTTACGTCCACGTTCTGCGAACACTGATTCAAGGTTTTAGTGACAAAAATATACAAAAAGTAGTGGAGGATGTAGAAGGTTTCCTATTAGACAAGATGATTCAAGTGGGAAGGTTACGATCCACCCCCTTTACTTACGTACATAGTAAGGGGCATAGGGAAAGTCCCAAAGGGAAACGCAAAGGGACCTAATTAACAAGAACAGAAATACGGTACTTAGAAGGATTTCAGAAATAAACGTTCGAAGTAGCGACAATACAAGCAGAATACTTGTAGGCTTAATTAATAAAAACCAGTCCAACATGTGAGGGTGCGCATGCAATAACTGGAGGGGAAACGCAACCTCTGATAAGCCGCATTTTTCCGAAACAACATTTCAACTAATCAGAGGTCACGTCTTCCTTCCGCTCGGCCTGCTGGCCGACCGCCTAGGCGGTTATTGCATACGCACCCTCATATTGTATCCGTTAACTTGAACTTTGAAAATTTGACCATAGCCCTTGCCCTAGATACTGATTATGAGTTTCGAGCGAATCAATTATTTTGCAAATTTGGTCCGCCATATTGGGTTCACCATCTTGGATTTAGGAAAAAAAATTAAATATGTTCCTATATTTGCATCGCTGATATTTTTTCAATGTGATTTCATAAACATCAATTGTTCCGAAAAACGATAGGAAAATGTTATGCATATTTCTTATATTTATTTGCTGTTTATCACTTTTTTGAGAGGATGTGTACATGAAGCGATAAGTTTAAAAGACTTGTGGAATTCTTTGAAAATAATTCTATTCTTTTTCTTCGAACTGAACGTTTGGTGAGAATTCTGTATTCATTTTTATGGAAGTTATGAATTTTCGAGGGTCTCGGGGCAAATATGTCCCACTAGGCATAAGAGAGCTAAAAATTGTTCATTTGAATCTTAATTTTTTTTATCCAACTACAATAATTATTGGTTGAATTGTAAAAGCAAAACTTTGCGCTTCTTGTATATTAAGTTATAATATTATAATTATACTGTCAATCACTATTTGAAGACAGAGAGTTTGATTTCAGGAAGTTACATTTACATTAGTTACGTCAATTATATCGATTAAAAAAATTCCGTAAGGTTTATAAAATAATAATTGTCTAAAGAATAATGACGTCATTTGCTTGACGGCAGCTGGTGTACTCGTTAGAAAGCATTGGTCATTCGTAACCTTTAATAGCGGTCGATGTCCATATCTTTACTTCATGGCTTCTAGGTCTTGTCTTTAATTCATGACTCGCTCCAGTGTCGTTTTCACTGACGGTTAAAGTAATTAGACACCTTTTCATTTTCATGCTTTAGATTGTTATTTTCAAACGTAAATTGAAAATAACTATGATTTTGAAAATAATTATTTTCTTTTTTACTTACATGCATTCATTATGAATTGTTAATTATTTGATACCCATAAAGTTGATACTTTAATGTAAAAAAAAGTGATTGATATATTAAACTTAGATCCTTAATTAACTGATGACTACTTATTGATATTTTTTTCCACTCAAATATACTTTTTAACATATAAAAATTAATTAGCTGAGTCAAGCCATGTCAACTGTGCTACAAAATTTTCGATGAAAATCTAAATAATGAAAACAATGATATATTCTCAAAGTATTTAGTGATACAAAAAAACCCTTTTTCACGATTTTGGAAAATTCCAAATTTTTGTTAAATGAATATTTAGGCGTTTTTTTTTTTAAATTCATAACTCAAATTCAGTTTATGATAATTGAGTGAGATTTTCATGGATTGTTGATAAATATCTTACGTATCAAATAAACCAGACAAAAGTTAATAATTATGTTGAGAAACTTATTTTTAATAACAATTTGTAAAAAATTACAAATTATGATCTGTTTTCAATACGCGTCAAATAAAATCTTGTTAAATGAACGGTGTTAATAATATGCAACAAAATATATTCGTGGAGGGATTACTTTGAGCCGTTAGTGTAAATGAATCACACAAATTTTTAATCAATGTGTTCAATTGTAAAATGTTATGTTTAAATAGTAAAAATATTTGTAAGAAAGTATTCAAAGAACTTTATATCATCTCAGAGCATAAAAGCATTTTCAGATTATACGAAACAGCATATTTTGACCGAAAGTTACTATTGACATTTTTCATTTCTAGACTTTTGGTGAATTTCATTGGATTAAACCATTAAAATTGTAGTCGACCACTT
Source organism: Diplolepis rosae (assembly GCA_030998225.1). NCBI lineage: Eukaryota > Metazoa > Arthropoda > Insecta > Hymenoptera > Diplolepididae > Diplolepis > Diplolepis rosae. The sequence continues at coordinate 688,462 of JAPYXD010000158.1, read as the reverse complement.
AGGAAAAGAAAACAGAGTTGAGAAAAAAATTAGACGAAATTTATTCATATTTGAAGAAAAATAAGAGAATTTTTCTGTTTAGGAATTAGAGACAAATCGTAGGCGTTTACTTTCATGATTTTTTTACTTTTATGAAGTCTCTCTCTCTCTCTCTCTCTCTCTCTCTCTCTCTCTCTCTCTCTCTGTGTCTCTCTCCTTGTGCACTGCGCGGTACACACACTGCATTTTCTCATCCATTATTTTTTTTCTTCCTCACATAACCTTCTCTTTCTTTCTTCCTTGCACCTTCTTCTTTCACTTTTCCGGTTTTCCTTTTCTTCATTCCTTGTCATTTTTTTCTTTCTTTCATCGTCCTCACTGCTTCGAATTTCAGCGTTTTCCTTTTCTCCACTTCCTGTCGACATCTTCCTTCTTTTATTGTTTTCATTGGCTAGTATGTCGGCGTATAACTTTTCCTGCCTACTTGTCTTGCTTTGGCCCCTCATCCGTTTCTCGCAGATCTGAAACTCCTTCCTGTGCGTTACGTGGTTTATCTCTTTTAATACGATGACTTCATCTTCTTCTTCTATTTCCGTTTCTTCCATTAGTGGGCGATTGTCTGTCCCCACGCATTTCCGATGTGGTTGGATCCTTATTTTTGTTGTGTTTACCTCCGATGTGGACATACCTGGTTTCTTCTCTTGTCTCCTGTCTTGGTTGGCTCCTACCCTTGCTCTTTCCGTTAGCTCCTACCCTTGCTCTTGCCGTTAGCTCCTTTAGTCGTTTATATTCTACTATCACTGATGCCACCAATCCACTAGTCTCCCCACACTGAGTGTATACGCTGCGGTACGTATCTTGTATCTCCACTTGCGTCGCTGCTTCAGGCATTTTCTTCCTTTGTTACAGTTGCTCTTTCCAAGTGACGCTCTCGAGTAGAATTGACGCTTCTACCTTTCTTCGATCATATGACGCTTTTCTGAATTGGTTATTCTCAGACATTACCTCTTCTCTAATTGGTTCTCACCACTTCTTCGCGCGGGTCTTGTAGGTAGGGCTTTAGGTCGATCACGTGATATTGCCCTCTCTCTCTCTGCCAGTGTCCTTATTGGCCAGTAGATACTTGTTCATAGCGATTCTTTTTTTTATTTGATATGGGCCTTCGTATAATATAGTGCTAAGAACTTAGCAACCTTGCCGATTGGCGCATTGGATACTGGACATGCTTTTACTAGCACTAAATCCCTTATTCGAAAGGTAATTCCTGTTTTATCTTCATTTATTCTGGCGTTTCTTTTCTCTCCTTTTGTTCGAATCCTTTCTCTGGTAATGTGAATCAACCCTCTTCGATATTTCTATTTTCTACAAGATTCCATTTGTGGTATCGATTTTTCCCAGGATCTTCTAGGTTTTTCTCCATATAAGGCTTCGTGTGGTGTTACTTCGGTGGTATCATAATATGATTCGTTCAGAATTGTCTCAATTACCTCTATTGAGTTATACCATGAGCTGTGTTCATTCTCTGGTAGAAGTGTCCTGAGGAATTGGACTATTTCTATTCTTTCTACTTCTATCTCATTTCTTGCCGTTTGTATTGCATTCAGGGTTTATTTTTCTCCTTCGGATAGAACTCTAGCTTCTTCGTTTAGAATCCTGATTGATGGTTTTCTTTCCAAATGAGGGAAAAATATTGTTTTGCTGTCCAGGTTGATGTGACTTCTGAATTCGTCGAGTAAGCCGATGGCTATGATGCATGGTCTCGATAATTTAGGGACTACTAAGAAGGTCACTTCAATTATGTGATTCGGCAGTTGAATATTGATGGGTAGTGTCGGACATTCTTGCAGTATTTCTCTGTTTTCACTGACGAATTCTTCAGATAAGCATGTTACTTCAGCTCCTGTGTCTATTAAGGCTGCCGCCAGGATTCCCCCGATGAGGATATTTGCCACATAACATTTCGAACGTTTCTGTGTTTCTATCCCTTCTATCTCTTCTAAAAGTTTTTTCCTTGGTCTTTGCAGCATGTTGGTCTGATCTACCATTTCCTGTGTCACGTCAATTTATTGATCCTCTGTACGATTTCTGTATGATCTGTTCTCGGTTGGTCTATTTGTATTCTGTCCTGGATTTCTTTCTATCCGATTTCCGTAATTTCCTTGCGTGTTTCGCTGCTATGTGGAAGTATTTTGGGGCTGGGGGTGCCTTATTTTATCTTGAAAGTTCCCAGCTGCTTGTGTTCTCCATGATTGTTGCCCCTGAGGTATACTTATTTGACGATTGTATTTTGTCTCATCCGGCCTCTTCCGTTCTCTTTCTACTACAGCTGTCTCTCCTTCCCTGTTTATGTTGATTGGCCTATTCGTTCAAAATTCTCCAGTAATTCTATTAGTTCATCGATGCGTGTTATTCCTCGCTCGACAATGGTGTATTTAATTTCTTCGTTGTAATGTCTCGCTAATTTTTGAATGATTTCACCGTGAGACATCGTGGGCCTCAACTCCTTTGCTTCTGCGTATATGCGGATTGCGTATTCTGTTCTTGATCCTGTCCTATCTCTTGTATGTGATCCAAACTCAAGCTTCCGTCTTAGCTCGTGTTGTGCCTGTTCGTCCCAATATCTTCCCAGGAACCTATCTAAGAATGTCTCTCGAACCAATAAATCGCGATCAGCTTATCCCAGCCTCCATCGTTACTAGCTTCTTCTGTGAGTTTCTTTCTTCCTCTGTATCTTGCCTCTCCCTCTTTTTTCTTTCCTTTTCAGGCATTTTCTTGACTCTCTTCTCTAAATCTTCAATTTTTTTTGCCAAGGAATCTGAGAGTTCCTGACTTCCATGGCTCCTGTTGACTACGTGCCCCTCTGAATCCATGTTGCTTGATGATCCTCTGGTTTTCTGTGTTTTGCATTCCTCTTGGCTCTGATCGTTCCCACTAGTCGCTGACCGCAGACCCTGACGACTCATTATCATTTGTTGTTAATTGATTTCACTTTTTCTCTTTGGCGCTTATAAACCTCCTGATTTTAGTATTTTTAATCTTTCTCTGTTCAATTAGAAATTTGTCTATTAAATAAATCCCATGAGTTTATTTTTTCACAGTGCTATTCGATGATATGAATCGAAATATGCTATTGTTATCTAATTCGTATTACATTATTGATTGTCGATGACATTTATAAAATTTCGTAGTTCATTAATATTTTCATTCTACTACTGTTTTCTGTTTCTATTTACGACTCTTCATGTTCCACGTTGAGCACCATTGTAGCTTTGTGATTTTATATTTCCTTAAAAGGTTATTAATATTGTAGTAAAACTTGAGATGTGGTGATCTACACGAGAGTAGACGTAAGAAAACAGTAATTTGATAAACAAAACGATTTAATAGGACAGCCCCCTCAAGAGACCGAAAAAAGCGTATTTTCCTGATTTTTTTTCTCACAGAAAGAAACATCGGAGGCATAAGAACTTTGGGATATGTTTTAGTCATATTTTAGACTTTATTAACAAAAAGTTACATCCGAAAAATTTCAAATGGCCGAGTAATCCACGTTTTGCGGCAGCGTCTCGACACGGTCGGAGTCAAACTGCGGGAACTATAGCAGCCGTTATTTTCAACTGAAATCAAAATTTTTTTTTTTGTTTTCTTCGTTAGACTTATTTGTTCTATGTGAACTACGGAAATTTCAAAATTCGGAAATTAAGACAAAAACTTATGATTTAAAAAAAAAGTGATTTTTTTTAGTAATTTGTTCATAAAAAAGGTATTAAAAATCGGAATTTCTTAAAATCCATAGTTCGCATAGAGTAACTTTTTATACTGAATAAAAAAAACTTTGGTTTAAGAAAATCGGTCAAGAACTTTTTTAGTTATCTTTCCCGCAAAGTGTAAAAACATGGTTTTGAGAAAACGCGCTTTAGATTTCGTAACGTACGTACGTACGTACGTAATGTACGTTACCGACTGAATTTCCGTGTATCTCCCGAAATACTTCGAATTTCGAGCTAAAATTTTACACACATAATCTTGAATAGTTGTCTAATCGATTAGGCAGAAAGAAAAAAAACACGAGTTTTTGAGACCTCTTGAGGGGACTGACCCCTTAATTTGCAAATACATATCCTACACTGTTTTCTTTACAATAGTACATTACGTGCCCAGGCGCAGAATGAGGGTCATTGCGGGACGAGCGACAATGCTCGCAGGAGATCGAAGCTAAGGCGTAGTCGAGGCAAAACCGAGACGAAGCCGAAGCGCGAATAGTCCTGCGAGCATTGTCGCGAGTCTCGGAATTACCCGAATTGTGTGCATTGGCACGTATTCTATTTTATGTGACTTCGGTGCGTATACGAGTTTTTATGCGTACACTGGAATCTAAACTAGTATTGTAGTTGTTTGCGGCGCTAGTCATTACACTTGATATGTCACGACTAGTCCCGGCCATTTTGATTTTATCGATCTTGTGTAGTAGTAATGGATTTTAGTAGACGCATGCGCAGTTCAAATGTACAAGGCTTTGCCAGTAAGATGCTAACGCTGTACGAAGAAGAAGAAGAATAAGAAGGATTGAGCTTCGTTTCATGGCTATGGGCGCATGCGCAGTTCAATTTTTACATTTCATTCATTTCTGGCGAAGTGTACTACATTGCGCTACTGTTAACTGTAGCGAAAACACGAGTTTGCGCGCCGGTGGCACATAAAAGTATCTTTCGTTTCGTTTCTACTTGTTTATTTATCTATCTTATTTTACTCATCTATTTCTTCGGCTATTTTCTCTCTCTCTCTCTATTTATATGTTTCTATTTGTCTTATTCTTCTTTATCTATTGCTCAGTCGAGGGCAGAAAACCCTCTCCCTGTCTCGAAAGCGCCTTCAGGAATAAATTGAGACTCAGTCGAAGGCAGGAAACCTCCTCCCTGCCTCAAGAGCATTCCTCTTGGTACTCACGGCTCGATCTCGAGCCGCCAGAATGCCTCTTCCTTTACAGCATCCCGTTTTTATACTTTTCCTTTGGATCTCCCATTCCGCTGCCTCATCTCCCATTCTGGTCCATGGGAGTATGGTGAGGGATGCAGCGCCTGCGCACCTTGGTGGCTCCTTCTGGTAGATCGGTGTACTCCCTTGTGTACTGCGCGGTACATGGTACCACGATGAACGAATCAAATCATTTTTCGATGTCTTCATATGAGCGGAACTGCTGATCAGCCAGAGCATGTGCCATCAATCGGAACAATTAATATTCGGACGGCGCAATATCTGGGGAATACGGAGGATGGGGTAGGACTTCCCATTTGAGCGTTTTTAGGTACGTTTTAACGGACTTGGCACCATGAGGCCGAGCGTTGTCATGCTGTAGAATAACTTTTTCGTGCCTCTGCTCGTATTGTGACCGTTTATCGCGCAGTGCTCTCTGTCGAAGTCAGGAATATCCAACGAGAAGGTGGCGAGTATCTATTCCCACTTTTTTTTCTAATATTTTTTGTTGTTAATATACTTATATTATTTTTCTTTTTATTGAATTTTGGGTCATTTTCAAAATATTTACATGATTAAAATAATAAATTTTCTTCAAAATATCTCAAAAAGGAAAACAATAGTAGACTTCATTTAAGGAAACGATTTTGCAGAACAACGCTTATTTCGTATCTCACATATTCAGGTTAAAAAATGGAATTTTTTCAATAGTCTTTCTTATAATCAAAACATATAATATATATCCTGTCGAGAAGTGTTTTGATGAGAATTTGTAGACCCCATTTAGGCAAATAATTTTCCATCTAAACGTTTCTTTTATCGAACAACTTTACATTCTTACAGTTTTTTTCGTATTTCACATATTACTGTTAAAAAAAATTTAATTTTGAATTTTCAATAGTATTGTTTTAAATTAAAAAGAAAAATATACATCTAATGAAAAAATTTTGCAATTCAAATTTATAGATTTTTATGTAGAAAATAATTTTGTATGATAACTTTTTTTCATATCTTGTATAATTTAACTGGAAAATGGAATTTTGTTATTGACTTTTTTCAAGTTTTAACATGCTGTAACATTTCTAATTTTTATTTAATCGAAAAATGTTATTGAGATTATTAGTGGAGATTTATGAGCTCTATCAAAAACCAGTATTGGAATTTTTGATTTTTTCGAAAACACAAAAAATGGTCTAGTTTTCTCAATTTTGGTTGGATGTGGCTGGTTAACGAACTTGTCTTTACTTTTTTTTCCCAGGAAGGCTAAAAACTCTCTTTGCTACTTGCTCCTCTCACGTTTAGTTCGAAAGGAACATTTTTAATTATAGCTCCATAAAACATGAAAATATATATATGAAATATTTCACAGCATAATTTTTTATTTCATTTCATAGAAACTATTGAGGATTAATCAATAAGTTTTTCTGGGAGAGGATTCAGTCCTTCATTTTCATCGGTACACACACCCAATCCTACATCAATTACTTATCATTTTTCTACTCTACAAACGAAACCGATTCTACACAATTTAATAGGACGCAATCGTATTTCCTACATACAAAAATTATTATTACAGCCTGATTCTACATGGCACAATTAAACCTCTAATTAAATAATTGTGAATCCGATGTCCAATTGATCATTACCCGATAAAAAGTATTTTCAGAAATGATTCACTGTTCGATACAACATTGACCGATTAAAAACTATTCTTTTCCACATGAGAATTCATATTTATTTGTCATTTTATCAAACAAAACTCGATTCTACATTTAAATTTAAAAATAAATAAAAGTTGAACAATTGAGCATGATTTATCTCTAGATTAATCGCTTTAGCATGAAAAAATAAATGATTTTGTTGTTCGATTCTACATATATCAATACTACAAAAAATTAAAAACGACTTTTTCCTTGGTTAATTATACAAAGTTCAATTTAATTAACTAATAATTCCGTTCATTATTACACTTCCTGATTGTGCACTGCCCTATTTTACAATTTTTTTTTCTTTAAATTAAATGTTTGATTCAACACGAACTGACTCATCATTAAATATAATTATGTTTAGCAATTCTACATTGTTCAATTAAATATTCGTATTTAATATTTAAATATTTTTGTTTGTCTCTAGACAATACAATTTTACATTGACCTAAGGTAAATGTACCAGTGCTCGGACATGTGCCAGAGTCCGGACAAAGTCAATCGTTTCCGACTTTTGTTAAATGAATAATTAATAAAATTTCATTGAAATTTTTTTTCAAGTAAGCTGTAGCTAAGAAGTAAAGCCGACATGAAACATTTTGTTTTCTTGAGCAATAGTTTAAAAAAAATTAATATTGTGTAAGTCGATGTCAATTATTTCTCAGAAAATACATATTACGCGCTTACTGTTTTCGTTAGAACCAGATTGAATTTCATAAGGAAATATACACCTCAATTTTTACGATACAAAAGAAGTAATGCATGTATACTTTGTAAAAATGAATTCTGCATACAATGCATTTATTTTTTTAAAGATTTTATTATTCTTATGTTAATAAATAAACAATCCGGACACTGGATCACGCAACTTGCCAATGTGCCAGTCCTCAGACACAATCACCAAGACTAGCGCCGCAACCTTTTAGTGTTGAGCCAGTCGCCGTCAATCAAAAAGTTATTGACTGTTCATGCTGTAATAGTATATTATGTGCCTAGGCGCATAATGAGGGTAATTGCGCGACGATCGACAATGCTCGCAGGAGATCGAAGCCGAGGCGCGATCAGTCCTGCGAGCATTTTAAGCGAGTCTCGTAATTACTCGAATTGTGTGCATTGGCACATATTCTATTTTATGTGACTTCAGCGCATATACGAATTTTTATGCGTACACTCGAATCCAATCTGAAAAGATTGAAATTGCCATAATTATCGCCCATCTGACTTGACATTTCGCGAATACTTCCGGCCATTTTGATTTTCTTGATCTTGTGTAGTAGTAGCGTATTGTAATAGACGCATGCGCAGTTCAAATGTACAAGACTTTGTCAGTACGGTGCTAACGCTGTACGAAGGAGAAGAAGAATAAGAAGAAGATTACGCTCCGCTGTATCGTAATAGGCACATGCGCAGTTCAATTTTTACATTACATTCCTCTGTGTCGTAATACACAACATTGCGCTACTCTGAACTGTAGCGTAAAAACGAGTTCACGCGCCGGAGGCACATAAAATAGAATACGTGCCAATGCACACAATTCGGGAAATTACGAGACTCGCGACAATGCTCGCAGGACTGATCGCGCCTCGGATTCATCTCGGCTTCGATCTCCTACGAGCATTGTCGCTCGTCGCGCAATAACCCTCATTGTGCGCCTAGTCACGTAATATACTATTGTTTGCCCTTCACTATCGCAAGCAACAAATAAGAAGAAAAAAGTTAACAAACATTCTCAACCGTATGCTGCAACAGGAGACGGTTGGAATAAAATATATTATAGATATCAATATTATTATAATTTCAGTTGCTTCAGTGTCAGTTGGTCGTCAAATGTTTTTTGTCTGAAGTCCTTCTTGAATGAACAATGTAGTATAAATTATTTAAATTTAATTACAATTATCAATTTTACTTAATACTTTTTGTCAATAAGAATGAAATTTTAGATTTCTTTTGTGTGAAATATTTTATATATCATTAAACAGTTATTAAAATATTGACTGAATATTTTTCAAATTGATTTATGGCTCCTTCGTGAAACCCCAAGTATTTCTTGTGATTCCATGAAAAGTGACGCGATCAGACATTTATAATTACCAAAAAAAGATGCTGGTGTGACTTTACTTTTATTTTTAAATTTCCGACTAATGAAATTAATCTAGTGGAAACATTAAACTGCAACTCCAAACTTTTTATTTGAAATATTTTTAATATTTGGAAGCATTTCGAATGACTTGAAATTCCAAAAAATTTTAATTTAAAAGCCGTAATATATTTTTGATTCTATATACTTTATATTACAAACACTGAGTAATGATATTTTACGATAATGTCACGACTAAGAAATGTAAACTCTCTTAAATTCGTAAATGAACTTTAGAGGAGTATAGATTTTAATTTATTTTTAATGTAAAAGCTACTGAATGTTTCAAAACATGTAATCCTGGAATAGTTTTCAGTTATAAACTAGAAAACTTCAGTTTTTTAACATTAATAAATTTGCGAATAAAAGTTTCGCTAACTATTGAACCTACTTCCAATCTAACAGATATCTATTATTATGTATGCGATGGGTTATAATGCGAAGGAGGACAAGGGACAATTTTAGAAAAGTGAAATTATTATTATTTTCTGACTCTCCTGTAAAACTATCATTTTGACCCTTATACTCTCTTGCATTGACATCTTTCAATTATTATCATCACCATTAAATGTATAATATTATACACAAAGATGATAATGATACTAATGCATATTTTAAATCTGATCATAACATAGTCTTTTCATTTTTCCATTCACATAAAAGGGTGGAAAGGTTGTCTTTGGGTTGACGACTCAGGGAAAAAATATTCTTATAGAAACTGTACAACTAGTGTAAAAGTAAAGGGCAGACGACACATTAGATTGTTGAGTAAGCTATAAGAGGCAAAGGGGATGTTAGACAAAGAGAAAAGCTCTTTCCGGGTGGAGAAAATTCAGACGTGTTCGCCTTGCACTTTCCCCTCCATCGAGTTGACGTCACTAAAATCGTAAGGGGCGCGGCACGCCATATTGATTCAACTCCCACTATTCCACGAAGGCTTCGTTTCATTCACAAATACGTTCCGCCGTCTGCAACCCCTTTTCACCCTTCCTAAGTTCACGAGATACGTCACCACGTTTTTTCTACTTTCATTCTCTCTATACATAATTGAGTGATCCTTATTTGTATTACGAAGAATTTTTTCGTTCATGATTCTCTAACACTCACCTGCTTCTGATATGTGAAAAAATAATATTTGTTTAGTCACAGGTTATTTTTTAATATTTAGATGAAATATCTTTCATTCTTAATTAAAATTATGCCTAAAGACATCAATTTATATAAAATTATATTCACATGATTATATTCATTTATTGATATAAGGATAATTGCGATAAATTTCACCCGTTTAAAACTAGGGGGTGAGTGCGTTTTTTCGAATCATCTTCCTTTGCATTTTCAATATTATAGAAAAATTAACTGAGAACAATTGTGTTGGAAATGAAATGCTGAACATTTTTTGCGAATAAAATAATTCCAAAATTTAATTGTTTAAACAATAATTTCGGACAAAATGGGGGAAAGTATTTTATAATTATTTTTAATTTTACTTGCCTTTTGAGTATTAAAATGATTATTTTTCAAACGAATGATTAAATTCAACCCTTACAATCCCGACATGTTTTTGACCGAACTTTTTGTTGTAATGCAAAATTGATTACTACAAAAAGATCTACAAATTTCTTTCACAACATTTTTCTATTTCTATTTCTGTAATTATATAATTTATTGACGAATTATAGAAATACAATAAGAAAATCAAGCGCAAGTATCATGAAGAGAATTGTCCCTTGAAGCCGATAGAGCATCAAGTAAATAGAAATTCCATCTTCAATTGGAATAAAAAACAAATAGGGGCGCTCATATATGCGCGTGGAGACAGATCTATATTTTTATAAACAATTGAAATTAACGATTTAAATAATTCACTTGAATAAACAATTTTAAAGATTCGAACCAACACCAAACTGATGAATGTTGAGCGTTTGGTTCGAATAAACATTTAGATGGGACAGATCTACATATTTATAAACAATTGAAATTAACGATTTAAATAATTCACTTGAATAAACAATTTTAAAGATTCGAACCAACACCAAACTGATGAATGTTGAGCGTTTGGTTCGAATAAACGTTTAGATGACACAGATCGATATATTTATAAACAATTGAAATTAACGATTTAAATAATTCACTTCAATAAACAATTTTTAAAGATTCGAACCTACACCAAACTGATGAATGTTGAGCGTTTTTGTTCGAATAAACATTTAGAAAGATTGGATCGCAAATGAACAGCTTAAATCCTCTAAGAATAAAAATTAGAAAATTCGTTTAAATTCAGTTTTGTAAACTTGAAATTATATTTTCAATTAATATTGAATTTTGAGTAATTAAAATTTGAAGTTGGTTTGCGATGGGTATGAAATTATAAGAGAAAAATTGAACTCACTTTTAGAATTTTATTATTGTTGCAGATTGGAAATATAAAAGTTGCTTATGCTTGAGAACTTACAAATTTGGAAAATTTAAACTTTAGTTTAAGTAGTTTGGGGCTAGTTCTGCTAAGAACCAAACTCCCAGATCTTGACTGACTCTCGTGTTTTTTTACGCGGTATATATATGATTTGGTCCCTATAAGGGCCGGGTGTAAGACGAAGAGAGTAAAAGGATAGATGATACTTATACCGGGTGTCCAGTTATTCTCTTAGTCTTTTACAGTTCTATTAGGTTATTTTTATTCGTGCATGATTTCCCGATGCTAAATACATTAATTTGTGTGATATGTAGTATTTGTAAATATACAATTTTCTATTTTGTTCTTATTTTCGCAACAAGTATGGTTTTCTTATTTTAAAGAAGCAAATCACTGTCCATCTGGTTATTAATTACCGTAATTATCCATTACTATGTTTGTAAATGCACGTGTATATTAATATACATGTACATATACATGTATATTATATGCTTAGATTTATTTGGTGAACGCATATTTCGTATTTTAACATAAATTTGGAATTGGAAAGTTTGATTTTTGTAAACATGATATTTACCTTTAAATAATTTCGAAAGTAAATAGATTCTGGATTCATCGAAAATAGAAATCTTACGCAATAGCACTTACAGTGTCCGTTGCGCTTATCTTAACTATGCAGTTTAATGAGTCGAAAGTCTGATATTTTGTGTTTTAAAAGGTTTTCCCTTTATATACTGGGTAGTACAAAATTCTTATATCTAATGCGTTGTTTTTTACATACAGAAATTATTTTTTTAATTCTTCACTATATCTAATACGTACTGGACGTAACACCCCCACCCTTAAACGCTTACTAGTAAATTTAATGTCTAGGAAGCGTACGCTGCGTAAATTAATCTATTGTCGTGGTGATCGGCTTTTAATGAAAAAGAAACAAAACAATGTTATGGCTACACTTGACCCTTCGAATCCAGCAGTTAGGCGCTGTACGAGAAAAACCTTCCTCTATTTTCCCTCTCGGTGCCTTGATTGTCTGATGTAGTATCGCTTTGTGTTGTACTTGAGGCTGGGTTAGGCAGTAGCTCTGCTTGTACATCTATTTGTCCGAGTTCAATATCATTTTGTACTTTGTATCGTTTTGCCGGCGTAGGTTTAGTTGTTCTTCTTCCAAGCTGAATGAGACATTGAGTTAGAGAGTCCCAAACAGCTCCAACCATGTGGATCGACCATCCGTATACACGATGTAATAGAAATTCGTTGATCATAATATCTATTATCATTTTTAAGACTTGAAGAATTTCAAAAATTGCTATAACTCCTGCGCTAGCTGTGCCAAACGTCATGAATTTTTCCCAGAGCCTTGTTCCAGTTGATTCTACAATCTTGGCCATAGAATCTTCGTTTAGTAGTTTGGACAGTGTTCCTTCATTGTTGGTCGTGACATGGCCGTGCATCTCTCGTGCCACATCATTCAATAAAGAGGGTTTCTCAACAGGGAACATAATTCGTTCCCTTAGGTCATCTAAATCCTTTTCTGTATAGATTCCACTTCTAGCTAGAGAGGCTGGGTTTGTATATTCCCAAGTTGATTTGGACGAAGGTTGAATTGTGATTGGTTCCACACCTTCAGTTGGTCTTGGTAGTAATTTGTACCAGCTCCCTTCGATGAGATAATAGGAAGGTAAAATCGTGTTGCATGTGATTTTCGTTCCCCTCGCTTTAATTATGTGTGTCCTAGGTGTGAGATAGTAGGTCACATTTCTCATTGTTACACTGTGTACTACCTCTCCGGCTGTTACTGCCATGTATCCAGGTCCCTTCATCAAATTGTAAGCAAATTCGTCCGGTGCTTGTGTAGCAATAGCCAGTGCGTTCTTCAAAGTTTCCCTTTCTAAATTACATCGTTGTAGGAGGACATCTCTGTATAAATTCCTAATTTGATTTTTTATATTTTTTTCTACGTATACAAACTTGGAGTTGACGTATGCGAATATGTCAAGGTTGTCTATACTAAGTTTATAATTGTCCGCGAATGATTCGCCTTTAACCGTTTCAAAAATAACTAGCTTAGGATGCTCAGTGCGTAATACAGTATACCCGCAAACGCTTACTGCGTTTTTGATCATTAATGCAAAAGTTGTTTGCTCTATTACCAATGAATACACAGTTTGTATGCGATTATTAACTAAATCCTCCACCTTGTTTGCGTAACCTTCATGCAGGATGCTATATTGGTAAAACTTACAATTAGTCGTAGGAATAGTATTCCAAAAGTTATGTCCGCCCTCAACATCTATGCATGTTGCATCAGAGAGGGTGCAAGGTGTACCGGAGCGCAAATATATTAAATCAGTATTAAGGTTTACTCTTGCATTCTGTTCCTGTATAGTTATTTTTAAAGTACCCTGTACAACCACAGATTCCCAATCTCCGTAAGGATCCGAATATGCCGCCCCGTTACACCTTCCATCGTTACCTAAATAACCCGCATAAAGCATGGGGTGAGTAGTTGTGCTATTTATTTTAATTCCACTTATTACATGGTTATCGAATTGTAAAATTCCGGTGGCATGAAGTTTTTTACAAGCTTCTCTACTTATATCGTATATATAATCTCGTTCGCCGTGCTTTACAATTGAAATATGTGAGTACATCCCGCAATGATACACTGTCCGATGTACCTCAAGTTTACATTGTAATGCTCGACTTTCTATAAATTCATTAACCTGCAGCAACTGAACATATCTTCTAGTTACATTAAGTGAATTCGATGGTACTTGACATTGCCCCACATCTAAGAGAGATATCGTTGTTATATTTAGTGTTCGAGATCCGCAGTCATATCCAACTAATGCTGTTGTGGTTTGGATCAGCAAGGCGAACGCGATTTTGAGCAACATCTGTAATCAGAACATGAATACAGTTATTCATCTTCTGATCGCCCCTTTCTTGGTCTCTTTGGCATTTTTACTTCATGGTTTATATGTGATATCTTAAGTCTGTTAGCATACACAATCTTACTACTCTTTTTTAATTGAATTTTGACATTACTTTTGTTGATGATTTCTAAAATTTTATGGGGACCAGTATAATGATCTCCGAGTTTGCCAGGTTTGAGACCCTTTAATAAAAAAACGTAGTCATCTACTCTAAAGTTTATGCAGTTTAAAGTTTTATCATAATAACCTTTGGATCGTTTTTTTGCATCTACGAGATTATTATATACTGTTGTTCTTATTCCAATGAGCCGGGTGACTAAGTCTTTTATGTAATTTTGATAAGTTGGTTGTAAATCATCCTCTCGAAGTGGTTCGTTTGATGGTAATCTGGCTAGACGTCCAAACACCACTTCGAAAGGTGTATGTTTTGTGCCTTCATGCACACACGTGTTATAATTGAGTATAGCGATTTCAACCCATTGATCCCATTCACAATCCTTTTCGGAGTATTGTTTAAAAAATTCACCTAATGCGTGGTGTGAACGTTCTAAAGAGCCGTTGGATTGTGGATGGAATGCGGTAGATTTTATTATTTTGATTTTAAATCTTTTTGCTACCTTTTGGATCAAACTGCTGAGAAAATTTCGCCCTTGATCGGTTAAAATAACCTTAGGTGCTCCAAAAATGCAAATAAAATGTTTTATAAATGCGTCAGCTATTGTGATAGCTAAGGCATTTTGTAATGGTACCGCGAGACTAAACTTTGATAATTGATCTTGCATCGTAAGGATGTATTCGTTATTATTCTTTGTTTTGGGCAAAGGGCCCACTATGTCTAATGCAATTTTTTCAAAAACTGTACCTGGTGTGTCAGTTATTATCATAGGTTGTCTTGTCTTGAATCTAACCAATTTTTTTAATTGACATTGTATGCATTGTTGTACCCGCCGCTGTATGTCTTGTTTTAAATTCTCCCAATAGTGATCTTGGCGAATCCTATTATAGGTTTTGGACACTCCCCTATGACCTCCTATTGGCGAATTATGGAGTTCCCTAAAAATTTCGTCTCGTTTGCATTACATATTGCAATGTTCCCTTACAAACAATTATCTTAATAGGACTAGCCTGAAATATATCCTTAACAAGTTCTGGAACGTCTTGCCATGCTACATTTTCAATATAAGGGCTTTTAGCTATACTAAACTCCTTTAAATTTTTTTCTAAGAGAGACTCGCGGAGGAGTGTGAGCGTAGTACGCAGGTTATTCATAATTACCTCTTGAGATTCGGGGTTCTTTTCACGAATACACAAACCGTAAAGGTATTTATTGTTACTCTTTTTGGTTTCACTGATGTTACATACTTGTAGTGTTAGTTTAACCGGGATTTTATTTACCTCGATTAATGCTCGACTACCTTCATCGCAAGGGCTTCCGTCGCTGGCTATGAAATACGCGATATTCTCTTTGCGAAACTGTAGTAATTCCTCAGTCTCTACTATATTTCGAGAAAACGCAAACTTTGACGCGTCTCCAGATTCAAGCTGAAAGTGATTTTCCTTTTCTACTAAATTGTCTTCTAACTCATGTTGTTCACTAACTCCTAGCTTTATTAAATCAGATCCATCGTCTTCATAATCAGTAACTGAAAGGTCAGTCATTGTATTTATATCGGCGTTACCTAAATTTGTTGGATCTGTGTGTTCTCGGGCAGTTTTACCCTTAGTAAATCTGATGATGTTTTCGTTGGGTTTAGGTACCGCTTCAAAGTCACTCGTTGTATCGCTTTCAACGTACCTTATCTTTTTATTAGGATTTATTAGGATCTTGGACTTTGAGTTTTTCTGGCTACTGATTTGTTTTCGACTAGTTCTTCATTTTCCTTAGCTATTTCCTTTGCCTCTTTCCTTTTATTCATTAAGGCTTGTCTGCGCGTTATAACATTAATTTGCTTAATATCAACTGGGTTTCTCGAGAGGGCGTCTGCATTGGGATTCATCCTCCCCGGTTTATATATAATTTCGTAGTCATATTCAGGTAGTTTAAACCTCCATTTTTGAACTCTAGTGTTTAAGTCAGCTGTTTTGAACCAAATTAGTGGTTGGTAATCAGTAATTATGGTAAATTTTCTGCCAAATACGTATGGTCGAAAGGTTCGTACTGCATGTATAACTGCTAGAGCCTCCTTTTCGTAGACATCGTATTTTAGTTCTGGCCCTCTTAATACCCGTGAAGTGTAAGCCACAGGAAGGTCACTTCCAATTTTTCCTTGCGATAAAATTCCTCCGATAGCATAACCAGATGCGTCAGTGGTTATCAGAAATGGTTTGCTCATATCCGGTGGTTGTAATAATGGTGCAGTGCATAAAGCTTCCTTTAGTTTGTTGAATGCGTTTTCTGCATCTTCTGATCAATGAAAGGCTTCGTTTTTTTGCAATAATTTAGTTAGCGGTTCAGCCATTCTCGCAAAATCTTTAATAAAACGTCTGTAGTACCCAGCCAATCCTAGAAATTGCCTAACGCTTTTGACGTTCTTTAATCTGGGGAAATCCTTGACTGCTTCAACCTTCTTAGGATCTGGGTTAAGTCCTTTGGCGCTAATAATGTGTCCGAAATATGTTACCTCCCGCCGTAATAATTCGCATTTTTTTGGTTCGAGTTTCCAATTAGCCTTTCGAAGACGATTCATTACCTCGTCAAACAGCCTTTCATGTTCTTCCAGGGTTTTCGTATAAATGACGATATCGTCGATGTATACGAATACTCCCCTTCCTATTATTCCATCCTAAGTAATATTCATTGCTCTTTGATATTCTGGGGTTGCATTTCGCAGTCCGAAAGGCATCCTTATAAACTCGAAATGTCCGCTAGGGGTAGAAAATGCAGTCTAGTGAGTGTCAGCGTCATCCAGAGCAATTTGATGAAATCCAGAGACGCAATCTATTACTGTAAAATAACAGGCATTGCTAACCTGATCAAAAATATCAGTGATGTTGGGGAGAGGGTAAGCCATAGGAATAATTTTTTCATTAAGTGGCCTAAAATCTAAAACTACTCTCCATCTGGGTTTACCGTCTTGGCCTGGTTTTTTTGGAACGACCCATAAGAGATTTTGAGGGTCTTATGATTCCCTTTTCCAGGAGTTCACTTATTTGTTTATCTACCTCTTCCCGTAAACTGTGAGGAAGTCGATACTGCTTCACATTGACAGGATGGTCGTCAACCGTAAGGATCCGATGTTTAGTTATATTGGTAGTAGACAACTCATCTCCTTCCAATTGAAACCTATCCGAATGTCTCAGTAATAAATTATATACTTGATCACGTTCTTTTTGTACCAGATGTTTCAAATCCAGAATTTCCTTTAAGCTGTCTAGACCAATGTGGAAATGACTTTTCCACTGATTCCTTTTAGGTTTATGGTGTTTTTCATGTCTATTACGCAGTCGGCTGGTAAGGAACTTATTTTAATCAGATTTCCCTCAGATCCAGTGTCTAACAGGAATTGTCCTACATATTCTAATTTGCGGTTTGCAATATTAATAAGGGGTAGGGTTTCTTTATGGTCATGTTGATTCACACTAAATATTTTATTAGACTCGTCGTCCTTGCAATAACCTATATTTTGTTTAAAAGGTATTGTGTTGCCATTTAAGTATAAATTCTTATTATTAAAATCCATAATTGTCTTGTTTGTATCTAGGAATTCAGCTCCCAGAATCCCATCGTAAGGGATCTGTAATTCATCCTGGATTACATGGAATACAATTCTCTGATTGAAAATTTTAAGACTTACGGTTCCAATGGTAATTAAATGTTCGTTCGAGATTCCTTTTATCCATATTTTATCATGATAATTTATTCGTACACTAGGTGGAAGTACGTTAATTCTTATTGCATTCCCCTGGGAACCGGAATCTATCATTAAATGCACTTGTCGTTCTAAATGGGGATATTTGAATGATACGTACGGTATTAATTCGCAGGGTTTGCTTATTCTTTATGGTAAAAGTTCGCAAATTGGGTCTTCTGTTTGTATGAAATTGGTCGAGCGCACTTGGTAGTTGGGAGTCTCCACACCTGTGCTCGTATTCGGGAGACTCTGACCATTTCCCAACTTCATTCTTTCGTTGTACTGCCTTTTTCGGCAGTCTTCGATAGTGTGTCCCCTGGTACGACAATATTCACAGCTTTTATCAGTCCTTATTCGACAGGTGGCGGCTGTGTGCCCCGATCTTTCACAGAGCTGCCATTTTAGATGTGCCCTGGCCTCTAGTTGTGAATTCTGTTTATCAGCTGTGGGGTTAGCTTGAAAACACCGACTTGCATTGTGCCCAGGTTTGTTGCACATTTGACATGTGCTTGTACCGGTGACTTGGAACCGGCATTGTCTTGCGCCATGTCCCAGTTTTTGGCATATCTGACATTTTACTCCACTTCTACATTGATTGGCGGAATGGCCTTGTCGATTACATATTTGACACACTAATTGCGCCATATTTATTTGACTGGGTCGATCGCGGCATTCACCTGCCAAATGTCCTCTTCTGTTGCACAATTGACAATTAACAGAAGGCTGTATACTAAAATTACTCCCTTCTCCAACGCGTTCCTTAGTGCCAAATATTTGGGAAACGTATGCTCCCTTTTTAATTAACTTATGTTGCGGCAAAGCTTTAACCCTAATGTTATCTCTCCTCCTTAATGCCTTTCTAGCTTCAACTAGCCTTGTTGCCTTAATAGCATTTTGCACGATGTGTTCCATATCGTCAGCATTCTCTAACCGTTGTTCTATCTCTGGGTTTAAACCACGCTTAAAACATTCGACTGAGTTATCTTGAATTGAAGTTCTAAATGCAGCGTCAATGTTTCCAGCATTAACCCTTTGTGTTTCAATGATTCGTCTGCCTAAATAAATTCATGAACACAACAAAAATTAAGGGATAATTGAAAACAGAGGTAAACTAACTGCTTTAATTAAAATTAATTGAGCAAGTTAGGTGTACAATTCTATAGGAATAAATTGGACTTCGAGTTTTATAAAATAAATTTATTATAGATTATCATCTACAAAATTCCTAATCTGATATATCAGATTCTCCGAAGATATCTCTTAGTTTATCTCTAAGCTCTTTACTTTGAATATTTTTTTCTATTGACGCACTTATATTAGAAAAATAGAAATAATTTTCCTCAAAACATCGACGGCAAAATTCGTTTTTAGGACGGATTGCGCATTTAGTACAGAACAACGTCGGCCGTGATTCTATGTTCTGAGTCGCAGTGATCCTTCTTCCGGGTGGGAAGTACAATTGGTTATTACTTTGAATATTTGTTCTTTGTTGAAATCTATGGTTTGCGTTATTCGGTTTTCCTCTAAATTACTAGTAGGCTCAAATCCTATACCCGAGTGCGGGGCGTGATAAGGCACACTAAAGGTGGTGTAAGTAGTGATATTACAGGTGGCACTGTAATCGATGGAGCTATAAACGAAGGCGCTATTATCGGCGTCTTTTTCAGCTTAATTCCAAAGTCTCCTAAATTGATTTTGTCGCGTAAATAGATGCTACTTGTAACCTTAGGTTTTTTAATTTTTTGATATTTCACGAAAGGACAGGCCGTAACGTCCTTGTACGTTACAACAAGGTTCAGTCCTTCACGATCGAATTCCTTCTGTAGCTCCTGTTTCCTTTTGCGAAGCCTTTCCGAGTCTGGCGGGAATATTTGCGTTTTTTCTCGGATTCACGAACATCCACTAAAATTTGTAATGAGAAGGCGTTATATATTTGTTACTCCAAATTTAAATTTTTCACCAACTTCAAAATTTCCCCTTGATTCTTTATTACTTCTGTATATTTTCAGTTAAGTTCTAAGAAATTCCTATTTAATAATTCGTTTTTGAGGCTAAGGTCCTTATTTACCTTAATCAAATTTGTGAGTTTATTTTCCAATTTTTCGATTTTGTTGCATAAATAAGCAACCGTTGACCAACGCTCTTCGTCTAAACTTTCTAAATCTGTCAGTCTCTCTGAGGTTTTTCGTAGGTTCTCGAGAATGATGGTCTCAGCAACCGTAATTTCAAGATCATTTAGCATATCTCAGGGTTAGTAACACGTCTGTCACTCAATCTAAAGGGTTTAGTGAGATTATGATCTCAAGAGTTCATACCAAATTTGAAAGACTTAACAACAAAACGAGGAAAAGACTCCGTTATGATTCGCAACCCTTCACAATCATCTGTAGTCAAGTATCCCTCCGGGGCCTCCAAAAATTTTTACTATGTTACGTGCGAAAACGCAGCATGCAAAATATAATTTCAATAGTGATCAACGAGTGTTGATCCCTTATTTAAGGTCAACGCCCACGCGCTATAACCTAGGAATCCAGACCTTGATGATGCGATGCGCGAAACTCATAGACCCAACTCGAAGCCGTTAATGAAAAATAGAGAAAACCTCAAACAATTTTCATAAAACTTATGTTACGATTACCTTCCTAAAATCGCTTACAAAAATGCATACATTCGCCAATCCAAGACAACCTAAGGTTCCACATTGAAAGGTGGTATGTGAACGTATTGAAAGCTGTATTGATTGACTCCCAACGTTAGAGTCGATTGCTAAATAAAAATTAACCGTTAGAATAACCGACGTGAATAAAAAAAATTGAGTGAACGATTCGAACCTACACCAAACTGATGGATGTTGAGCTTTTGGTTCGAATAAACATTTAGATGAGGCAGATCTATATTTTTAATAAACAATTACAATTAACGATTTAAATGATTCCCTTGAATAAACAATTTTAAAGATTCGAACCCACACCAAACTGATGAATGTTGAGCGTTTGGTTCGAATAAACGTTTAGATGACACAGATCGATATATTTATAAGCAATTGAAATTAACGATTTAAATAATTCACTTGAATTAACAATTTTAAAGATTCGAACCTACACCAAACTGATGAATGTTGAGCGTTTGGTTCGAATAAACATTTAGATGGGACAGATCTATAAATTTATAAACAATTGAATATAACGATTTAAATAATTCACTTGAATAAACAATTTTAAAGATTCGAACCCACACCAAACTGATGAATGTTGAGCGTTTGGTTCGAATAAACGTTTAGATGACACAGATCGATATATTTATAAACAATTGAAATTGACGATTTAAATCATTCACTTCAGTAAACAATTTTTAAAGATTCGAACTTACACCAAACTGATGAATGTTGAGCGTTTTTGTTCGAATAAACATTTAGAAAGATTGGATCGCAAATGAACAGCTTAAATCCTCTAAGAATAAAAATTGGAAAATTCGTTTAAATTCAGTTTTGTAAACTTGAAATTATATTTTCAATTAATATTGAATTTTGAGTAATTAAAATTTGAAGTTGGTTTGCGATGGTTATGAAATTATAAGAGAAAAATTGAACTCACTTTTAGAATTTTATTATTGTTGCAGATTGGAAATATAAAAGTTGCTTATGCTTGAAAACTTACAAATTTGGAAAATTTAAACTTTAGTTTAAGTAGTTTGGGGCTAGTTCTGCTAAGAACCAAACTCCCAGATCTTGACTGACTCTCGTGTTTTTTTACGCGGTATATATATGATTTGGTCCCCATAAGGGCCGTGTGTAAGACGAAGAGAGTAAAAGGATAGATGATACTTATACCGGGTGTCCAGTTATTCTCTTAGTCTTTTACGGTTCTATTAGGTTATTTTTATTCGTGCATGATTTCCCGATACTAAATACATTAATTTGTGTGATATGTAGTATTTGTAAATATACAATTTTCTATTTTGTTCTTATTTTCGCAACGAGTATGGTTTTCTTATTTTAAAGAAGCAAATCACTGTCCATCTGGTTATTAATTACCGTAATTATCCGTTACTATGTTTGTAAATGCACGTGTATATTAATATACATGTACATATACATGTATGTTATATGCTTAGATTTATTTGGTGAACGCATATTTCGTATTTTAACATAAATCTGGAATTGGAAAGTTTGATTTTTGTAAACATGATATTTACCTTTAAATAATTTCGAAAGTAAATAGATTCTGGATTCATCGAAAATAGAAATCTTACGCAATAGCACTTACAGTGTCCGTTGCGCTTATCTTAACTATGCAGTTTAATGAGTCGAAAGTCTGATATTTCGTGTTTTAAAAGGTTTCCCCTTTATAAACTGGATAGTACAAAATTCTTATATCTGATGCGTTGTTTGTTACATACAGAAATTATTTTTTTAATTCTTAACTATATCTAATACGTACTGGACGTAACAAAATAATTCTTCTCTGATCTAATAGAAATCATATTTTTAAATGTTTTCAAATACTTCAAGGTTTATTTCAAAAACTATGGAACTCTTTTGAATGATCCCAAAATTTATTGTTCTCTATCATATCCTGTAAGATTCAGAATGAAAATTCAGCCTAAAAATTTGATTAATTATTATGTTTAATTGTAATTGTAGTGTTTCACCTCCCCTTGGACTGGTACCTTGACGAAGTCCTCTTGGCTATGCCAAAAAAGGACGGGTGGGGAGGCCTAGCAGACGGCCCTCGGACCATGGAGGTTGTAGTGTCCCGATGAACCGGTGAACAAATGCAGGGGGCTCTATAGACGGGCATCTTCCCATTGCGTGAACGGTAGGAAGCGGGGGACGCTATAGACGCGTCTATCCCCATGCATAAAGAAGGATGTATGCCCCAGGCAGTGGCGCTGAGAATGAGTCTGCGAGTGCCTTCGGAAAATGAGTGAACTGAATGAATGTCAGCACCGCATGACTGTGATATGTGTCCTTTTAAATGGTCTGTGACCAAGAAGAGTTTAAACGATCGTTTCCGTATGGCATCCCACTGGGAGTGCTTCATCGCTGAGTGGTGTCTTCCTCGGCCCACAAGGAGGAGAAAATCATGTGAGCCTGGCTCTGCCGAGGTGGTGTGCAATGCGGGATCAGGAGCCAGCCCCTTCGGGAACTTGATCAGGTAGTGCGTATTGAACACAGGTGTCGGGGCCTGTGTTGCCTCGAGCGAGTCCGGTCTGTCCGTGTATTCTGGTAGCTGCTAAGCGGAGTTTGGGCCTCAGAGAACTGGGGTAGGACTTCGGTCCGAGGGTACACCCGTTTCCAACTATTCCGACCCGCTCCTCTACGCACGATGTGCTGGTGAAAAGATTTATGGATTCTAAAGTGAAAGCGGTGGGGACACAAATGGTCCGAAAAATCTGCTTGGTACCAGGATGCATCACGGAGGGCTGGGATCCTTGTTTGTAGCCCTGAGTTGAACATCAGGGATTTCCTGGAGACCGTCGCGGGGTTCGTTTGGGTGGAGGTCGCGCGGTTGCGTGTGTTCAGCTGCTACTTCTCTCCCAACGATCCTTTCGAGATCTTCGAGACCCAGAACCTCCTCCTTGAGGAAAGCCTCAGAGAGGCTTGTGGGCAGTCCCTTATCGCGGGCGACTTTAATAGTAAGTCGCCCGAGCAGGGCGAAGCCCGTCTGGGCAGGAGGGGGATCTTCGTCGGCGAGATGGCCGCTAGGAATGACCTGATTCCATTAAATCAGGGCAGGGATTTTACGTTCAGACGAGGAGTGGGGGGGGGGCTATTATCGACCTCACGTTTGCCGCGCCCCGTATTGCCACAAGGATAGTCGACTGGTGCGTCCTCCATGTAATTACCTTGAGTGACCACCAGTGCATTGAGTTTAGCATCCGGGAACGGAGTCACCCAGTTAATACGGGAAGGAGCGACAAAGGAAGGAGTCCCTCCTGGAACACAAGACGAATTAGCAAAGACAAGCTTCAAAAACATCTTGAGGAAACCAGGCTCATAGATGAACTTGGTTGGGCTAAGTCTGCTGGGTCGTTGGAGGACACCGTGCGGGCGGCGAGGCGGTCAGTGGTCGCAGCATGTGAACACTCGATGCCTCGACGAGGGCACGGGCGTATCGGGGACTCAATGTACTGGTGGAAAGACCAGTTTTCTATCCTGCGTCAGGAATGCCTCGCAGCGCGGCAGAGATTCACCCGTTCAAAGGGTGATTCTCTGCTGCACGAGGCATGGAAAAAAGCAAAATCAGCTATGAGACAAGGCATAAAGAAAAGCCGACTTCAGTGCTCGAAAGACTTGATCGGTGAGGTGGAGAAGGACCCATGGGGTCTCGCCTTCAAAATAGTCACCACGAGACTGGTGACTAGAAGGAAGACCCCGGGCCTGGATAATTTTGATCGAGTCAAGTACATCGTGCGAAGCTTGTTTCCGCATGTAGAGCCGTTCCAAAGACAGGACCGAAGCTTTTGCGTAGACTAGAAGAAGCAGAGGTTGGTCCTGCTGAGGAAGGGCAACAAACCTCTAGGGGATTCATCATCGTATAGACCAATATGTCTATTGGATACGATGGGGGAACTTCTGGAGGGAATGATCCTACAAAGACTACAGGGTCACATGGTCCGCGAGAATGGTCTCTCGGCAAAACAGTTCAGCTTTCGAAAAGGCAGGTCCACAGCTGACGCCACCCAGGCAGTGGTGGACATCGCCACTAAAGCAAGAAGAGTAACTGGTAAGCGTAATGGATTCTGCGCGTTCATCAGCATTGACATACGCAATGCGTTCAATACTGCGAGGTGGAACATCTGCATCGAGGCGATGGTGCGGAAAAAGGTTCCAGATTACCTGTTGCGAATGATAGATGACTATCTGAGCGACAGGTGGGTGATATACGAGGGCGACAAATTGTCTCTCAAAGGAGAGATAACATGTGGCGCCCCTCGAGGGTCACGGGTGGGTCGACTCATTAGAAACGTCATGTATGACGATTTCCTGCGCATAGACCTACCTGCTGGAACGAGCATCATCGGCTTCGCGGATGACACACTTGTCGTGTGCAAAGCGTTGGTTGGATAGCAGATGCCTGAAAATGGCCCCTGAAATGACCGAGGCTATGCTGGTCGCAGACAGGAGATCCTCCAAATACCCGAGGATCGTTCTCGGGGAACATGAAATCGAGTGGAAAAAGAACATTAGGTACCTGGGTGTGCAGTTGGATCGAAGGCTTAGCTTCGGCGAACACCTGCAGATCGCGACTGCCAAAGCCATCCAATGTGGTGCCACCTTGACTCGGCTCATGCCCAACATTGGTGGGCCCAGGGAAGTTAAGAGAAGGCTGGTAGCGAGCGTGGTAAACTTGAAGCTACTTTATGCAGCTCCGATCTGGACAAGTGCCCTTGACAAACATGCTATCCTGAAGAAGCTGTTCTCGGCACAGAGAGGTGTGGTGATGAGAATTATCTCAGCATACCAAACTGTGTCGATGAGCGCTGTGCTGGTCCTGGCGAACGTCCCACCAAGAGATTTATTGGCGGTGGAAAGGAAGGAGACCTTGCAGCTCCGTAAGGAGCTCACCTGATTAACAAACCCTCAGGGAATCGCTGGCGCGAAGGAGACCATCCGCAGGGATAGAAGGCGCAGACTCGTTGAGAAATGGCAGACGAGATAGCACGGTGACCAATCCGGGAGATGGACAGACAGTCTGAACCCGGAGCTCGCCACCTGCCTGGATAGAAATCACGGTCAAGTCGGTTTTTACCTGGCACAAACGCTTTCTGGCCATGGTTGCTTTAATGCGTACCTGAAGTGCTTCAAGAAAAGAGACGATGAGTCGTGTCGCTACTGGGGATCCCTTGTGGAGAATGCAGAGGACACACTCTTTGTCTGTGCCAGATGGGGCGCGGAAAGGGAGGCTGTTGGTCGGCCAGTGGGCGCACAACTCACTCCTGACACGATGGTCTCTCTCATGCTCCAGTCTGAACAGATTTAGATGGTTATCGAGTCATTTGTCAGCCTAGTCCTGCTTCTTAGGCGGGCTTGGCTGTCTCCGTCGACCAGGGATTTATTCTGATTTGATTTATTCCTCCCCTGGTAGGCACGGCTATTCGGCCCGCCTAACGGGAGTGTGTCCACGGATGGGAGCCCCGGGCAAACGGACGACGGAAGAGTCGTACACGACTTTAAGCTGGAACCAACTGCCCGCGAAGTTTAAAGCTGAAAACATTATTTCACATATGATCGATTGATATTAATTGTTCCCAACTAATAATGGACAATATTTATGAAGTTTCAAATGAAAAATGATTAATAATTTAAAGCAATTTCAAAGCAGCCCGGCTGGAAATTCAATAGGGCAAATCCCGAGTGTGCATTGACCTTGACCAGAATTTCCCCAAAAATTATTTTCCCTGCAAGGACCTAGACGGGGCCATGTTTTTCAAACCCACACTGGAATAAATTTTAGATGTCCTGGCTAGATTTTCCTTGAAATAGAATTTCCTCCATGGGTCCTGGACAGAGCCATGATTATCATACCCTGCTTGGTATTGTTCTCAATGGCTCTGGCTGGATTTTCCCGATTGAAGAATATCTTTGACGGGGCCTGAATTGGTTTGTACACATTAGACCCAAACTGGCACAGGTCTTAATAGCTCTGGCCAGATTTTCCCCAGGTAGGAATTTTCCCAACAAAGCCTAGACAGGCTGATACACTTTGAATCTAGACTCGCATAGGTCATAAGGGTCCGGCTGGATTTTCCTTGAATTGAAATTTCCTCGAAAATTACTGGACAGATTCATATACATGGAATCAAGAATGGTAAAAGTCCTAATGTCCCTTGCTGGATTGTCCTTGTCACGGAATTTTCAGACAAAACCTTGACAGGTTCAAACACATGGGACAAGCGGCACAAGTCTCAATCGTTCTGGCTGGATAATTCCATAAACATGAATATCCCGCCCGAGATCTTAATAGATTTCTACCCATCACACCAGTGCCATAGAAAAATGCAGAATGAAAAAACAGAACCAATAAAGCGAGTGTTCTCAATTTCGTGCGAAAATTTTGTGAATATTTAAGTAGCGACGGATTGAACAACATGCACAAGAATAGATAACTTGAATGCTCTGTGTGTAAAAAAGTCGAAAGAAAAGTAAAAGTTGATGTAGAGTTTTATTGCGCAACAAGAAATAGGTATGTCATATTCTTTATTAAATAAATATCTGAATGCGGTGACAAAATCATTCAAAAAATTTGCCTAAAATAATACATTATTGTTGTAGTAAACTATCAAAATGTGGATGAAGCAGCAGTTCCTATGGATACATGTTCATTATCATTGGAGAATGCTTCTGAAAATAATGATAATATTTTTTTTGGAAAAAAGATTTCAATCGATGAAGATGTAAGTTTTGATTGATCTTTTTTTATGTCCTGCACCAAAGACATTATTTCAATAATAAAAGCTCAGATATGTTATAATTTTATTGGTTCAATAATAAATTAATAAGTCCAAAATACACTTTGACATTTATATTGGAAAATACCATCTAAATTTTTAAAGAAATTTTCTGTGAAAAAAGGTACGCTTCCACTCCGCTGGGTATCGAGCCCAGGTCCTTTCGATTGCCGGTCGAATGCTCTGTCATCTGAGTTACGGAGGTTCCACAACTTTTCTCATAGAAACTTGTTAACGCCAATTAGGCAACGGATGTATCATGAACTATTAATCAATTTTTCTAAATCATTTAAGTCGATTATGTCGATCATTAGAAGAGTGTGTATCACTCTACGTGATATCAGAACTCTACCATATCGACCTTACCAACCTGCAATTAAGAAATAATTTTTAACGTCTCGTAAGACTAGATGAAAATTTTTCAATATAATTTTTGAAGAAATTTTCTGTGAGAAAAGGAACGCTTCCACTCCGCTGGGTATCGAGCCCAGGTCCTTTCGATTGCCGGTCCAATGATCTATCATCTGAGCTACGGAGGTTCCAAAACTTTTCTCACAGAAACTTCTTAACGCCAATTAGGCAACGGATGTATCATGAACTATTAATCAATTTTTCTAAATCATTTCAGTCGATTATGTCGACCATTAGAAGAGTGTGTATCACTCTACGTGATATCAGAACTCTACCATATCGACCTTACCAACCTGCAATTTAGAAATAATTTTTAATCTGATACACTCTTCTAATGATCGACATAATCGACTGAAACGATTTAGTAAAATCACAAAATACACTTTATTCACAAAACATGACAATTATTGCATTACAGTGCTAAATACGACAGTGACAGTGACGACGATGAGTATGTCCTTACCCAAGAAGAACCAAAAAACTATCCCGAAAAGTACAATGATTTACATAATGATGATGTCATTGATTTAATTATTAATTGGGATGGTATGCCCATTTATCGACCTAGCTCGAAACAAATGTGGCCTATTCTGGCAAAATTTTTTCATAAATCAGTCAGTTATGATCCTTTTTCTATAGCCTTATTTTATGGTGATATCAAGCCAGGGAATTTGAAAACGTATTTCGAAAAATTTATTGAAGAAATGAATAAGTTGGGCGACGAAGGAATCGTGATTTACAAAAAAAGATTTTCGGTTCGCATTAAGTCCTTTACTTGTGACACACCGGCGAGAAAATTATTGAAAGGCATTAAAAGCCATGTAGGATTTTATTCTTGCGAACGGTGCACAATAAAAGGCGTGAGGTTTGAAGGAACAGCACTTTTTCCACCGGGAGATGATGAGGAAAGAACTGACACTTTCTTTCGTAACAAATCCCAACCAGAACATCACACTTTGGACACGCCTTTGATACTTTTTGATCCTCCTATCAATCTCATCACTTCCTTCGTCATCGACTTTACGCACTTGTGCTGCTTGGGCGTGATGAAAAAATTATTGGAATATTGGCTGGAAAAATCAAAACATAAATTAAGCTACGGACAAAGAGTTCTCATAGGTAAACGATCAGAAAATATGTCAACTCAAGTTCCAATTGGATATCAACGCAAAACAAGAAGTTTATTGAAATGTTTTGGGAAGTTAAAAGCAACAGAATTTATATTCATTCTCTTGTACATGCACAATCTTTTATAAAAAAAATATACGAGTAAAATGTTTTCGATGATTTAAGATACTAATAATAATGAAATCAAAATAAATCAAAATTTGAAAAAATTTTAATAATATGTAACCAAAATATATACATGGTTTTTAGGATAATGTCTAAGAAACAAAGAGGGAGCACTGGTGAGAGTAGCTCCGATGAAGAAGATCCGTATATTTATTACCTTACTAAATTCCTGATTGATGAGGAAAATAATTACGTAAATGAAGTTATTGATATGTGCTTGAAGACGTGGACGACTTTTGACAAGGAAGAAAGGAAACATTTCGTACTCTTTCCTGCACCTCCTTATGGACCAAAAAAAAGAGAAGATTTACATGACAGGCTTGAAAATAAAAAAGACCCAAAAAGTTCGTTGCGCCGTTATGAATTTCGCATTTGTGGGCACGCAAGTAAATAAATGCAGTTCATGATTTAATTGATAAAAAATTCACTTTCTTGAGAAAAAAGACATTTTTTCGATATTAAAGTTCTTTGAAAAAAAGTTGATTTTCAAAAATTCCTTTTTTTTGGAAAAACGTTTAATTTTCACACGAATTTACCTTTTTTAAAAAATTGTATTTGTTTGTAAAAGACAATTTATTAATCACAGGAACGTACGAAAGTGTTAAGAAACGCCTATCTCAGCTTTCTGAAAAAAGGTATACATTCTCAGATGTTAACACTGATGGAGGGTCAGATAGAGCAGAGGCTCTATTGAAACAAATGGAACAAGAATCCTCAAGTGAAAGCGAAGGAAATTCTGAAGTTACATCACTCGACAGCGATGAAGGCATGTAGCATGAAACATTTGGGACAAAAGAAACACCAAGCTTTATGAATGATAAAACTAACCTGATATTATTGTGATTTTAGAAAGAACCCCACACTTTCGAAAACGGAACAAGAAAGAGCTCTCTGTTAATCCAAAGAAAAAATGTTCGTTATTGTAAACCCTATGTCAAGATTTTTGACATTTTTATAAATACTTATCAGATCCGTATTTACAGACCTCAAAAATCAAGGCAAGGGAAGTTTAGCAGGGCCATCTTTTGTCCAAGAAACGGCATCAGCTGCAAAACATGGTGTGAAAACAATCGTGCCTACCGGAACCAAGAATAAAGCTCCAAGAATGTAAGGAAACAACCGCGACACAAGTGGTTAATATGTATCTTCATTTATAAAAATCGATTATTCGTTCTTTACACGGAGAAACTTTTTATATCAATTTTTATTATAGTATTTTTCAATTTAGGGAAAAACGTATCACTGAGAATTTTTGTTGGTAAAAATACTGAACTTTATAATAATGATATGAAACTTTAGTATAAACTATAATAAAATTTGCTATGAACTATGCTGAAGTTTCATATAATTATTATAAAGTTTAGTATTTTTAGCAACAAAAATTCTCAGTGATACGTTTTTCCCTTAATTGAAAAATACTATAGTAAAAATTGATATAAAACGTTTCTCCGTGTAGAATGGTAATATGATAGTTGTCGAAAAGTCGTTAGTGGCCATTCATTCACGCACAATAATAATGATACATAATGCATTTCAATCTTCAGAAATTATCCAGGCAATTGCATTTAAATTCAACGAGATACAGGTCGAACAAAAATTTCAACGCAGACAAATATTGCAGAACGGAAGAACTTTGTTGGATATTCAAAATAGCTTTAATGCCACGCAGTTTCGCGACATTCAACATCCTGTCGCAAATTTCCGTCTTTTTGGCGGCAAATACAATGTCAACTTCCCTATGGACAACATGGACGATTTCTCATCGTTCAACGACAATCTCAAGGAAGATGGACAATACAGAACTGATTTTGTAAGTCAAACAATAACTGTATTCAACAAATATAATATTTATTTTGATTCTGAATTTTTAAGAACTTGATCTGGCTAGTGTTTATATGAAAGAAGACAAACTAACCAAAAATTTGACGGCTGCATTGAAAAAGATTTTTTCTCGGAACCTTATTATGAACTTCACACCAGTGAAGGCAACGGCGGGCAAAATAACTTTGAAAGTACGCATGGAAACGTTGTACAACTCTTTATACAGTATGTTTCGGTTTCACATTCATTTGAAAGATATTATGGGTGATTTCAATGGAAATATTTTGTTTGAGATTATTTCTCGCAAAGAGAGCAAGAGAAAGGAGTTCAACTTGTTGAAAAAACATTTGGAAACACGCTTGGAATTTGCATCAGTGGGGCCAAAGATTGGAATGGTGATCGAAGACATCGCAACATTGAGCAACGTCTACAACCGCCAAGAAACGATGATCAGAGGAATCTTCAAGTGTAATTTTACTTATTGGTCCACTGTATTTCTGCTACATAACTGAATCAATAAACGATATTATTCGAAATAGCATTATTCTTCTTGTTAGTATAAAAAAAATCATAACAACGGGTCTGAGTAGAAAATCAATCAATGAACCTGGATAGGAAATACACAGAAGGGGCTGAATAGTCAATACCAACCAGAACCTGAGTAGAAAATATTGACAAGTGCCTGATAGGAATGTTTAGCCATCGGAATACATCACACTACTCGTATGTTTGGGAAAGATATAACAGCATATAACAGGAAAGGTATAACATATATGGCACATATTTAATCGAAGATGAGTGTTCTACACTAAAGACTCATAATACGAGACCAAGGTTTAGGAACTTTCTAGAGTTAGGTTTCTATACAAGTTTACGAGTTGGGAATTAAGGTAAAAGCACCAATAGCCGGACGTCTAAGGAAATGTCATTCAATTTTTTGTATTAATCGTTCTAAATGTGATGCGGAATCAAGAATTGCCGCGATTATTTTGATGTATGTGTCCTCCCTACTATAACAAAAAGTCCAGAGTTGTGTCAAATCTGAATAATCCATTTTAATAATTCTTTTCATTAAATAATGCTCTGGAGCCAATTGCCGGACGGGTAAAGTGAATTGATCCAATAGCCGGACAGCGCTGCACCAATACTCGGACAAGATAATATTATAATTTGATTGATATGGATTTGACATTTTTTAAGCATAATAAACACTGGGGAATATTTAGGGAAACATTTTTTAGGTCTGCGCTTATAAAAAAAAAGTATTGAAAAGATTTTACAAATAGAATATATTATATTTAGAGCTTGCAGCACTAATTGTCAATCGTTTTTACCTTATATCCTCAATCGCATTAGTAATATCCGCTTTGGTATAAAGCTTTTTAATCTTTTTTTCTGATACTTTTTCCATGATCGATAATAAAGACACCAAATACATAAAACCCAGAGAATACATATGTTAAAATGAAAATACTTTCTCAAAATATCAGATTTTCAGCAAATCCATAATTCAACCATTATTTCTTAAAAAAATTATTCATTATCAATCATAATTTATCATTATTACTGAAAATTATCATTCAAAAAGATCAAAAAGTGGGGAAATTTCACTCTGAAATCCATATTTTCATTGTTCTCAATGTAAAATCAACAAGAAAATAAACGTCAAATGTCAATTGAGGTTGGATTTCATATTTGACTAATTAAAATATGTTTAAAGTAATTTACCTAATATTTTATCAGATAGATATCTTCTATGAATTGAAAACAATCAAATACTTACCACATTTCTCGAAAATATCAACAGCACTTTTTAAAATTCGCATTCGTTTTTGTAATAACCTTTTCGTCCGGTGACTAGAGTGAAAACAAAATAAGTGCAATGTAACTCCGGACACGCGTTCGGTTATTAGGCAAAACGAATATTCATTGACCTAATAACCGGATTTAGAATATTTAATTAAAGTAAATTTTTTTAATTTTGAAAAATATTATGATGTAGATAAAGCATTTGACTTCAATGTAACACGTATTAAAATGAAAAATGAGGGTAAATGTAAATGTTATTTGCTTAACAAAGACAACGTGTCAGTTAGTTTATAGAGCAGATTTCGCTACATTTCGACCAGCCTTGTGCTTTAGTAGAGAAATTTTTTTTTCTTGGCGAAGTTTTAATTTCTAATTCAACAAATTTTTCACTTTTTTAAAGTGTACGTTTCGAGGTTTGTATACGGTTCGCCAAAATAGTGATAAGTGATTCGTAAATCTCTAATTTTGAGAAAAAGTCATGGCTCTGTCCGGCTATTGGGTACCGTCCGGCTATTGGTGCTTTTACCTTAGTAGAGCAAAACTTTAAAGCGTTTTTCTGAAACTTGTTATTTTTGAAGCCCGTGTACATCATAACTCAAAATCTACTGAACCAATCGTTTTGAAATTTTGCACAGAACTTCTTCACATAATTCACCAGGTATCCCTGGGAGTTTTTTTGTTTATTTCAATAATTATCAATTTTACAATAACAAATTAGCCGATGTTTTTTTTAGCTAAAATCAGTTTTTTGGCTTCCAAGTGCTACGAAAAATTGAAAAATCGAACAAAAAACCCTCTCAAAGTTACCTCGAGAAACATCTCCTTCAAAAATACACTTTGCTTTTTTTGTTCCAAATGATTCTGTTGGGAGTTATGATGTACACCGCAAAACAACTGTTGTTCAAATGTTGCATTATTATATGGAAATTGACTGAATGAACTAACACTATCTGTATCGCCCAAAAAAATTCTTAAAAACATGCCTCTTTCCACCGAATTGACCTTACGCCCCCCCCAACTCTCCCCTATGACTGAACTAGTTCCTACGGCCCTGAATGTTTTGATCTGAAGATTACCTGAGTTTAAGGACGCAACACCCGAAATGGCCCCTTTTATGAGACTTTAGTGTACTTACACAGTGTTTTGAACGGCTTGGTTCTTCAGTACCTTTGGAAACCTACCCCATTCAGGAGTCTTTTGCACGCTCTATAACTTCAATGCCATACGAAAAAATTACTATTCTGACGTGTTTTTTAGCTGTAGCTCTATTATCAAAATATAAGTTAGGACTAAATAAGGCCAGCCACCCGGTCAATGAAAAAATGTACATTTCCACAAACATGTCACGAAACAATTTATACGTAAAGTACCAAAAATTATTATAGTGCCCCGAAATCCTTTTCAAGAAGACCCGTATAGAAATTGCCAATATATGCCTAGATTAATTATTGGCCCTGCTGTGGACCTAGCTGGGTAGCCCTGAAAAGAAATTACAAAATAGGACGTAGTCTGGCCCTTGCAAGATCAGCCTGTTTATTCACTAGACTTAATTTAATAACTTAATTTAACCAGCTTGGATTTCATTTTTAGTTAGTTATAAATGCTGAAAAAAACAACCCACGCTCCCTGTCTAGATAAAAAAAATTAAGTGGTCATATTATTTATTTTACTTAATAAAATAAAAATAATGTAACTAGTGACAGTTCTCACATAACAGCTCTACTCCTAGTAACTGAGACTATGCAATCAGAACGCAAACATGTCGGGACAAGTGAACACGAACAAAAGAAAATCGTCGATGTGAATAATAAATTTGAGTTTTGTTTTATTTGTTTAAACTTTGTGGAGTGGTACTTTTCCATGCACAAGAATATATAAAATTATTGAAATTATTGACCTCAAGCAGAAAATCATGCTCGGGGCTGCCTGTGACAGTCAATACAATCAGCACTTCTTTTCACACGGACTCGACTCTACACAACAAACCAAGAGGTTCTCCCGTACTAGGACACCGTTCGGTCGATGGTGATCAATATTCGTACCCGCGGACGAGGCATCGGAGAGCGAAAGGAAACATCACGACACGATAAAGCACACCACAAAGAGGACTTGGTGCGTCAGGCGGATGTGAGCCCCGCCTGCTCAAGAACAACAAG
This sequence comes from Diplolepis rosae, assembly GCA_030998225.1. Classification (NCBI taxonomy): domain Eukaryota; kingdom Metazoa; phylum Arthropoda; class Insecta; order Hymenoptera; family Diplolepididae; genus Diplolepis; species Diplolepis rosae. The sequence continues at coordinate 653,517 of JAPYXD010000158.1, read as the reverse complement.
AAAACGAGCTCGTCGACAAACTAACCTGTGCGACGAAGTTAATTCCGATAATCGACGCGTGTCGGCGATAAATATTGGCGTACTTTCGCCATCTGTTGCTCGCGACTACGAACTCGATGCAAATGTCGGAAACGTTGTTAAGGTGTGCACCCGTAAAACTCGTGACTAATAAAAATAAAAAAGAAAGCACATGGCCGGACGAGCTAACTGGCGAGGACGCCGTAGGATCGCAGGTAGGTTTTAATTGTCTCTCTTTGGCTTCTGGTCAAAATTAAGACTTGTTCGAAGTGTATGGTGTGCGCGACAGTAGCACTTTTCCACTGTGATTTCGAGGCGACAGACCCTGGTTCATTCAGTGTCAAAAGTAGAGATCGATTTAATGACCGCGGTTTGAATCGTAATTGCGCAAAATAGCACTGTCACTTATCCGCAGGGAGGCTATAAGGGCACGGGTGTTAGCTCCCAGCTAGACAGACGTAACAGGCCTTGGTGATTTAAATACAAATTGACGCTACTCCGTACTCCGCGTTATTTGGAGGACCCTGTAGCTTCAGTATAGAAGGTACAGGGTGACACAAAACGAGTTGGCCGGTCATTCAGTAACGGGCCCGGGGTACAGTGAATTACTCCAAACATTGTATATAAATTTTAAAGTGACATGTTTGATAACATGTCTGCTATTATACTGAACCAAAATTCATAGAATTTTTGTTCATTTCTTGTTATTCTGGCATAGGGTCAGTTTCTTTTTATTTTCTTCGATTAAAATAATAGTGATCATTTTAATCGAAGAAAATAAGAAGAAACTGAGCCTATGCCAAAATAACGAGAAATGAACAAAAATTGTATATAAAGTTTGTTTAAAATAAAATTTCTATTGTAACGACAATTTTGGACTTCTACTGATTTCAATTTCAGGCGAAAGCTCAAGGAACCTAACCTCACTTCCAAACCACCAAATAAAGTAATGGTTACAACTTATGCAAAAATCACCTTTATTTATAAATCTGTTTATTTTTCTTTTAATTTTGCCGCGAAATTAATGATAACACTAAGACGGAGTTGCTCGATTCGGTAAAACGCGACAGCGAACATCTAAAGACGGAATTGTACGACGCGATTTATAAGATCGGAGAGCTTATATTATCGAGAATTAGCGTAGCCAGATCATCTTGAACCACTGCAAGACATGAGTCGGAATCGGAACAGCTCGTAAGCGCTTATCGCAATATACACCGGGCATCAAATAATCAGGATGGCACTGACGAATCGTGCCATCAACCTTCTAAATCGGCAGTTGGAATTCTAGAACTCTCTTCCAACCCTCATTTAGAGCGATTAGCTAACCCGCCTACCGTAGTTGAGGTTAGTTACCTGTCATCATTAGTGGTGTCTCTCACGTAATGATGGTCCGTATATTGCTCGGATTAAACAACTCTTGTAGATTAGGAACGGATTTCGTAACACAATTCGGTATGGTTTTTGATGGCAAGATTCGGCAACTGTGGTTGGTGGATAAGCCAATCATTAAGTTTTCCTTTGGTTCTAAATTCAAAGACGACCACGATACCTGTAGGGGTATCGGGTTGCTCTCTAATACTGAGAGAGATCAACTTAAAGTTTTCCTCAGTCGTGTTATTCCGTCCCAAACAAATAACTTACCTGCCACTAAGCTGGTGGAGCATGTTATCAACACTTAAGAGCACCCGTCGATTAAGCAAAAGAGCCATCGAATGTCACCTAAAGTTTGCGATGAATTCGTCAAAATCGCTGATCAGTTAGTCGCTCAAGAACTGATCAAGCCGTTTATCAGTGAGTGGTGTAATCCAGTGGTCATGGTTCTTAAGGGCAACGGCTCATATCGTTTGCGCATAGACTTTCATAACGTGAATGAGACTTCTTGGTATTGGCTGTTCATTAAAGATTATACGAAAATCTGCGAACCACTCACCCGTCTTATAAAAAAAAAACCAGTCTTATTATTGGAGCAATGATCAGGAAAGGGCGTTCGTAGCCCTTAAAAACGCCTTAGTATCTTCGCCTTTGTTAGCGTACCCCAATTTCGAAATGCCATTTTGCGTACAAACCGATGCAAGCGGGTCGGGGTTGAGTGCTGTAGTCACCCAGACCCAGGATGGTCAGGAACGTGTAATTTCATACGCGAGTCGGGTTCTGTTTGAGGCCGAGCGTAACTACTCGATGACGGAAAAGGAGTGCCTGGCCATGGTTTGGGCTATCCAGAAGTCCCAGTATTATCTTGAAGGGTACCACTTTACGGTAATAACATATCACAGGAGTCTGAATTGGTTGCATAATTGCGCAACCTGACAGGCCACTTGGTTCGCTGGGCGCTCGACCTTCTAGAAAATGACTTTGAGATACTTCATCGTAAGGGATCTATGCACAACGTTCCGAATGCATTCTCCCGCATGTTCGAGAATGAAAGAATCGAGAAACTGTCTGTACTCGAGCCAGTCGAACATAAGTGGTATTCGCGCAGGCCCGAAGGTGTGATCAACTCTCCTGAAAAATATCCCGACTGGAATGCCTGAAAATTGGTGGTACCGAGGAACCAGCGACCAGAGATATTAATCGTATTGTCATCGGGCCACAATCCTGTATTACTGGCTGGTGATGTATCGAACAAGCTCAATCTAGGGGCATACTGACTCAGCGTATAGTCCAAGGACTCTGGTCAGACGTGACTACCGACATAATACGGCGTTTTACGCTATTATTCACGCCAACTCCGCGTTCTTAAATATGGGACGTAAGTCACGTCTACGAAAAAGTTTTCATCCGCTTAAGGAAGGGGAAAACGAACTGCCCTCTGCGGACGTAGGTTACTGGGCAACTCTTATGTGGAAACTATCACACTTGCGCAATACGATTTCGCGATATCAGGATCAGGCATTAGTGAGGGGACAGGTGATGATTGGCGTACTAAAGCATGCAATAGTAGTTCGCTTATGTAGATAGTAATATGTAAGTGGATTAACCACGGGGAGTGTTGGAGCTAACTGGGAGCGGGCATGAATGGCAGTACCTGTATGGCTTATTTCATTTCAGTAAGAAGAGGCATGATCTTGGGGCCACTGACCAAGGATCGGGAGGCAGCGCCCACGGAAGGCCAGGCCCCACTGTCGAAACCGGAGGACAAGGCCCCGAGTCCTATAGCAACAGTGTCGGGGTTCACCACGAGCAGTGACTTCTCCATAGAGCAGCTGCTCCACCAAGTCAGGGCCTTTATGGCTAGGCCAACTCCAGGTACGGCAGAAACTGCCACCCAACAGACCCAGTAACCCCAACATCCCCAAGAGCAGCAACAACTGTGTCCTATGGAGCCCAGCAGTGGCTAACCTTGCACCATCGAGCCCATCAGCAGCTGCACCGAGAAGAAGGACCTTACGGAGAGGGCCTTCCCCCGGATTCAGGAGGACCCGGCCTTCCGGAGGCTCAAAAGCACCGATTATTGGTACTAGCGCAAAGCCCTGAAGGGCTTCTGCCACAAGTGCCGCCAGAAAGGGAATAAATACCTTCATTGCCCCATGTGGGGCACTTGCAGACACCCTATAGCGGGAAATTAGTTTTTGTTTGTTTGTTAATAGTCGTTTTTTTATTTAGCATATCATTATCAGACATTGTTACCTGTGAACCCAAGTTGGGGCAGTAAATACCCCAACACATAAATAAGTTATAATAATACTTAGTGTCAATTTCACTCATCCTATACCTAGTCCAAGTTGTGAGTAGAGTTCGGACAGTAGCTTAAGGTGATTCATATGAGCTTATAGCTCAAGCTGAGCGGGTTTCCATCATGAACGCACCCGTCATACTCGTTAATATTATAGTAATTTGTTTTCGGTGGGCAGTAATCCACTCCCTGACGTTAAGAGTAAGATATGAGTTGTTTCTTAGCATAGGAATAATTAACACCATGTAAGACTAATTTAAACCTATAGTCTGGCACCTAGAAATCTGTTAGCTAATGAAGTTTTATTTTATTGTCCGGCTGATAATTGAAAGTTAAATTAAAAGTTCTAATATCACAAAGAGAGATAATAAGGCTCCTGTTCGGTACCTTAGGCCTCATCTAGGGCGGAAGGAGTTGTGAGTGCGCCCTTAAAACTCGTGACTTATAAAAATGAAAAAGAAAGCACATGGCCGGACGAGCCAACTGGCGAGGACGCCGTAGTATCGCAGGTAGCTTTTATAAATATATAAGATAATTTATTATAAATAAATAAGATGTTGCATAATTTTTCACACAGAATGATACTTAGGTGGTAAGTTACTTGTCTACCTCTTAAATTAGAGTGCAAAAGAGAGAATTGTCGTTTTTTACTCCTATAATTGCAAGTCAACGGCACAAATCCTTGCAGGACAATTGGGTTTCTTTTGAGTCTCCGTGAGGTAGCAAAACAACAATAAATCTTGCAGGAGGTATGGTGTAAGGGATGTAAGTCCACCAACTGGTATAAAAATTATCCGCCTACGTATCTTGCTAAGTACACGAGAAATGAATCAGGCATGCACTTGTTAACAAGATAGGTTAGTTCGTCCCGATTTTAGAAATGAATCACTATTAACCGACACGACTAAATACGACGATACACGTAATCCAGAGGAACTAGCACTAATGTTTCCAGACTTGCACCACTCAAGGACCAAGGATTTTATTTACCAAGAACCGAAGGGAGAATCTTGCTCATAGAAATCCACTGAGACTTACGTTTATCGAAGGGTCTGCTCACGACGTTGACGCTACAGCGTACCCCGCGCTCTCCGCGGTATTTGGAGGACCCTATAGCTTCGGTATAGAAGGTACAGGGTGACACAACATGAGTTGGCCGGCCATTCAATAGCGGGAATTTATTAAATCATAATTTTTGTTATTTTGGCATAAATAACCTGGCGCTCAACAACTTAATAGCAGCCGAGACTAATTGTGGAGTTCGTGGAAATTATCTGTTGCCGGGTTAGGTTGCCCAAGGTAAAGTGATTTACCCCAAACATTGTATATAACGTTTGTTTAAAATAAAATTTCTGTTGTAATAACAATTTGGGACTCCTTTTGATTTCGATTTTAGGCAGAAGCTCAGAGAACCTAACCTCACTTCCCAACCACCAAATAAGATAATGGTTACAACTTATACAAAAAAATACCCTATGATCAATGATATCTTCGACTTGCAAGGATATGCAAGAAGACGTAATCAAAACGTTACAAAAAAATGGATCGTAGATATCTTTTACTGTAGATAGTTAAACCCCCATAGCTACTATTTGCTTTTATGGGATCATGGGTTAAATGTTTTTAAATATTGTGTTTGCAACAAAGTGATTTCGTTTTTTTAAATCTTTTGCGAAACAAGTTTATTAAATCAAATGACGAACATTAATCAATTGTGTATCGACCATTTTGTTCGATGACCTTTTGTCATCTTTCAGTCAGCTTCATAATTCCTCTTTCGTAGAAAGTTTGGTTCTTAGAGGCAATAAACTGAATCAACTAATTTTTGACAGCCTCATTTTAATTGAATGTTTTTTCATTCAAATGGTTTTGAAGTGAACGGAATAAATGATAATCTGATTGTGCCAGGTCACGTCTATACGGTGGATGAAGCATCATTTCCCATCCTAACTCCAATAATTTTTTGTGAGTGAACAAAGATGTATGTGCTTCTGCCTTATCTTGATGGAAGATGACGCCATTACAAGTTGCCAGTTCTGGCCGCTTTTCCTTGATTTCATTGTCCAATTTCATAATCTGATGACAGAAGACATTCGAATTAATAGTTTGGTTTCTTGGGAGCAGCTCAAAATAAACAATACCTTTGAAATCCCACCGAACACTCAGCATAACTTTCCATTGATGAATATCGGCTTTTGATGTCGATTGTGCAGGCTCATCTCGCTTTCTCCATGATCTTTTTCGCACGACGTTATTGTAGATAACCCAGTTTTCATCGTCCGTTATTATTCGCTTTAAAAATGGATCTGTTTCGTTACGTTTCAGCAGTGAATCGAAAATGGAGATTCGTTTGGTGAGTTGAATTTCGTTCAATTTGTGAGGAACCCAACTATCAAGCTTATTAACTTAACCAAGTTGTTTTAAATGTCTTTCAACACATGTATATGATATGTTAAGGTCTCTGCGATCTCTCGTGTCGTACCTCGCCGGTTATTTTATATCATTGCTTTTATTTTGTCGTCGTCAACTTCAGTTGGGCGTCCAGAGCGTGGTGCATCTTTGAGGTCAAAATCTCCGGAAAAAAAACGATCAAACTAATTCTGGCACTGGCGTTCTGTTAATGATTTTTCACCATAGACAACATACAACTTTTTCCGAGCTTGCACTGCGTTTTTACCTTTTTAGAAGTAATTAAGTGAAATGTGACGAAAATTACCGTCTGGAATCTCCATTTCAAATCAATGCAAAACAATAAATAAACAAAAAGACTTAAAACTTTTTTTTACTGAATAATCTATAAAACGTGAACTGTCTAATACCATATACGGTCTAAAGTTTGCAATGGAGAAGAACGACTTCAAACGACTAAAGAAATCTAGGGGAAAAAAGCGAAATGACTTCGTTACCAACCCAATATTATAATTAAAAAATAAGAATGCGAATTTTTATTTCATTTTGCAGTTATAACTCTTTCAATCACATCATATGATTTTACAATCAGGTTATTGTATCGAAGATGATTGGGACTGGCAGCCTTTAACTTTGAAATTGACTCCCACTAATGGTGCTCATGCTGGAAGTGATATTGCGAAGATTTTTCGAAACTTTTTAAAAGAATATCAACTTTAGACGAGAATGCAATGAATAACCAGGATGTCATTGAGTTTGATGCTGAAAATTAACATTTCAGACCCATAGCTTACATCGAAAATTTAGCTGTACAAGATTTTCTCAAAGAATTGAGACTGCGAAACGTCGCTGAAATAGAGCCCGATTACTAAATTGAAGAGGATGAAATAATAGTAGGAGAAGCCCAAAATAAAAATCACCTGCCTATAGGAAAATTGAAAACGTTGTTCTTTAAGTTAAAGTACAGAGAACAGCTGCGTCACAAACTACAGTGTTTTTACATCAGGATAAATACAAGAATGATAACACCGAGGAATGACGTAAAAAGAATATGGCACTCTACTGATGATATAATAGCCAAGGCACTAAGAATGCAGAAGGCGATAAACCTCTTGTGCATTTCAGATCCAGATCTGCAAAGTTACTTCTTGGATGAAAATGATTGGACTCTTCTAACTGAACCTCACAAACATCTGGAGCATTTCAAATACAGTACAGTCGGAAGTATTAGAACAAGATAAAAAAAGTTGTTTTTGTCAGTTTATCGTATAATTTATTAAAAAATTATTCACATATTTGCAGTAGTTTCGTACGTTCAACGTAGCTTTAAGATTTGAAGACATATTCAATGCATTTTACTGAAATTTCCATCAAAGTTTATACGAAAACAGCCTATGGCCGAAAATCGTGAACAGTGTCCAAAACTGCCGCATTGGGTTTTCAATTGTTTTTCGCACAAAAATCGATTCGGCTGCGGTTTAAAAGGTTACATGTCAATTATTTAGACAAAAGAAGATGGTATTATCGTGTCTGGTGCATTGACGTGTCATAAAAAACTGTAAGTCTGTTACTCTAAATGGCCTTAAAATAAAAAACGCGCTATATACTGCTCAAGAAAAATTGTTGAAGCATTATCGAAAATGTAACTGGGTTTATTGCGTCATTTTAATCCTTGATCTTAGGCATAAAATGAAAGTCTTCGATTTTACAGAATGGGGAAAAAACGTAAAAGCAGAGTCTGTGAAACAGTTCGAAGAAATATACAGAGAGGAATATTACATTGCATCTCAAGAATCTGTTCAAATTAAAGTCTCAATTCAGCAACTTTCAGAAAACGATTCAAGTGAAGATGAGATTAATTTACATTAACACTACAGAAACAGTTTTAAAAAAACGAAGGATCAAGGAGCTGTACGTGGATGCAAAAAAACGCAAGAAGATTGGAGAAAAGAAATTGAGGAATATACTACATCAGATCGAGCTCATGAGACTGCTGATATTCTTCTCTGATGGAAAAATCATCAAATGATTTAACCCAATTTATCGCGATTATCTTAGAATTCAAGCAACGTCTGTACCTGTGGAACGTCTCTTTTCTCGCTCTTCCTCAATAATACGAAAACATAGAAATAGGTCAAAGAAGATATTGCTCGCGAACTTTTATGTATAAATGACTGGACGACGAGGAAGATGTATTCTACTTTCAAGTGCATTCAATCTTCATCTTGAAACCTGAATAATATTATATTACTTCATATATTACAACAATACAATGAATTTCGGCAACCTTTACTATCATTCATCTTTATTATAATCATATAAATTATACACAAAATCTCAATTAACCTGTTGATTTTTTTCGAAGTAAATTTAAAACTGAAAATCAAATATTACCAATATTTGAATAGTTCACCCTATAAAAATATCTTGTAAATAACCTTTTTTTCGTGGATAAAATTAATTCTAGAAAATATGAAAACTTCGAACTATTTTTAAATTTTTTTAATTTAAAAAATTAAGTTGTTACTATACTTAAAATAAGGCTTTTCTACATTTTTTAAATAATTTTATCTATAAAAATCTTTTTCATTTTGGAAGCGAGCTTCTTAGTTGATCGGTCGGATCGATCGATTTAATGAGACGTTCATTTCAATGAGACGAATTGAGATGACAAATTGGTTGTTAAGACGATAACCAAAAATATCGATCGTTTCTCGGATCGTGTCGCTCGAATGAATTACTAACTGCTCACCTAGTAGGGATCATTAGTCCAAGCAACAGGGCATTTGTTGAATTGTTTCATGTTTTGGACAACGAAATATGATTTATAAATTTTTTATTAACATTTAAGACCAAAAACTCGCACTTTTTTACGTTTTTGTTTATAACATTAGAGGTAATTATCCAATGTTAATGACATCCATTGAAAAGTTGTGAAGAATTTATCAAAATGTCTGTTCATTGATTTTCTTAATAATATTTATTTAAACTATGCCATTTAAAGAATATTTGATGATCATTTTAAATAAAAAGATTTTTTTTTTAATTTTTCTCACGTCTTGTTTCGAAAATCGTACTTTTTATTGAAATTCTCTAATCTGAAACACTTTCTATAGTATTCATATAAAGTATTTATATTAATTTGATCTATGAACCAGAGTGATACTCGTTATGATAGTTAGTAGAACAAAAAGCTATTGCTACATATCACTAGCAGACCCGGTCAAGAGAACTATCAGTGAATTCGCTTACCATTCACTAACCATTCGCCGACCATTCGCTGACCTCGTGATGATATGAAAAAAAGAAGCATAAAAAACATTTAAATTGTTGCTATTATGATTCTGCAGTAGATTTTGAGTTTGAAAGTATCGAAATTAATACAATAATTTTATTTTTTAACGTTAAAAACTAGAAAAACATAATACCTGTCATTGATGGCAGTACAGTAGTTCACCATTTATGAAAGACAGGGTGAACCCCGAGGATTCGGGAGTGGAGGTCCTCTCCATCCGAAGAACTAGGAGAGAAGAGATCCTTCTAGTCCTGAAAAAGGGTGGTAACGTCTCGGCATTCGAGAAGGCGCTTGACCGGGCAGTTGGGGATAAGGCCGATGTAAGGTCTTTGGTCTCGAAGAGGACCCTTGAAGTTAGGGACCTCGACGAGGCCGTCACAAGGGAAGAGGTTGTTGCCACGCTCTGCATCGCGCTGGGCAACCCAGACCTCGGGGACCAGTGCAGGCTGTACAAGCGCTTCGGCGGTGGTCCGTTTAACCGAGGCATACGCTCGGAGCTTGCTCGGGCTCGGTAAGCTAAGGGTGGGGTGGGTTAGCTGCCGCATCCGAGAGCATGTCGAGGTTGCCCGGTGCTTCAGGTGCCAGGGATATGGCCATCTGTTGCGCGGCTGCACGCTTCCAGGCAGGAAGAATGCCTGCTGGAGGTATGGGGGCGCGTCGCACGTGCCCAATATTTAGGGCGGAGCTCCAGAGGTTGAGGGGTGGAAAGTGAAATCTCTACAGCTCAACCTCAGTAGAGGGAAGAAAGCCCAGGACCTTCTGAATTAGTGAGCAACACAAATGGTCCGCAAACTGTGCTTGGTAACAGGATGTATCACGGACGGATGGGATGCTTGTTGGTAGCCCTGATTTGAGCATCGGGGATTTTCTGGAGACTGACGCGCGGTTCGTTTGGGTCCTCGAGGTAATAACCTTGAGTGACCACCAGTGCATTGAGTTCAGCATCCAGGAACGGAGTCACCCAGTAAATGTGGGAAGGGGCGGCAAGGTGAGCAGACCCTCCTGGAACACAAAACGACTCAGCAAAGACAAGCTTCGCGAACATCTCGAAGAAACCAGGCGCATAGATGAGCTTGGTTAGGCAAGGTCTGCTGGGTCGTTGGAGGACACTGTGCGTGTGGCGAGGCGGAAAGTGGTCGCAGGATGTGAACACTCGATGCGTCGCCGCGGGCATGGGCGAACCGGGGACTCGATGTACTGGTGTAACGACCAGTTGTCTGTCCTGCGTCAAAAATGCCTCACAGCGGGGCGAAGATTCACCAGCTCAAAGGGTGATTCTCTGCTTCACGAGGCATGGAAAAAAGCAAAATCATCTATGAGGCAAGGCATAAAGAAGAGCCGACTTCAGTGCTAGAAAGACTTGATCGGTGAGGTCGAGAAAGACCCATGGGGTCTCGCCTTCAAATTAGTCACCACGAGATTGGTGACTAGAAGAATGACCCCGGGCCTGGATAATTTCGATCGAGTCAAGTACATCGTGCGAAGCTTGTTTCCGCATGTAGAGCCTTTCCAAAGACAGGACCGAAGCTCCTGCGTGGTCCGGCGCGAAGAACTCTTCACTCTCGACGAACTAAAGATAGAGGGTGGAAGGCTCAAGGCAAACACAACGCCGGGGATCCACGGTTTGCCGAACGAGATCCTCAAAGAGGTGATCGTGGCATATCCGGAGATCCTCCTAAGAGCCTTTAACTCCTGTCTTCGGGAGGGGAAGTTCTTCGTAGACTAGACGAAGCAGAGGTTGGTTCTGCTGAGGAAGGGCCACAAGCCTCTAGAAGATACCTCATCGTATAGACCAATATGTCTATTGGATACGATAAGGGAACTTCTGGAGGAAATTATCCTACAAAGACTACAGGGTCACATGGTCCGCGAGAATGGTGTCTCGGAAAACCAGTTTAGCTTTCGGAAAGGCAGGTCCACAGTTGACGCCATCCAGGCAGTGGTGGACATCGCCACTAAAGCAAGAAGAGTAACTGGTAAGCGTAATGGATTCTACGTGTTGATCAGCATTGACATACGCAATGCGTTCAATACTGCGAGGTGGAACATCTGCATCGAGGCGATGGTGCGGAAAAAGGTTCCAGATTACCTGTTGCGAATGATAGATGACTATCTGAGCGACAGGTGGGTGATATACGAGGGCGACAAGTGGTCTCTCAAAGGAGAGATGACATGTGGCGCCCCTCGAGGGTCACGGGTGGGTTCACTCATTTGGAACGTCATGTATGACGATTTCCCGCGCATAGACCTACCTGCTGGAACGAGCATCATGGGCTTCGCGGGCGACGCACTTGTCGCGTGGGCCGCTGACGACGTCAGAATCCTGGAGCTGAGGATCAATAAAAGTTTGAGGCGGGCAAAGCGTTGGTTGGATAGCAGATGCCTGAAAATGGTCCCTGAAAAGACCGAGGCTTTGCTGGTCGCGGACATTAGATCCTACCAATACCCGGAAATCGTTCTCAGAGAACATGGAATTGAGTGGAAAAAGAGCATTAAGTACCTGGGTGTGCAGCTGGATCGAAGGCTTAGCTTCGGCGAACACCTGCAGATCGCGACTGTCAAAGCTATCCAATGTGGAGCCGCTCTGCCTCGGCTTATGCCCAACATTGGTGGTCCTAGGGAAGCTAAGAGAAGGCTGGTGGCGAGCGTGGTAAATTCGAAGCTGCTCTATGCAGCTCCAGACTGGACAAGTGCCCTTAACAAACATGCTATCCAGAAAAAGCTGTTCTCGGCACAGAGAGTTGTGGTGCTGAGAATTGTGTCAGCATACCGAACTGTGTCAACGAGTGCTGTGCTGGTTCTGTCGAGCGTCCAGACAATAGACTTATTGGCGGAGGAAAGGAAGGAGACCTGTGAGCTTCGTAAGGAGCTCACCTGCTTAACAAAGCATGCAGGAAATCGCTCGCACGAAGGAGACCATCCGCAAGGATGGAAGGCGCAGACTCGTCGAGAAATGTCAGACGAGATGACATGGTGACCAATCCATGCGATGGACACGCCGTCTAATCCCGGAGCTCGCCACCTGGCTGGATAGAAAGTACAGTCAAATCGGTTTTTACCTGGCGTAAGCGCTTTCGGGCCATGGTTGCTTTAATTCGTGCCTGAAGCGCTTCAAGGAAAGAAACGATGAGTCGTGTCGCTACTGCGGATCCCTTGTGGAAAATGCAGAGCACACACTCTTCTTCTGTGCCAGGTGGGACATGGAAAGGGAGACTGTCGGTCGGGCAGTAGGCGCACAACTCACTCCTGACACGATTGTCTCTCTCATGCTCCAGTCTGAACAGATATAGATGCTTATCGAGTCATTCGTCACCCTGGTGATGAAGACGAGGGAGCTCGATGGGCGTGCAGAGCGCGGCAACGACGAGGGCCAGTATAAATTGCATCGGGGCCTGCACCCGCGGTCCTGCGCCTCGGGCGGGTTTGGCCTTCCACGTCAATCGGGGGAAGAATCTTTTTCTTTCTCCCCTGGTATGCGCAGCTAGTCGGCCTGCCTAACGGGCGTGAGTCCGCGGATGGGAGTCCCGGGTGAACGGATAACAGAAGAGTCGTACGCGACTTTAAGCTGAAACCAACTACCCGCGAAGTTTAAAGCTGAAAATCGGTTCCGCGGGCGGTGTACTGGTTCGAGAGAGGAGGTTTTTTGATTTTAACAGGTATGCCTAGACCCGTCCTAGGAGAGTCCTGCACAACTTCTTTAAAAGATTTCGCCATTTTACCCCCTCACCCAAAAAAAAGTAGTTATTGGAAACTTGAATGCATAATTTCTTTATTAGAGCATTTTGTTGATTCAAAATTTTTATTATTTTTTTGGAGTTTAAAAAACTCTAATTTTCAAAATGTTTAACATACATTAATTTTACTTTTCAAAATAAAGATAAAAGAAATCATAACGCATATAAAGTATTACTAATATACAACAATAAAAAGTAATCCTTCTATAATGTATGTAAATCTTTTTATTATGCAATATTCTTTCATTCAGAATTTAATCTTTCTTTTCAGTTTCAGATTTAATAGAACTACTTAAACACATTTTCACACATTAGCTCATTTTATCCTATAACTGAGACGGTTTTAACTTTTAATAAATTATTCTTTGTATCTGCTAATCTACAAATAGTACTCCAAACTTCAAAGAAATGTTTCTTTCCATGTAGAGATGTTTTAACAATTGTTTATATTAGATAAACAGTTTGTATACATTTCACATTATAAAAATAATTGGCTTATTAAAATGTAACATTGTAGCCCTGCAGAGGCCGCGAGTAAAATAACATTTAGAACAGTAGGTCCTGGCTAGATGGTAAAAAGGCTCTCTAAAGGGGTACTATACAGATAATCTTGTTATGATCTAGCTAGAACAGTGTGACGTGTTTTTTTTGGGCCTTTATAAATGTAGATGCTAGGGCCTAGCTAAAGAAGGAAAAAATATGTTAGGACCTATATAGATCCGAGTTACGATTTCTACTCGGGGAGTTAAAAAATAGTATTATATACTAAAAACAATTAATGACATAGTGATAAGAATTACACTCGATCTGTAGAATCTATTTGGCCACATTATTTGAATACTCTATTTTTATTATATAAAACAAAAATTTTAGGGGAAAATTAGCGATGCATAATTTTGAGTTACTGTCGAAGACTTTTGGAGATAGAGTTTTGTGAGATGCAGAAAATTTCAATGACTTTCATTAAATAGTTTTCAATTTTTTCTATCATTTAATGATCTTTTTCTGCTATTAAATAAAAAGTCACTGAAATTTTCTGTGACTGCGTCTTATAAAACTCTACGTCTAAGAGTCTTATGAAGTAACTGAAATTTAAAGCGACTACATTTTTCTGTGTAGGAAATCCTGGATGATTGGAAAAATATTATGATTAATAAATCAGAGAAAAAGATATAATAATGAAAAGACGAGCAAGGAAAAACACAATATAGGGGACTTAGGAACGAAGTGCAGAGAAGATGCAGAAAAGAGCAAAATAACTAGATAGATGGGAAATGTAAAGAAGTAGAAACGCTATTCAGGATAGGAAAACTAGACGCGACTCACAGACAAAACAGAGAAAATTTTAGGGATATACGTTAACAGAAAGCAGACATAAAGTTAGTAGGTGGGAAGAATATATGGAGAGCCTATACAAGGGTGACACTGTTATCGTGTATTAATCAAGTAATTTATTTGCCCATGCTGGTGATGCTTTAGAATTCTTCCCACTGGTGTAGATCTTTCACAAATTCCTCAACTCTGGACGTCTTTACTGTCGTTCTCTTCTCTGGTTTTCTTTACAAAACAGAGTAGTAAAGATTACGCCTGCCACCACTAACACTGCAATCTTCAAGAGCGTGTGATCAGCACGCATGACTCTCAATGCTCCATGTCTCTCTTTCGCAACCACGTTCGACAGTCCTCCGAACTTTAATTTGAAATTCCACTTGGAACGCCATGAGGAAATTCAAATTGAATTCTAGGAAGCGTTTTATAATAGTTCACGTAAAATTTGGGCATAAAATGTTACCGCTTACAGGGTCGCTTCATAGGCCTCTAAAATTCAAAAATGCTTTCCATATGACGCATTTCTTGTGATTTTACAGAAGAAAATATTTTTGCAAAGCACGCACTAAAGAAGTACTTCGAGTCCCTGTAGAACTGTAGTAGGGGCATCCATTTAAGACCGACGTCTTCATATTCTATCTGTTCTTGTTTCTCAGGACCTACTTTCATTGCTTACGTCCGCTGAACAGCTACGATAATGTGGGTTACATTTTCCCAATGTGCTTCGTTGGCACGCAGTATAAGTTTTTAACATGGCTTGTATTGATGAGCACAATTTGAAATTCCTCACTACGTAAGTACTATATTTATAAATATTATTGATACAACATGTTCGTAGTCCACCCAGTCGTGAATGGTCACCATCAATACCGCTCTACAGAGACTCAAAACACTTCTGTAGGATTTATCTCGCTAATAATATCGTGTGTGCTACGGAGCTCGGCCATTTTGGGACTCAACCGATGTATTCATTCCTCAACTTCACCTTGCGCGCTCGGTTATGACTCGGCCTGAATACATCGGTCTTCACCCCAAAACGCGTTCCTTAGCTCCTAGTAACACAATATACTATTTTAGTTCGGGTGCTGATACTAATTAAAAAATAATACTGGAGAAGAACAAAAGAGTATCAAAATGTAGATTATATTTATATATCAGGTCGTATTAAATGTTAATGTGAAGTTAGGGGATTTGCAAATATAATACAATCTGATTATAATAATATATGTCAAAATTAAAAAGGAGTAATGGAATTTCAGGCCTGCATTCAGCAGGAATACCCTTTTTTCACTGTGTGCTGATCGCCTCAAATAATTCCTTGGTTATGAAATGTATAATCTCACTATGAAGGCTTTATTGTTTATTTGCCTTCCGGCTGTTGAGGAAAAAGTGCTTTTGCGTACATTCTTATAGTCAAAACTTTCTTGCACTGCAGATTCGGAGCAACCGTTGCACAGATTTCGGGCGTACAGATGCGCGAAAGTAAAGGACAAATGTTGTACCTTATGTGTGGTACAGCTCGTGCGCCGAAACTGAGTCAGTAGTCGCACCATGTAAAGGTGGAATCAAGGGGCCGTTCACTAGAAGAATTCTGAAGAATCAAAGATTTTTCATACTTATAATCGATTCAGAATCAGCGACTCGTGGAAAGATTTTTCAGAATCATATGGGGAATCAGCTTGATTGAGTAAAATCTTAGAGATTGATTCTGAAAGTTTGAAAGCCGCATTCATCAGTGTGATTCAGAAGAATCATCGGGGATCATTCAGAATCGTTACGATTCCGTGCACGCTCAAGCGAGTCAGCTCGAGTTATCTTGAGATCACTTGAGATCAACGCGTTGAAACTCGTCTAATGCCCAGTCTTGCGCGCAGCGAGGCGTCCAGGCTACACATACGTGGAGCTGTAAAGCTACATTGGTATTCAGCTGACATCGCCGGTGTAGACTAATATTTTTGTTCACGTCTCAATTAATTAATCTTTTGACAATTTATAATTAGTTCCATTCGTTTTAATGTTTAATGACTTTTTAAAATGGATTATTGTCCCCATATTCGCGAAGTTTTGGAAAAACTTTAAGGAATCCAAAAAATGATTATTTTTGTTGCATTTTTGTGCAAACACTGAATAACTGTAGGAACTATTAACTTATGGAGAAGTTTTAAAATAAGATTATTTCACTTGAGAAATCGATCACCTCTTGGAGACAATGTAGATTTGTACTTTTTGTTTGTTTTCAATTAATTAATCTTTTGACAATTTATCATTAGTTCCATTCGTTTTAATGTTTAATGACTTTTTAAAATGGATTATTGTCCCCATATTCGCGAAGTTTTGGAAAAACTTTAAGGAATCCAAAAAATGATTATTTTTGTTGCATTTTTGTGCAAACACTGAATAACTGTAGGAACTATTAACTTATGGAGAAGTTTTAAAATAAGATTATTTCACTTGAGAAATCGATCACCTCTTGGAGACAATGTAGATTTGTACTTTTTGTTTGTTTTCAATTAATTAATCTTTTGACAATTTATAATTAGTTCCATTCGTTTTAATGTTTAATGACTTTTTAAAATGGATTATTGTCCCCATATTCGCGAAGTTTTGGAAAAACTTTAAGGAATCCAAAAAATGATTATTTTTGTTGCATTTTTGTGCAAACACTGAATAACTGTAGGAACTATTAACTTATGGAGAAGTTTTAAAATAAGATTATTTCACTTGAGAAATCGATCACCTCTTGGAGACAATGTAGATTTGTACTTTTTGTTTGGGGATATTTTTCGAAGCTGATGAATAAATGAGTGACCAAATAATTAAAATATCTCGATTTTTTTTCTTTTTTTTCCAATAAATTTTCAATGCAGTTTATCTATACCATTTAGAGTAATGCATTCATTCATCGACAATATAGAAAAAAAGGTCCTACTAATTACATCGAAATTGAAAAATAATGTGATGTTTCCATTAAAATTGTATTTGCTTCTATTATTAACCCTTTCAGGGGCACATTTTTCTGCTGCACCTACTTCAGACATGAAAGTGTCTATAAGGGTTTTTGGGGTCGCTGATTACGAATCTGAAGTCAGGTTTTCAAAATTTAAAAAATGGCGGAATCGAATGCAAATAAGGAAGATAGATAAAATGGACTTAAAATACTGACATTAATAATAATTTTATAACAGTTTATAATATTAATTCAATCCTTTCGGTATTGAGATAGTGAATTTGATATCGAAGATCATACTCTCATAGATTGAATCGGATCAAAGATTGCTGATTCCACAAAAGAAACCTCTCGAGTTCTCTCCTCTCTGCGTGACCCGGAACAAACGACGTGGACGTGGAAGAGGACTTGTTTCATTTTTTAAATATTTTCTTTCCATTTTTAAATTTTTTTATTCAATATTTCTAATATTCAGAAAAGACTGTATACCAAATGATCTCAAAACTCTTCTTCATATGAATAAAATAATCACGGAAACCATTTGTTGAATACTTCCTTCAAATAAAAAAGTATCAGGACAAGATCCACCTTCTCAGATGAAAATAAGTAATAATAGTACTCACAATCAGACACTGTAAGAGATCGAATACTTTCTTAGACAAATTTACCAGAGTCACTGATTATGATTCTGAAATCAAGATCTCGGACCCCACGATGGTGAATCCAAAATAACAGCTTATAGATGTATGTCCAATAGATTATTCTCTATCAGTTTTTCAAACACGAATCCCGTGTAAAACGTTTAGAAAATTTTGAATGTCTGAACACGGAACTCAGGTGTATGGTCGACGACTCGAAAAATCTGATGAAACCGGCATTTAGGGTCCACTTTTTTGAATTTGAGAAATTTAATACTGGATCCGTAATCAACGATCCTGAAAACACCCTTACACCTTTATTCCAAGTGAATTACATGACAAATTGCAATTCTAACCTAAAATAGTCACCATATGGCGTCCGCAATTTTGAATATCGAAAATCTGAGTTCATATTTGTGATGAGCAAGCCCGCAAATCCCCTTATATCTTTTTCCGAGTGAATTACTCAGAAAACCGCAAGTCTAACCTAAAGTAGCCGCCATATTGGATCCGCCATTTTTATTTTTCAAATTCTGATACCGGATTCGTGATCAGCGACTTCGAAAACCCTTTTATACAAATTTTCATAATATTATCTTAAAAACTCTGTCCAAGGCCGAATTTATTCGAATAAATTGAAAATTTCCCGTCTTTGATTGTTTATAAATAATTAAATAAATAAATTATCAAATTTTCAATTGAAGCATGACGAAGCCTAAGTACTAATGATGGCGTAGCAGCTTATTCGAGAGCGATTGATCTGAAAACGGTCGCGGTATGGATAAAAAACTGAAAAAATTTTGGTGTATCATATATGATACGCTGCCCCTCAAAGGGTTAAAAACAATTCGCGAGAATTTTTCAAATTGACATTTATAAAAACTACCGTAATCATTAGTGCTAATAAATATTCTCAAAACTTTAGGATTTTAATAATTTTACGAAAATATTTTGTTTAAACACGCAGCCAAAGTTACTCTACGTATTTTGAGTTAAGTTCGGTATATTTAATGTTCGTTAATAAAGTCCAAGTTCAAGTAACATTAATATTTATTATTATGAAAGAAACAGTACAAAAGATGTAAATTGACAAAGAAATAGTTCAAACATGAGCGAGATCCAAGTGGCCGAGATCTAGAGTCTAGTTTCGAAAGGGTCACATTGTATGTATCATGCCTCTGACTCGACTGACTCTACCGTTGCCCCAGTGCAAAGGTAGCGTTCATCCTTTCCTATGTTGCCATGAAAATTCGTATAGTTGTGTTGTTATTGACAAGATTACAAGTGCTGGCAAGATCGCACAAAATGGTCAAAAACCTATACCGTAAGGCAACTGGCAACCACATTTGGACAGCATCTTCTAGATAGTTGCCTCGAAGGGTTTTTGAGGGTGAGCCTCTTGGTAGGAACGTGCCCTTGCCCATAGTACAGAGGCTTACTAGAAAAACGCTATAAAGAATCTTCCAAGTTTTTCGAATTTATATTTCTTTATAGATTTCTTTAATCGAAGTTCTAAGCATCCCGGCCACCTTGAAAGAATGTCTTTCAATTGATTCAAATTATTATGGTTAAATAATAAAGTATATGATTATGTAAATGCAAAGTGACTCTATACATTGACAAAGTAAAATTTAAAGTTTTAGAAAAAAAATACAATTAATAATTATGGATGATTAATGTACGGATATGACGATTCAAATATGTACATGATTTTTGTAAGTAATAAAAAGTAACGTTAATATTGGATATACACAGAGGATACGAATAGAATACAAAATAAAATCTTAGAAGGTCAATGACCCTTGGTAATAGCTTTAGTAGGCTCTTGCAGGCTCCCATCGTCGACAGGTAGAATGCAGATTTTCGAGACTGTACGTTTAAGAATGGAGTGGCCCATTTGAATGGACACTACTCGCAACAGTGCCATCCTGCCCAGGATGACACTCTGTAATTCTTCCAAGTCGCCATTTCAATGGGGGTAGATCATCTTCTCGTACTATAACCATGGTTCCAGGTACGAGACGATTGGCGACCGATTGGGTCCATTTTCAACGTTCTTGCAGCTGGCTCAGGTACTCTCTTTGCCAACGCTGCCAAAAGTGTTGCAGCATTTGCTGCAGATGCTGATATCGGCCTAATCGATTTTGTGAAATATTGCGAAGATCTGGCTGTGGTAGGGCAGTAAGTGAGTCCCCGGTTAAGAAATGCCCCAGAGTTAAAGGTCTGAGGTCATTAGGATCATTTGATAGTGGGGTAAATGTTCTTTAGCAGATTTTACTGCGCTTTCCCAAAGCTCTCTGAAGTGAGGGGCGTTTGGAGGGATCATGTGCCACGATATTTGTTGATTTGCAAGAAAATCATGTACATCTTGTTAAAACTCACCGTCCATTAATAACGAATGCAAATCTTGAAGTTCATTACGCGCCCTAACAAATTTTGTATCATTATCCGAGTAAATGTTCCTACACAGACCTCGACGAGACATAAATCTTTGTAGAAAATGTAAGAATGCATCGGTCGAAATGTCACGAGTCAATTCCAGATGCACTGCCTTTGTTGTGAAGCATACGAAGACGCACAGGTACGCCTTTATTGTAGTACGACTACGGGATTTTTCTTTAATATAAAACGGTCCTGCGTAATCTACCCCTACTGTGCTAAGCGGCTTTCCTGGAGTGACTCGTGACGATGGTAAATTTTCCATAAGATATTCCGTTCTGATTGGCTTTGCTCGAAAGCATTTTATGCATTCTCGTAAAACGCCCTTTACTGTGTTTTTACACGCTAGTTGTCAGTACTGACTTCTCACGGCTGTTATGGTAGTTTGGCATCCAACATGTAACAGTCTTAAATGTTCGTGTTTAATTATGAGTAGCGTTAACGGGTTATTCGGTGCTAGAATGAAAGGATGTTTTTGATTAAACGATATGGGAGCATGTACGAAGCGACCGCCCACCTTTAGCATGCCCTCTGTGTCGAGAAATGGATTCAACGCTGATAATTTACAAAAATTCGTTCATTTGTTACCAGTTTTTGTTAATAATGTTGAGGATGATGGCCTTTCTGCTATTTTTTAAAAAGATTTTTTGCAGGAAATTAATACTTAATTTTAAAGTTCTTCAAAATTGAAATAGATTTCTTTCCTACTTAAAATTCAACGTTTTGACTCATACTTCAGACCTTATCAAGACTAAAAAATTAATACAATCATGGATTATATAAAAAGAGAGATAACAAACATAAAGTCCAAACCTACAGTAAAAAATATCAAAATGTTGTTACCTCCCTAGCGAACTGGCTGAACGGTAGCTGTAGCGTAAAGTTATCATAAAGCTAACGTAAAGTTATCGTAAAGTAGCATTATAACTCATGAATAAGGCAAAATAAACATTCAAAACGTTTTTATCCTTATTCTACGTTAAAAATACCGTTGACTGGTAATTGGAATATGCAATAATTTTATTTATTTACGCTAAAAATAAAAAAAATATAATACCTGTCATTGAAGGCAGTGCAGTGGTTCACCTTTTGTGGAACGTCTCCGTTAAAGTTGACCATTGGTTGGAGTGAGACACAACTATACTTTCATCTCACTCTAACAAATAGTCAGTCCTGACGGCGAAAACATGGAAAGTGATGAACCACTGCACCATTTCAGCAAGAAGCCACAAACAAGAAGAAGAAGAAGAAAAAAGTAATTTTTAGTGTAAATAAATAAAATTATTGCATATTTCAAATTCCAGTTAACGTTATTTTTAACGTAGAATAAGGATAAAAACATTTTGAAATTTCATTTTGCCTCATTCATGAGTTATAATGCTACTTTACGATAACTTTACGATAGCTTTAGGATAACTTTACGCTACAGCGTAAAGCTACCGTTCAGCCAGTTCGCTAGGGCTTTAAGAAATCGTTGCATAGGATTAAAATTTGTTTAAAAATTCAGAAATAAAATGGCGTGCAAACATAGTATTAACTGACATACTGGATCATTAATTTTCCGTAATAAAAATTGTACATTTCTTATGTGCTTTCTTCCTTTTGCTTTTGAAAATTTGTAGAGAATCCGTTACATTGTATAAACTCCAGGACACACCAACTTCTTATGATCCATTATTTTTTTATTTTTTTTTTTAGTTATATTGTATATCAGTTTCAAAAGTGCCAAAAAATTTTCATCTTGCAGATTATGTAATTAAGAGAATGTTTGAATTCTGAAAAAAGTATGATACTGTTCAGGTTTGGAATATAGTATCGATGTATATATTAAGAAAATGTATTTAATTAAAAATTAGTATTATTCAAGTAGTATTTAACTTACATGTTTTACCTTTGTAACGGATGAATTAAAAGTTATAGACAGTTAGCATCATGGAGCATACATGATGACTAATTACAAATGTTAATAAGATGTTAGGTTAAGATCAATTACGAAATTGTAAGGCGGGAAAAATTTTTGAATTCAAAATTTTTTTTTAAATTGAAAAATACGTAAATGGATTAATTCGTTAGTTTGATTATATTAGAATAAATGTCATTTAAATTTTCAATATCTGTTCTGAAGTTAATTGAGTTGTTATTTTTCTTTATATGAATCATTTCTAGGCAGCCTTTTTTAAAAATTTTGTTCAGGTTCTAAAATTTTTACTTCTTTAAAATCAAAAGTGTGTTTGAATGTACTTGTATGTACATGCTGCGCTAGAGCAGTACTATTAGCATTATAATTTTCAATCGATCTTGCGTGTTCTAACATCCTAGTGTGTAAAAATTGACCTGTTTATCCAATGTAAATACTATTGCATTGTATGCATTTAATTTCATAAACAACATTATATTTTAATTTTTTTGGGGTTGTTGTTTTAACAGACATTAAAATTTTTTGCTGAATAGTATCATCGTAGGTGAAAATAATTTGCGAATTCGAATTTTTAATAATTCTATAAAATTGTTCTTGAAACTTATGTATATATGGTAAAGTTATAATTTTTTAAAAATCTTTAGTTTCAGAGGTGTCATTCATGTTATTTAACAATATTTATCACTCATAAGAAGTTTATATCTCATGGCAATTTTTTCATTCAACAAATCCAACGGATATCCATTTTTGATAAGAGTTTCTTTAACTAAATTTAAATTTTCACTGTGGAATTTATCATGTGACAAAAGTATAGCTCTATCAGTTGATAAATAGATAATACCAATTTTGTTTGATAGGCTATGATTTGAATAAAAATTCTAATAACGTCCAGACCAAACAGATTTTTTATACCAGTTTGTGATAATTTTATTATTTTCAACTTTTATCTTGAGATCAAGAAAATTAATACTATCATTGATTGATTTTTCTAATGTAAAAATTAATTTTGGATGCATTTTATTAAATTTGCTAAGAATATCATTTTTTTTTTTGGGTAGACAAATTTTCTATAAAAATACAAAGGAAGAAACTTGAACAATTTGAAACTGTGACCGATGAAATGAAATTTTTTTACATTATTTTTAACATAATTTTCATCGGTCACAGTTTCAAATTGTTCAAGTTTCTTCCTTTGTACTTTTATAGAAAAATTTTTTTCTGTACATTTCATTACATTCAGTTTAGACCAATTTTATAGGTTCTCATGCATAATTCATTTATATCATTGTATTACAATGTTTCTTTAAGGTTCTTTTTACTACAATGTTTATCCGTCACACGGTCAATTCTTAAGATTCCTCCTTTGTATTTTTTATAGAAATAAATTCTCACTGATGAGGACTCCAACCTGAGTCGAAACGTTTGAAAGAATGAAAGAACTGAGTTTTCATTATTTCTTGACCCTAAAGCCAATTTATACATATATCGAATATTCATCAAAGGGTCGATACAAGTCCCATCAAGAAGTAATTTGTTTTATTCATAATTACTGTTTTATTACTTTTATCTGCTTTAAGAATTATTATATCTTTGTTTTCAAAAATGTTTTTGTTTGGAATATTTTGTTAGTTAAATTTAAACAACCAATGTTTTAGTTGTTTGTATTAAAAGCTAAATTTTGCACCTAATATAACACATCACTTCTTATTTTATTTTTTTCTAGATTTGAAATATTATGAATATTATATTCAATATTAGTGATGATTTTATTAATAGGCAGTGTTTTTCTAGTCTAATTGTAATTGAATTTACCACCAAGACTAAGAATGTCTAAAACATCATTTAGGACTTGCTTGTTTGAAATATTAACAACGCAATTTTCTTTATCAGTTATAAGTTTTGGAAATTGTGCAATTTTAAATTTATCTAATTTATTATTGAGATTAATAAGAGTTTTAGTAGCAAGTTTTTTGAAAGTTGGCAATTGTTTAATAGCTCATTTTAAACGAAAAGAATAGTGCTAAATGATGACATTTGAGAAAAAAACCAAAAAAATTTCTTGCGCCTTGTAAATAACCTCAAAAGTAGCGAAAAATCCCATTTTTCGAGCACATAACCTCAAATATCTCAAAATCCTGACGTGATAGGCTGATTCTGATTCCAGATTCAGATTCTATGTCAAAAATTATTCCGGAAACGACACATAGCTTTTCAACAACAAAACCTTGCAGACCTGTGTAATTTTTCTTTAAAATTAAAAAAATAAAGTTCTTATGTATATGTTGAATTTCTGGTCTGATGTCTGTAATTTCATGTTCCAACATTTTTTTGCTGAAAAGTTGTATTGAATTTTCTATTTTAGTCTGGACGCCCTTTGAAAAGCATTTAATATTAATATAACAATTATTCAAAATATGTTGTGGAATAAGATTACTTGTTTTACAATTAAAGAGAAATATCCTTTGCAATTTTCGTTTCATCTAGGTTAATTTCTAGTTTTTTCCAATGTTTGACATCTTCTACGAAGCCAGGACCGTAAGTCCGTCTCAATTCATAGTAATTCGTTCAGTTGTTACCAGTTTTTGTTAATAATTTGAGGATGATGGCCTTTCTAGTATTATTTAAAAAGATGTTTTGCAGGAGTCACTTCCAAAAAATGTAACGTTAAAGACCACTGAAAACTTTATGTATCTTCAAATTAGTTAAGAGTTGTCCAGTTTGTAAATGTTTAAAAATATAAGGAAAATGGCCGAGCTGGACTAAATAGAAGTCAAAATTTTATTTTTGTATGGCCAACGCAACGTTTCGAAGACAAACACCGTCTTCCTCTTCAGGGCCTACATTATTAATATTACTAATTAGAAATTACATGAAATACTGAATTAAAAATAACAATATAAGAATTTAAGATAAGGAAAAAAGACGTATAATCAAACAATTTTAAATAGAACAATTAAAAAATTTAAAAAAATTAAAATAGAGTAAATGGATTACCTTAGTATGTAGATTAGAAAACACATTTAGTAAAATCAAAACCAATATAGTGAAACACCATTGTCAAGTAATGAGGTTAGTCAATGTTGATAAAACTTAACTAGTCACAAGTCAAAAATCGTTGCTTATAATGTGTAAAATATGTAAGAGTATATCCAATTAGCAACATCGATTCCATCATTCTTAATAAAAACTTTAATATATTCTGGCTCAAAACATAGAATTAAAAAATAATTTTGAAAAAAAAGGAAGAAAAAAGAGGGGAGAGCAAAATGTTCAGCATCTCCCGCCTTTAGGAAAGACCATCACACTGAAGTTAATAAGTGAACCGAGCAAAACAGCTGATGATAGAAAAAAGTGTATATACATAAAATTAAGTTCTTGTTGCCTACTTTCATGTACAATTCGAACCATTAAGGACGTTCTCTTGCCCGTAGATGTGCTCATCCTACTCTATTATAGGTAGTGGGATTACTGTTAAGCTTTCTAACCGAATGAGTTGAGCACCGTTTATGCGCAAAAGTAACAAAATGTGTCTTCTGCGTCGATTTGTGGATTTGGCAACACCGCTTTCCTGTCTTTCTCATATCGAGTCGAAAGCATATGGTGTGAGAGAGGTTATATTATGAGTTTATTGACAGTTTGTAAATACTAATAAGATTTATAATAAATTTCGCAACAAAAATAGATTTTTTATTTCAGAAAAATCAGCTGCTCGTAAAAACAAAGCTCTGGAAGCAATGTCAAATGTAAGCGTACGCGCGCGCTGTTGATACTGTGTTGCCAAGTCACCATATTTGCTTCAGCAAGCCGGCTAAGAAATTGTGCAACTGCGAGTTTCAACAACGTATATCTTTAAAAGTAGTACCGGTACACGTATTTTTTATGATGGCATACGATTCCTTATAATCTCTAGTATAATATACTAGTTTTCCAAAAAAATCTAAAGAAAATTGTGCTTTTAATGTAAAGAAAGGTATCGCAAAACTGATCTAACACGTGTTAAGAGATTCAACTTTAGAGTTTAATTTCTCGATTTTAAGTACCGGTCTTCATGCTAATCTTTTTACCGCTTTGTAGATCATGGTAAAAAGTACTTATTTACGAAGTTTGAAAGAAATCTAAAGAAAAGTGATTTTCAAGAGAACGTCCTTAATTTTTTTTGTAATGTATAGGACATATGAACCAAAATATGCGAGCGGCTGTAACGTTAAAGACAATAATTTTGTCCATATACATAAGAATATAATTTTTTTTTTTGAAAGAAAAATTATTAGCGTTTCAACAATATATTTTTCACTCAACTTTACAATAAACAATTTCCAATTTTCAAACAAATTGCTAAAACTCTTATTAATCTGAATAATAAATTAGAAAATCTTAAAACTGCACAATTACCAAAACTTATAACTGATAAAGAAAACTGCGTTGTTAATATTTCAAACAAGCAACTCCAAAATGATGTTTTAGACATTCTTAGTCTTGGTGGTAAATTCAATTACAATTAGACTAGAAAAACACTGCCTATTAATAAAATAATCACTAATATTGAATATAATATTCATAATATTTCAAATCTAGAAAAAAATAAAATAAGAAGTGATGGACGCTCATCGAGTCATTCGTCACACTTGTGATGAAGACGAGAGAACTTGATGGGCGTCGAGAGCGAAACAACGGGGAGGGCCAGTAGAAATCGCATCGGGGCCGGCACCCGCGGTCCTGCGTCTCGGGTAGACTTGACTGTCCGGCTAGTCGGTTATCCTAGTGGGCGTGTGGCCGCAGGTGGAAGTTCCGAGCGAACGGATGACGGAAGAGTCGTACGCGACTTTAATGGAACCAACCACCCGTGAAGTTTAAAGCCGAAAGGCGGCTCCGCGGGTGGTGTATTGGTTCGAGAGAGTGGGTTTTTTGGTTTTAACAGGTATGCCTAGACCCGTCCTAGGAGAGTCCTGTACAACGTCTAAAAAAGATTTTGCCATTTTTCCTCCTCACAAAAAAAAAAAAAAAAAAAATAAGAAGTGATGTGTCATATTGGGTGCAAAATTTAGCTTTTAATACAAACAACTATAACATTGGTTGTTTAAATTTAACGAACAAAATATCCCAAACAAAAACATTTTTGAAAACAAACAAAGATATAATAATTCTTAAAGCAGATAAAAGTAATAAAACAGTAATTACGAATAAAACAGATTACAATACTAAAATAGAAAATCTTTCATCTGATGATTCTACATACATAAAACTTGAAAAAGATCCAACTAATGATATTAATTTTCAATTAAAATCAATTTCATTAACATGGAAATGTAAAAAGATTATTAACGACAATCTTTTCAAATTTCTACACTCAACACAAATAATGCGCCAAAATTTTACGGTCTACCAGAATTACGTAAACCTACTTGTCCACTAAGACCCATCACTTCATTTATTGGCTCACCTACATACACGGAAAAAATAAGTACTGAGAAATTTACATGACAGAGTGCTCGACTTTCAGATACGTTCAAAAGTTACTTAAAACTAGAAGTACCGTTCTTGTACAATTAGATCAATAATCCTGGAAAAAGTATAGAACTTTCCAAAAGTATATTCAGTAGAAAGTCCGTGAAAATTCTGAGTTCGCAAAATGTATAATGTCTGAATCATTTGAGAAAATAAAGTTCAAAGATTGGATATTTTTACAAATTAATATGAAATTCTGAATATAGGCAGATAGAGCTCGCACAGCACTCGTGCATGAAAACTTCAAAGCCAGTCAATGGAATTTTTATGAACTATCAGTATCAAAGGCAATAAGAAACAAAAATTATTTTCGCAAGCTGTCTTTTTTTTATATACTATTTTATTGATTTTTATTACAAATTATATTACCGCTGTTGAAATTAATATTACGCTGATAGGATTCGAACCTTAACTTTTACCTAACCTACATGTATAACGCAGTCTAACCTTATAAATTAAACCGCACGGCTACCGAAGCACTTGCGATACTTCTCAACAAATTTTGGGTACATTTTATCCTTTGAAAATGCAGGGCCGTGTAAGAAATTGCTGCGCCTTGTTTCGCCATCAATTTTATATAAGGCTAAGAAAAGTTTTTAGATGAAGAGACTTTTAAAAAATTAATTACTGAATTCTAAAATATCAAATATAAGAATTTCATAATTTCTGAAGTTTATGTTAATTTACAAAGTAATAAAAATTTTGCGTATCTAAAGAACTAACATTGACAACTGCGAATCGTACCACTAAAAATTTCACAAGACTTTCAAGCGCAGTCCAAGAATTTTTCTTTGATTTGTATAGCAGGTATTCATCTCTTCCTAATCAAATTATTCTATCCAAACTCTTTTAAAACGTGAAGCACACTTTAGAAGAAGTATTATTTGCCTTTCTATAATTTTTTCAAAAACTATACAATAAAATTTGAAAGAATTTCATTCATTGACTGTGCTTGAATTAATCTAGGACATTCTTTCTTTTTTTCGATGAAGTTCTAAGCTTCTTAATAAAAAGTATATAGGATCTTCGGAAAAATTTGTCCTGTCCAAAAGTCGAAGACTGTCAAGTAAATTTCCCAGTACTTATTTTTTCCGTGTATAATTTATCAAAAAGCATTTCAAGATCACTACAAAAAACAATTGGACTAAATGAATTTTATATCAAAAATAGTTGGAGTTTCAAATACAAAATTAATAATTTAAATATACCAAAAAATTTCACTATCATTTCATTAGACATTGTATCTATGTACACTAACATCACTTTTTTTTTTTTTTTTTTGGTGAGGAGGAAAAATGGCGAAATATTTTTCAGACGTTGTACAGGACTCTCCTAAAACGGACTAGGCATACCTGTTAAAACCAAAAAACCCCCTCTCTCGAAACAATACACCGCCCGCATACACATACACAACTTTTTTAAATTACAATGATTTTAATAAAGCTTTACTCTTATGTCATGATTCAACATACTGTAACTATGATAATAATATTTATAAACTATCAGTAACTCTGGCTAATATAGTAATGGAAGAAGCAGAAACTACAATTATTAACGAACTAACTTATTATATTAAATTTTATTACCGCTACATAGACGATACATTAATTTGTCTACCTAAAAATAAAATAAATGATATTCTTAGCAAATTTAATAAAATACATCCAAAATTAATTTTTACATTAGAAAAATCAATCAATGATAGTATTAATTTTCTTCATCTCAAGATAAAAGTTGAAAATAATAAAATTATCACAAACTGGTATAGAAAATCTGTTTGGTCTGGACGTTATTTGAATTTTTATTCAAATCATAGCCTATCAAACAAAATTGGTATTATCTATTCATCAACTGATAGAGCTATACTTTTGTCACATGATAAATTCCACAGTGAAAATTTAAATTTAGTTAAAGAAACTCTTATCAAAAATAGATATCCGTTGGATTTGTTGAATGAAAAAATTGCCATGAGATATAAACTTCTTATGAGTGATAAATATTGTTAAATAACATGAATGACACCTCTGAAACTAAAGATTTTTTAAAAATTATTACTGTACCATATATACATAAGTTTCAAGAACAATTTTATAGAATTAAAAAAAATCCGAATTCGCAAATTATTTTCACCTACGATGATACTATTCAGCAAAAAATTTTAATGTCTGTTAAAACAACAACCCCAAAAAAATTAAATTATAATTTTGTTTATGAAATTAAATGCATACAATGCAATAGTATTTACATTGGACAAACAGGTCAATTTTTACACACTAGGATGTTAGAACACGCAAGATCGATTGAAAATTATAATGCTAATAGTACTGCTCTAGCGCAGCATGTACATACAAGTACATTCAAACACACTTTTGATTTTAAAGAAGTAAAAATTTTAGAACCTGAACAAAATTTTTAAAAAAGGCTGCCTAGAAATGATTCATATAAAGAAAAATAACAACTCAATTAACTTCAGAACAGATATTGAAAATTTAAATGACATTTATTCTAATATAATCAAACTAACGAATTAATCCAATTACGTATTTTTCAATTTAAAAAAAAATTTTGAATTCAAAAATTTTTCCCGCCTTACAATTTCGTAATCGATCTTAACCTAACATCTTATTAACATTTGTAATTAGTCATCATGGATGCTCCATGATGCTAACTGTCTATAACTTTTAATTCATCCGTTACAAAAGTAAAACATGTAAGTTAAATATTACTTAAGTAATACTAATTTTTAATTAAATACATTTTCTTAATATATACATCGATACTATATTCTAAAGTTGAACAGTAACGGATTCTCTACAAATTTTTAAATACAAAAGGAAGAAAGAACATAAGAAATGTACAATTTTTATTACGGAAAATTAATGATCAACTATGTCAATTGATACTATGTTTACATGCCATTTTATGTCTGAATTTAAAAAAAAATTTTAATCCTATGCAACGATTTCTTAAAGGTAACAACATTTTGATATTTTTTACTGTAGGTATGGACTTTATGTTTGTTATCTCTCTTTTTATATAATCCATGATTGTATTATATTTTTTAGTCTTGATAAGGACTGAAGTATCAGTCGAAACGTTGACTTTTATGTAGGAAAGAAATTTATTTCAATTTTGAAGAACTTTAAAATTAAGTATTAATTTCCTGCAAAACATCTTTTTAAAAAATACCAGAAAGGCCATCATCCTCAACATTATTAATAATTTACTTTTCTTTGAGACTTCCTTAATCACTTCAATATCACTGAGTTCCTTTGAAAAATCCTGAGATTGAGCAAGCTTTAACGGACTCGTACGCGCAAGAGATAGTTCCTGAGTATCGAAATTCCCTCTTTTTCTTGAATTATTACCCCTTTTTAAGTTTAAAAAAAACGCAAGCAATATGCTGTCACTCTAATAGCCCGAATTAATGAGGAAAAACGTTTGAGTAATGAAAAATCCAGTTCAGTAGTAGTGAGAAGTGTACGCCCGCACTTACGTTCTTCTGGCATCTCTCCCACCTCTGGAGTCTGTCGAACTGGCCACACCCCCATGTCCTGTGAAAGCCAAGCAGGTCCTTTCCACCACAGTTCGCAGTGAACCAGGGCAGGTCGACCTCTAATGTATTGGGTGTCCCCGTAGGATAGTTCATGTGCGGTGGTGTACGCGGCGCTAGTTGTCGCAAGCGGGCGGAGTGCGGCAAAGGGAACGGCTTCGTATGAGTTCCGCCATTGTTGTATACAAGTATCAACAATTCGTACGCGATCGCGCTTTATAATCATTTAAAATGAATTCGAAGTACGAAATTCAGTGTGCTGTGAGTGGGTGTACCTCCAAAAGGGGTCGGAAGAACAATGTGCCAATTCATCGGTTTCCGAAGAAAGAAAATGCCGGACAACGATGGATGGAAGCATGCTCAAATCCCTGCTTGTCGAGGTTAGAATATCTCGAAGTACTAGAAAGACAATTTTTTATTTGTCATCGTCATTTCTCCGACGTTAAATTTACCGTCGTGTAGTGATGTGTCGAGTGGAAGTGATGTGAACATTAAACCGGCGAGTGTTTCTTCCCCATCAGACTTCGAAATTTTTATTCCCGAAGTAGAAAAACCTACAGAAGGCACACGAGACTTTGAAGAAAGTAGCGTGTAGTTTGCACACGTAAGTAACAATATTTTTAATTTCATACGATATTGTATATAATTTCAAACTTTTCGACTCTGATCAGAGTCCTGATTAGTGATATTTATTTCTAAAATTTTAAGTGAAATAAATAAAATATTACATATATGAGCCCTATTTCGAAGTAAACTTTGAAAATGTGAAGAAATGTAAAAATCGTGAGAAAATTTACATAAAATAGTACAAGAAACTTCGATGAAGTATCTAAAACTTCCTTAGGAATGACAATAAAATTCTAGCACGTAATTTTGAGATACCAAACTAAAAAAGTAGTATATACACTGCCGGTCAAAATTATTTATTCACCTGTTGTGTTAGCTATTCTTAAAGTGTCATAATTTTTATAATTATTTAAATTTTGCATCTAGTGAGCCCAAGTTGAAGGCAAAATGATAATTTTATAAGAAAATATTGCAAAAAACGTCTAATTTCGATCTTTTTGAATAAATATTAATAACACTGAAATTAATTAAGACTTTTAAACGTTTCTGGTCTCAATTTGAAGGTTACTCTTCATAGTATTTTGTTAACTTATCAAGATATTTTTAGAATTTTTCTTTTGGATTCTACCCTGGGGTCAAACATGGTACAAACATGTCGAAAATTTTCAAATGAAGACAGTAATCTATAAATTTTATTAAAATATGATACACATTGGTTTTTAAAAATTTCTTGTAAGTAGCTACACATTTTTAAAATTTTGTGACCTTTTTATATCATTTTTGACGCCGGGTAGAATCCAGGAAAAAAAATCTGAAAATATCTTGATTAGTTAGCAAAATACTATGAAAACCTACCATTTAAATGAGACAAAAATCTTTTAAAAATCTTAATTAATTTCAGAGTTGTTAATATTTTTCAGAATGATTGAAATTACAAGTTTTTTTGAAATATTTTTTTATAAAATTAACATTTTGTTATTTTTTCTGATTTTTCTAAATCATTTCAGTCGATTATGTCGATCATTAGAAGAGTGTATCTTTGTACGTGACAACGGAACTCTACTATATCGACCTTATCAACCTATGATTCAGAATTAATCCAACGTTATTTAAAACTAGATGGTATTTTCCGATATAAATTGAAGAAATTTTTCTGTGAAAAAAAAAAATTTCTTCAATTTTGTTATTTTGTTTATTTTATTATTTTTTATTTTGTTTTATTTGTTATTTGCAAAATTTTCTTAACTTTTATTTTATGATAGGGAAAAAAATTTCAACTTGTTATTTTAAAAATTAAGACACTTTAGGAATAGCTGAAACAACAAGTGAACAAATAATTTCGACCGGCAGTGTACTTCTGTCTAAATGTTACTGAAGATATAGATGCAAGTACATATATAGTATAAAATTACAAAGGATTATTTATGAAAAAATAGCTGAGAATTGCCAATACCAATTCCACAATGTCAGAAATTCCCACCACAATTTCGTGAAACATGTGACTGGAGTTTTATTTTATAAAATTTATTTTTATTTATTTTATAAAATACCTACGAAATAAATTTCAAATATTCATAGAAATTAAATGCTTTTAATCTATATTCCAGAAAAAAGAATCAGAAGATATCCCAGAAGCAGGAACCAGCAAGGATGTACTTGCAGAAGACTTTCACACAACACCGAAGAGAGCTATCTCGACCCCACAAAGTGTTCGATTATCTTGTAGTACAAAAATCAACGCAAAATGTACTGAGAAACTATATTTTCTGAAAATAAAAATACAAATTACAGATATTTTTAATTTTTATTTATGGCGACAAAACCATGATTTAAGGCAAAATTGTGAAAATGTAATTAAAGAGTGAGTTGATATCAACATAACTTCTCACTCTTGAATTAAATTTTCACAATTTTGCGCTAAATCTTCCATTTCCTTTTAATTTTATTTGAATATGTTCTCTGTAACACATTTAAAGAACCTACGTATGCATTTATATGCACATACACGTGCACACATAATGGTAGTTCATGCGCAGTGCTGTACGCGGCGCTAGTTGCTAACGGTCCACCACCTTTCCATTAGGTTTGCACGGCCTGCAGTGAACTAAATCCTCTGGATCGACCCTTCTAGAGATGAGATCGGCTGGATTGTCCTGTGATTGTGCGTGGTACCAATTTTCATTGGTTAGATTCTGAATGTCGCTGGTGCGATTTGCGATGTACGTTTTCCAATGGCTAGTTGGCGCTACAATCCAATGCAACTTTATTGTTGAATCGGACCAAAAATATTTGTCATTAACTTTCAAAGTGAGAGCCGTATTTACGGAATCAGCTAGTTGTGCGAGAAGTAGAGCGGTTTGCAATTCAAGTCGTGGTAACGAGAGATTTTTTAAAGGTGCTACTCGTGATTTCGCACGCAAGAGTCGCACTGAGTGATTCTCAAGTTGGTCAGAAGTTCTTAGGTAAATACAGGCACCATATGCACGTTCTGAGGCGTCGCTGAAGCCGTGAATTTGGATGTTAACTGGATTTTCGATGACGACCCTTCGTTCCACGGAGATCAAGTTGAGTGCTGTTAATTGAGTACTGAACTCTTTCCATGCAGTATGTAGATCTTGGGGTAATCATTCATCCCAGTCAATTTGTAATTGCCATCATTTCTGAAGTAGAATTTTTGCTTTGATTATAACAGGTCCTACTAATCCCAAGGGATCGAGAATTTGAGCAATTTTTGATAATATTATTCTTTTAGTTATTTTTACGTGAGAAGTTTCCTTGACAGAATATTTTAATTCGTCTGATTGACGGTTCCATAACAGTCCAAGTGTTTTGGGATCCTTATCAGCGGAAATTGGCTTATCACCGCAATCGTGATTACCTTCTTTAAAGACTCGCG
Source organism: Diplolepis rosae (assembly GCA_030998225.1). NCBI lineage: Eukaryota > Metazoa > Arthropoda > Insecta > Hymenoptera > Diplolepididae > Diplolepis > Diplolepis rosae. Next base: position 618,593 of record JAPYXD010000158.1, on the reverse strand, counting down.
AATCATTTGGAGCCCATTTACGTAATGTAAGACCCGCAGATCCGAGAAGTTGATCTAGTTCGTCTTTAATCTGCTGTACCTCTTGAATGGTACTGGCTTCTGTTATCAGATCATCTACATAAAAATCTCTTATGATAACGGCATGAGTAATCGGGAATTTCTCCTTGTTTTCTTCACCGATTTGACGTAATGCTCGAGTTACCATAAAAGGTGCTGAGGCTGTACCGTAGGTGATTGTTGCGAGTCGGAAGTGCTGTGCTGATTCTGATGGATTCGTTCTCCATAAGATTCGCTGTAGATCCTGTTGACCGGGAGTGACCTTGATCTATCGATACATTTCAGGCTGAATTTTTACCATGTGGCCTTGTGCTTCGTAATCGGCCATGAATTCCACGTATTTATCCTTCAGTGCTGGTTGCTTGCTGAGTTTCCGTTCCATTGATAAGAGACGTTTCCGTGCCATCTCAAAGGATTCGCCCAGTTCAGTTGCTTCGTTCTTGAGTGGAAGAGTGACAACGAATCTTACCTCCATGTCGCGCTTTGTACTTGCTAAGAAATTTTGTTTGCATACGTCACGTGGGTCGGGGTCCAAATAAGCAGGCCTTGAAACATGTTGAATTTCCCAAAACCGTGCAATTTCTTTATGAAGTTGTTGATTCGTGATAAGGTTGCAGGATAGTTTGGGTCTATATTTCGTAGGCGGAAGTTCCAGCGGCCCAGCAATAATCCAACCCAATTTCGTCTTTTGAACAATTGGTTGATCGTCACGTAATTGGATTTGACCTACACAGAGAAGTTTCCAGAATAGGCCTGCACTTATTAAAAGATCAACCGGTCGAGTATCTGCGAAGTTCGGGTCAGCTAGAGTGATTCCTTCCGGGTAGTGGTTTTTCCGTTGTAGCGGTACATTCAGCATGTCACCGTGATCTCAGATGTGACCAGGCAAATAATGTTCGCTGAAAAGGACGTGCATCGAGATTGGAACGTAATTGCAACACGGTGTTGCGGTTCATATGTGGTTTTGCCAACTCCAGAAATTAGCGTATCCGAATCTGAAAGTGGTAGTTGAAGACGTTGGCAAAATTGATGCGTCATGAGATGTACTTGCGAGCACGAGTCCGGGAATGCTCGACATTCATGAAGTTTTCCATCCTTGTCCTTCACCCATACGATAGCAGTTACGGACAATATGTGTTCATTCCCCCTAGAATTCGTATTTAAGATCGATTGAGTGGCTGGGGGTGATGCTACTAATTCATCCTTCTGCTTCTGCTCAGAGTTTTTAGTATCGTCATGAAGCAATGTGTTGGGTCTTCTGGAATATTTTTTACACGATCCAAAAGTACACTATTTATTCCGATGTCCCGGAGAAAGACAGTTGAAGCAAACACGAAGACGTATTAACTCTTTGACTCTATCCTGAACTGGAAGGTTCTGAAGTTTCGGACAATTGAAAAGCGCGTAAGACTCGCTGCAAAGAGGGCATGCCCTTTGTGTCGTTGCGTGTGATGCGAGTCGTTCAGCTGGTTTCGATTTAGTACCCGTCGCACCTGAAAACCTTTTATTAAAGGTATTACTTGTAGTACCAGTTTCAGGTTTCTCTCTAACAGTACGCAATAGATACTTGCAATGATTCTCTAAAAACCCTGTAATGCTCTTCAACGAAACCTTTGTAGAAATCGAAGAAGACGAATGCCTTTCGCACTCGCGCCTGATTGACTGATCGAGTTTTGAGGTTATTAAATACACTGTCATTGTGTCCCATTTGTCAGTTTCCTCGCCTAACGATTTAAGTGCAAATAAATGGTTATTGACATCGTCCACTAACTGTCGCAGCGAAGCGTGGGACGTCTTCCTCAGAGGAGATATTTCAAATAGGCATTTCGTGTGATAATGAATCAAAGATACCGAATCCTCATAACGCTCGTTAATGCTATTCCACGCTATTGTGTAATTTAAATCAGAATCCAATCTTTAAAGGTTCCATCAAATCTCGGTAATGTAATAGTCGGAAGTTTCACACCAAATGCTTCGGCTGCAGGAGGTCCTTCAGCCCTGTCAGGAGTGATAGTACGAGATGAGGAGGAGCCATGAGCAGTTTGATTTCTTACTGAATTATTATCTGCACATTGTTCTAAATACTTCTTAACCGCGGTAAGCAGATCAAAATACAACCTTTCAAAATCTTCTCGTTCTTTACATTGAGTTTGGAATATCTCCTCATCTCCCTCTACCAACATTTCCAACTTGCTTTGTATCTCATCGAACCTTTCGTAAAGTTTTTCGAAATACGGTAATCACGACGGTAACGACCCTGCTCTCGAAGTTCTATCGCGCTCGTTAAAGGTTTTCTTAAATCGCTTTAAGGCTGCCTTGATTGGCATTCGTTTACTTTTCCAAGTTTCAATTTCTGTCATCTTACGCAATTTATTTGTCTGAATAGAAGGAAAAAAATGAAGGGATTTTTAGGGACTCGGCGTGATGATGAAATTTTACCTATTCCAGTTCCAATTTCTATTGTTTTGAAATACGTCACCAAGATCCAAAAAAGGCCAAGTCCAAATCCTCAGGAAGAATGTTCAATCTATTGTGTAATAAAGAATTCACAAACCCATAGTCCAAGTTCATCCACAATTATTAATACACTTTCCAAGTCTCACATCCACATAATCACTTTACACAAAGTAACTGGCAAAGGATCAAGTTCCAATCACTGTGTCGTCACTCGTCACAATTTACACTGTTTTCAGTTTCTAAAGTCACTTTGCACTTAAAGTTCAGTCACTGATAGTTGGCTAGTTAATTAGTATAACAAATCCGGCTCGAAGGACCAATGTTTAAACACGCAGCCAAAGTTACTCTACGTATTTTGAGTTAAGTTCGGTATATTTAATGGTCGTTAATAAAGTCCAAGTTCAAGTAATATTAATATTTATTATTATGAAAGAAACAGTACAAGAGATGTAAATTGACAAAGAAATAGTTCAAACATGAGCGAGATCAGTGGCCGAGATCTAGAGTCTAGTTTCGAAAGAGTCATATTGTACGTAGCATGCAGGGGGTTCCAACTCTCATAAGACTCCGTGTAACATGAAATTTTAGTGGCGCCCTCTCGATGAACTAGCTACTCCACCTAACTCCACCGTCCCACCACCGTACTGCACCATCCCACCAACGTACTGCACCTGCACCTTAATCGAGTGGTGGGAGCAAAATACCGAAAGGAATACGTTGAAATATATATATACATATATATATAATAAATATAATATAATATATATGTAAAATATTTTATATTATATATTAAAAAATATATATTACAAAAATATATATTAAAATTTTTGCTTGATACTACACCACTATTTTATATTCCGATTTTTCATAAATAAATTAAAAGAATATCTTTTATGTCCATGAAGTTAGCACCACCATTTTGTTTAAAAAAAACCAAAGCTGTGCTGAATTGCGCTAAGTTTGTAATGAATTTTGCCGCAAACAATTTTCGAAAAAAATAAAAATTAGGACCGAAATTTTGAAACACGTTTTTTTACCAGCACCGCCATTTTGTTTTTTTGAAAAAACAAAAGTTATTCTGATTTTTGCTGAGCGAGCTTATTAAATCTCTTCCTCAACAATTTTCTCTCAGACGCATCCTTTTAAAAATAAATACTTTTTTGTCAATTTCGAAATTTGTTTAAATATATAATTTTCAAAAACGCGAATTTTGAACAAAATATAAAATGGTTAAGTGTTTAATCAAAAAAATCTTATAAATTTTTATTATGGACTGGGAAACGATGAAATGACACTCCTTTCGTGACATCATACTTGCTCATGCAATTCTTGAATTTGCACAACATAGTTCTTTTTTACACTTTTTGTATTAGAACGCACTTTTAATTCATTCACTGAGATCTTAATTTTCCACGAAAATTTTTTACTCTTGTACTTGACACAACTGTTTTGCTCGAAGAGTCAGTAGCTATACTGACAATTAGGAAAAAGAGTGTTGAAATGAATTTTTATGATTGAAAAATTCAGGTATTTTTCTTTGGCTTCTAAATAAAAGTTATTTTGTAGACTTTGGCAGTAGGATAGGCAAAAAGGCTTCTTTACCACTGGTTTACAGTTTCGTAGTTTCTGGAAGGCAGTATCGTAATTGTAAAGAACCATCTCGACGAACGTCATCTCTTCAGATTATAAACATCAAATCCAAGCACCTGCAGGTGCAAAGTGTAGGCATTATAAACGGATTTTTACAGAGGATCAATAAAATCTTGACTTAATTTCTAGATCTACAGAATTATGACATGAAAGAATATTGTTATTTGTACGAATGCATCAATATTTTTCTTTGGATTTAAAAAAAGGACCCCGCACCAAATGTACAGAAAATGGCCTTATGATAAAAAATTATAAAAACATTTTTTTCTTGTGTTTTCGAACCTGCAAACTAAAAACACTTGTCAAAGTTTCGATTATTACATGTATTTTAATGGAAAAATGCTTATTTTAGCAAAATGTTTTTTTTCCTCAAAAACTCTATGATAGATTTGACTAAAACTTTTATATTTTGACGATCAGGCGTACCGAATCAAAAGATTCATACCCACGAACTAGAAAGATTAACGATTCTTTGGGTATACACCATGTTTTTGGGGGTGTTTTCGTACCTTAAATATCGAAGTATGGAAGTCATCATTTTTAAGTAACTAAAATCAATAAAGATTCATAATCAACTACTGCGGTATGTAATGACTTTCAAATAAGTACATGGTTGGTTTATTATCCCTTGGACATTAAATCCGGAATATTGATATTTCTTAATAACTAAAATCACACAAAGTTTTCTGATTAATCTATGCTCTCTAAACCTGAATCAGTGAAATAGTCACTGATTATATCAGTGAAAATATATCAACTGATGAATCAGTGCCCTGCTTTGATTTCACTAAGGAATCAGTAAACGCGTCAGGTGAACATAACTTTTGAATTCGCGAATTCAAAATTTTCATCTACACTTTACTGATTTATCCTCCCTTAAAAATAATACTAATTACGTAATTTCGTTTTAGCGTTGTTCAGCCTAAAATAAAGGAGTTAATCGATCGTTAAAACATATTGCTGGTTTTATTACTCCCGCCTGAAGCTTTCACTGATTCAATAAGTGAGTTCAATCTATTTCACTGATTCATCAGTCGAATTTCACTGATTCTCAGTGAAAGACTTATAGCTGCTAGCATCAGTGAATAGTCACTGCGAATCAGTGGCCGTTCACTGATTCAGATTTAGAGAGTGAAGATATAGAAAATCATATTAAAATAAGTAGAAAAGGTGTAGACGACAAGGATGTGTCTTTGAATTTTTTTTTATATTTTATTTTTATTTATTTGTTTAATCATCCCTTAATTAGAGAAGCGGATAAATTAACATTTTCTACGGAAATAAATGTCCATTAAAATACATGTAAAAATCGGAACTTTGACAAGTGTTTGTCTAAAAACTGTCCATCTTTCTTACATTTTTTTCGAGTTTTTAGTTTGCAGGTTCGAAAATACAAGAAAAAAAAGTTTTTATAATTTTTTATCATACGGCCATTTTCTGTATATTTGGTGCGGGGTCCTTTGATTGCAAACTAGTTCCTGTAAATTATCTGTCTTAATTTATTTGATTTAATGGAATTTTATGAATAGAATTTATTCAATAAAAAATAAATGACAGAATTTACGTAAATTAATTATTTGAGTCCCCAGCAATTTTTAATTATGATTAAAAATGTTTTTTTTATTACTTAAACAGAAAAAAATTATTTCAGTTAATGTATAGTAAAGAAGTAATAAGGTTAAAATGATTCATTTTTTATTTTTGGTTTGTAATATGTAATAACTGCCAAAAAAATGTGATTATCTTCATTTTTTCAAAATATAAATCCGATCTTAGAAAAAGACAAGTGAAGAACGAAGTAGAAGGAAATTCATTTCTTTTTTATTGAATATATTCTATTGATTAAATTCCATTGAATTGATTGAAATAAGTCAGATAATTTACAGGAATTAGTTTGAAATCAAATTTTTTTAAATCCAGAGAAAAATATTGATGTATTCGTACAAATAATAATGTTCTTTCGTGTCATAATTCTGTAGATCTGAAAACTAAGTTAAGATTTTATAAATCCTTTGTAAAAATTCTTTCATAACGCCTATACTTTGCACCTGCAGATAGGTGGATTTGAGATTTATAATCTGAAAAGATGATGATCGAAGAAATTGTTCTTTATAATTACATTGCTGCTTTACAGTAACTGCTAAGTAGTCGTAAAAGAGCCCTTTCGCCTATCTTACTGTCAGTCTATAAAATAACTTCAGATCTGAAGCTGGTCATTTACATTCTCTAACAAATTATTATATATTAAGAACAATACTTTGTTTTAATTTTAATTTCTCTAAGAATTGTAAATTTCTTTAAAAAAGCAATTATTATTGTATCCCTATAGAGAATAATATTAACTTTCTAACCGTATTGTATAAACGAAAATTATATTATATGAATATTAAACTTTCAAAATATCATCATTGATAATTTATTTCCAGTGTCTATATGTCTTCAGTATTGTAATCAAGATAATGAAAGTCGAAAGCGTCTTTTTTTCCACAGAAAGATTTTCAAATTCTTTAATATAATGAAAGAATATTGAAAACAATTTGTCAATAAATATGTAATAAATTTCAAAAAAAAAAAAAAATTGTTAATTTCAATACATGGTTTATTTATATATATTTAATATTTATATATATTCTTTTATATATTATAATACAAAATTTCTAATATAAAATATTTTATATATATATTATATTATAAAATTTATAATATAAAATATAATATAATGTAGAATCGGGAAATGCGATTTTAATTCTAAGAGTCACTTTAGTTCTAGGAGTTGTCAATTCTGGAAATTCGGCCAGCGAGCCTCGGTTCCTTCGGTTCGGTGAATTCAGGCGGCGAGCTTCGGTTCCCAGAAGCTACAGCGGCCGAGCAAAAAATGTTAGTGTTTCGAAAATAGACCAGTCAGTCTGGCGACAACGCCGTAAGAAGTAGGATGTATCACACCTTTTATAATACTCTTTTTTTGTGTTCCTTTAAACAATAAAGTTTTAACCTTTTTTCACATAATCTTTCTGAGACTCATTTTAAAATCCTATAAGTTTTGGGGGCTCGTCCGGGATTAACGCGAGCTTTTCGGAGGGATTGTGTAGAATGGTGCGAAGGATTAAAAGTGACAATTTAAGTGACAGGTTTTGTGGAAACGAAAAAGATTTACCGACTGCAAAAAAATGTGTGATAACGGTGATAATGTAGACAACCCTTTATATGAAAAAGTGGATTCCTTGAAGTTAGCAGAATTAAAAGAAGAGCTGAAGAAAAGAAAAATGAAGACGTCGGGTAACAAAGACGAATTGGTTACTCGCCTAAAGACAGCGCTCACTATCGAAGACGAACACAGAGATAAAGACGCAGAAGACGAAGAAGGAGAAGAAAGCAGGGAAGACATTGACGATGATCAGGATAGAATTAGCGAAAATAATTCTAGGAATGGAAGCAGAAGACGGACGAAATGTTTATTAACTTTTAAAGATGTTGAGGAGACCATGGAAATTTTCAATGGAGATAATTCCATCGGTGTAAAAGAATGGCTAAGAGAGTTTGAAGAATTGGCCGCACTTTGTGACTGGTCCGATATTCAGAAAGTGATTTATGCGAAGAGACTCTTAAGTGGCCCAGCGAAGTTATTTATAAAATTCGAAAAGGACACTAAAACATGGATTCAGTTTAAAAAGGCATTGAAAGCGGAATTTTCTGAGTCGGCGGATAGCCATCAAATCCACAAAAAGCTAAGCCAAACACACAAAACATCGAATGAATCTTATCAAGAATATATCTACAAAATGTTTGAGATTGCGAGTCCGGCTAGCATCGAAACATCAGCTGTAATAAAATACATCATCGACGGCATTCAAGATGCAGAAGTAAATAAGTAAATTCTTTACGGTACAACGAGTCTTAAAGAATTAAAGATGAAATTTGCACTATACGAAACGATGAAGGAGAAAATGAAAGGCCAGACAAATAGATAGAACGACGACAGGACGAAGAAAGCAGCACCGTTGACATTTCAACGTGACGTAAAAGGTAGCAGCATGGAGCAGCAGGCAAGGCGAACGGAGAAACATTGTTTTAACTGCGGGGATAAGAATCACATCAGCGCGGATTGCCCTATGAAGTCGAAAGGAAGAAAGTGTTTTAAATGTAACGAATTTGGGCATGTTGAATCTGCATGTCCGCAGAAGAAAGTTTCACCTAAGGACTCTACGAAAACTGTATGTAATGTCACGTCAGCTGATGGCGGTAAGCCTCATACCACTGTTAAAATTAAGGCAAGTAAATTGCGGGCGTTGTTTGATACAGGCTCAGATTTAACTCTTATACGCGTCCACGACTATGCAAAGATCGGAGCACCTCCGTTAACAGTAAAATCATTAAAATTTAAAGGGGTAGGTTCAAAAAATATGACATTAGGCGGTTTTTCAACAGAAATAACGGTTTGCGAAGAACATTTCCAATTAACCATACACGTAGTATTGGATGAATTAATAGAAACAGAGCTTATCTTAGGTCGCGACTTTTTCAAGATGATAGAATATTATTCTACGGGAGGAGTCATTACAGATATAAAAAAGTTACCGGAAATTTCAGAAAAAAATTCAGACGATAATAAAGTTCCAAGCGTTTATAAAGTTGATATTTTTGAAGAAGAAAGCAAATTAGATTTAACTCACATTGCCAATCCTGAACATAGAGAAAAAGTAGCACAGATTTTGAATAATTACAAAGCCGAAAAAGTTCAAGATGTAGGAGTAAAGATGAGAATTATCCTAAAAGACGATGAGCCGGTATCTCAAAGAGCGAGACGCCTGTCAGCCGCGGAAAAAGACGAAGCAAACACGATAATAAAAGGCTGGTTAGAAGAAGGTATTATACGACCATCAGAATCTGAATACGCAAGTTCGATTGTGCTTGCTCAAAAGAAAAACGGTTCTACCAGGCTTTGCGTCGATTATAGATTGCTTGATAAGAAAATAGTTAGAAATCGCTATCCGCTCCCACTTATTGAAGATCAACTAGATTCTCTGCAAGGTTCGAGGGTTTTCAGCACCTTAGATTTGGCTAATGGATTCCTTCATGTCGACCTAGAAGAAGGAAGTCGAAAATATACGTCTTTCGTTGTCCCCGACGGGCAATACGAATTTTTAAAGGTGCCTTTCGGTCTTTGCAATTCGCCGTCCGTATTTCAAAGATATGTGAATGCGATATTTAGAGATTTGATAGCGAGAAAAATTGTATTGACATACATGGACGATTTAATTGTACATTCGTTGGATAATGAGACTGGTATAGAGAATCTCAGGATTGTTTTAGACGAGGCAAGTCGATTTGGCCTGAAAATTAATTGGAGTAAGTGCCGATTTTTACAAACGAAAATTGAATACCTTGGGCACGTAATCGAGGGTGCAAGTATTAGTCCATCAGATGAAAAATTAAGGCAGTTGCAAATTTTAAAACACCCACGTGTGTCAAGGAAATTTAAAGTTTTCTGGGTTTAAGCGGGTATTTTCGAAAATACATTCCAGGATTTTCGGTTATTGCACGTCCGTTATCCAACTTATTAAGAAATGACGTGAAATTTAAATTTGAAGTAGAACAACAACAAGCGTTTCAGACACTTAAAAAATTGTTATGTAGCCAGCCAGTTTTGAAACTATATAGAGTAGGAGCTGAGGCAGAATTGCACACGGATGCATCGAGTCACGGATACGGAGCGATCTTAATGCAGCGAGATAACGATGATAACGCGTTTCACCCAGTGTACTATGCGAGTGGAAAAACGACACCGGCGGAGGAAAAGTTTACCAGCTATGAGCTCGAAGTTCTTGCGATTGTTAAAGCATTGGAAAAATTCAGAGTTTATCTTTGGGGTATTGAATTTAAGATTGTGACAGATTGTCAAGCTTTTACGATGACCATGAGTAAAAAAAATTTGTGCTTACGAGTACATAGATGGGCACTTTTTCTCGCGCCGTTTAGATATACCATCGAGCACCGACCGGGTAGATCGATGAGTCATGTTGACGCTCTAAGCCGAAATCCGTTACCTGAAGTTATGTTAATTGAAGAATGCGAAAATAGTATTATTGCTAGATTGATAAGGGCTCAGCGCGAAGACGAAAATTTGCGAGGTCTGTTAACGATGGCAGAAAATGAGAAAAAGGATGATTTTGCGATGAAGAATGGCCTTTTGTACAAAATAGTTAGCAATCACAATCACAGGTCATTAGACAAGCGCATGATCGAGGTCACTTTGCGATTAATAAAACTGAAGCCATTCTTAAAATAGAATATTGGTTCCAAGGCATGCGATGTAAAGTTGAAAAGGTGGTACGAAATTGTATAAACTGTATTTTAGCTGAAAGAAGACAAGGGAAGCAGGAAAGTCTACTTAACAGCATTGAAAAAGGTGAGGGTCCGCTGGGTACTTTTCATGTGGATCACCTCGGTCCCCTTCCATCTACAAAGAAAAGTTACAATCACATTTTCGTTGTGATAGATGCTTTTACAAAGTTCGTATGGCTTTATGCGACAAAGTCTACAAGCACCGTCGAAGTCGTTCAACATTTAAAAAAGCAGTCGACGATTTTTGGAAATCCGCGACGAATCATTTCAGACAGAGGAACGGCCTTCACATCGCACGATTTCCAGGAATACTGCAGAGGAGAAGGGATAGTTCATGTGCGTGTTACCACAGCTGTGCCGCGCGGAAACGGTCAAGTAGAGAGGGTCAATAGAACGCTGATACCACTTTTGACAAAACTAGCAGCGCCAAAACCCGGAGAATGGTTCAAATACTTGGATCTTGCTAAAAAATACCTCAATGCAACACAAAGTAGGAGTACCGGAACAACCCCATTTAATCTCATGTTTGGGACTAACATAAAAATGAAAGAAGATCTACAAGTGCAAGAAATGATAGAGAACGAGTGGATCACCATGTTCCAGGAAAATCGAGAGGAAATTAGAAGAGAAGCTAAAGAGAGGATATCAAGGATCCAAGCTGAAAATAAGAAATCCTACAATAGGAAGAGAAAAGAAGCCAGAAAATACATGTATGACGATCTGGTAGCTATCTTAAGAACGCAACGCGGAGGCAAGCTGAAGTTTCATGACGAATACCATGGCCCATACCGTATAACTAGAATAATGCGTCACGACCGTTACGGAGTTGAGACGGTTGGCGAACACGAAGGTCCAAACCGCACAACAACATCGGCAGATCACATGAAACCATGGATTAACGATTCCGACGAAGAATCGTTAGATTCTAATAACATCTGAGGTCAGATGTTCTCATAGGATGGCCGAGTGTAGAATCGGGAAATGCGATTTTAATTCTAAGAGTCACTTTAGTTCTAGGAGTTGTCAATTCTGGAAATTCGGCCAGCGAGCCTCGGTTCCTTCGGTTCGGCGAATTCAGGCGGCGAGCTTCGGTTCCCAGAAGCTACAGCGGCCGAGCAAAAAATGTTAGTGTTTCGAAAATAGACCAGTCAGTCTGGCGACAATGCCGTAAGAAGTAGGATGTATCACACCTTTTATAATACTCTTTTTTGTGTTCCTTTAAACAATAAAGTTTTAACCTTTTTTCACATAATCTTTCTGAGACTCATTTTAAAATCATATAATAATATAAATATATATCATATTATAAAAATTTTAATATAAAATACTTTATATATACTTTTTTATGTATTATTTTATATATATTTAAAAAATATATATATATCCGAATTCAGGAAAAGACTAGTAAAGAGCGAAGTAGAATTAAAAAAAAGAAAAAACTATGTTGTAAAATTCGGTTGACAAGCTAGAGTTGAATTGACGAGGACTACCTTACCCATCATGAATACAGCAGACTCACCAACACAAGTTTGGGCCTTACTCCTACAACTTACTTCTTATCCGTGAGATTTTGTCGACTTTCGAAAGTGTCGATCCCCGTGTTTGGTTCTGGAACTTTACCTACCCCTGGCGTCTTTCCCCGCAAGGTTTGGACCATTCAATCGCCCTGGATGTCTCCTCTATACCTATCTTCACTCAACGCCCCCTGGTAGCATGTCTCTGACTCGACTGACTCTACCGTTGCCGCAGTGCAAGGGTAGCGTTCATCCTTTCCTATGTTGTCATGAAAATTCGTAGAGTTGTGGTGTTATTGACAAGATTACAAGTGCTGGCAAGATCGCACAAAATGGTCAAAAACCTATACCGTAAGACAACTGGCCACCACATTTGGACAGCATCTTCAAGATAGTTGCCTCGAAGGGTTTTATGAGGGTGAGCCTCTTGAAGGTAGGAACGTGCCCTTGCCCCATAGTACAGAGGCGTACTTGAAAAACGCTATGAAGAATCATCCAAGTTTAGAGTTATTTTTGAAGTAAACGCAGAATTTTATACAATAAAAACTCCAAACCTAGGACTATGGAAACTTTCCCACGTTGTCAATGCAAAGCTTTGAGAAAGGTACATATTGGAAAAAATGACCAGGCCAACGTAGACACATAAGAATTCAGGCCTTTACAAACTAGCTTATCACTCATACCAAAAAATCTTAATTTATATTTCTTTATAGATTTCTATGATCGAAGTTTTAAACATATTTCGAAGGTTACCATGATAAGAAACATAAAAAGATTTTTTTACTCCATCGCATAAACTTCTCAGTTGGAAAAATTAAACTGAATTTTTCAACTAAAGTTTACATTCAGAAAATCCAGATGAATTATCACGCAATTCAAATGCACTTGAATTTTCAGCTGGTTTTACTAGTTGGTTTTTCTGAATGGTTTTTCCATCTGGTGTTAAGAAAGACATTTTGCAAAGTTTTCCAAAGGTGCACTCATGTTTATAATTAAAAAGTAAGGCGCCTTCAAAAAAATTAAACAATTTTTTTCCACAACCAGTTGAAAAAATCAGATGATAAAACCAACTGGAAATCCGACTGGAGAATTGAATTCAGTTGTGTTCGAAATAATTCTGTATCTTGTCAGATGCTTCAAATTGTTTTAATTCATTTTTATTTTGTAAAAAGTACTTAATAGTTGTAAAAACAACTAAAAATAGTTGGCTTTACATTTGTTTTATTTGTCACAATGTTATATAATATCATAAAACATAATATTTCATACCATAATTTGCATTCCGTTGCCCTAGTTAACAAACAGTAGTTATTTTTCAATGCCACAGCCAAAAAAGTGTAACAGCTTAGAAATCCGGATAAATTGAAAAATCCTCGCTAAAAAAATTTAATGTTAATTAATTTTACGTTAATTAATTTTAATTTATAAAATATGAATTAATTTTAATTTTGATTGACCCAAAAATAGTTAACCCAAAAATAATTAACCCAAAAACTATTAACCAAATTAATTATTTCAAATAATTCTATTAATTGGGTTGAGTATTTTTATTATTGGGGTATTTTTACTTATGGCTTAAGTATTTTTGGGTTAATCAATTTTGGAAAAGTATTTCTGGGTTAAGTATTTTACAGTCGTCTTATTAGCGGCTCGGAATCGACAATTTCGCGTTAATTGATATGAAAATTGCACCCCACATTTCAGAAAAATAACGAGATCTTTGGAGAAAACTATACAATGAAAATAGCTTCACGTACAAAAAAGGAAATGAAATGCATACTCTGAGGAAGTGAAACGTAAAAATTAAAAAAAAATCTAACTCTAATTCAAAATTCGTTGAAAAAACTTTTACCAATTAAATTTGGAATTAAAGAAAATATCGGGAATTAGTAAAAAAATTTACAAATGGCAGATACACCATTTAAACAGTTTTGTCTTGCATTGTGAGAGACCACTTGAGAGTCTGAGGTTTTGTGCTAGTGTAGTATAGTAAAATGTACTTAAATACTTTCAAAAAAGTATTTCTTTTAGTATATAAAGTAAAATTTCATCATAAACAAAAATGAATATAACCGTCACTTTGCTGCGTTCAGTCGTTTGGAGCCATGTTTGGGCCTTTTTTTAATAAACTTTGCAACATTTTAGAGAAAAACCAAGATTGACGTTCTGTTGTGCTTGATTTATATTTTTAAAAGCCGTTTTCAAAATAAAAATCGGACCACCTCTGCGGCAAGCAGACATTTTACAATTAACGCATTAAATAAATTAATGTGTCAATAGCGCGGAAACTTATTATCTTAAAGTATCCGTTTTTTATAAATTTGATGATCATAAAGCCTGCTACTTTTCCACCAATCCTCAACCAAACAAGTTAAAAATTAAGTGAGATATTAATTTGTTTAACGAAAGCTAAATTCTCCGGCTTTTCCGAATTTTCTCTGCTTTTAATTATTCAATCAGATCAAGCAACGGCTTATTTTGTTCACAATTCAATTGTCTAAAACTTTTCAATTGATGTTATTAAGGTTGGATAATTACCTTCAAGGGGCCGTTCTCATAATACGTCACACAGTTTATGGTGGGGGGGGGGGGGGGTGTCTGCCCTCTGCGTTACGTCATGCATTAAATGTGTACCCACGAAATTGGAAAAAAAGTTCTGAAAAGATTATCTACAATAATCATTAATAGCTTCTTTTTTTACTGGATTTTGTACGCGTTAACGAAAAATGTTTTATAAAATTAAGAGGTGTGACGTGACATCGAAGGGGGGGGGGGGGGGTGGGGCTGAGGTTTGCGACCATGTGTGACATGGGGGGCCGGGGGGGTAAAAAATAGCTAAAAATCGCGTGACGTATTATGTAAACGGCCCCTAATGTTATAAACAAAAAACTAAAAAAAGTGCGATTTTTTATCTTAAATGTTAATAAAAAGTTTATGAATCATATTTCGTTGTCCAAAACATGACACAATTACTCTATGACCAACCTTTCTTCTGATGGCGCAGTCCGTTTTCTGAAATAAATAATGTCCTAAATCATTCATAACAAATTCCCTGTTGCTTGGACTAATAGGGAATCTCGATTGTACGTGTAGGCAATTGACTATAGGAAAAGAATGAAGGTTACGTTATGGATATTTTTTCCGATAAATCGATATGGTTCGTTTCGTTCATTCACACCCTTCTATCATTTAGTTCAGTCTATTCGGCTGTTTTTGTCTGTGACGTATGAGCAAGAGACGAATAAAGTCACCTGACATTCAAAATTTGGTAGTGATGTGTTTGCTTGTTCTCGAAGGTCTTATTTTCCATAAAGTCGGAATAAGAAGTGAATTAAAATAATTAAAGAATGACGTAGAACGAAAATTACAATGGCGAAGAGTGACGAAGCAGGAAAAATTGTTAATACGTTGTCACACGCCTCCGTTCTGTATATAAACAAAGGATTTATTGATCCAATTCCGACATGTGACATCAATATTCTTCGCTTGGGTTGTAAGCATACGTCAATTGTTCTAAATATCTATTTTTATTTACATTATATCTATATTTTCCTGACATTTTCTACTAGTTGAAATAATTTTTCATCTGGTGTAAGATTTTCTTACATTTTCAAGTTTATTATTTTTCTAAAAGTGCAAATCAAAAGAAAAAACTAACCAAAAGTTGCATAACTGATAAAAATAAAGAAAGGTCGTTAATTTCGAGATTTTTTAGAAATACTTTATTTACATTACCGACGGAAATGTTAAGCATATTTTTTTTCATTTGTTACCGAACCGCCTTATTATTTAAAAGGTCAAATTACAAATTTTTTCCCATTATGGTACGAAAGTTATTATATAATTTTTTGTCGAAAAAGCCAGAGTTAAAAACAAATTACAAAAATAAATTTTATAAAAAGGTATTACGAAAAAGGCATCAAATTTCAATATCGTAAAGCTATCGTAAAGTAGCATTATAGCTCATGAATGAGGCAAAATAAATATTAAAAATGTTTTTATCCATATTGTACGTTAAAAATAACGTTAAAAAGTAATGGACATATGCAATAATTTTATTTATTAAAGCTAAAAATTAAAAAGACATAATACCTGTTATTGAAGGCAGTGCAGTGGTTCACCTTTTGTGGAACGTCTCCACGGTTGAAGTTGACGATTGGTTGGAGTGAGACACAAATATACTTTCATCTCACTCTAACAAATAGTCAATCCTGGCATTGAAGACATGGAAAGTGATGAACCACTGCACTGCCTTTAATGACAGGTATTAAGTTTTTTTTAAATTTTTAGCGTTAATAAATAAAATTATTGCATAATTCAATTACCAGTTAACGTTATTTTCAACGTAGAATAAGGATAAAAACATTTTGAATATTTATTTTGCCTCATTCATGAGTTATAATGCTACTTTACGGTAGCTTTACGATAGCTTTACGATAGTTTTGCGCTACAGCGTAAAGCTAGCGTTCAGCCAGTTCGCTAGGGTACATAACTCTGAAAATAATATAAAATATTTAATGTTCCATGTCTCATTCGAGACTAATATTACTGAATTTAAATGAAATGTGATATTAATAGATTTTTAAAATATCTTCATAGGTTACCAAGATACTTTGAAATGATACCTTAAAAATCTGACGAAGAAGTTTGAAAAATGGTAATTATTTTATAGTTATTTACATTTTCTAAAAACATTGAAATTTGAAATGTTTTTTGCAATATCTTCTTTATAAAATTAACATTTTGTATGCTCATAATTTCTGACGGCAGCTTAGGTTTTGTTAATAAAATATTAATTTATTAGCTGATGAACATATACAAAACTACGGGAACTTGAAATTATTAATTATTTGGTTATGATCATTAAAGTACATTTCTTGTGACATATTAAGAGAATATGTTATGATTTAGAGATTCTGCAATAAATTTATTGCAAAAGTAACATATTTAATAATTCTGTGGTTTCACATTGTTTCGAGGTAAATCCGTTATCTTCATTCAAATTATTAAACGTTACATGAAAATTTAATAGTATTAGGGAATACCTTTTATTATATCATTCGCCTGTTTCTCGAAATTTTTGTAGAAACGAAGTATCAGAAAGAAACTTTTCGGTGACGAAGAAGTCAGAGCTGTTGATAAACAAAAATTTCTACTAACAAATAGAAAAAGTCTTTATGACTCTGATGACTCTACCTCTTTTGTCGATGAAAACAGAAGTAAATATTTGGAGGAGGATGCAGAACCCTCAAGTAGTAAGTATGCAAAACCTTATCTTATGTATGTGTACAACTAGTACAAAAACACGTGACTCTAAAGAATTTGCCTTAATAATTATAACAGAAGTAGATTAAAGTTATCATTAATTTATGCAACAATTTCTTTTCCGTTCTTCAGATGAACCGCAACTTGACCAAGCAAATGAGTCATCTTTATCTGACGATACTGTCATAATGGGCAAAGAAGATGGGATGAGAAAAGTAAGACGTTTCAGTGTATCAAAGAAGTACGCAGATCAAGACATAAGTCGTCTAGAAAAGTCCGAAAAGTCTGCAGCACCAGTGGACGATTCTTCATCGCTGAATTAGGAATCACTGAATTCTCAGAAAAAAACTGTGACACTACCACCTAGTGGGAAGAGGGCAACATTTAACGATGCTGGTCCAGCACTACAATCACCAAGATGGGAACAAGAAAGAGTATCACCTCGAAGATCACCGCGTAAAAATAGAGCAGCATCAAACGATGGTCCGGAACCACAATCGTCTGGAATGAGAATTAGAGTGAACGACAGGGGAGAAGAATCACCCACTAATCGCCAGATTCCATACAACCAAGTTGATTCTCAACCACGTTTTGTGGCGCAAAACGAGGAAGCAAGATTGCTTTTATTTTTATTACGCGTAGTAAATTGAGGAAGCAAGTCCTATCCCCACAAAACTTGAAAAGTTCATCCCTTCTCTCTTTCTGTATATATTTGGTCAATTGTAGACTTGAGAGGAATTTCAGCCCGCTCGGATAACTTCGATTTTTTGAGTACACTTCAGAAATAATCCACTATATGTTCAAAGTATACTGTGTATAATATTCTTTTATGCATAATTATTCTTTCGAACAGGTGTACGTTGGGACCGGAAAATATGTGTATGAGGACACTTGGGCTTTAATGCTCATGAAGAATGACTCCAGATTTGTAAGAGAAATGGCTGAAATATTGTGGACCAGGGATATTTTGAAGAAAAGGTGTATTCGAAAACCTACAAAACGAAATCCGGAAATGGAGAATAATCTGGAAGTTGATTAAGAGGAAAAAGAAGATGGTCTAAAGCCTGTAACTCCAGAAAAATACAAACTTCTAAAAGGTATAACCTGTTAATATTAGCATGTATGTGCATCACTCATTCGATTCCTACATCTTACGTTTTTTTCGTCAAGCTGGCGTCCACCCAAATTGAAATATGAAGCAAAAAATATGTGATCAACTAAAAGAACATAGGAATTCTTATCTCGTTCTAAATGTTCACAATTAAAAAATAATTTTACAATAATCTTTTTACATTCTCATCATGGATGATAAGGTATTGGTTTTATGTGAAAAATGACTTTCGAAATTTTCATCAAATCTTTACGTTTTGAGACCCCCTGAGTCAGAAAAAATGGTTTTTACGAAAGTGTCTGTCTGTCTGTAGTAGGTCGTGTGCGGCATATCTCTCGATAAAATTATCAGATTGAATTGAGCTTTGGTACACTTTATCGGAGCCGAAAAATTAAGGACAAGTTCGTTAACCAGCCACATCCAATCAAAATTGAGGGATTGAGCACTACTTTTGTGTTTTTGAAAAAATCAAAAATTCCATCACTGGTTTTTGATAGTGCTCATAAATCTCTACAAATTATCCTGATAACATTTTTTGATTAAATCAAAATCAGAAATGTTACAGCATATTCAAATTCGAAAAAAGTCAATATCAAAATTCCATTTTCCAGTTAAATCATATGAGATACGAAAAAACGTTATAATACAATATTATTTTCTACATAAAGACCTACAAATTTGAATTGTAACATTTTTTCATAGGATGCATATTTTTGTTTTTAATTAAAAAAAAACTATTGAAAATCCAAAATTCAATTTTTTAACAATAATATGTGAAATACGAAAAAACAGTAAGAATACAAAGTTGTTCGTTTCAAAAAGATCTACAAATTTTGTCTGACGCAGTTTCTGATATAACATATATTTTTCGTTTCAATTCCAAAAAATACGTTTAAAATTCAAAAATTCCATTTTTTAGACAAAATATGTGAGATACAAAAAAAACATTTATATGGGAAATTATTTGCCTAAATGAGGTTTACAAATTCTCATTGAGACATTTCGGGACAGGATGTATATTTTATGTTTTGATTTTTTATATTAAAAAAATTCGATTTTTTTCACCAAAATATGTGAGATACGAAATAAGCGTTGTTCTGCAAAATCGTTTCCTTAAATAAAGTCTAAGATTGTTTTTTCTTTTTGAGAGATTTGGAAGAAAATAAATTATTTTAATCATGTAATTTATTAAAAAGTTACTGAAATGTATACCGAAAATCGAGCGCGAAGCGCGAGCGTCATGATGAGAATGTGTTCCTTAAGGCTGATAGAGCCTTAAGTAAATTGAATATCCTGTTTCACTTAAATGCAAAAAGAAATAGAGTGACTTTGAGAAAATGTGTAATTCACATCATCTGTAATATTATTATAAAATTGGTTTGAGCTTCAGTATCAAATTATAAGAAACTATCTTCATTCTTGAAAAAAACAAGATGCTACAAAAATAATAAAGATATCAATAGGTCACTCAGCGACAACGAAGATAAAGTAATTAAAATTATTTTGCAAAGGATTTATTTCTGTTATTTAAAAATTCTTTTATAAGATATTTATTTATAAGATATTATGAGTTTTTCACATTTTTGTATTGTTTCAATTCGACTTCAGATAATTTTCTGCACTTATGCAAAGTTTGTCGAACTATAAAATCATAACACTCACATTGTAAGAATTTTGTCATTAAGGCTTATGGAGTGGAAGAATAGCATATTATGTGCCTAGGCACACAATGAGGGTGATTGCGTGACGAGCGACAATGCTCGCAGGAGATCGAAGCCAAGGCGTAGTCGAGGCGTAGGTGAGGCATAGTCGAGACAAAGCCGAGACGAATCTGAGGCGCGATCAGTCCTGCGAGCATTGTCGCGAGTCTCGCAATGTCCCGAATTGTGTGCATTGGCACATATTCTATTTTATGTGACTGTGGTGCGGATACGAGTTTTTATGCGTACATTGGAATCTAATCTAGTACTTATTGTAGTTGTTTGCTGCGCTAGTTGTACGAAGCGGGCGCAAATTGGCGTCTAGTCCCGGCCATTTTGATTTTATCGGTCTTGTGTAGTAGCCAGTGCTAACGCTGTACGAAGAAGAAGTGAGAAGAAGAAGAATAAGAAATAGATTGCGTTCCGCTGTAAGACTATAATGCGCATGCGTAGTTCAATTTCTACATTGTATTCCTCTGTAACGGAATATACAACATTGCTTTACTCTCAGCTCTAACGGAAAAACGAGTTTCCGCGGCTGAGGCACATAAGAAAATATGTCCAGCCTGGCGAAACCTAGCGTAAAGTAGCAGTATAACTCATGAAAGCGACAAAATAAATATTACACTTGCTTGTATCCTTATTCTACATTAAAATTAAGGTTGAATCGTAATGGAAATAAACAATAACTTCACTTATTAACGCTAAAAATTTTTAAAATATAGACATTACATTTTTAATATTTTTAGGGTTAATAAATAAAACTATTTCATATTTCCATCGCGGTTCAACGTTAATTTTAAAGTAGAATAAGGATACAAACAAGTAATAGTATATTACGTGCCTAGGTGCACAATGAGTGTTATTGCGTGACGAGCGACAATGCTCGCAAGAGATCGGAGCCGAGGCGCGATCAGTCCTGCGAGCATTGTCGCGAGTCTCGTAATTTCCCGAATTGTGTGCATTGGCACGTATTCTATTTTATGTGACTTCGATGCGTATACGAGTTTTTATGCGTATACTCGAATCTAATCTAGTATTGTAGTTGTTTGCGGCGCTAGTCATTACACTTGATATGTCACGACTAGTCCCGGCCATTTTTAATGGATGTAATGGATTTTAATAGACGCATGCACAGTTCAAATGTACAAGGCTTTACCAGTAAGGTGCTAACGCTGTACGAAGAAGAAGAAGAATAAGAAGAAGATTTTGCTCCGTTGCATGGCTGTAGGTGCATGCGCAGTTCAATAGTTACATTCCATTCCTCTGTAGCGCAATATATTACATTGCGCTATTGGTAAATGTAGCGAAAAAATGAGTTTGCGCGCCGGCGACACATAAAATATTTATCTTGTCCCTTTTATGAGTTATATTGCTACTTTACGGTAGGTTACAATCGGTTCGCCAGGGCACCTCGTTTCGATTATTTGGGATTAAAATATTAACAACTTGGCAGGGACTTCGCGCTAGCAGGAGGGAGGCGATCAAGCCATTTTTCCCAAAAAGAGAAAATATCTGCTAAAATGCTAAAGTAAAGAATTTTCCATTTTCGCCTTTTAGAAGTGATATTTTCTCTTTCTGGAAAAAATAGTTTCATCGCCCCCCTATTCTTGCCATCCTGAAGCACCCTCCAAGGTGCACAAAATTTTACTAAGTGTCTTTTTATAATTATAATCCATTACGCATTTCACTCCCCAAGTCTTAAAGTATGATTTTTAGCGTAGAAGAGATTATATACGATTCAATTTCTTTCAAATTTTATTTTCATGTCTTCATTTTCTAATTTCATAATTATAAAGCATTTACTTGAATTTCAGATGCGGCTCGATACAAAATAATTAAGTATCAGATAAGTAACCCAAGTTCTTCCAAAAGAGCTCTAAGGATGCGAAGAATATGGAAATACATGTCAGACAGATTATATGACGTCAAAGAAAAAAAAAAGAGGAACCGAACATCCTAAGTGGACAACCTAATCTGTTATTAATATCATTAAGATCTACATCATTTTTTTAACTTTTCTTAAAAGTCGTACTTAAATATATAAATACATATACATGTGATAATAAAAGTGTGTCAATTATTTGAAAATAAACCTAACAATGAACATTTGCAATAGCCCATTTTTTAAATCACCACTTCTACATATTTCAAGCACAAATTCAAATACATATATAACTCCAATATTGAATAATAAACCTCATTATAATACCCTTTTTTTACTTGGCAAGTTGCAGAAGAGGCCAAAATTAGTACATTTAGCTAAGAATTTATTTATCTTTTTCTAAACTTACAAATTTTCCTGTCACGATACACATAGGATCTGGCGTCGGATCCGACGGTGGATCCGGTCCCAAATTCCGAAAACGGTTCCGACGCAAGTTCTGAATACGTTTCCGACGTAGGTTCCGGCGCAGATTCCAGCGTAGCATCCGGTGTTGGATCCGAAGCCGGATTTTTCAGTAGGGAGAAATTTATAGATTACATATAATAAACATATTTACAAACCTTTCAATCAAGTCAAAATTTTACACTTGCGTTCAAATACTCCTTTCAACTCCTCAAATGGTCAAAGACAACGTTTGCACTATGCAGTTCGAAGAGCGCTTGTGCCGATCGAGTGCATCTGCTGTGCCTATAGGTGCACCGAAATTTTGTTAGTGTAGTCAATGAGAATTTCGACGACTTTTATAGAAACTTTCAATAAACGGTGTACGGTATTATTTATTCATCAATGAATTTTTTTAGAATTTTAGTCCTCTCAAAAAGTCGATAACAAGTGACTAGAATAAGAATTTTCATTTCCATTCCATCTGAATCTTTCGTCACTCTTAAGGTTAAAAAACAATAATCAATTTAGTGAAGAAAGTAATTTTTCACAGCACCTCTTTTGAAAATTGAATTAAATTCTCAAAATAGTTTCTATGAAAAATAATATGTATTACTCGAAACAAAACACAACGGATTCAACGAGTGTGAATGCAGCTCTCGCTTCACTCGGGTAGCAAACTTCGCACTAGCTCCAATCACTGTATTTCATCCCTTCACTGGGAAAAAAAACATGGTGATATCAACGGGAAGCAGTACCGTCGCCAATGTCACGTTTACGTAGTGTTGCGCGCCCGGTAAATCGCCGGTGCTATTCAACGCTGCACCGACGGTAGAGCCAACGTAAATTCACACAAAAATGATCAATTGTGGCAATACTCGCGATTATTCTTTTCAGTTCTTTTGTTTTCCTAATCAATGTTTCAGCAATTATATGCCATTTCATTATGGATATGAAATTGCGTCATCGTGTAATTTTTTCAAATTACACGACGTTCCAACGTTAATATCCCCGGTCCCGTGTGTCCAATTCATTACACGACAACATTAGCACGATTGAAAAATTAATATAATGTCTTGCATTTCATATCGTCATCATGAAAAAACTATTCTTTTTTTGGGATGGGGGGGGGGGGGGGGGTAAATTTGTTTCAAAATTTCAAAAAACACAGAACTTTTGGAAAATTGTAAAATTTATAAATATTTTTGACTTCTTCATAAATGTTCTATTTTTTAACTTTTTTCAATTTTTGAAATCTTTAAAATTACAACTATTTTTGAATTCTGAAAGTTTTTCTACATTTTCAAAATTTTTTGACTATGAATTTTTCACAATTTTGAACTAATCGCATCTTTAAAAGTATGTGTCACCTAAAAATGATTGATTTGAGAGTCATCCAAAATCCAAGAATAATTTTTTCGTCGTTATATAGGCTTTGTAATAATTTTTTTTTCTTCGATGATTTTTTTTGACAAGTTTCTTACTTTTAGCGTTCTGAGTATTCGTAAAGATATAAAGTCGATACTAGCGCAACTAGTGTCACCTCCGACTAACAGGACTGTAGGCGGGACGACTCACGGCGTCAGTTAGTTACGAACGAGCGTCCGAGCGTAAAGCATCGAGAAATTGTTATGTTATTTTTGCAATAAATGGTCTCACTCATTTCATACATTATTTTGTGCTCTTATTGTGAACATTTTTCACGATGCACACCACTGTCTAATTCGTCCTCATTCTAAAAGTAACAGGCTTTTTTATATACTGAATTTATGTTTTTCAGGTTTTTCATATCTACTTAGTATATACAACACTAATAAACAACCAACGTTCGTCAGTTGTTTCTCTACGCGATACAAACCGCGCATGCGCGGAAGAGGAGCAAAAGATATTGGAAATAGCGGCAATGTAACATTGGAATCGTTCCAGTGTTCCACTGGAGAAGTCGCTACAATCTTAATATTCACGTAACATAGCGCCGATCGCTGTGGTTCTAGCGTCTGTTTCCATTTTTTGCAATGATAGAAAAAAGTGAATATCGTCTGTTAAAACATATTCTTCTGTTATATAGAAAAAGCATTGCGGACAGGCTAGTCTTTTTTCACACAATGAAGATTTCTAGCGCGGCTGTCCCATTCGCATAAGAAACAAATATCTTTCTTAAAGCCAAGTTGTAACCCACTAAGAAGAGCAACAACTTTGAGGTGTGAACATATGTACTAATTATGTTCTGAATACTTTATTTTCTGCGAACCAATTTTCATATTCTCGTAGGTTTCTTTCATGATTCACTAATATGCCACAGGAACTGAAGGAAATTCATTACCGTTATGTAGTACATCTGTCAATTCAAATTTGGAAGAATCTATGAATAACCTTCAATTCTCTAGATTGTATTCTATTTGCAGAGCTTCCGTCAAACCTGAAATTTCGTTACAATAGTACAAGTCATCATTTTCACCAAATATCTCAGAAAATTATTTTTCGCGATAGTTAGGGAAAGACGTTCTCGTACCTGCTTGCAGTAAGTTCCACTGTTCCAATCGAGAGCCAAGAAGTTTAGATTTGTTTTTAGTCAATTCTGAGCCCCTGCAAAGATCATTAAGGCCCTAGTATACTTTTTTGAATTTAACACTTTTATGACAAATCCTGTTTCAGTCTAAGAGTTTATATAATTCATTCAGAAGTTTCACTTAATCTAGTTACACAGATTCTTTAAGTTAAATATTATTTGAAAAATCTGAAATCTTTCTGTTTCTAATTAATAATTATCTTGATAATTATTATTATAATAATTAATCATTAATAATAATTCATTGATAATTGATAATAATATAATTAATTATAATGGTTTTACAAATATTTTATGAATAATTTATTAAAAAAGTTAATTCATTAAAATTTGAGTGAGGCCTAAAAACTCTAGTCACAACACTGGTACTCTGACAAGCTCTGAATAATTTTTGCAGTCACTATATGAGAAAGGTCCAAATTTTATGTCTCAGTTGGGGATTTTCCGGAGTCCGACACGGGATTCATTTGGGTCGGACTGGTGGGTGTGAGTATGTACAGCTACTACTTCTTCCCCAACGATACTTTCGAGGTCTTCGAGACACAGATCCTCCTCCTTGAGGAAAACTTCCGTAATGCTTCTTGGTGGAGCCTCAAAGGGGGTGACTTCAATAGTAAGTCGCCCGAGTGGGGAAAAGCTCGACTATACAGGAGGGAAATCCTGGTCGACGAGATGGTCGCCAGAAATGACCTGATAGTATTTAATCGGGGCAAAGATTTTACATTCAAACGAGGGGCGGCGGGGTCAATTATTGACCTCATGATTTCCGCGCCTTGTCTTGCCTCAAGGATAGGCGACTGGTCTGTTCTCAAGGAAACAACCTTGAGTGTTACCAGTGCATGGAATTCAGCCTACAGGAACAGAGCCAGCCAGTGGATGAGGGTAGATGCAGTAAAGGAAGGAACCCCTCCTGGAACACAATACAACCCAGCAGGGACAGACTACGAGAACATCTCGAAGAAACCAGGCTCACTGATGAGCTTAATTGGGTTGAGCGTGCTGGGTCATTGGAAGACACGGTGCGATGGGCGAGACGGAAAGTGGTCGCAGCATGTGATTATTCAATGCCTCGCTGGAAGCACAGGCAAATCAAGGGTCCGATGTAGTAGTGGAATGACCAGTTGGCTGCCCTACCTCATGAATGCCTCGCAGCGCGGCAGAAATTCGTCTGATTAAAGGGAGATGTTCTGCTGCATGAGGCGTGGAAAAGACTGGATTGGTGAAGTTGAATAGGACTCATGGGGTCTCGCCTTCAACATAGTTATCAAAAGATTGGTGACTAGAAGAAAGACTCCGGGCCTGGACAATCCCAATCGACTCAAGTACGTTAGGCGAATCTTGTTTCCACATGTGGAGTCATTCAAAAGACAGGCTGTGATAGACATCACCACAAAAACCAGAAGATGAACTGGTCAACGTAAGGGATTCTGCGCGTTGATCAGCACTGACATACGCAATACGTTCAATACCGTGAGACGGAAGATCTGTATCGAGGCGATCGTGCAGAAGAAGGTTCCAGACTACCTGTTGCGGATGATAGATGACTATCTAAGCAGCAGATGGGTGATATACGAGGGCAGAAAATGGTCTCTCAAAGAAAAGATGACATATGGCGCTCCTCAGGAGTTGCAGGAAGGAACACGTATCTGGAACGTCACGTATGACGATTTCCTGCGTTTCGATTTACCTGCTGAAACGAGCATCATTGGCTTCGCGGATGACGCACTTGTTGTGTGTACCAATGAAGATGTCAGAATCCTTGGGCTAAGGATGAATGGAAGTCTGTGGAGCGCAAAACATTGGTTAGATAGCAGGAGCCTGAGAATGGCCCCTAAGAAAACCGATGATTTGCTTGTCACAGACAAGAGTTCCTTTCAGTACCCGAGGATTGTTCTCAAAGAACAAGAAAAAAAGCACCAAGTACCTGGGGATGGAATTGGATTAAAGGCTTAGCTTCGGCGAACACCTACAGATCGTGACTGCCAAATCAATCCAATGTGGTGCTGACTTGGCACAGCTCATGATTAACATTGCTGGATCATGGGAAGTCAAGAGAAGACTGGTGGCGAGCGTGGTGCATTCTAAGTTGTTTTATGTGGCTCCGATTTGGGCAGATGCCCTAAAAAACCATTCTATGTAGAAAAGACTGTTCTCAGTACAGAGAGGTGTTACGCTGAGAATAATCTTAGCATATAGAACTGTGTCGACGGGGGCTATGTTGGTCCTGGTGAGCTTTCGGCCAACAGACTTATTGGCGAAGGAAAGGCGGGAGACCTCTTAGCTCCGTAAAGAGCTTACCTGTATAACCGACCTACAGGAAGTCGCTCAGGCGGAGGAGGGCTTCCGCAAAGATGGAAGGCACAGACTCGTTGAGAGATAGTATACGAGCTGGCATGGTGAGCAGACTGGGAATTGGTCTTGCGGTCTGATTTCGGAGCTCGCCACCTGGCTGAAAATAAAGCACGGAGAAATCGGCTTTCACTTGGCACAAGCGCTCTCAGGCCGTGGCTGTTTCATCGCGTACTTGAGGCGCTTCAAGAAGAGAGACGAGGAGACGAGCTGCATGGCAATAATATTAGATTAGATGTAAATCTATATTCATCTTTGGAAATAACATTATTCGCATGTTGGTGCCATTTTTTTAATGAATAGATTCAACTATTTTTTGGAATGATAATATGATTTTAATTACTAGAATATACCATCTCAAGTATGCAATGATACACTTAAAACTGCCAATCAATCTGCAGGCAATATTTCGCAGAAAATTTCACTGATTAAATTCAGAGAGGTTCGAAATCTATACTTACTAAAAGTTAAATAAATTTGGTGGAAGAAAAAAAAACACTCAAATTTTTGTAAATGTAAATTTACTTTTTTCTTAAAACTAAGAATTTATTAGTTCTATAATAAATAACACAATACATTACCCAACGAGCTCTTGCTATAATTTTATCAAGTATTACTACGAAAGGTTTAAAGTCTGTCCCTCGATTTTTGTTATTATTTTCCTCATTGATGTACCACTCTTTTCTTAAATTCAATAGTATGTATCAATTTTAATGGTAGCCACAGGAAAATGGATGAATTGTTTATCAAAAGGTTTTTTAAATTAAATTTATAATTTTGATACCTTTTTCTAGAATCCATTATCACAACTGAAAAGTGCACTTTGACAACAGAAATATCAATAGTGTACGTGTTTGAAAAACTGGTTTTCGCTGAGAAAAAATCATGTTAAAGCCTCTTAATTACTCACTTAAAGATATGGCCTTTTATAGTTAGAGAACTTTCTCAAATTAGGATGTGTTGGTTTTTTGCGAAACATCAAAAAATAATTTTATTTTTTATTTTTCCTCATGCATTTGCGTACGATACGTACGACAACTTGATTCTGCGCGTGCACATAGGTCAGCTGGTCCAGTTTCAATATCGACTTTTGGCATCAATTTTTATATCATGTCTTACTTTCAGAAATGAAAAACCCAAATTAAAAAACTTTGGGCGTGCTGCAATTAATTAGCTTCATTTATTTACGATTTAATTTCTTTTTTTTCATGTAAAGTAAATGGTAAAAACCGCAATATATACAAAATACTATAATCTAATATCAATAAAGGTTTTTCAAATAAAAATGCACAATGGTAAAGAAGTGCATGGTTGTGAAGTAAACAAAACAGCAGAACCTCTATTGTGCGTCGCGATCATCAAGATTAATTATTATCTTTATGATTGGATCATAATATCATAAAAGGAACTTAAATGCCTTTGTGTCACATTATGACAAAGTGTTTGATAAACAAAACTAAAATTGCAGAAAACGTTTCTATTTGGAAGTCATGCTCAGTAAAAATGAAATGAAAAATCAATTTTTGAGACACAATGTAGATGAATCCTTCTGGAGACTGTTGCAGTACTGAATCTTACATCAAGCTGAGTAGTATAACGATCAATTTCAGAAGGATTTTTCGAATTCAAAATCAATGTGAATTAAAGGAAAATTCCTAAATAGGTAATGAAACTAAAACCTAGAGAACAAGCTCACCAAAAATAAGATATGTTTGCTTCTCACATTTAAAGGTTTTCTTGAGCTAATAAGTAGTATCTAAATTTTTCCCCACAATAAAATTTCACAGGAGGGAGTCTAACTGTCGCTACTTGTTTCCGGAACTAATCGACTTTATACGAATTAATCTCTTAGTTATAATCCACCAAATCTCGTGTTAATATCTTGACTAATCCAATTCAACACATGTCACCCTAAACATTACACGCCTAGCATAAAATGTCACTAACTTTGACAATGTCAATCAGGGAAGTAAGTTCCGTGGGAAAACCAACTTTGATTAAATCTACATCATGATTGAAAATTGTAAATCCTACTCATATTACAGCTTGAAATAAGTTTTTATTAAATTTTTCTTAACGCTTATAATGTTAATTTCATTCCATATATCATGAAGAATTATTCTATTGAACTTTATTGTATTTCAAATTAAATTTTTGAGAATGTTCACAGTTTTAACATTTCAATTCAGACTTAGTCTGGATTCATTTTATGAGCAATTTTATGGAAACATGTACATTTTCAATGCGAGTTCTTTCCTGGCTATTCTCCTTTAAAATGTCTGCATACAGTTTCAGTGTAATTTTTCATATCATTAGGGCAGAAGTAACAATGTCTTTCATTTTGCGATTTTTCCCAAATTGCTAGTACAATAAACTTCATGCTTGCATTGTTTTCACTTTCTTTGCATTTGTGAAACATTAAATTGCAAGCGGAGCATATTATATGAGCCCAGCTTCCATCTCAGTGTAGAAACTTAATGTTGAAGTATTTTGCATACATGTCCCGAATTTTCCCAGTAATGTTCTTCCGATAGTTTGGGATTTCATATTTTGTACAAATGTAACAAAATCGATTCTGTTTTCACAACTATACGTTTTTTTCAAGTTTTTTGTTTTGGAAGCTATGGTTATTTTAATCCCCGCACGTTAAGGATTCTGGACCGATCACAGGTGAGTCCACTGTCCTGGGGGTGATAACCTTGTAACGCGGTAGATTACGTTAACTTTTTTACCTCGACCGGCAACGACAGGATCGAGCCCAAGCCACCTTTTTTAATTAAAAACTCAACATTGTCAGGGATAGTCTGATAGCTGCTCATAAAATTCCTTTATTTTTGATTGTTTTTCTGGCCGTTTTCTTTTTTTATTTGTTTCATTTAAAAACACCAGCTTGAAAGGCGCCGACAAGGAGATCGCTATTTTACCATCGCACGCAGAGGGGTCCACAGGCAAGCCACAGAGGGCATCACCCAGCAAGCATGGCATCTGAAACGACCAGGTGCTTGCAGCCCATGGTTTCCAACACCGTCGCACCGTTATTATTATAATTAAAATAAAAAGGGGCATGACGAGATGGAACAATCATAAATTATATTATATACTGTATATTAGCTTTGTCTGTTTGTAACTGCTGTGTTGTGCAGTACAAACTCTACGTAGTTCAAACGCACCCCTCTACGTTTTAAGCCAATGGGGCAGGCTGACCGATAGACGCTTCAGCTCATTGGTTGCCTGGCGCCGTCGTCCTCACAAGACGAGTCGCCCACGCAAACCCGAGCTTCATGCGCGTGCGCCAGCCTTTCCAGCTGATGTAATAAAACTGCGCGACACCTTTGGCGCGCCGCTTTATTCTGTCGTTGTCGCACGAGCGTGAAATAACCTCCAAGGAGCCAAAAGTTTTATTTTCTGATGGACGCCACAACAGATTTTGATTTGGAGGAAGTAAGGCGCGAGATAGCGGCCAGATCATCGGTAAGTCCCTGAGACTTTATTCCGGGCCATAATAAATTTTTATTTTCTTTAAACCGCGTGGCTCTCAGGCTCTCTCAGAGCTCTGCTCTTTTTTTTGGCACTGTACGCCATTCTGGCATCGAACTAATTTTTTTTACTTATATCGAGCCAAGGCCTTGCCCATTAATGAATAAATTGTAGGTCTAATTAATTTATACGCTGCTTGATTTATTTTATTATTTTGTTTGCGCAAGAGCTCCTATGTTAGGTTAAGATTCCTTCCTTAACCTCAAAACCTTCACCTGATCCGAACTCCCGAATCCACAATCACCCTAGCCGGAACCCTTGCTTGGCTTCGCTTTTTTTTGCATGCTGAGTTTATATTTTCAGGGTCATCAATTTATAAATATGGCGTCGGGAAACGCCAGGCGCTCAGTTTAGAAGCCGCCTTAGTAACGCCGGTGACACCGAGGGTAATCCCGAATCCTCGGGTCCACATTGTTCAAGATTTTTTTTTTTTACGTTTCAGCGGAGGTCACCCGTTATAACCTTCATACCTCCCCAGGACTAAATATGAGGACTTTCCGGCTTTGATGTCAACTCATCGCCAAACACACTACAGCTTCATTTTCACACACTAAAGTCCCCCTGTAGGGTAGCGCGCCTTCGCTGGCTTCGTTACTAACTAGGTTAGAGGTTGAATCATTATACACATCTCTTTTCAGAGCAGTTTCCATCGCTTCCAGTACCTACAGCAGTAGCAGTTAATGACACTGAATATTTTAGTGAACTTCTCTAACAGAATATTGTGTTACGAATTAATTTAATTGAATACAATAATTAATAATTAAAACGAAATTCAAAAGGATATAATTATTTGAAAACAAACTAGACTAAATATGAAATGCAATTTAGTAACGAATATTTGGCCAAAAGAAATTTGTTTACAAGTATACGATTTTTTGAATTTTCTAAGTAATTATATTTTCTTGAACAATTTTTTCTGTGAAAAAAGGAACGCTTCCACTCCGCTGGGTATCGAGCCCAGGTCCTTTCGATTGCCGGTCGAATGCTCTGTCATCTGAGCTACGGAGGTTCCACAACTTTTCTCACAGAATCTTCTTAACGCCTATTCAGATACGGATGTATCATGAACTATTTAATCAATTTTTCTAAGTCATTTCAGTCCATTATGTCGATTATTAGAAAAGTGTATCACTCTACGTGATAACGGAACTCTACCACATCGACCTTATCAACCTGTGATTGAGAATTAACGTCATTTAAGACCAGGTCGATATGTTAGACTTCGGTTATCATGGTAAGTGATACACTCTTCTAATTATCAACATATTCGACTGAAATGATTTGAAAAAATTTGTATATAGTTCATGATATATCCGTGGCCAAATTGGCGTAGATAGATTTTGTGAGAAAGGTTTTGTGGAACCTCCGTAGCTCAGATGATAGAGAATTCGATCGGCAATCGAAAGATCCTGGGCTCGATACCCAGCGGAGTGGAAGCGTTCCTTTTTTCACAGCAAAAATTGTTCAAATATATATTGAAAATTCCATCTGGTCTTAAATGACGTTAATTCTAAATCACAGGTTGATAAGGTCGATATGGTAGAGTTCGGTTATCATAGTGCGTGATACACTCTTCTAATTAACGACATAATCGTCTGAGATGATATTATTTGGAAAAATTTTCGTGCGAACAATTGTTTTCAACATAAACAGGCTTGAAAGTGCGCTTGCTATGTCGTAAAATATCATTTATAGAAAGTTCGAAAAATCGTATACTTGCAAATTTTTTTTTTTTTGCCAAACAAAAAAATACGTGTCTATTTATTGTTGATAAAGAACCGAAAAAAAATTATCTCGTTTAAATCTGCGACATCGACTATCAATCTAATATGGAATGACCCATATATCTTTTGAAGAATTTGTTTAATTTCTTAAAATGATGTGAAATTATTTGAAATCTCAACATTGAGGTTAGATTATTTGTAAACACCAGCCCTATCCGACTCCCTGCCTGCAACGGCGAAAACTTGCTTCCCTTAGTGATTATAGTTTTTATGTGCAAAATTTTCTCACCAGAGCGCGTTGCACGCGTCACGCTGTACAAAAGCATTCTGTTGAACGGGTCATTTTCTGAAAAAGTGTGATTAAATAACAATTTAAATAAATATATAATATATATAATATAATATAAATATCGAAGAAAGCACTTTTATATTTTTTTACAAAATAGATTTGTATAAGAAATATAGTGGCGTTGATGTTGCATTTAAAATCCATTTAGTATTTCTTAAGTTTCCTTAATTTTAGAAAATTTAACTGAACCAGATACAAATATTTTATTCATTTTGAGATTTTGAATGGAATATTATCAATATTGCATAAAAGTTTCACTAATTTTGTGTTCCTTTTCTTTTGGAGGAACAAACGATCATCCTTGTACACCTACCTTCTTGCAAATATACAAGATATTAGGGGCCGTTCACATAATACGTCACGCAATTTTTAGCTATTTTTTACCCCCGTCCCCCGTCCCCCATGTCACACATGGTCGCAAACCTCAGCCCCCCCCCCCTTCGATGTCACGTCACACCTCTTAATTTTATAAAAAAAATTTCGTTAACGCGTACGAAATCCAGTAAAAAATTTCGTGGGTACACATTTAATGTGTGACGTGACGCAGAGGGCAGACCCCCCTCCCAACATGTCACACCACGTCACAATTTGCAGACACCCCCCCCCCCCTCACATAAACTGTGTGACGTATTATGTGAACGCTCCCTTATCTGTCTTTAGCATTTTTAAACCTCCAAATCTTGGAAATTGTACACTCAGAAAAAAGATTTGATTGAATAAAATAAAATGATTAGTTTGAACAACTTTCTTTGATTTGAAGAAATGATTTGTTTAAATGAAATAAAATTTATTTGATTCGAACCAATATTTATTTGATCCAAAGATATTTTGTTTGAATCAAAAAAATTTTTCTTCAAAACAAAGAAATTAATGCATTGATAAATGGTCAAAGATATAATTTGTTTGATCCCAGGCAGAAATTTATTTGATTCGAACCAATATTTATTTGATCCAAAGATATTTTGTTTGAATCAAAAAAATTTTTCTTCAAAACAAAAAAATTTATGCATTGATATATGGTCAAAGATATAATTTGTTTAATTCAAGGCCGAAATTTATTTGATTCGAACCAATATTTATTTGATCCAAAGATATTTTGTTTGAATCAAAAAAATTTTGTTTCATTAAAACAAAACATTTCTTTACATCAAAGAAAGTGTTTTATACAAATAATTTTTTTGATTCAATCAAATATTTTTTCTGAGTGTAGTACTTTCGATGGCAAGCCTCCACAGCCCTTAATAACAATTTCAAAATTGAAAGAATTACACCAGTCGAATAGTAAAAGCGCAATTCAAGAAATTCGAGAAAAGTTGAAAGCAATAATCAATTGTTAAGACACTGATTTTAGTGATCTTGTAGATGCAGTAGCGCACGATTATGCTTTACCAGCTGTTAAAGATTGTTTGATTTTTTACACAACTGGTCGTATAACTGCTTACATTAAACAGCACACTCAGTGTTCGACATGCTTAAATGCATTTTTGACTACTTCTGAAATTCATGCAGATACGATATCTTTTGCTTGTGATCAGTTACTTGAAAGTTTGAGTAGATTTGCAAAAATAAATAAAGATTTCATACATCCAAATCTTAAGTTATACAAGCTTATCACAGTTGTCGAATATCTAGTTAACAAACATTGCCGGTCTAGCAATTCTTTTGAT
The DNA here is from genome assembly GCA_030998225.1 of Diplolepis rosae. Lineage (NCBI taxonomy): Eukaryota > Metazoa > Arthropoda > Insecta > Hymenoptera > Diplolepididae > Diplolepis > Diplolepis rosae. The sequence goes on along the minus strand of JAPYXD010000158.1, from coordinate 583,973 downwards.
CTAATTCTAGACGATTTAATTTAATCTGAAACAAAATTTAGTTTTCAATGCAAAGAACATGCGAATGAAGCTGTGGAGATGTTAGCATATATAATTCAATTTTATCGTCAAATACGGATGAGACAATTCGTAAGACAGGAAATTTTTTAAAATATTTGTCTATTAGGATAATGCTTTTATAGAGCGTGACGCGTGCAACGCGCTCTGGTGAGAAAACTTCGCACATACAAACTATAATCACTAAGGAACCGACATTTTGTTTAAACAATTTTTTCTGTTAAAAAAGGAACGCTTCCACTCCGCTGGGTATCGAGCCCAGGATCTTTTGTTTTTAAAACATTTTGTTTTTAGTTCGAAATTCTCGTCACTGCTTTTATTATCGGAGGATCACTTGTCGCGTATCAGATAGGATACGTTGCTGAAAGCTGTCCTCGCAGACAATTTCAAACTCTTATATGAAAACAATGCAAATTAAATTCAAAAGAGAATTTGAAATCTTTCTGTAGAAAAAGAGACGCTTTCGACTGTGCCGGGATCCAAGCCCGGGTCTTTCGATCGCCGGTCGACTGTTCTAACTAACTGAGCTAAACAGGCATCCAACATCTCCTTCTCCAGAGGAAGACCTCTTTATATCGCCAAACAGCATTGCCTTACGATTGTAATAATTTCAAATTAGGTGGTTGAGTTCGAAATTTTTGCCACTGCCTACATTATCGGAGGATCACCAGTCGCATATCAGATAGGAAATGTTGCCGACAGGTGTCCTCGTAGACAATTCCAAAATCTTATATCTCAATAATATTATTAAGAAGGAGATGTCGAATGCCTGTGTAGCTCAGTTGTTTAGAGCAGTTGACCGGTAATCGAAAGACCCGGGCTCGAATGCTGGCACAGTCGAGAGTATCTCTTTTCCACAGAAAGATTTCAAATTCTTTAAACTTGAATATTATTAGTGTTATTGAAAATTATTTATAGAAATAAACGATTAATATTCGTTAACATTTATTATAAGAGCAACAAATATCAAATGAGAATAAATGCCTCTTCGGAAAGTAGTTACATCCATTTTATACAGGTATACATAATAAAACCTGTAGCAAGAAGCTGAGGTCACCCCCTCCATTCAATCGATTTGAGCACCCTGACCATTGCTTATTGGCCTGGTAAAGCGTGCCGATGTTTCTAGCATATCATTCTTTACAACTTGGAATATCATGACATAGCATGTTGCAAATGTTTGCCGTAAAATTTCTTAAATCAATTGTTAAATTTTTGTCAAAGATCCCTAAAATGATATTAACGAACTTTGCCAAAGTGGTCATATATTTAGAACTGCCAGAAAGTTTGGCAAAAGATGCCTCAATAATTTTCTTCGTGTATATGAAGAACACATAACACCGAGTGCGAAGCGCGCGATGAGTATGTACCGTAAAGCGGGCAGATTTTTTCCTTATCGATTTTATTAACTAATGTAGTATTTATTATGTCATATGTATCGATATTTTAGGCATATGGTTAAATCTAAGATGCTATGCCTTGCACATACATACATTGCAACTGTGATGGCAATCTGGCCTAAGGAAGGGTTTTTCGAAGGACGTTACTGGACCTATTCCTTTTTTCCTTTTTATCTTTTCTTTTTGCTTTTCCTATTCTCCCTTTCCTTGTTTTCAACTGTTAGCAGCCCTCTATTGTAGACCAGTAATTTTTGCGTTTCTCTTGGACGTGTACCGTAAATGTGACTGCAATTCGGGAGAGTCCTACTGCCGTCTCCTGACTGTTCAGTAGAGTCTCCGAGCCAGTCCTGGCCACCCAATCAGCTATTTCATTGACATGGATTCTAGTGTCCCGGGAACCAGGCTAACGTTAAATTATTACCCTAACTCGAACAGTCTTGTGCATTTCTGCATTCCCAGACCAGTCTAGACTTGAAGGATGGTTTTGCCAGAGCAGCTATAGCCACCTGGCTGTCTACGCAAATCTTGATCTGTTTTCTGACACTGTCTTCTCTGATCAGTTCTGGGCACAGTTCATTATAGCTGCTACAGCCACTTGCAAAACTGTACAGTATTTGCCAAAAGGCATTGTGATACTTAGGCCCTCAGATTTTTAAAAAATTCTGGCGCCAGTGCCACTTTTTATCCTGGATTCATCTATGAAACTGAATTCACACCTGAATGTGAGTTTACCTTCAGAATCGGTCCAGTTCTTTCTACTAGGTAGGAAGGCGTTGAAGCTCCATTAGGGTTTATACTGCTTAGCAGTCCTGTCCTGACCCATGACCATTTCTTGTCTGGACATGAAAAATAGTGCTATTATGTGCTCCATCTTAATCTTAACTGTTTTCATTTGATTCCTGGGTCACCACATTGTTTCTGCATGTAGGTATCTAGCCCTAAGTATGCCCTGTACAGCCTATAAACCATTTTTGTTTCCAGCTTCCAGGACTTCCTAAAAGCCCTCCTTTGCATACAGCAATCAGTGCAACATTTTTGTACTGGTAGACCAAGTGCTCCTTCTAGTTCAGTTTCTTAACGAGGAACAATACAAAATATTTAACAGAGCAGGTGAAACTAAGCTCCCTTCTATAAAATTTTAGCCAGCCACGGATTGATACCTTGTATTTCCCCGTGAAAACTATTAAGTTCGTTTTCTCCGGATAAACAGCCAGCTTAGTTATGTCGTACCATCTTTTAACGATTCCTAAGGCTATTCGCGTTAATTAGACGGGAATTTCTAAAGAAATTTTGAATACTAGCAAGTCATCCGTATAAATTTACATGTGAATTCCCAGGTGATTATGTTTCTTCAAGGGTTCGTCCGTCACGATACACCACAAAAGAGGGAAAATTCCCTTGTTCCCCCCAGGGGGAATCTTCTAGACATGGTACCTTCCTCATGCTTTGCCACAGTGGTTTAGAGCCTCTTCGCAAATGATTTGATAGGACGTATTACAAAACGCCCCCTTAACATCAAGGAAGTTGCAAATTGAAAAGCCCCCTTCCTCTTTCAATATTCCCCCTTTAATTCTAGTTACTGCCTTATGTAGGACTAAGTATACCGAGCAACCGGCCATGAAGGCGTATTTGCTGCTGAGTAAAGGGTGATCCTCGATGAATTCATCCCTAATATGTCTGTCCATTACTTTTCTTATCGTTTTCGTAATGATAAATCCCACATGTAACTAAAGAAATGAGCCTCCACCACAACAATGTCCTGCGTGTAGTGGTAAGGCTAGCTATTCCAGGAGTACACCTAATATCTAGGAGGCACTGTAAACAACATCTCCACAGGAACGCACTTGGCGGGGGACTATGGCTAAGACCGTATCTCCATGTCAAGTCCGCCCTGCGAATTTGGTAACCCTGATGCCATGCAGTCATCAACATGGTCAAATACATCTTGGCTTGGGCAGAAGGACTCGCGCCCTCAATACTCTAATGGACTTTGCCAGTATCAATTTGAGGAATCACTTTTTATTACAGGTCCTGCAAGTGCAGGGCCCCTAGCGAAGCATAGTTCGCATTAAGACCTCGAGTTTTCACATTGAATTGAATCGAAAAATATAGATCTTATCACAAAGTATGTGAATAGAAGATTTGTAGACCTTATTTCAGCAAACAATTTTGCATTCTGGTGTTTTTTCGTACCTTACATATTTTGGTTGAATAATGGAATTTTTTATTTTCAATAGTATGCAGCCTTTTCTTAATTTATTTTTGCGACAAAGAAAACGAATCGATTAAATGCCGTGCATTACTCGACACGTGTTCAACGGTCAATTTGATCAGTGAAAGAGTGGCAAATTTATTAAAGCTGACGAAGAAAAAATGTAGTATCACCGTAGGCGCACTCAACTAGCTTTCGACGACAACAAAATACGTCGTCACTGCCACGATAAAATCTCTACACAACGATTATGTCAAAACTATGGAATTTTTTACTATTCCAACTATCTCTCATGCCGTCCCCAATGAAGCATTACCGCTAGAAAATATACCGGTACCCGCGAATATAAAGCTTGCTGATCCAGAGTTTTACAAACCGGCTCCTATAGATATTTTATTAGAATCGAGTCCGACGCTCTCTTTATTCAGCATTGGGCAACATAAAATAGTAAATAAAAATCTAGATTTATATTTGCAAAAAACTCGCTTAGGTTGGGTAATCGGAGGCTACGTAAATTGCAATAGGAAAGAAAAAACTGCTACATGCAACTTTACGGATCTACAATTTGATCTGGAAAACTTCTGGAAGATTGAAGAAGGTCCAACGCAAGTTTATCGATCGGCAGAAGAAACTTTTTGCGAAAATCACTTTGCAGAAAATACTACACGCGACAAAAGCGGCAGATACATAGTTGCGTTACCGTTTAAAAAGGACAACAACGGTATAGGTGAATCGCGCTTGCAAGCTCTCGAACGATTGCACTCGCTTTTCAAAAGTTTCAATAAAAATCCCGATCTTTATCATAAGTACAATCCAGTGATCCAGGAATATATTCAGCTCAACCATATGTCCGAAACAAAGGTCATTGCAAAAAACGGGTACTACCTGCCACACCACGCAGTTATCAAAGAATCAAGTGCCACTACAAAGCTTCGCGTAGTATTCGACGAATCAGCCAAAACTAGCAACGGCTATTCGTTGAATGATAATCTCACCGTCGGTCCGACTACACAGGATGACATTTTTTCGTACCTTCTTCGTTTTCGCACACATAAGTACGTACTATCAGCGGACATAGAAAAAATGTATAGCCAAGTACTTGTGCGGGAGGAAGACCGAAAATGTCAACAAATTTTGTGGAAGGTAGGTAACGAGATAAAAACTTATCAGCTCAACACCGTGACATTCGGTTTAGCCCCTGCTCCTTATCTCGCTATCCGCTGCTTAATCCAACTTGCCGATGATGAAGGTAGAAATCATCCAATTGCTGCTGAAACGTTGAAAAAGGACATGTATGTAGACAACTTACTCACGGGCGCAGAAACAATAAAAGAAGCTCGCGTGATAAGAGAAGAAATTACCGAACTTTTGAAACAAGGCGGATTTCCTCTACGCCAATGGGCAGCGAGCGACCCGAGAATTCTATACGGACAAAATGGCAGTGAGATTAATACACACTTACAACTCAACGATGATAAAACCTTGAAAACGCTGAGAATCTCGTGGAATGCAAAGAATGATAGCAGAATCTACACTGTCAATTCAGTATCAAGCAAAACCACAAGATCAAAACGGGCTATTCTCTCGGAAATAGCGAAGATTTTCGACCCATTAGGCTTGCTAGGGCCAATCATATTATATGCAAAAAACATCATGCAGGAATTATGGAAAGAAAAGCTTCACTGGGATGAATCAGTTCCGATAAACTTTTATACGAAATGGACAGAATTTTACAACCAGCTTCCGTTGATAAATAATATCGAATTTCCACGAAAAACAATATCATCAAAAAAACGTGCTATACAACTACATGGTTTTTGCGACGCAAGCACAAAGGGTTACGGCGCGTGCATTTACTTACGCTCAATTTCAGATAAGGGCGATATAAAAACAGTTTTACCTGGTGCGAAGTCTCGTGTAGCGCCAGTAAAGGAAAGTACAATACCGCGTCTTGAACTCTGTGCCGCTCTACTTCTGATCAATTTATTTAAACAAGTAAAAAGTGCCATAGAAATTTCCTTTGATAAAATAGTTTTTTGGTCAGATTCATCAATTACACTTCACTGGATTAAAACTTCACCTCATCTACTGAAAACCTTTGTCGCAAACCGTGTAGCTGAAATTCAAGGCATGTCAGAGCCTCACACATGGAAACACATACGCACAGAAGACAATCCTGCCGACGCGTTATCTAGAGGACAGCTTCCTGCAGAGTTTTCAAATAATAAAATGTGGTTTAATGGACCGGAATGGCTCTGTAGCGAAGAAAAATTATCGCCAAAAACGCAGATTCCAGGCTTGAACGAGAATTTGCCAGAGGTGCGTAAAGGTACATGTCTTTTATCAAAGACTATCGACAAACAAATGGACGCGAAACTAAATCAAAGATTTAAAGTGTTTGAAAGATTTTCATCATATTCAAGATTGAAAAGATTTGTCGCGTACATTTCATATCTCAACCGAACGAAAAAATATAAAGGGAGCATACAAGCTCAAGATTTCATTGATGCAGAAAAAACGATTATAAAACGTATCCAATCTGTCTGCTTTGTAGAAGATATAAATCATCTCTGCAAAAACATACCCATTAAAAAACAGAGTAGATTACTTTCCCTTAGTCCTTTCATTGACAAGGACAAGATAGTGAGAGTCGGCGGTAGATTAAAATACTCCTGTTTATCGTACAATCAAAAACATCCGATTATACTACCACGTTCAAATCACGTTACCGATCTCATTATTAAAGAGCTGCATGAAAATAATCACCATGCAGGCATACAAACTATTCTGTGTCTGTTGCGACAAAAATTTTGGCTTTTAGACGGTAAGGCTCATATAAGAAAAGTAATCAGGCGTTGCGTGCAATGCTTTCGCTCAAACCCGTTGACAACAGAATATCAAATGGGAGAATTACCGAGCATTCGCCTGTCGCAAAGCCGTGTGTTTAGCAACGTCGGGATAGATTATTGCGGCCCGTTTTACATAAAGGAGAAGAAATATCGCAATACTAAACAAATAAAGGTATACGTCGCCGTTTTCGTCTGCCTAGTCACAAAAGCTGTACACCTAGAGTTAGCATCAGACCTGACAACGGAAGATTTTCTCGCTACACTAAGAAGATTTTTATCAAGACGCGGAAAACCAAAAAACATTTATTCAGACAACGCAACAAATTTCGTAGGTGCTAACAACGAACTCAAAGAAATACACGCACTTATAACTTCGGACGAACATCAGAAAAGGACAAATAAATTCTTCAGTGATAACGAAATAAATTGGCATTTCATACCTCCCTCGTCTCCACATTTTGGTGGTTTATGGGAGTCGATTGTAAAATTATTCAAACATCACATGAAACGCGTTGTAACGAATCTCTTATTCACGTTTGTAGAATTAAATACATTCATCATAGAAGTAGAAGCCATTTTAAACTCGCGTCCTCTTACTGCAATATCCACAGATCCTAATGACCCCCCTGTCCTTACACCTGTCCACTTTTTAATAGGCGATTCTTTTACGAGCTTGCTCGAAGGGGATTTGACAGATATTCAAACAAATCGCCTATCCTGTTGGCAACACATCACCCAGATTCGACAACACTTTTGGAAAAGGTGCCATAAAGAATATTTTAACGAATTGAATATTCGCCATAAATGGGCCACCGGTCAGCATTCAATCAAGAAAAATTCAATCGTGTTCTTGGCAGAAGATAACGTGCCATCTAATCCCTTAGCTGCAGCAGCTGAAAACATCAAATGCGTGACATCTTATCGTTTTCAGCTTCAATGACAACACATCGTATGTTATTTGCTCAGAGTGTAATTACATTCTTGTTGATTTTATTTATGGTGTACTGTATCTTTTTGAACCTATAAATTTTTATAATAGTGAAGTGCACATTTTTCTTTACGGACAAAGATCAGTTGATTGATCATTTCAACAGATTTATAATCATAAATTTATTTCAAAAGTTTTAATTATTAATGCATTATTTTTTCATGTTCAAATATTATAAGTTCATTTCATTCATTCATTTAACTTCACTTTTATTCAGTTTGTTTAAATCTAGTTTTTTAATTATTTTGATGTGGCCTGGTTTAGACTTGGCAAAAAGAAAATATCTATTTCAGCAGACCTATTTCAAAACTTTTTATCTAGCTTAAAACGATCGTAATGAATTCTTGATGGCATTTTCTCAAAGTTATTTCGAAACTAGTATAGGTATGAATATATAAAAATCATAGGTACAAGCAAAATTAATCAAAATGAAATGAATAATTATAACAAAATAATAATAATATGGTATGTGAAAAAATAAATTAGGATAGTATAAAAAAAATTGTTATTATCAATAAAAATGATGTTGAATATAAAATATTGAATTGATTTTGATTTTTTAGACAAAATATGTGAGTTACAAAAAAAACGATAAGATGGAAAATTATTTGCCCAAATGAGGTCTATAAATTTTTATCAGCACATTTTTCGATAGGTTGCATATTTTATGTTTGGATTTCAAAAAACACTATTAAAAATGAAAAATTCTACGAAATTTTTTCCTTTTTCAGATACTTGGAAGAAAATTAATTATTTTAATCATGTAATTTATTAGAAAGTTACAGAATTGTATACAGAAAATTGAGCGCGAAGCGCGAATATTGTAATGAGAATGTGTTCCTTAAGATGGATAGAGCCTTAAGTGAATGGAATTTCCTTTTCCATTTGAAATTTAAACAAATTTTGCAATTTGATATTAAGAATAAGGAGCGCGAATTGCGACGAGGAAATCGCGCGCCTCGGGCGCGCTCATACTCGCGAGCGAAGCGCATGTTGAAAATGTGCTTGCGAGGTGGCAGATTGCTTCCTAATGTCTTTGTCGTGATGATTCAGGCCAAGGTTGAAATTCAAATATAGTAGTTTCGAAAAAATCGATTCTTGTCTTCTTTTAGTTATATATTCTCTAACCCAGCTGACGAAAGCCTCAGCGACGGTCGAGAAAAAGCTAGAAGGAAGGAAAAAAAATATAAGTTATACTATACAGTCCTCAAAAAGGAAAATGAACTCCTATTCGATAGATTAGTGGAGAGTGTAACTGCAAAACCGCTTCTCCTCAAATTCACACACAAGCACCATGTATTAAAATTATATTTTTATTAAAAATTAACACCAAATTCGTGAGGGAAGCAATACCATTTATCAGCGATTCTCAGAAACACCTTTGAGAGGAATGCAAAGCACATAAACCCCACACACGAACGCGGAAGGACGGAGTTGTGTGAAAAATAAAGAAGGTAATATTTAAACAATTTCATTTTTTATTTGAAAACTGTTATTTCCTAAAAACACAGAGGCAGCAGACAGAAAGGCCGTGCACTTCGTTATGGGTAAAAAAAAACTGATTTGAAAAGAGAGCAATATTGTTTGAAAACTAGCGTATAGAAATAATGTATACAGTGACCATTTTTTGTGATGGGTAAATTTCCAAATGCATAAACATACACTGCTGTCGGAAATTGTGCGCACGGTGCTTGTCATCACTATTAAAAATCACTGCTGATTTTGAACTTTTTGCATGACCTAGGAAAATTTTTTTCAAAATCTGAAAATTATACGACATAAAGTCTAAAATCTTATCTTTGATTTAAGCCAAGAAAACTTAAGTAATGTCCATGGGTACCCGAGATACGATTAAAAATGTTCAATCGTATCTGAGTTGAATTTTAATCAACGATCATGGTTCTCGGCCGGTTTGTTGCTCGCCTCCTTCGTTGAGGCAGGACCGAATAGGCCATGCACAAAGGTGGCGCTTAAGTGGAGCCCTCTTATATGTATTTTTGATTCTGTTCATTAGTAATTTTTATTTCTAATTATTCTAAATTTTAAAAGAGATTTATTGTTATTTGGGATTATTAAAAATTATTTAAATCCAATATTATCCCCATATTAACGAATAGAACAATGATATGTAAACATTTTTTATTTCTTAAAATTCTTTCAAACTAGAACATTAATAAAAATTTCAATAGTCATTGTAAATATCAACTAAGAATGAAAGGAAAGGAAATAAAGGAAACACGTTTTTGGATCAAAGAACATATAAGAGAGCTCCACTTAAGCGCCACCTTTGTGCGTGGCCTATTCGGTCCTGCCTCAACGAAGGAGGCGAGCAACAAACCGGCCGAAAACCGTGATCGTCGATTAAAATTCAACTCAGATACGATTGAACATTTTTAATCGTATCTCGGGTACCCATGGACATTACTTAAGTTTTCTTGGCTTAAATTAAAGATAAGATTTTAGACTTTATGTCGTATAATTTTCAGATTTTGAAAAAAATTTTCCTAGGTCATGCAAAAAGTTCAAAGTCAGCAGTGATTTTTCATAGTGATGACAAGCACCGTGCGCACAATTTCCGACAGCAGTGTATGTTTATGCATTTGGAAATTTACCCATCACAAAAAATATTTATTGAGCATTACTATACGTGGAATTCCATAAGCTTCCCAGCTGTATTTTTAAAAATGCCCTATCTCTTTTCTTCACCGAGATATCGTGGTTCAAAGTCAGCAGTGATTTTTAATAGCGATGACAACGACCGTGCGCACAATTTCCGATGGTAGTGTACGTCCGTACACAGTCTATGTCCTGGCTACTCAAGACGCAAGTACGCTCGAGTGTTCAAGGAGAGGAGAAAGAAAAAAATGTATGAGATCACATGTCCAAAGAATCTCCCAGGAGAAGTACTTTAAATTCAAGGAAATTGTAATATTTTTGAAAGGGCTGCAACGCAATGAAGAAGGTTATGTCTTATTCAATTCGTGTATATAAGAGTGTAAATATGACAGTGTATTTACCTGTTTTGTATAAAAAAAAAAAAATTACTTTTTATACACATATAAAGTCTAAACATTATTTTTGGACTAATAGGTATCTAACTAAGTGTGTATCATTTGTAGTAGGTAGTAGTAAGTGAAGGTACAAAACGTACCTTAAATTATATGTTAGGTAATTAAGCAGTAGATTTAAACGTTTAAAATATTTTGCAAGCACCACAACAATGTTTTATTTGTAATAAGAGCGTGAAAATTGAATAACTTTACGTGTATAATAAACTTACAGTACACGCGTATAGAATTACATGACAAGCAGCCCGCTAACGTGCCCAAAATCACAATCCAATTGAAGGATGTGTAACTTATTAATAATATTCAAAAAAACAATTGAACCTATAATATTAGTAGCGGGATAATACATCAGAATAAGATACATTTACAATCACGAAAAATTTACATTCCACTTAATATCGTCTCTGAGATATTTGAATTTTCGTACCCGACATTGTTATCAAGGACTGAATACATTCTACACGTATTTAGCGCTACAAAACATTTTATACATCCGAGTTGGACATTCAATATACATACGGATTCAATTTAGATTTTCGCCCTCGCAAATCGTATATTCTGCTGCATTAATCTTTAAATTGGTTTCCGTACGAGTTGAAGCCAAGTGATGTTGAACCGCGTTTCTTTGCTTGTGAACAGCTGCTTCAAATACAGAATCTGAAGAGATTTTTACATCGCATTGTGACCGGCGACGAAAAATGAGTCCACTGCAGTAATCCCACGCGCAGAAAATGTCTGTGATTTCGTGCTTTAGCTGACTATACTTTTCAATCTTGGTTGTATAGGTCAGCTGGATGTATTTGTCAAGGTAAATGGTGATGTCTATGATCTTGTCACGCCAGGCACGTTTATCCCACAAGACAATGTCCGGACAATTATTTACGAGGAGGAGGTCTGTCTGGATAGTCCTGTTCCAGTGCAACAGATAATGTTCATTCTCAAGAACTGGAACTGGGACGTATCGGTAGTAAAGTTACCAATCTTGTAGCAGTCCCAGGTTCAAGGCTATTTTTAGGTGAATAATCCCTCACACATTCTTGTGCCTGCCTGTACCATCTGATCAAATTTGGCACAGACTGGTCCAATTAAACCGCGTGCATAAACCGAAACGGTAGAAAGTTTTTTTTCTAAGTTGGTAACACCTTCTTTGACAGTCACGTGAAGTTTGAGTGGGAGACACCCATTAATGTATGTTTGGAAGCCATTGGTTTACGACGAGAAAAGTTTGTTTGGCGATTTTTACTATGGAAAACAAAATTGAACAACGAGATTGCTTGAAATTTTGTACCAACCGAGGCCTATAAGAAGTGTATGATAAATTGGATTAAGCGTTGACATGCTTGTATTGGCTCAAAAGGGGCCTATTTTGAAGGCGATGATAAAGTTTTGTATTAAAATACATAAAAATGTTGTTTTTTTTAACCAGTCCGAGTCAAATTTGATCAGATGGTATATTCTCTTTGATCCATACATTCTGCAACCATCAATGATGTTTTCGATAATTTTATTGCGATTTCCACATAATCGGTACTTGTCATCAACGTTGTGACAGAGAATGTGCTTTTAGTAGTTCCAAGTGTCGATTACCTTGTCCTGGAGAGCCATGAAGAATCCTTCCGTTTCCAGGAATAGTTCGCGTCTACGGAGTCACAAGTTGGAAGCCTCTTTATCCACGTTTGAATGATTTTGGAGTAGAGGGTATATAGGGTATAGTCCAGCCAAAATTCCATACCGATGTTATTGGAAAACTGCAGTGTGATATCAAAAACACTTTGCAGTTTTGTTCCTAAGCTGGCACACAACTTCAGGTCATCCATGTAAAGAAGGTGGGTGAGTTGGTAGCCACCCTCATCTCTTACAATACTATACCCATAGGACGTGTTGTTCAGTGTCTTATTTAACGGGTTGAGAGTCCAACAGAACCACATTGCACTAAATGAGTCACCCTAAAGGTTGCCATTCGTGATGAACAAGAATCTGGCCACCCTCAGTTTCCTACGATCCAATTACTTTATTCTTGTCCCCCAAAAGGACATCGCATGTCCAAGAAAGCAGTACATACGAGGGCAGATTTTGTATGCCTTAAGGATATCAATTACATGATCGTGAGGAACCGAAGGAAAAATTATTTATAGTCAACATACGCCATGTGCAAATTACTTTGATGTTCGTTGGCTTGCAACACTGAAATACTATCATATGCGCTATGTCTCAATATAACTAGCGCATATTTAATAAAAGTGGAGACTCGATTAGATCGGAAGATATGAAACATTTTTGAGCGCGCGAGATGTTTAATCGTGTTCGAGTCGACTAAAAGCACATTATGTCTCGAGAAAGGCTAGTTCCAGCTCGACTCGGACATGATTAAACATGTCGCGCTCTCAAAAATATTTAATATCTTCCGATCTAATTGAGTCTCCACTTTGATTAAACATGCGCTAGTTATATTGAGACATAGCGCATATGATAGTATTTTTTCCAAATTTTTCTACTGAGGGAGCAAACATGCAAAAATTGTTTAAACAATTAAATTGATTATATCTGTAGTTAATTAACAAAATAAAAATTATAAAAATATTTATCTGAAAACCTAACGTAATAAGCTAAATTATAATTATCATTTCATATATCCATGACTATTATTTCATTATTATTATCATCATTATTATCACCATTAATAATTACATCTGATCTATGCAATTGTTGATGTTATATTATCATAATTATTATTTAATATATAATATCAATTTAGAACAATAAACAATATGTATGTTTGATATAATTGATTCATTTTAACAAATATTATCCTTATTAATAACAAAAAACAACTAACGCTTTTGTCGCTATATTATTATTTTTATCATATTCAATTTTTTGTTATTCATTAATCAATGATTAATAATTAATTATAAATTATGTTTGTTAATAACTATCAAAGTTACTATTATTAATTTATGCAGTTGTATGAACAATAAAGAATGTTAAAATGTTAAGAGACACCTATTAATAGAATAATAGTAATTGAAAGCAATTATCAATTGCAATACAACTGTATTTTCAACATCTCTACACGGAGAAAATTAGTTGAAGTAATTTTACTCAACTTCCGATCAAATTTGGAACATAAGGACAAGTTAGAAGTTATTTAGTATCACTGTATTTATTTGTGATATATTAAATGTTCGAAAATGAATCAAAGTTGAGTAAAATTCAGAAGTGTAGGGTGAAGTATGAAAGCGTGCATTAAAATTTTTTAAATATATATATACATTTTTTGTACCTTTTACTGACCGGGCGAAAAAATGTACAAAAAACTCACCTTTTGAGTAATCGCGATTTTTCCCACTTGTATGAGCTTTTCTCACTCGAATTCACACTTTATGCAAGTGACCAACTGCATTATTAATCTCGATAATTACTTCTGACGTAAGCGGGCTCGCCGATATTCTTATTGTCAGCAGCCATCTTGCGTTTGAAAAATTACGAAAGTTGAGACGTGCAACTTTGAACTTTATCATGATTTAATGTTATTCGTAAATTCATGTGCATATGATTTTATAATAAAATTTAAGGATGACAAAAATTTCAAACTCAACTGATTGATTTTATTCATATTTAGTACAAACATATCAATTAGTTATCCCGGCGAATAAAAATTTTGATCACTAATTGGGACATGGTCACTAATTGGGATATTTACTTTAATGCAGTTTCTCGCGCAAAGCGCAATAATCGAGCGGCTCTTGTATGTATAATAACTAGGCGTTTTTTTCACCGCTAGTGAGAATCAGAGTCATATCTGTAATATGAAAGACCCCGAGAACCACTCCCTGTTAAAAAAGCTTGTGTACACAAAATGATTTATTGCTTTCGGATGTAATGTAACTGTACTCAACAATATTATAAGCCTCAAAATTCGAAAAAACTTATTCAGTTATTCTTTCAATTATAATCGATGCTTCTTAAAATTTCCTTCGAAAAGTATTAATAATTTATTATTCAATTTTAAGACCATAAATCAACCAGATCAAATGACGAAATTCCTGTAAAAGTTCGTGTAAGATAACTTTTTTATTTTACAAAGTACTTTCGAGTCACGATACTGCGAAGTCCCGATATTGAGTACGCTTTTCCCCCGATATTGAGAACGACGCCATAACCCCTTTTCTCACACTACTTATTTCAACATTTCGAATGTGAAAAATAGAGAGTGTAACCTAGCGGGCATTTTTTTGTTAAACTGTGTAATTTTTCATACGCAAATATTCACGGGAATATGTGTTGCAATGTGACATGTAAATTGATTCAATAGGATTTATAGGTCAGAATCGATACTCACGGTGAAAGATTTCATATTGGTCATGTTTTTTGAGTTTCCCCTCGAGCTATTCATTTTGATTGTTTCTACAATTGTTTTCGCGTTTTGTTTCCATGGTAAAGTAGATTTGAACATACACTCGAGATTCCCTGTAACGAAAAGCTCGAGCATCGGAAACCTCTCTGTAACGAACGCGAGAGGGATCCCCTCCATATCCTACTTGTTGCTAAGTGCTGTTATACGCATTATATAATGCGCACAGTCTGTCTGTCAGTGAGGCTATGTGAATAATATATTTACATAGTTAAAACGGTATAAAAAAGATTTCTGTGAGTATTGAAGATGGAATTAACTTATTTGACGGTATGTACTCAAAATACTAAAAATTTGTGATTAATTCATTAATTTCTGATAAAAGCCATCAAACTCATTGATTACTTTTTCAAGTTCGAGCGCGCTTCATTCCGTAGTAGTGGGGGAAGAGGGGTCGATCGTCTGCTCGTTATAGGGAGGCGTGACGCGCTTGTTACAGAGAGGTTTCGTTACAGGGAATTTCGTTATAGGGAATCTCGAGTGTAGTAAATAATCAGAGTGGGATCTCCGTAAGTGTTCTCAGTATCGAGAGCAGGCTTACTTAAAATGTTCGCAATATCGCAACTCGAGTGTATCTTTGTGAAAATTTTTACTAAAAAGAATTTAAGAGAGTTACTCAGGATGAAGAATTAAGGAACAGAAAAATCTTAAACTTTTCAGAGCGTTAGAATATAATAAAAAAATTATCCGTACGATATTTCAAGGTCTGAGGTGGGTTTTTTATTGAGATATTCGTATGATTGGAAATTGCTGTGGTTTTGGACTTTGGTTAGGTATGTGGCAACGTCTTATTCGTAGGTTATATGTGCGAAATTTGAAATGTATGCGTTATATCTGTTCAGCAGCTCGTAATAACTGGTGATTAAAATTTGTTATGAAAATCATGCTTTTAATAAATGAAATATAATATATCAATTATTCGTATGATTAATAAACGAATAAGTATAATAATAAGTATAGTAAGTATAATAATACATACAAACAACTTTATTTACATACATATCATAATACGTAGTACGTAAAATTTTTCTCAATGGCATACTAAATTTGTCTTATTTTCACAGTCTTGAACCGATATAACAATTTTTCAATACATATCTATTATCATCATAATCGTTCATTAATTATTATTTAGAATATTTGATACATATACAATAAATATATACCAACTAAACTGAAGTAAATTAGTATTTTGTTTTCAGATAATCACAGATTTTATTTTTAACTTTCCTATTATTTGTCACACGAATTTTCCCGTTTTTATCAGCACCAAACAAACAAGATAATCCACCAAAACCATGTTCTTTGTTTGCATCGATAACCATAGCTACCGTGACGTCAGAGGCAATCATTTTTTTCCTCATTTGCACGGATGTGCAGCTTTTTAATTCATTGTATTTGCATATTGTATTCATGTCTGAGAAACATTTCTTAAGTACTGATGTGACCATATGTGCGACTGTACACCCGTGCGGACAAGAACAACCAAAATGCGACGTTGCCAGATCAAGTACAACTGTAGTCAACTTGCGTGTTTAACCCTGTTTTGACTAGGATGGTAGGTGAGTAACTCCCTTAACAGACGTGCTCTATTGCCTTTTGTTATATTTCCCAAATTTTCACAAAAATACTTTGTAAATTAAAAAAGTTATAATTTTTTAAAGTAGACATTTAAAATTGAAACCCCTTTAGAATTATATATATATATATATATATACAATTAAATATAGTTTTAGAAATTTCAAATATCAAACAGGTAGAAATTCCGGATCAAAACTTTGAACATTTACTGTCTATAAAATTAAATTTGGGAATTTTTTAAACTTGAGTTTCAAACATTATTATCCATCGCAATCATATAAAAAATATACTTCATATACGCATCTCTCGTTTTCTGTGATTGTCGAAAAACTTTTTTTCTACGACTCAATTTCTACAAATTATTTGACTTCATTCTACATCTCATGAATAGTTTCCTATTATTTCATCAAAATTATTGAAACATAAGACTTTTTTCTCTGCCCAAAATTCTTTAAATGCGACGCGATCCGAGAAAAGGGACCTTTGAGGCAAAAGTGAAATTTTACAGGACGAGTGACTGAGAAAATCTCGAGCTCGAGGCAACGGAGCGGAGGAGAAGTCTAAGTGGGGAATTCTGACCCCCACTTCTTACAGTTCTCCTGTGTTTCCCCACTCTCTTCTCCTCTCTTCCGCATATTACGAAAACTAAAAGTCAGTTTAGCTTTTTTATAATAATGGGAATCACTATACCTTATCCATTTCCTCGGCTGAAACCCAGTCATAGACTGAAGTTCCAACGATTTTTTCATACATACTCCTCGTCAGGATCAACTTTCTTTTGTCATAACCTGGTCACAACGAATAATAATTTATATCTTTTAAAATAATGCAGATACAACATTTCTGATATCAACCCTAGAAAGATCAGTTCAAGAACTTATAGAATTAATCATAATCCTAGAATCGATTTTTCGCCTCGAAGGTCCCTTTTCTCGGATCGCGTCACAAACAATCACCTAATTTTAAGTGACTAACTTTTTCCGCGTACTTACGCGCACACACCTTGCACTTCTATTTCTTTAATTTATAAATTTGGAAAGAATCAAAATGACTGGGTTTTAACCAGAAAAGTTAACACTTTTAAATAACGTCAAAAAAAGTTGACCAGGACCGAGGGAGACATTTAACTGTACCATAAATTTTGACCTTGAGGTCAATTTTTAAGGTACAATGCAGGTAAGACCCTTTTCTTCAATGAGAGCCCCTATTTTCTACTGCAAATTTGAAAAGAGAGGGAAATTTCACGTGAAAAATGACCTGTGGAAATAGTATATTACGTACCTAGGCGCACAATGAGGGTCATTGCGCGACGAGCGACAATATACTCAGGAGATCGAAGCCGAGACCAAGCCGAGACGAATCCGAGACGCGATCAGTCTCGGCTTTGCCTCAGCTACGTCTCGACTACGCCTTGGCTTCAATCAGTCCTGCGAGCATTGTCGTGAGTCTCGTAATTTCCCGAATTGTGTCCATTGGCACGTATTCTATTTTATGTGACTTTGGTGCGTATACGAGTTTTTATGCGTACACTCGAATCCAATCTAGTATTGTAGTTGTTTGCGGCGCTAGTCATTACACTTGATATTTTACGACTAGTCCCGGCCATTTTGATTTTATCGATCTTGTGTAGTAGTAATGGATTTTAATAGAGGCATGCGCAGTTCAAATGTACAAGGCTTTGCCGGTAAGGTGCTAACGCTGTACGAAGAAGAAGAATAAGAAGAAGATTGTGCTCCGTTGCATGGCTATAGGCGCATGCGCAGTTCAATTTTTACATTTCATTCCTCTGTAGCGCAATATACTACATTGCGCTACTGTTAACTGTAGCGAAAAAACGAGTTTGCGCGCCGGTGGCACATAAAATAGTTTTTGTGACCTTTTCAGCAAAGTTCCTCGAGAGATGGCTGCGCAAGCTCTCCGAATCCTTTCCTTCAGATCTTCTCTTGTTGTGGGTCGCTGAGTACAATCTAAGAAAAAATCATCTTGACCTTCAAATCACCTTGAAAATTTACTTGAAGGTCATGATGGTCAGGGTGATGTACACCTTAACATTTCATCGACTTTTGTGAAGCACCTTGAACGGTTGTTTACCCCGAAAAGCCAAGACAATTCAGAAAAAGGGCATCTGGTCGTTTCTCAGACATTTGACCTTAATTTTTTACCTTTCCAAGGTCACAAAAACCATTTTTCCACAGGTAATTTTTGACGTGAAATTTCTCGCTCTTTTCAAATGCACAGTCAAAAATAGGGGTTTTCATTTAAGAAAAGGGTCTTACCTCCATTTGACCTTGAAAATTGACCTCAAGGTCAAAATTGATGGTACAGTTAAATGTCTCCCTCGGTCCTGGTCAACTTTTGTTCAATCCATTTTTTCGTAGATAAAATATTTTAGAAGATATTTGGGATTATAGATTAAAATGGGTCACCGTGTAGCTAAAATTGATCTTTTTTTTTCAATTTCGAAACCCACAGTAATCTATTTACGTACATTTTTATCTTCTCTGACGTTTCCCAAATTTTGAAAAGAAAATTTTATGTACTTTAGACGCATACATGTAGAAACTTGAAATCAATGTAATTTTATAATTTCCCAAGTATTACATGCCCTTAAGGACACACTTTTTGACTGTAGATGATGACACTAACTGACGTCAGCTCTTTTTTCCCAAACAGTTTAAATTTTCTCCCAAAGTCTCTGCTCAAAGTTAAGATTCTTTTAATTATGTCTGCCTGAAACAGTTGCGTTCCGAATGACTTCTTTCTTACTATTGAATTTCGCATTTGAAGATCCGAACGGACAAGTTCCAAATATACCTAAAGGACTAATTTTCCGAAAGTCGGGTTAGTCAACATCCTCGTACCGATGAAACTGAATGCCTAAAAAATTGGAACTTTTGTAGGCTATAATATAATTATAATTAATTACTGATTACTGTGTACAACTGTAAACTGTGTCTCTTTCGTCGATGTATGAGGGTAAAATTGATTTATTTATAAAGTATGTTATTGTAACTCATTTTTTGTTTGGTCAGTTAATTATGCTTCGTCGTTTTCTTTAATTTTTAACGATGATTAGTACTAAAACGTGTAGAGATTATATTATATAGATATAAATTCCAAAAACGTAGCATAAAACAAATTTTTTATTTTGTGTAAAATATGTTTTGATTTAATATGTACAATGTATACAGAGTGAAGCACATAAAGTGTTACAGAGCGATAGCACTCAAACTATTGATCATATCCAAAAAATTTTCAGACAAAAGTTTCAGTGTTCGAGAAGGCCGTCATATTGGACCTCCCTATTTTTTATCGGCAGAGGCGCTGAAGCTACGTCAAGGTCAACTCCACTTTTTAAAATGGAACCATGTATTTTTTTTCGATGACATTATTACCGATTTTAACACGAATTCAGCGACCTACAACACAAGGTCATTCTAGTCCCTCAAAGTATGAAAATAGTCGAAAAATCATTTTCATTTCTTTTCATTTCTTTTCATTTCTTACGATACCCATGATAACACACATCGATAGGGTTTTGTTGACATCGGCAGAACGTAAGCATTTTTTGTTGACATATCAGTTATAGTCACGCATTACCTTCTAATGTGAGTACATCGGAACGCGAAAATGAACGATTTTCAAGAATATTTTGATATGTTGATGGTGTTGGCCGTACTGTAAAGCTATCGTAAAGTAGCATTATAACTCATGAATGAGGCAAAATAAACATTCAAAATGTTTTTATCCTTATTCTACGTTGAAAATGACGTTAACTGGTAATTGAAATATGCAATAATTTAAAATAGTGCATGGATTCCCTTAAGTTAGAAGAATAACTTATATCATAAGATTTACTAAACGTTACCATGAGAAGTTTATCCGTGAAAAGTAAACTTTTACTCTCGTCATTATTGAGTTTTGTTTATTTTCTGTAACTTCCTTAAGACCATGAAACAACCTGTCAACGTGACAATGACGAATGTCTAGTTCATCTTAATAAAAACTGTTTATAATATTATTTTACCAAAAAATGGCAATGAAAAATTTATGCGCAATTAAAGTAAAGTGTAAAATTTTTATTAAAATAAATGAGATAGGTAATCAATTGATTCTAACTTGAAGTTATTCAGCACCAACATTTAGATAAATTGATATTGGAAGTGCTCAGAAAGTACGATTTATTAGTATGATTAGCATAAAGAACAGTAAAGTAGTGGCTACAATTTGAAGCAGCAGGATTGATAAGATTTCTACACGCATTGTGACGACGATGATGACGGGTCATGTTGACTTTTGACGTCACTGGTGTGTCTCTTTTTTTCCCTCTCTATTTGTGTCGTCACTCACTATATAACTCGTCGTGAAAGACGAAGAGATGGGGGGAGTGATGGTCGGACTACGGCTAAACGATGAATGAAACCAGGGTTTTGGAGCTCTTCCAGCCACGGGTTGTGGAGGATTTGGAGTGAGGATTTCTAGTCGTCAGAAGTGAGTGAGGGTAGAGCGGAGTGTGCGGGTGGTTGGGAGAGGCGCAGCCGGGATCTCTCTAGTTCTGACGTCACTGCTCAAGGCCGAGTACGATCGTTACTATTGCTGCTATTGCTGTTCTTGTTGCTACTACTGCTAATATTTTATCTTGCATTTCAGCTTGTGTTTTGAGATTAACATTACCGGAGGGAAAATGTTCAGTTTGTATTCTGAAGATTAGCTACAGGCCCTCTTTAGGAGGTTCGATCTGTTGAAACTAAACTAAACAGTAAATCATAATAGAAAAAAAATGTAATAGTTACTAATATCAACGAATTTGCCTACCTTGGAAAGAAAATTTTTGCTACATAATTATTATACTTATTTGAGGAGGTTCGACCGTGGCTAGAAAGCCTTTAGTAAACTTGATTGATTATCACTTAAAAAATCAAATAAATGTCTCATTTTTAAACTACAGCTATTTATTTTATTTTTCAACATTTCTGTTTAGCAGTTGGAAAATGAGATAATAATTTAAAAATTTAACACGGCGGAAAATTTTAAAATTATATAATGAAAAAAATGAGCCATCATTCTTTAAACTCCGATCATTTTTAAAGAGTAAACTAGGAAAAAAACTTCATTGAACTTTGATCTACAATAACACAGGCACACAAAAAAAACCAAGTCTCTGATATTTGAACGCGACACATATGTTCCCATGTAATTTGATCCGCTGATCACGAATCCGCGGTCCAATTGACCCCATCACATCTGGGTCAAGGGCATTTGAAGGTCAAAATTGAACACACACATTTGAGTTGAAAAAAATGACTAATCTTTATGTTTTTTGGGTCGCTGAATAATAATTCGATGTCGGTTTGACCTCAAGTAGTAAAGGTCAAACGTGTTTATTTTGGAAATAATGCATTTTTGACTGCAGATTCTGAAAGAACGGAAAATTTTACGTCCAAAACTGTATTTTTTAATTTTTTTAATATGATCCAAAGGTCATTTCAAGGTCATTATAAGTGGTGATGTGGAGAATCAATTTAATCACTACAAAAATACGAAAATATGATTTCCTTTACCTAAACTACTGTGGTAATATATTTTGGTGGTTGCTGGATCAGAATACGAGGTCTTTTTGACCCCATCACACCTGGGTCAATGGCATTTGAAGGTCGAAATTGGGAAAAATATCGTTTTAGTGGAATAAACTACTTATCATTATGTTTTTTGGTTCGCTGAATTCGAATTTGAGGTCGGTTTGATCTCAAGCTGTGAAGGTCAAGGTCATTTTAAGGTCAAACTTGTTTATTTTGAAAAGAAACTGCATTTTTGACTCCAGATTCTGAAAGAACGGAGTAGTATCTATCAGTAATACCTATCTTGTGTCAGCACCCAGGGCACCTCCACGTGGTGACGGCGGAAACGGCATTGTTTTTCTTGTTTGTTTTCGGCTAAGCCCTGGGGTGAAGGCATGACGCCGTCATGGCTGGCACAGGAAAGTCTACGATGCAGGGTCTTGGATGCCCAGTATCGGCGGTTGGTCAGGGTGAGCAAGCGGGCCCGCAATCATCGTCATCAAGTGACCGCAGCTCTTTACTAGTTGGTGACTTGGCTAATGATGAGTATGATGCTGCAAGCCACTTTTGTGGCACTGATAAATAACAAAAGCGATGACTAAAAAACTATTGTAGCAAATATGATAAGAAACTATAAGTGTTTGGGATGTTTGATGAGTCACAAAGTTCATTTTATGGATGCTCATCTCAGCTATTTCCCTGATAACTTGGGAGATTACAGCGAAGAACAAGGGGAACGGTTCCATCAAGATCTGAAAGAGGCTGAAACTAGATGGCAAGGGAAATGGGACGTAAATATGTTGGCGGACTACTGTTGGTTACTGAAAAGAGATCGAGTGTCAGATGATGAAGAAGATGACGAGAGCGCAAAAAGAATTAGAAATCCGCTACACAGATCCTTCGAAAGTAAAAGAAAGCGTTATAGAAGAAAAAACAATAGCTAAGTCTCATATTTATAGTTCTTCAGAGATTCAGTTCTTTTTTTACCTTGATGGGGCGACCCTTATCTTGTCCTTGAGGAGACAGACGAACCTTGTATTCTGGTTCAACGATCACCAAAATATATTACCGCAATAGTTTAGGTGAAGGGAACCATATTTTCGTATTTTTGCAGTGATTAAATTGATTCTCCACATCACCACTTATAATGACCTTGAAATGACCTTTGGATCATATTAAAAAAATTAAAAAATACAGTTTTGGACGTAAAATTTTCCGTTCTTTCAGAATCTGCAGTCAAAAATGCATTATTTCCAAAACAAACACGTTTGACCTTCAAATGACCTTGACCTTTACTACTTGAGGTCAAACCGACCTCGAATTATTATTCAGCGACCCAAAAAACATAAAGATTAGTCATTTTTTTCAACTCAAATGTGTGTGTTCAATTTTGACCTTCAAATGCCCTTGACCCAGATGTGATGGGGTCAAGTGGACCGCGGATTCGTGATCAGCGGATCAAATTACATGGGAACATATGTGTCGCGTTCAAATATCAGAGACTTGGTTTTTTTTGTGTGCCTGTGTAATTGTTTGAAAGAGTTCGTTTGTTCATTTAATCTATGGGTGGTTGCTAATATGAACTAGATTAAAAGACCTAGGATTGATTAAATAAATTTACTGCAGGCACATATACACACGCGCACCTGTATTGTAGGTTACATATATTCTCATAACGCAGCCCAAACAAAATAAAATACAAAATCTGATCTGTCGCTTGAGTAGCTTGACAATCAGCTAAAGAAAACGTCTTTGCACTTTGGGTGACGTACCCAAAAAATGTATAAACTAAAGTATTAATTCGTTAAAATATCTTTGTATTGACATTGGGTCAGTTTCTTTACATTAAAATAACTAATTTACGGACATATTATAAAAAAGGATGCTAAAAGCAAATCATATAGTTTTTTTTTAATAAAAAGGGGGGGGGGGGTGTTTGAAGGCAAACGTTGCGGCCGCAAATGGGGGTCCTCTTCAGTGCCAAAAAATTTTTTTTAAGGACTTAATGACTAGGCTGTAAACATGCAAGAATTTATTTGTTCTAGGAACGAGACAGCTCAAAACTCAGTTCTCAAGAATAAAACATGAACTCCAGTTCGACAGATTCGTGGAAAGTGTTGACTGTAAAGGTCTTTACAGATTAGGATTTTAGAAACCGACGTAACATCGACATGACATGAACATAGAGTTTACGTCATGCGCACGCATCTATTGCCAACTGCAGACATTTTATCGTGTTCGTATTCCTGTTGCGGGAATAACAGAATAAAAGTTCTGCAGTTGGCAATAAATGCGCGCGCACGACGTAAACTCTATGTTCATGTCATGTCGATGTAACGTCGGTTTCTAAAATCCTATTCTGTAAAGGTCTTAAAACCTGCTTCTCCAAAAAATTGAGCACAAGAACAGTGTGATGAAGATGATTTTTTGAATAATATTTTTTTGTATAAGAAATCAACTTAACTTTCGTGAAGAAAAGACACAATTTTTGCCACAACACACTTGAGGAGCCTGCACAACACAAACACAAACGCGAAACGGTGGATTTATGTTGACAGATAAAATTAAAAATTCTCTTTAAATCTATCTTCAATTTTCCACAGCGCAGAGGCAGCAGAGAGATAGAGCTTCACACTTTGTTCGGTGTCAAAAAGAAAACTGACTCCAATAGAGAGCAATAACGTTAAAAACTAGCGTTGAGAAGTAATATATACAGTGACCACTTGTTGTGGAGGGTCAAGTTTCAAACCCATAAAATATCAAGTGCAAGGTCTATGTCCTGAATACTCAGGATCCCAATGCGCTTGAGTGTTCAAAGAAAGGATAGAAAAAAGAAAGAAAAAAGTGTTAAGAACACATGTTCACAGAACCCAGAAAAAGGAGCCATCAAAAATCAAGGGAAATGTAAACTTTGTGAAAAGCAGCAACGCAGAAAAGAAGAATAGGTCTTGTATCGTTCGCGTATACAAAATGTTTCGTTATAAAAAAGTATATTTGGCGCTACATAACACCTTATACACGAGTTTAAACTTCCATTGCGCATGCGAAATGGAATGCATATTTCGTTGTCACAAATAGTGTATTCTGCTGTATTTATTTACCTTGAATATATAACTGCGAAAATAAACCGCAAGCGCTCAACTCATACCTTTTAATGTCTTTTTCAATATAATCTCAGAAATAATTTTATATACGCGAAGTAAACAAGACTCAATCTTCTTTTTTGCGTTGCTGCTTTTCACAAAGTTTACATTTCCCTTGATTTTTGATGGCTCCTTTTTCTGGGTTCTGTGAACATGTGTTCTTAACAATTTCTTCTTTCTTTTTTCTATCCTTTCTTTGAACACTCAAGCGCATTGGGATCCTGAGTATTCAGGACATAGACCTTGCACTTGATATTTTATGGGTTTGAAACTTGACCCTCCACAACAAGTGGTCACTGTATATATTACTTCTCAACGCTAGTTTTTAACGTTATTGCTCTCTATTGGAGTCAGTTTTCTTTTTGACACCGAACAGAGTGTGAAGCTCTATCTCTCTGCTGCCTCTGCGCTGCGGAAAATTGAAGATAGATTTAAAGAGAATTTTTTAAATTTTATTTTAGTTTCATTTTTAATTTTATCTGTCAACATAAATCCGCCGTTCCGCGTTCGTGTTTTGTGTTTGTGTTGTGCAGGCTCCTCAAATGTGTTGTGGCAAAAATTGTGTCTTTTCTTCACGAAAGTTTAGTTGATTTCTTATATAAAAACATATTATTCAAAAAATCATCTTCATCACACTGTTCTTGTGCTCAATTTTTTGGAGAAGCGGGTTTTACAGTCAACACTTTGCACGAATCTGTCGAACTGAAGTTCATGTTTCATTCTTGAGGACTGGGTTTTGAGCTGTCTCGTCCCTAGACGTTTTGGATCTTGCCCCCTTTACATAAGTCCTTGGCATGTTTTTATTAAATAATAATTTTAAGAAAACAAGAAACACAAAAAAATCTAATTTAATATATACAAATAAATTTTTGCATGTTTACAGCCTAGTCATTAAGTCCTTGAAAACATTTTTTTGGCACTGAAGAGGGCTCCTATTTGCGGTCGAAACGTTTGCCTTTAAACACCCCCCCCCCCTTTTTTTATCTATACGATTTACTTTTAGCATTCTTTTTTATAATATGTCCGTAAATTAGTGACTTTAATGTGAAGAAACTGACCCAATGCCAATACAAAGATATTTTAACGAATTCAATTTCGGGTCAAGATAAAAAACAAAGACATGAATACAAACATGTCACATAATAAAGTATTAATATTCTCTCGAGGCTAGACAGGGTACTCAGAAAATTAGGTCATATTTACCGAACAGTTTATAGTCTTTCAGGAGGCGAGGAAACTTTTCATTCTTCTCTGTGGACCTGGTGAGGAACTGAGAATCCCGACTGAACTGCTTGCCGCTGGTCTGGTAACCGTTGTAATCGTTTCAGTTACTAAAAAGGAAATTTTATACATACACTCACTGATTTAAAAAACAACTAAGTTGTTAAAGAATCAGACCATTTTGTAATTCCATATTTGGCATAATTTTTTATAAAAATAATTTTAATAGAAACACAGGTATTAATGTCAAATTGAGTATAGATTTTCTTTCATGAAATATTATTCATTTGAATTTTTTTTTGAAATGGTGCTGAAACTCTGGTCCCAAATGCCTGATATTTATGGCCAGATCTTACTAAATGACTTTGAGATTAAATCAGAATGAATGATTTTTGAGGTAACCATGATTTGATCCTTTTAAGTTCGTACGTTGCTGAAGAAAGTAGTCAATACAAACTTGTTTGGTGTTTTTCGATACAATGGATAAAAACAATCAAAACAATGGATTTTCCCGAAGGAATCTGCTCAGAAGAAGGCAAAGACGGTTATCATCAGCCGGAAAGGTCGTGGCTACGATTTTTTGGGATTCAAAAGGAATAATTCTCATGAAATTTTTGAAGAAAGGAAGCACGATCACGGGGCAGTACTACAGTCAATTCTTGAACCGATTCGATGAGAAATTGAAAGAGACACGGCCCCATTTCACAGAGAAAAAAGTGCTTTGCTCACTTACCAGGAATCGTCGCGGCCAAATTTCATGAATTGTGGTACGAATTGCTGCCGCATTGACCATACTTGCCCGACCTAGCTCTCCGTGATTCTTTTCTGTTCCCCAACATAAAAACGTGGCTCGCGGGAAAAAAATTTAGCTCAAACGAGGAGATCATCGCTGAGACAGAAGCCTATTTTAACGAGTTTGACAAATCGTATTTTCTAGAGATTTTAACGAAATTTCCGGGACGTTGAGAAAAGTGTATTGCCTTAAAAAGAGATTATGTTGAAAAATAAAAGAAAATTTTTGTGGAAAACTTGCGTCTTCGTTCCTAACACGGGTACCCATTGATCTACTTTCGTATATCATAATTTAATTTGCAGTTATGACAATGGCTTGAACATCTTCTATAGTATATACACGAAGAAAATTATTGGGGGAAGTTCTATCAGATTATTTTGACAGTGCTACACATCCAACTATTCTAAAATATGTTGCCTAAATTATTTGTCGAATTTTACTTATTCAATATGGCGGATCCAATGTGGAAGAATTTTTTTTTAAAATATCTAATTTTCATTGAATTTGGTATACGAGGGTTTTTGAGGCCGCGAAGTACAGATTCTACGTCAAATTCTCGAAATAGAAAGTAACGGAGTCAATATAGTAGACAAAAAATCAAGAAATCTTCTGATTTCAATAAAAAATATCATGCGAAGTCTCTGTGGTCGCTGATTACCAATTCATTCCGATATTTGCGGAATTGAAGATAGTTTATCTAATACAACGGAAAAAAAATCGTTTGGAATTTCCGGTTCCACCACACTTATACTGAATGTTCAAGTTACATTAGATTCAATGCCCAAATCTCTATTGCCTATCATGAATGAATATCTAAAATATTAACATTTATTGCATTCACTCGAATAAAAATCTGCCCGCTTTGCAGGCACATTCTCATTGCGCGCTTCGCGCGCCTAGGGCGCGCGATTCGATCGTCGCGCTTCGCGCTCCGTTCTTTCTGGACCTCGCGCTTTGCGCTCGGTCTTGTGCTATTCGCATACATTTATGTTTATTTCTTATAATTTGATACTGAAGCTCAAACCAATTTTATAATAATATTACAGATGATGTGAATTACACATTTTCTCAAAGTCACTGAATTTCTTTTTGAATTTAAGTGAAACAGGAAATTCAATTTACTTAAGGCTCTATCAGCCTTAAGGAACACATTCTCATCATGACGCTCGCGCTTCGCGCTCGATTTTCTGTATACATTTCAGTAACTTTTTAATAAATTACATGATTAAAATAATTTATTTTCTTCCAAATCTCTCAAAAAGAAAAAAACAATCGTAGACCTTATTTAAGGAAACGATTTTACAGAACAACGCTTATTTCGTATCTCACATATTTTGGTGAAAAAAATCGAATTTTTTGAATATTAAAAATCAAAACATAAAATATACATCCTGTCCCGAAATGTCTTAATGAGAATTTGCAAACCTCATTTAGGCAAACAATTTTCCATATAAACGTTTTTTTTGTATCTCACATATTTTGTCTAAAAATGGAATTTTTGAATTTTAAACGTATTTTTTGGAACTGAAACAAAAAATATATGTTTTACCAGAAACTGCGTCGGATAAAATTTGTAGATCTTTTTGAAACGAACAACTTTGTATTCTTACGTTTTTTTCGTATTTTACATATTATTGTTAAAAAATTGAATTTTGGATTTTCAATAGTTTTTTTTTAAATTAAAAAGAAAAATATGCATCTTATGAAAAAATGTTACAATTCAAATTTGTAGGTCTTTATTTATTCAATAATATTGTATCATAACGTTTTTTCGTATCTCGTATAATTTAACTGGAAAATGGAATTTTGATATTGACTTTTTTCGAATTTGAATATGCTGTAACATTTCTAATTTTGATTTAATCAAAAAATGTTATCAGGATAATTTTTAGAGATTTATGAGCACTATCTAGAACCAGTATTGAAATTTTTTATTTTTTCAAAAAATTATTTTCAAAAACACAAAAGTAGTGCTCAACCCCTCAATTTTGATTGGATGTGGCTGGTTAACGAACTTGTCCTTAATTTTTCGGCTCCGATGAAGTGTACCAAATCTCAAGTCAATCTGATAATTCTATGGAGAGTTATGCCGCACACGACCTACAGACAGACAGACAGACCGACAGACAGACACTTTCGTAAAAACCATTTTTTCTGACTCAGGGGCTCTCAAAACGTAAAGATTTGATGAAAATTTCGAAAGTCATTTTTCACATAAAACCAATACTTAAATGTATGCGAAGAGCACAAGACCGAGCGCGAAGCGCGAGGTCCAGAAAGAATGGAGCGCAAAGCGCGACGATCGAATCGCGCGCCCTAGGCGCGCTCAAACTTGCGCGCGAAGCGCGCGCAGATTTTTTATATTCAAAAAGTGACTCAACCGCGCACCGTACACATGGCCTCTCTTTAGCGCCATACCAGGCCCTTTCAATGTCTATAGATTTCTTCCGCGACAGACCGCGACACTTATCCAACATAATTGATTTGAAGAACTTAATGGACAAAGGTAACAAAAATGAAAGAAGAACAGATTTCCAGATTTCTTCAACCCTTCTGACTTAATCTTTCCCAGTACTGCATGACGCACAACACTTAAACTATAGTATACAGATGTTTCTCGCGTGGAAAAGTTTTTTTTTAAGAAAACGAACAAAGATTATTTTTGAAGACTTTGTTAAATATTATAAGTTTATAACATTCAATTTTTAATGCACTAGTCCAAGCAACAGGGAATTTGTTGGGACATTATTTATTTCAGAAAACGGACTGCGCCATCAGAAGAAAGGTTGGTCTTAGAGTAATTGTGTCATATTTTGGACAACGAAATATGATTTATAAATTTTTTATTAACATTTAAGACCAAAAAATCGCACTTTTTTTAGTATTTTGTTTATAACATTAAAGGTAGATATCCAATCTCAATAACATCAATTGAAAAGTTTTAGAGAATTGAATTGTGAACAATATAAGCCGTCATTTGATCTGATTAGAAAATTAAGAGCGGAGAAAATTCGGAAAAACCGGGAAATTTAGCTTTAGTTAAACAAATTAATATCTCAGTTAATTTTTAACTTTTTAGGTTGAGGTTTGGTGGAAAAGTAGCAGACTTTATGCTCTTAAAATTTATAAAAAATCGGATACTTTAAGATAATACGTTTCCGCGCTATTGACACTTTAATTGATTTAATGCGCTAATTGTAAAATGTCTGCTTGCCGCAGAGGTGGTCCCATTTTTATTTTGAAAACGGCTTTTAAAAATATAAATCAAGCACAACAGAAATTCTATCTTGGTTTTTCGCTAAAATGTTGCAAAGTTCATTAAAAAAAGGCCCAAACATGGCTCCAAACGCCTGAACGCAGCAAAGTGACTCAGTGAGCCTATTCGCCTTCTCCCCCCACCGCTGTCACTTTGCTGCGTTTAGGAGTTTGAAGTCATGTTTAGGCCTTTTCTTAATGAACTTTGCAACATTTTAGCGAAAAATCAAGATTGACGTTCTCTTGTGCTTGATTTATATTTTAAAAAGCCGTTTTCAAAATAAAAATCGGACCACCTCTGCGGCAAGCAGACATTTTATAATTAACGCATTAAATAAATTAAAGCGTCAATAGCGCGGAAACGTATTATCTTAAAGTGTCCGCTTTTTTATACATTTGAAGAGCATAAAGTCTGCTACTTTTCCACCAAACCTCAACCTAAAAAGTTAAAAATTAACTGAGATATTAATTTGTTTAACTAAAGCTAAATTTCCCGGTTTTTCCGAATTTTCTCCACTCTTAATTATCTAATCAGATCAAATGACGGCTTATTTTGTTCACAATTCAATTGTCTAAAACTTTTCAATTGATGTTGTTGAGATTGGATATCTACCTTTAATTTTATAAACAAAAAACTAAAAAAAGTGCGATTTATTGGTCTTAAATGTTAATAAAGAATTTATAAATCATATTTCGTTGTCCAAAATATGACACAATTACTCTATGATCAACCTTTCTTCTGATCGCGCGGTCCGTTTTCTGAAGTAAATAACGTCCTAAATCATTCATAACAAATTCCCTGTTGCTTGGACTACATCTTAACTAACCATCCTCAACGCAGAGCCCAAGCTTATATGCTATAACCTGCTTTTATGAATATTCATTTTTTTTATGAACATTTAAACAAAAAGATAATGCCACGTACTTTTACAAATATTTTTGTAAAATTGACTTGAATATTAACGCAATGCATTTAAAGGGCTATTACACTTTGAACATAAAAAAGGCTATTTTCGAAAATTTCTTATGAGCTTCCTATGAAAGATATCGATATGAAACTTGTTGGGTGTGATAAATGAAGTCTTAAAATACATGAAAACAATTTTTTAAATTCATTTTATTCAATTTTTGTGTGAGTGAGTGATACACTCTTCTCATTATCGACATAATCGACTGAAATTATTTGGAAAAATTTGTATATGGCTCATCTAAATCAAAAAAAATCAAATAGCTTCACTGTTTAAAATTTTCTATTGTTATCTTACAATAGATGTAAAGGAAGTTTATTACCAAAACGCAATCTAATTTTACAATACATGAGAATGTATCTTTAAAGTACTACAAATTTATTTCAATTTCACAACATCCGAAAAATGTACATTACAGCATATGTACTACTGTAATCAAATTGAAAGGTGAATTTTAAATTTAAGCTTCCCGGGATTTTCGAAACTGAATTTTTTTTCCATAAGTTGGTAGTACTGTTAATGTCATCTGTGCCAAATTTCATATCAAAATATTCATTAGTGTGAAGCTGTTCACAAAAAAAGGCCGGATTTATAGGACAACAACTCTTGGCATGATAATGCACCATCACAGACGGCACTGGTTTTACGCGATCATTTCGTCAAAACTTCAACAAATATCGTTCCGCAACCACCGTATTCACCTGATTTAGGTCCGTGTGACTTCTGGTTTTTCAGCAAACTCAAGAGACTGCTCCGGGGACACCGTTTTGACTCGATTGAGGAGATAAAAACCGAATCGCTGAAGGCTCTGAAGGCTATTCCAAAGGAGGACTTTGCCAAGTGTTTTGATGATTGGAAAATTCGTTGGCATAAGTGTATCGCGGTGGAAGGGGATTACTTCGAAGGAGACGAAATAGATTTGTAACAATAAGTAAGGATTTTAAAAGTAATAATAAAATTCACCTTTTAATTTGATCACAGTAGTATTGTAATTTTAATATAAATGTATTGTTAAATTGCATTACGTTTTGGTAATAAACTTCTATTAAATTTATGGTGAAAAATGTCTAGAAATATGCCTATGACATTGTTGATGCTGTAGATGCTGTTTTAGGGATAGTGTGTTAAAATTTTTGAGGACGAGGAGGATCTCCTCCCTCCTGGTTCTTCGGATGGAGAGGACCTCCGCTCCTGAAGTGTGGGGTCCTCTTCGTTCATCATGGCTTTCCGGATCTCGGCGTAAGACTCACCGTGCTTCGCCGAGACCCTGATAGCGTCACCCGACCTCGTGGCCGCAGAGTGCTTCGGCAACTTCCCCTTATCTTTTGCTTCCTGCGCAGAAAGTACAGGAACCTTTTTTTTCTTCTTTTCTTTTCATTTTTTTCCACCAGCTGCCATTCCCCATCCTTCTATGGGGTCTGGCCTCCGGTGGCCGCAGCGTAAATGGGCGATGTCTGAGCCTCATTCAAGAGAGAGCCTGTTTATAAGTTCTTCTCTCACATTCGAAGGACACATATCATTGTCATGCGGCGCTGACATTCTTTCAGTTTATTCATTTCTCGCAGGCACTCACCGACTCATTCTCAGCGCCGCTGCCTGGGGCATACATCCTTCTCCATGCAGGGGGATAGACGCGTCTATAGCGTCCCCCGTTTCCACCTGGGATAGACCCGTTCATAGAGCATCCTTCACGCACTGGGAACATGCCCGTTTATAGAGCCCCCTGCATTTGTTCATCGATTCATCGGGACACTACAACCTCCATGACCCGAGGGCCGTTTGCTAAGCCTCCCCACCCGTCCTTTCTTGGCATAGCCAAGAGAAGGACTTAGTCAAGGTAGCAGTCCAAGGGGAGGAGTATAACAGTGGCTATCGTACATTTTATTATTATCAATATTTATCCAAAAAAACAAAATGGCTGACATAAAAAAAATGTACGAAAGCTATTTATCTGTAGAATATGTGGTTAAGGTTTCATAAGGATCGATTCAGTGCTTTCGGGGAAATCACCTACACCGTATGAGAAAACTCTGTTTCGGGAATAACGCGTTTAAAGTTATTTTTAGTGAAAAATCATGATAAAAATCTTACCTAGAGGTATTCTGCGATGCCTGCACCGTATGCAGTTCCTTCTGTTTCTTCAAAATTTTCAATTTCTTTCAAGTTGGCTTGTTTCCGTTTTGTTCTTTTTTTTCGAAAGTGTCCAAGTAGAACAGCCCCTTAAGTTCTTTCTTTGTACACTTAGTTTAATCTAAGTTTTAATTTAAGCAACAAATTTTCTATATTAAAATTCATTCTTAATTAGCAAGACTCAGAAGCCTCGGTTGGGAATGAACAAGGCACTTGAAGAGCCATCTCTTGAGAGGAGCCTGGAACGAGTAAAAGATAAGTTTCCCAAGAAGCCGAATAAGAGACTTGAAAATTGTTGTAAACCAATCATATAAGAAATTAACCACCCTTAAGGGGTAGAGAAATGGAGGAACAGGGAGATTAGGGCGTGGATTAATTTCTTAAAAGGAATGAAAACCAGTTTTTTCCTAAAAAATTAATCTCTCTACTCCTAAATTATTTTTTCGGTTGTCTACGTAAAGTAAAAATTTCCAGTTTTTTTCAATCGGGTTTTATTCCTCACAGTTCGTTATTATTTCCCACGGCTCACAAGCAAATTTCGGTTCGATCAGTTCCAGGTTTCCAGGTGGCAGCCCTTTTCACTCCATCTTCAATCGAGGCTCCTGAGGCTTGAAATAGGGATTATAATCTCAAATATAAAAAAATCAAGTGCCAATTATTCTCGTTGTTGTCTCTACCCTTTCTTCTTTCATTTTGTCAACATTATAACACATCTTTTTTTTATTGAAGGATACTTTTTTTTCTCGGAAAAGAGTCCATGGTCCTATACGAGGAGCGGATTGCTCTTTCTTTCCTTCCGCAAATCTTCCTGGTTTCTCCTTTAAACTTCAGCTGGTTTGAAATATTCGGAAAACCTATCCCTTCAAATCATGAATCATTTACCCTAGGCCTAAGAGTTTTTCCTAAAGGGTCCCAAGCTATTGAGCAAAAGCTCAGGCTTGAAACTTTGAAAGTTACAATTATGTGGAGACACTTACGATGTCACAATAGAAAGAAGTCTAACTAGTTATATATAATTTTCTTAACATAAAAATCATTTGAATAAAATGTTACATTTCATAATATGTAGTTGACTAATTAGAAATAAATGAGAAAAGAAATAATTTATTTCTGTTTGTAGGTACCTTTTTACTTGTCAGGTCTATGGCCCCTAAGTTGCTCACAATGATAATAAAACACTGAATTTAGAAATATAAAAGATAATTTATTATAACTAAATAAGATGTTGCATAAGTTTTCACACAGAATAATACTTAAGTGGTAACTTACATGTCTACCTGTTAAATTACGGGCAAAAGAGAGAATTGTCGTTTGTATACGGCGTGAGATATACATTGGTCTTATCTCATGTAAACAACTACTCGGTCCACATGATAATTTATCATAGGAATATCATTATGTAATTAGTTCTTTCCTCGTTCTCACACACCTCCTTAATTTGGAATGTCTAATTATTTTACATAATTTGTATAAACTCGGATCATTACTTTTTACATCATTTCATGATAATTTGACATAGTTCTCTTATCAGTACAATAAGTATTATTATTAGTTATTATATGTTATATTAGTTATACAATGTTTGATGCTTTTCTAAAATATTCAAATTTTACTCTACCTAATGTTTTTGTAAGAATGTCTGCAAAATTCTTCTCTGATTCAACTTTATAGATATCATTTTCCCTTTTTTCATAACTTTCGTTCACGAAGTGAAAATGAGTTTCTATATATTTAGACTTTTTTGTCAAATTGCAAAATTTTGCAATAGCAATTGCTCCTGAATTGTCCTCATAAATCTTTATAGGTTCAACAATATTAATATTAAAATCTTTTAACAAATTCTTTATGACTTTGATTTCACTCACAGCATCTGACAATGTTACATATTCAGCAGCTGTTGAAGATTTGGCTACACTACTTTGCTTTTTTGCTTTCCAAAATATCGAATTTCCATAATATCTTATAATATAAACTGTAGTTGATTGTCTATTATTTTTGTCACTTGCCCAATCAGCATCAACATAGCAATCTAACATTTCATTATCCAAATTCCTTTCAAAAGTTAATTTCAAATCTTTAGTTAAATATAGATATTTTAAGACTCTCAATGCATACTTATAATGCGTTTTATGGTAACAATTTTGAAATCTACTTAAATAATTCACGCTATAACTTATATCAGGTCTTGTACAACTACTAATATACAAAAGTGCACCAATTAAATTTCTATATTTAATTTCGGTTGATTGTGACTACGCTGGTTTCACATTCAAATTTTGTTCCATAGGAGCAGCGAACAATTTGCTATTTTCTAAATTATATGATTTACCTAAAGACTCTATATTATCGTTTTGATCTAATGATAGTTTTCCAAAATTTCTATCATACTCAATGTTTATACCTAAATATGGTTTGATTTTTCCTAACTTTTTCATTGGGAATTTCGATAACAATTTTTCCTTAAGGGGGTCGTCTACCTTCGCGGTTTCAAAAAATCGAATTTTTTTTTTTTGCTTATTTCGAATCTAGACACTATAAGGAACATGCCTTATGAAGAATTTATTCGAAAACATGCTGGTTCAAATACTACCGACCTCATCATTTATCTTTAAACGCGTTTTCTAGAAAGTAGTGTTTTTTAAAATTGTTGGCACGATTTTGACGGAACTATCGAAGATATTGGAAATCTCTAAATTGTTTCGTATTCAAAAAACGTCTCACTACGATTAGACACAAGCTTTTTAAACAGAAATTTTTTTTCAATTTTTTACAGCTTTTTTAAGCTAGAAAAACAGGGTAGAAAATAGAACTTTTTTTCAAATCGCTGCCATTTTATTAAATTTTAAAATCTTTCAAAAAGCTTGTGTCTTATCGTAGTCGGATTGTTTTACGTACACTTCAGATTTTATCTTACTATTCAGAAAAGCAGTTTCTACACCCATCTGATCAATTAAGTATTTATTTTGGTTACAAAAGGCTAACAATAATTTTAATGTTTGCATACTAGCCACTGTTGAATAAATATCTTCCATGTACTCATCCTGTTCGTAACCTCTTACAACAATTGAGGAGTTATATTCAATAAGGCGACAGGCGCTCGGAAACCTGTAAAAGTATTGTCCGCCTCGTGATGTCATAGTCAAAAATTGAAAATCGAAATTCGAAAAAACCAAAAACATGGTTTTATAGCTCGTGACAAATGAATGTTAGTTTCCTCTTACAGTTTTTTTATAACGTTGCAAATTTTCGAGTAAATTAATAAAAAGTGTGTTGGTTTTAAAGCATAAAAACCATGTTTTATTTCAATCCACTCGCCTCGAAAAATTCATTTATTAACCGATTGTGAAATTTTTTTTTGCGTTCTACTCGTGAATCTCTGGCGGAGGCGACAGTGCTTGCAAAAAATTTTTTTGTTCATTGTTAAATGGTTTTATTTTAATCCGAAGGAGAAACTATGTTTTTCGAGCTTCGGACCGAAAAAGTGATCGAGGAAGTTTGAGCTACAGTAAACATCCAGCGAAGAAGTTGATTATTAGTATATGGAGCAACTTTTTGGAAAATATCAACTCGATTGAACAATTACTTTCGAAAATACAACGAGTTGAAAGCAAATGTGAATTGGGTTTTGACGCGATTTTACCGGTTTTGTTACGAGTAATGCAGGCGCGCCGATGAGTAGAAGCGAAGGAAGATTGAGAAAGAGAGTAGGAGTGGCATGCGATGAAAATGAACAAAAAAATTTTTTGCAAGCACTGTCGCCTCCGCCAGAGATTCACGAGTAGAACGCAAAAAAAAATTTCACAATCGGTTAATAAATGAATTTTTCGAGGCGAGTGGATTGAAATAAAACATGGTTTTTATGCTTTAAAACCAACACACTTTTTATTAACTTACTCGAAAATTTGCAGCGTTATAAAAAAAACTGTAAGAGGAAACTAACATTCATTTTTCACGAGCTATAAAACCATGTTTTTGGTTTTTTCGAATTTCGATTTTCAATTTTTGACTATGACATCACGAGGCGGACAATACTTTTACAGGTTTTCGAGCGCCTGTCGCCTTATTAAATATAACTCCTCAATTCTAGCTTTCTTACTATTATCAGATTTATTAGTTTTCGCAGAGCACATTAATCACACAGTTTTCATTTCAAATAAAGTAAAATTCTCTTCTTCCACAAGCTGTAGTCTTTACCGTCAAAGATTGGTACTTTCCAATCACTATTAAAGGGTTTTCCAATAGGGACATGACAATTTTATCTATGAGTAAAACACAGAAATATTTGAGATATTGAGTTCAAATTTATTGTGGGTGCAGTGCAAGCATTACATTTTATGAATGAAATTCGATATCGGTCATATGACCACCACGAGCCCGTTTACAGCGGTCGATTCTTTGGACCCAATTTTCCACCACTCTGGCACACATTTCGACCGGAACGTTGGCAATTTCGCGTTGGATGTTGTCTTTGAGGTCGTCTAAAGTTGCTGGCTTGTTGGCATAGACCAGTGACTTGATATGGCCCCATAAAAATAAATCCAATTGCGTTAGATCGCTTGAACGAGGCGGCTATTTGACCGGACCATTTCTCGAGATAACACGTTCACCGAATTTGCCTTTCAATAAATCGATTTTTCGGCGTTTAAAATGATCAAGTGGCCTTAGTTCTTGAGTCAATTTAATCTTGAAAGCATGTAGGCCAAAATCTTTTCGCATAATACGCAGCAGTGTCGTTTGAGCAATGCACAATTCATGAGAACGACGTGGAATCGACTGATTTGGCTGATTTTGAATCGATGCACTTAAGGCTGCGATTATTTTTTCGCTTCGAGCAATACGACGTCTTTTTGGCACCGAAACGTTTAATAGTGTAAACTTGGTCTCGAATTGATCCACTATAGCACGCTCTATCCACTATCGGGTGGGACCATTATTACGGCCGAAAATTGAAGTAAGTTAAAG
This sequence comes from Diplolepis rosae, assembly GCA_030998225.1. Classification (NCBI taxonomy): domain Eukaryota; kingdom Metazoa; phylum Arthropoda; class Insecta; order Hymenoptera; family Diplolepididae; genus Diplolepis; species Diplolepis rosae. The sequence continues at coordinate 545,374 of JAPYXD010000158.1, read as the reverse complement.
TTGCGACCACCGACTCAGAATTTCGGTAGTAATTTTTAATAATTTCCAAACGTTGCTGGTTCGTGAACTTTACCATGATGAAAATGTTGACTTTAACTGACGTTTTGACATTGACAGTTCATTAAAAAAAGTTGATGGGTGCGTTCATATAAAGATACGAAATTGTTATGTCCCTATAGGAAAACCCTTTATCTTTCGTCATTTTATTTATAGTTTATTTCAACCGTTTAACCTCAAAATATTGTACGTGCCTGAATTATGCACTGTATACATGTATCAGATCTCAAATGTTGATCTACTTTCACCTCACTTTTGAATATCAAATTTCAAAAAAATATTATTCAAAAACGTTTTATTTTTCGTTTATCTGAATCTTTAAACAAATATTTTTCGTTTTCAGTTACTTTATGAATTGATTTTATCAGTTAAACTTTCACAAAAAAAATTTTCTCATGTCTCACTTTGAATTTCATTTTATCATATCAAAAAAGATTTTCTTACCTCCTTTTAACCAACTATTTTCATACTTTTACCTTTATGCTTAGAATTCTTTATTTATTTAATTATTTATTTATTTATCATATATATTTATTTCTCATATCAACTTCTTCAATACTTTTAATACTCTTGGAAATTTTTCAATTTCTAAACCACGCTCTGCTACCATTTTAAAACTCAACAAGCAAATGAATTTAGACACTTTTATTTAATTAGTAATAATAAAGAAATAACTGATTTATTCATAAATAATAATCTGATTAACCCGTAGTGGTCACACCTCCTAACAATAACGTAGTAGTCACACTGGGTCCAATGGACCCCACGCTAAAAAACAGTTGCCATTTGTGCGTTCTTTTTTATATATCAACTCAAACCTTGAACTGGAATTTAGTTTAAGACTTTCTCTTTATAATCCAATAATTTTTTTCTCCTTTTACGAAGCTTTTTATGTTGAAAAAACGCGAGAAAAAAAGCTTCTACTGGACCCAGTGTGACCACTACGGGTTAAAGTAATTTTACATATCTTGTAATTCTGGACATGCTCAGCATCTGAGACGCACAGACGTGCGTACCTCGCAACATCTCTCTTTCAACTACTTGCAACACTCCCGACGCTCGCACACACACAGTCCATACATATACTGTACGCTCAAGCGCTCTTACATCTTATACTTGGCACGAACATACAAAATTACAACTATTCCAACAGTAAAAATAGTAGTTGGAAAAAATGTGTCGCGCGCTCAGGCATAAAACCACGTACGAAAAACATATTTGACCAATATATTCACAAAAAAGTGATATCCCCCAAAAAAACTTTAAACAAGTAAAAAGAGTAGTCAGAAAAAATGTGTTGCTCCTCAGATAAAAAACCAAACACAAAAAATTTTTTTAGCCAATATCTGTCAACAATAAAAATTAGTCGGATTTTTGTGAATTTTAAAGAAAATTTTTTTTGTGGATTATCACTTTTTTTGTTGAAAGATATTGACAAAAAAATTTTCTTATTGGAAGATATAACCAAAAATCTTAGAAAGTATGAGTAAAGTACTTGGGTCTGCACCCCACTTTATTCCGCATAAAAATTTAATGTTCATTTTTTTAGCACACTTTTGTTTTAATGTATTAATGTGAGGCGTAAACGAAAGTTTATAATCAAACGTATTGCCTAAAAGTTTTGCAGCATCGCTGGATTTGGTATATGTTACCCAATTTTAATATGAGTTTCACCAGGTGGTATGTTCTTATTATTGAAATGAATTAGTGTGATCTTGCCAGGAGCTATGTCTAATCCTAAATAATACAGATTTTTTCTCAAGATCTCTGCAGCTTTTTCAGTAGACATACGAATTGATAGTTTGGTTCATTGGGAGCAGTTCAAAATAAAAAATATTTTGAAATCTCACCAAACACTCAGCATAACCTTCTTTTGATAAATATCGGCTTTTGATGTCGATTGTGCAGGCTCATCTCGCTTGCTCCATGACTTTTTTTTTTTCGCACGACGGTATCGTAAACAACCCATTTTTCATTGCCGTTATGAAATGCTTTATAAATGGATCGGTTTCGTTACGTCTCAGTAGTAAATCGCAAATGGAAATTCGTTTAAAGAGTTGAAATTCGTTCAATTTGACAGGAACCCAAATATAGAGCTTATTAACGTAACCAAGTTGTTTTAAATGTCTTTCAACGCATGTATGTGATTTGTTAAGTTCCTGTGCGATTTCTTGTGTCGTACTATGCCGGTTATTTTCTATCATTGCTTCTATTTTATCGTCGTCAACTTCAGTTGGGCGTCCAGAGCGTGGTGCATCTTTGAGGACAAAATCTCCGGAACGAAACCGAGCAAACCAATTCTGGCACTGGCATTCTGTTAATGATTTTTCACCATAAACATCATACAACTTTTTCCAAGCTTGCACTGCGCTTTTACCTTTTCGGAAGTAATAAAATAAAATGTGATGTAAACGACCGTCTGGAATCTACATTTCAAATGAATGCAACACAATAAATAACGAAACTTGAAACTCTTTTTGTACTGAATAATCTATGAAACGTCAGCTGTCAAATATCATTTATGGTCTTCAGTTTGCAATGGAGAAGAAGAACTTCGAACGACGATAGTCATCTAGCGGAAAAAAGGGAAATGAATTTATTGCCAACCCAATAGAAAGACAGCTAGTAGGTCTTTTTTTGTAAGCACTTGGTCTGCTTCTAACATGAGGTCGGACAGATTATCATTGCAGGAACGACCTTTCCTAAATCCAGACTGATTGTTTGGCATAATATTTTGATCTTCACAATATCACTGCAAACGAATTTTAATAAGAGATTCAAAGAGTTTGCCCAGATGGGATGTGAGAGCAATAGGTCGAACACCTTTGTTTTCTGGGTTGTTGATAAAGTGAATATAGGACTCTCGCCATGACCTAGGATAACTGTTAGTTTGATATATTTCATTAAAAGTGTCTAATAATATTAACTTATAGTTGATGGGAAGACTTTTGATGACTTCATTGTCAATACCGTCGAGACCAGATGTTGCTGTATTTTTTTAATTATCTGGAATGGAATTTAATCCAGCCAGGTCAAAAGGTTGATCTGAAAATTGATGACTTTTGCATTTAGGAATTCAGTCGGGGTTTGTTTCACACCAGGGTAGACAAGTTTTGTTTAAGGCTACCTGGACATCATTTTTTTGTTGCAAGTTATTCTTTATATTCGACAGTTGAACTTTAGTCCATTTATTTCTAAAAACTTTACATTTATTCCAAGCTTAGGATATATTTGTACGAAAATCAATAGTACTGGCAAACTTTTTCAAACTCTCTTTTTTTCAGTTTAAAAGTTTTAATAGTTTGAACATTACGTTTTTTTATATGTAATATAGTCAGGTAAATCGTTACTAAAGCGCCAATTTTTAAAGGCTGCTTTTCTTTGTCTTTTGATTCTTTCACAGTCATTATCCCACGAAGGAACCGGATTTATGTGCACGTGTCGATCAACAAACATTTTTTATGGAGAACTTTTTTTTAAACAGCTTGTTACAACTTTAACAAACGACTCGTATTTATTGGAACCAGGAAGTGATTTATATTCTGTTGCAGAAAACTTATAGAAGTTTAACTTTAATTCACTGGCAAATAAATCCCAATTCGTACGTTTGGATTTGATTTGAAGTGACCTTTGCACGTATATATTTTTATCTAATTCATCTGTAAAAAATATTGGATAATGGTCAGAGCCCAGGGTTTCATCAAGTTCTTGTACATTTATTTTTTGTGAAGCATTTCAAGTAGAAAATAGAAGATCTATATTGGAATTTGTTTCATAATGTGGGTCGGTAGGCGTAATAGTGTCGTGATTATGAAGATATAAATCATTTTCATTAATGATTTTGGCTAAATGCTTGCCGTTAGTGAAAGAATGAGTGCAATTCCAAGTAATATTGTGCGAGTTAAAATCGCCCACTAATATACCCGCTTGGGGGTTATCAAGACTTTGAACTATTGAATCCCAAGTAAATTGAAGAAGAGTGAAATCCGGGACTCTGTAATATACTACAATATTGAGCGTAGGGTTAGCATTAGTAAGCACTGGCCTTCATGGCTTTCAGGATCTCGGCGTAGGACTCACCGTCCTTCGCCGACACCCTGACAGCGTCGCCCGACCTAGCGGCTGGAGAACGTTTTGGCAACTTCCCCTTGACTTTAGGTTCCTGCGCAAAGAGCACAGGAACCTCTTTCTTCTTCTTCTTTTTTTTTTCTTTCGCACCAGCTGCCATTCCCCATGCTTCTGTGGGGTCTGGCCTCTGGTGGCCGCAGCATAGGTTGGTGATGTGCCGCCCTTCTCTTTTGGGGAGCCGATCCTTGGGGGAAGAAGGAGCAACCCTCTTCTCACGCTTTGTCAGATTTTTTGAGGTATCTCCCTGAGACGCAGAGCGCGGTCTCTAAAAGATACTCATCTTTTTGAGGCGGGGTGGAATTCCAGCCTCTTCTGGATTTCCACCACGCTTTCTAATAGGCACTTGTGGGTGTTGAGCATTCCGCCTAACACCTCAGTAACCTCATTCACTGAATCAGTGACATGGCGAGGGTTGTTTTTCAGCATACCCTGGTGGATGACGCTGAGAGCCCTCGCCAATTTCTCCATTTTCTCGCTTTGCTCGATCAGGAGCTGAAGGACGTCCTTTCATCCCTCAGCTCCTGAAGAAGCACCCAAGTTCGATTTCTCGACAATTTTTCCCTTTGAATATATAAATTGCTTTACCAACGCATCGTGCGTATATGAGCGGGTAGGAATAGTTGGGAACGGATGTACCCTCGGACTGAACTCCTACCCTAGTTCCTGAGGCCCAACCTCTGCTTAGCTGGTCCCGGGAATACACGGACAGACCGGACTTGCTCGAAGAAACACAGGCTCCGACACCTGTGTTCAATACGCACTACCTGATCAAGGTCCCGAATGTGCTGGCTCCTCGTGGGCCGGGGAAGACACCACTCGGCGACGAACAACTCCCAGTGGAATGCCCTACGGAAACGATCGTTTTGACTATTCTTGGCAGAGGCTTTGCAGTGTCCTCCAGGAGATTCCATACACCAATTCGCTCTTTGCCTCACTCAAGAGAGAGCCCGTCCATAGAGTCTTCTCTCATATTCGAAGGACAAATATCACAGTCATGCGGCGCTGACATTCATTTAGTTCACTCATTCCTCACAGGTACTCACAGACGCAATGGGAAGATGCCCGTCTATAGAGCCCCCTGCATTAGTTTACCGATTCATCGGGACACTTCAAACTCCATGACCCAACGGTTGTCTGCTAAGCCTCCCCACCCGTCCTTTCTTGGCATAGCCAAGAGAAGGACTTTGTCAAGGTGAGTAACACGGTATCGACGACAGGGCATCAACATTCGTTAGTAGTAGTTAAGTAAAATGACCATCGGGCGTAGTATCTCATTTGGCAAGGGTATAACATATAACCTTACATATATAAACCTAATAACTACACTTATATATACAATAGTTCGATACGCTTTCGTCGAATCACGCACACGCTCGCTTATATGGTAATGCTGAGACATAAAATTTGGAACTTTCTTATATAGTGACTGCAAGGGTTGTTCAGAGCTTGTGGACCAATGTCGTGACTAGAGTTCTTGAGCCTCACTCAAGTAAAAATAAATCAACTTTTTTCATAAATTCTTATGTATCTTGTTTAAAAACATTTAAAAGAAGGTTCTTTTATTTTCTGTGTTGTATATTTTTAAAATATGGATTTTACAATTGCGAATTCCAAATTATTATTGTGCCTGAGAAATTTATGTGGAATCTAAATCCTGTGTAGATTTTTCAAATTTTATGTAATACACTTATCAAGACTTTTGATGTTCAAACTTTCATGAAATCAATTTAATTCAATAAACTTAAGTGAAAAGGAAAGAAGTAATTATAAATGAATTAAGAACAAATTATAAATCAAGAATTTATTAAACTTATGGAATCTATATGACTAGATTATGTGAAAATTTTGAATAAATTATATAAACTAGTTGATAATCATTAAAACAAATAGTGGTTAACACTGTGGAGTATGTACGAAAGCTTCGTGACGAATAGGTAAAACACGATCAAACACGACTGCAGTACGATGAATGTTTAAAATCACTAGTTTATAATTATGTAGAATCCACTATTAAGTTAGTGGTTCATTACACACTAGATAAAACAGTCGCTATTCCACTATTTTGGATTTAGAGAGTACTAAAATAAACTGTAATTGTATTTTGTATGTTTTTAATTGATTTTGATTATTAAATATGATAACGTGGAACATCAGTATCTTGAAAATTCAACATGTTTTCGAAATTAAAATATGTTTATGAGTACCGAAGGCGCAGATTACTTTCATTCGTTCCTGCGTGAATAGATATAGCTGGTGAAATAAATCTTACGATTCACGGTTTACTCAACTCTCGATTGAAGCGTAGAGTAAAATAAAGGGAAAGCTATACTATTTTTGTGATTTAATAAACGATTGGTTTTTCATAATTATACTAAGAGTAATAATATAAATATTTAGAAATTTTTAATGCACGCTTTCAAACTTAACCCTAAGCTTCTGAATTTTACTCAACTTTGATTCATTTTTGAACATTTAATATATCACAAATAATTACAGTGATACTAAATAACTTCTAACTTGTCCATATATCCCAAATTTGACCGAAAGTTGAGTAAAATTACTTCAACTATTTTTCTCCGTATACTGTTTTTGATAAATACGCTAGGTAAAACTAGTTTATTCAAAAGTAGCAATTAATCTAGTTTCAATTGAGATTTCCAGTTCAAGCTCGAAATCAGATTGGATATAAATATTCTTTGGGTTATCATACATATAAGTATAAGTCATGTATCACAATAATATATCATGTCAAGGGCTAGACGAGGACGCGTTTATTTTTTCTAATCTGGGAATTCTAGTTGCAGTCTTTTGGGATAATATTTACTTTAGGCTTTGAGGAGAATTTCTACGCAAGATCAAAGCGTTTGCATATTTTTGGAGCTATATTCTAACATGGCTGAAGAGGGTTTTTTGGAAAAAAAAACCAATGTATATATTATGTGAAATAGAAAATTGAGTTTCAGATATGAATAAACTTGCTCCAACACGAAAAATATTTCCGTTTGCATCATCGACGCAAGAGCGATCTATCTTCACATCGCATATAGATTTCTAGCTCGAACCGGATACGGAGGAAAGCAGTCTCACCAATATTATGCAAAAGGAAAGAGACCAGCTGGTTGTTCCAAGTTGTTTGGACAAGATTGATCTTTGATATTGCATGAAGTATCAAGTCCACTAATAAAGCTTAATTATTACGTTTAGAACTTCTATCTTCTACACCAAAAAAAAAGTTTCTTTGATTCAAACAAGATTTCTTTGAATCAAACAAATTTTTGCATTACTATACGGCCAAAGAAAAGTTTCTTTGATTTAAAGAAATTTCTTAATTGTTTCTTTTCTTTGAATTATAGAAATAAATATCTGCGCAGTCGCATGGTGTATGCGTAATGTGATTCCAAAAAATATTTTCTTTAATTTAAACAAAAAATTTTCTTTGTTCAAAGTAATAAAATTAAATAAATTATTTCTCAAATTTTTGCCAGTACTGTATTTGAATCGAATATATATTTTTTTTTAATCAAACTAATAATGTTAAAAGAATAATTTCTTTGATTTAAAAGAGGCTACAAACGTGATTCATTAAAATCAAATAAATTTATATTTTTTCTTAAGGTGTTTTGGCTTTAAATCGAAGGAATGAAATTATGAGAGAACGATTTCTTAAATTTAAATAAAAGTTTTTTCCGGGTGTACTACTTTATTTAATTACCTTTTTTTTTAAAGTTATGAATAAGTTTAAGGAAAGATAGAAGAAATTCTTATACAAGCTTCAAACTGACGTTTTTTATCACTCTCAAAATTCTGTAGCAATTCTCTCCCAATCATCAGGGAGAAAGCAAAAAAAATTGCTAACCATTTTCCTTTACGCGTAAGAATACATAATGTTTGTGTTTAATCAATTTATTATAATTTAATTTCGCGATTGTAAATTGATTGAAATTCTGGATCGTAAGGTTCTAAAAAGGTTACGCTTTATTCTGAATTTTAGATAGATTTCTATTTTATGGTATAGCCAGGAAAGAGAAAATCCAGAAAGCACTTGCTCATGGTCAATGCCGTTCCACCTGGGGCTATTTATCCAGCATCGCGATTAGTTTATTTGGAATTTTAATAAAAAAATATCGCTATCATAGAGAAACATAATTTGTATTGAATTAGATTTATCTATTTAATCCTCTTTCACAATTTGTAGAAACAATTTTTTAATGATTTAATCAAAAAAATAATTTACAATGTTCAGCCCTAAGCTAGATGAACTATCTATAATATTTTTTTCGGTTAGAGAACGAAGAAATTAACCAATGAATTCTCAATGAAGGTTTATTGTTAGAGCGATCGTGAACCTCCTACGGAAATGGTGATAATCACCTCGTGTTAGAACACCAAGGATTATCTCTTCCTTGTATTTTCACACCTTAAGAACTTCAAATATTGTATTTTAATAAGAATAAAGATCTAATTACAACCCCTCTTTATTTTTGGTGTCTTGAAATTTGTCTGGAATTCGTAGTTGGGGTATTTTTTGCATTTATGAATGATTCACTGAAGATTTTAAGGGGAAAGGAAATGAGAGTTGGCGTCGAAAATAATATGTTCTCACTTTATGGCCAGAAGTTTCATACCCTTTCGATATAATATATAAGAATGACTATGTCTTAGTTTCATTGACGGCAACTTGACGCCGCCCTGAATCCGTTTCAACGCCCACGTAATTCTATGGATTCTTTGTCTCGACAGCGCTCGTCACTTATTTTGATACTTATCTAACCAGAAATCGATTTTTTGCAGCAACTATCTACTATTGTTCGATTTGATTCGTTGCAATGGTACTTTAGCACGAAATACTTAGGTCACATGACTCAATAAAAGTAGTGCAAAGATAGTCCGATTAAAAAGAGAAAAAGAGTCAGATTTATCGAACCCTTCTTGGCAACGATTATTTCAATGGCCACTGTCAAGGTCGCTGAGAATATTCAGTTACATAGCTCATGTAGAAATTTCCAATGTATGCCTAGATTCATTATTGACCCTCTCGTGGCCTTAGCTGGGTATCCCTGAGCAAAAATTACAAGATAGGATGTAGGCTGGTCCTAGAAAAATCATCCTGTTTATTCATTTGACTCAATTTAAGAATCACCAGCTTAAATTTTACTTTTATTTTATTATAAATGGTAAAACAAATACAACCTACTTTCTTGAAACAAAGTATTGATGTTCACATGATTATTGTTCGAACCAGTGCATGGCAGGTAAAAATAATCGTGTTAAGCGTGGTAGTCTGGCGTTATTTTTAAACATATCTTATAAAATTTTTTGGAATATTTTTTGTAACCAATACTTGATGCTCAAAGAACTACGGCAGTTTTGAGGAAAATGCGTTTGAAAAGTACGAGCGCCAACAAATCGATTTGCCACGGTTGCGGCCTCAATTCTCATTGCCGTTAATTTATTTTATTCATCAAAATGCTTTTGTATTGAATTTCTTAACAAAAATTATTCAAATCAAGCCATTTGATGAATATTTGATCATTATTTTCAATAAAAATTATTTTTTTCGAATTTTTGTTGTCTTGTTTGGAAATTCGTACTTTTTATTAAAAATGTTTATTCTGAAACACTTTCAAGTACTTATATTTTTCAATTGATGTAAGAACGAAGGATTTCAAAAACATTTAATTTTAAATACGAAATAATTTTTCTCTCAAATCACAAAATATAAATTATTACTAATATACAATAATAAAATTTAATACTTCTATAATGTATATAAATCTTTTTGTTATGCAATATTCTTTAATTCAAAAATTTCATCTGTTTCTTACAAACATATTTAATTTTATATTGGATCTATAACTTAATTCATGCGGTTTGCTAAGAGATGGCGTAACTTGATTATTATTCCATCGTTCCAATATTTCGAACATGCGTTGGAAAGTTACTGTCATTGTGCGTTATTTTCAGTATATGTTATTCATTTGAAGGGTAAACAACAATAATTTTTTGTACTCAAATATGTCGAACTTTGTGCCTGAAAAAGTGTTTTTGCGGGGAGTTCTTCTTCATTACTTTAATATGAAGAAAACTGCTGCCGAAAGTCATAGTATTTTGGTGGAAGTTTATGGTGAACATGCTCTAGCTGAGCGAACCTGCCAAAAGTGGTTTGCACGATTTAAAAGTGGTGATTTTGGCTTGGAAGACGAAGAACGTCCTGGGCAGCCAAAGAAGTTTGAAGATGAAGAACTGGAAGCATTACTCGATGAAGATTGTTGCCAAACACAAGAAGAGCTCGCAGAAACTTTGGAAGTCACTCAAGCAGCCATTTCAAAACGTTTATAAGCAGCCGGATACATTCAAAAGCAAGGAAATTGGGTCCCACATGAACTCAAGCCGAGAGACGTTGAAAGGCGGTTTTGCATGTCCGAAATGCTGCTGGAACGCCACAAAAAGAAGTCACTTTTGCATCGGATTGTTACTGGTGATGAAAAATGGATCCATTACGACAACCCCAAGCGCAAAAACTCATATGTGAAACCGGGCCAACCAGCCAAATCAACGGCAAAGCCGAATATCCATGGCGTGAAGGTAATGCTCTGTATTTGGTGGGATCAGAGAATTATTAATTGACAGAAAATTTAAAAATTCCTGATCAAACGGGACACATAAAACTTTTTACGCGGTCTTGCAGTAGTTGCAGGTTCTAAGCACTATTTTCTTCTTTGTACTCCAAGTGTGGGTAGTTGAGAGGCGAAGTCGTTTCGTTAGTGTTGCGCTTCCAACCCGTAGCGATAAGAATAATTTTATTGCTGTTTAAATGAACGTTTTTGTAGTATATATGTGTGTGTTGTAGGTAAATGTGTATACAATAGTAAGTAAGTGTGTACACGGAAAAAATTTGTAGCTTAAAAAGTCATCGACTTTGTGTAATACTCGTGGATAGGTTAGAAAGTCGACTAAATATTATGAACCTCCTTATTGAAGAATATGATAGATAATCGCTGAAAATGTAAAACGTAAATTCGAAAGTTTAAGTGACAGTCGCGGAAAATTTTAAACACCGTGGGTTGGGTTCCATTTTCTCTAAACCAGGCATCGAAAGTCTAAGTGACAGTCGAAGAAAATGTTGAACAGTGTAAAAGTTTTTTTTGCCTTTTTCCACTATGATTTTTTTTATTAAACGGATTGCAGCAGACATGTTTAAATCGAGAGCTTGGCATTTCTGTATTAATTTGAAATAGTTGAACACTTAAGGAACATTCACAGAAAACTAAAACAGCGGTCACTGCATTCACTGTCACACGTGCTTCGAGTCCGAGCATGCCTAATCAAGCTTAAGCGTAGTTGCAGCGTGCGAGCTCGCTCGTTGCAACGCGCGGGACAGATTTTATATATTAATTACACCTACAGTTTTCGTTTTTCCATTCCAAAATTTTGCCTGCATATTGAAAAAACTTCAAAAAAGATTTGGAAACAAAAAAATCGGAAAAAAATTAGTTCCAAATTTAAAAAAAAATTCAATTGTTTATAAAAATGTACTATATTGTTATTACAAAAAAACAACGAAATGTGTGCTATAACTTTTTTGAAAGCTTGTACTCTTTCGCGCATTTCAAGTGTAAGGGTTACATATTATTTTCAAAACTGCTTTTACAGTGAGCTGTTGAAAAAAAAAAATTTTCTCGAGTGCCAAACTTAAAAAAATTATATCTCGAAATTTTCAAGTATCACATTGGAAAAAAAATACGTGTCGATTATTTTCAAAGTAAAAAGGCAAAAAAAATGTTTCGTCGAAAAAAAAATTTTGACTGTAAATCTCCCATGAAATGACCCATATACTTACTCGGAACTAATTCTTCAATGCACGCTCCAATCCAGAGTCAAACGAAACCAAACGACACGTAATCTCAAAATCTAACCAAAATTATTACAAAAACATAAAGCTGAGCTGCATTGTCTGCTGTGCGATGCTACGAATTACGTTTCTGCGCATCGCTTTTTGCGACTGTCGAGAAAATTTTAGAAGACGGCATATAAAATCTGATGGACTTTAGAATACAATTTACAAAACTATTTGTTTGAATTACTTTCATTTCAAATTATTCGATAGTCTTTTAAAATCTATGACAAATGAATCTAAAGATTATGAAACTTTTCATTACTTCTTAGAAAAGATCAGTTAGTGTTTAAAATACTTTTATAATAGTAAATACGCGACTTTTTTTCTACGACCTGGTTTTCTAAAAGTTATTCGACTTTTTTTTACTATTTCCTAAAAGTCATTGAAACCTTACAAGACTTTCTCTGATTTTACATTCTGTCCACGACTCTTCGAATAGTCTGTTAAACTTTAAGTGACAAATTTTTTCCGTGTACTTAAAAGCAAGTGAAGTGTCCAATAATGATACGAAAAGTCTTTTTTTTCATTTAAAAATCAGTCATCATTTCAAATAACGTTTTTTTTAAGTTTTGAGGCTGCTGGAGTAGATTATATATTGCTTACAGTATCAGGTTTCATAGAAAAATTTGATAGAACACTTTTTATCAAAGACGATCATTAATTGAAGTTATTGAGATTTTATTTAAATCATTTTATTCTCAGTTTTGAAAGCATCAGACTACCATTTCTGATTTTTAGGTAGTTTTTCATTTTCTAAGTATTCTATGCAAATATTTTCAAATTCCCAGTTCACAAATCGTTAAATTCGATGACTCTGAAGTGTGGAAGAGGAAGCATGTTTTTATTTTTGTTTAACTACAGTAAAATTGAATTATCATAAATGTATACATATACAGGGTTAGGCATATAAAGTTTTACAGAGCGATAGCACTCAAACTATTGATAATATCCAGAAATGTTTCAGACAAAAGTTTCAGTGCTCGAGAAGGCCGTCACACTAGACCACCCTATTTTTTTATCGGTGGAGGCGTTGAAGCTACGTCAAGGTCAACTTCACTTTTTTAAATGGAACCACGTATTTTTTTTCGATTGAGGCAGTACGTTATGCAGAAAGTTTGCGTATACTTGCCCAGTCAAGCGACCTTTAAGAAAATATGGACCAATGACGTGATCTCCGACAATGCCGCACCAAAAATTAACGGACCACGGATGTTGAAATGGTGCAGTTCTCATCCATCGATAATTGTCATTTGCCCAATAATGCATATTATGCCTATTCACATTTCCCGTATTTGCGAAGTTAGCTTCATCAGAAAAAAGGACATGACTCAAAAATGAAAGATCTGTACGCATTTTTCTACGAATCCAATTTCAGAAATTGACGTGTTTTAGGAAATCATTGCCGTACAAATCCTGATGTAATAACACGATACGGATGGAACTTGTGTTGATGTAAGATTCTTAATACAGATTGCTGACTAATTCCACTCCTTTTTGCCATTTCGCTGCTGCTTGCATGTGGTTTAGTGCTGCAAAAGCTAAGATAGCAGCCGCATTATTTTCATTAACAATTGTTCGACGTTTGACTCGTGTTTGTTTCACTGTACCGAAACGACAGAAATGGTCACTATTATCATGGGTATCGTAAGAAATGAGTAGAGATGAAAATGATTTATCGACTATTTTCATACTTTGCGTGACCAGAATGACCTTGTTTTGTAGGTCGTTGAATTCGTCTTAAAATCCGTAATAATCTCATCGAAGGAAAAAATACATGGTTCCATTTAAAAAAGTGGAGTTGACCTTGACGTAGCTACAGCGGCTCCACTGATAAAAAAATAGGGTGATCAAGTATGACGGCCTTCTCGAACACTGAAACTTTTGTCTGAAACATTTTTGGATATGATCAATAGTTTGAGTGCTATCGCTCTGTAACATTTTATGTGCCTCGCCCTGTATATGTTTTTTTGACGAGCTTTTAGTTCAACAATTTTACTAACTTCACAACAAGTTTTGTATATAAATCAATATTTTTTGGTTGAGTTCATCAAACAATTGTTTTGGTTGGATCAACAAAATTATTTGACAGCATCAAACATATGTTTGATAAGATTAGGTAAAATATTTGGTTTATCATCCAAATATTATTAATTAGAAAATTTCGTTAGGTCAACTGAACATTTTTTTGTTCGTACGCTACAAAAATTCTAGTTTTAAGCCAACCAAAATTTTATTGATTCAACTACCTCTTTCTCTAGTATGCGTGTATGAAGTTTACTACTGAATAGAGATAGACTCGAGTCGCGATACTGCGAAAATTTTAAGCAAGCCCACCCTCGATACTGAAAACACTTAAGGAGACCCCACTCCTCTGATTATTTACTATGTTCAAATCTGTGTAAACGATGCATGTGTGTGTCCGTGTTAGCACGTGTCAGATTGTTTACATCCTGACTGTGAAAATTTTGAAGTGAAAAATTAGTAGATATACCTTACCGCGGACACAATTCGTGAAAACAATTGTAGAAACAATTAAAATGAATAGCGCGAAGAAAACTTTATAAAACATGACCAATACAAAAATTTTCACCGTAAGTATTGATTCTAACCCATAAATCCTATTGAATCAATTTACTTGTCACATCGCAACATGTATTTTCGTGAATATTTGCATATGAAAAATTATACAGTTTAACAAAAAAAATGCTCGCTAGGTTACACTCTCTATTTTTACATTCTCATCATGGATGTGAAGGTATTGGTTTTATTTACATTCGAAATGTGGAAATAGGTAGTGGGGGAAGAGGGGTTATGGCGTCGTTCTTGATATTGGGGGAAAAACGTACTGAATATCTGGAATTCGCAGTATCAAAGTTCGCAGTATCGCGATTCGTGTGTAATTTATTGAATAAGTAATCTCCACTTTATTTAATCGTGTATGTACAAAATCTCACAAATTGGAAAACTATCAGAAGGAAAGTAACCAAAACTTGCCGTAAGAACATACTTTGAAGAAAAATAGCTTGACTTGAAGAAAAGTTAGTAGAGAAGAAGATATTTTGAGAAATATAAAAACTTTTTACAACAACGCTTGCACGATGAAAGAGAAGCTATAAAATGCAATGCACTCGTTCTTTTCCAAGAAAATCGTAAAATCTCCAAGAACATTTCACGATAATTATTTTCATCCAGGTACTTCGGAATATCTGATCATCACTTTTTCCCTTACCCTACGACTTTGTTCTTGGAAACTCTTTTTCATTTCACGATTCATGTGTGAAAAGTCACACTTCATAGAAATTCAGTCTCAGTTTACTGCGAATCATTCGTGCTTGCGTGTAAGTGCAAATCAACCCCACTAAGTACTTTCCATTTGTACGTTTCACGACTCTTGGATATCGATATGCTATATGATTGACGTCAGTTGGCCATTTCAATGTTCCACATAACTGCCTACCATCGATATCTCGGTCAAACATAAGTCGAGCAATCAACAATGGCTGAACTTTATCTGAAATTATGATAATAATTTGCACCAACTCAACAAGTCTTGTAAATTTCCGTACAAAATCAATAAAATTTCACATTTTTTTTCACATGCTTACACTACAATGAAATTTCAAATTATCGAATTGATTTTAAACACCCGGGTAGAAATCAGCATATTAGGGCCCCGATGGGTGATGAAACGCCGCGCCCGATTGGGTTCTGATGGGAAGTCGGGTCGAGCTAACTGGTCTGGTCCCGATCGGGCCGTGTGTTTCATCCCTGATTTGGGGCTCTGCGGTCTAAACGTAGCCAGAAACATTGCAAAATTTATGCTTGGACAGTAACGCGTGTCTTGTAATTGCATTCTCATCGTATATGAGAAGTTACTAGATTTCTCTAAAATTAATAAAAAATAATATTCAAAATAAAAAGTCTCATTTTTCAGATAGACTATGCAAGATACGAAAAATAGATTAGAATACAAAATTTTTTGCTTAAAGATCTATACATTTTAAATCCAGCATACTTTCATAAGATGTATATTTTTTGTTTTAATTTTTAAAATTTCATTAAAGATCAAGGATCCTGTGTTTGCTTTTAAATCGCTTGAATTGAAATTTGAATGACGTGCTGAGTGTTTAATACAACGAGGAGGTTTTTCTTTGATTTTATATTTTATTTCAATCTTATTTTGAATAACGTGCTGAGTGTTTAAAACAACCAAGCAGTTGTTCTTTGATTTTATATTTTATTTCTATGTTATTTTTGAATAGCGTGCTGAGTATTTAATACAACCAGGCAGTTATTAGTCAAATACAATTTTATATCCACCACTTTTGAATAACGTGCTGAGTGTTTAATACAACCAGGCAGTTATTCTTGATTTTTTATCTACAAGTATCTTAGTTGAATAACGTGCTGAGTGTTTAAGACAACCAGGCAGTTATTTAGCCGTTTCCAGAATTTAATCTGACTCTATACAGCCAGGCAGTTAGTAGTTCATTCTTCACTTTATTCCTACTGTTTTGAACAACTTGTTGGGTGTTCCATAAACCCTGGCAACCATTTATGGTTTTCGACTTGTAATCCTCGATAACTTTAATTCGAATATGGTTTATGGCTGACAAATAGGATCATTTTAATCGTGTTAAAATCATCTTATCCTCATACCTATTATTATCTCAAAAAGTTTCAAATTTTTATTTCTCTCCATTTTCCACCACATTTCTAATTTATTTAACAAATTTGATTCTTTTGAATTCAAATTTATTAAGTTGTCTACCCTTACGTCCGCGGTTAATTACTAGCGATCGTTCCACATCGTTTAGGTCGTATCCTAGGTTATAGCGCGTGAGCGTTGACCTAAAACGAGAGTCAACACGGTTGACATGATTTCCATGCGTTTTAGGACGTAACACGTGAGTCTCAGCTCCTTCTTTTCGATTGTTAATTTGGAGTGCGAAACGCGAGTTTCGTGATGAGAATGTATTCCTCAAAGTCGAACTAACTTTGAGAAAATAAATTCACATAAAAAATATCATGGAATTCACTTAACCCATTAACGCCCAAAATCACAGACTTTTTAACTCATTTTTGGCCCTCCTTGACAAAGCGAAAAAGGGAATATATCATGACCAAACCTTGCATACATAATGTTTTTGGGTCTCCTCTTTTGATTTATGAAGTCAAGCTTACATGGAAAACCAATATGGCAGATTTTATTTAAAAAATTACCGAAAATTTGAAATTATTTTTTTTATTCTTTTTTTTCAAATGGATAAAGCATATTGATGTATTTCAAACTATGGACAAAGGTGGACAAAATAGTTGCAGTCTATGAAAAATATTTTTTGGTCCAGCTCCCTATGTTTTATCTTTTCCAAAATGGCGGAAAATTATGGAAATTTGGAGAAATACGCGTTTTTTTATGACATTTCTAAGATAATGGGATATTAATGGCGGATTCAATATGGCGCTTGAAGAACTTGGGAAATACCGAGTTTTTTCAAGATTATCGTTGATGAAAATTGCTGAACCTTTATTAAATCCAATTTTCCTATGTTTCTTGGCACATTATATGAAAATGTGTTAGAAAATTCAAAATGGTGGATCCAATATGGCGGTCCGAATATTGGAGATTTAATAATATGCTAATGAAAAAAGCATTTTCGTATTTTATGTAAAATTTGTGATCAAAATTGTTGATAGACATTTTTTGATTGAGATCGCTAATTAAGCGGAAAAAATTCGTGAAGTTCTGAATTTATATGTCACGATTTGCATATTCTCCAACGCTTGATTTATGTGGCTAAATGAAGTTGGATGATGGATTTAGTAAATGAGTAGATTGAATCAATATGATCTATTTGAGAGTGAATGAGTGGATCTAATCAATATGACCTATTTTAGAAAATAAGAGAAATTCTTATTTTGATCGTAATAAATATCAATTCATTTGATTAAAAAATTATATACTTATACTTTACTTTATATTTATACTTTTTTTTGTCACATATTTCCTATCAGTAGTGGAATTTTGAAGCGTGAATCTTCTGTATAAGATTGAATTCGTTAAGTAGATCAAATAATCACTTTTAACCATTACGTTATGAAAACTAAGCCAAGTAGAAACCGAATAACTTCAATTATCTACATTTTAGCGATCTCAATCAAAAAATGTCTAGAGACATTGTTGATCGCATATTTTACATCAAATACGAAAATATTTTTTTCATTAGCATATTAAATCTTCAATATTCGGACCACCATATTAGATCCGCCATTTTTAATTTTCTAACACATTTTCATATAATGTGCCAAGAAGCATAGGAAAATTGGATTTAATAAAGGTTCAGGAATTTTCATCTACGATAATCTTGAAAGAACTCGGTATTTCCCAAGTTCTCCAAGCGCCATATTGAATCCGCCATTAATATAATAAAATTCCGAGTATTATCTAATTATCTTAGAAATGTCATGAAAAACGCGTATTTTTCCAAATTTCCATTGTTTTCCGCCATTTTGGAAAAGATCAAACATAGGGAGCTGGACCAAAAAATATTTTTCATAAACTTGAGTACATGCGCAGAGCGTGAAAATTTAGAGCTAAACGCGGCAACCAAATCGTGTTTCCAACCGTGGGAACTGCGCGTGTAGTGCATGATGAGAATGTGGTCGCGCTCTCGAAGAAGTCTGGGTCAATTTTCTTACATTTGTATCATATGAGAAGGTATTGGTTTTATGTGAAAAATCACTTTTGGAACTTTCATCAAATCTTTACGTTCTGAGACCCCCTGAGTCAGAAAAAACGCTTTTTAGAAAAGGCTCTGTCTGTCTGTCTGTCTGTCTGCAATAGTACACTAAAAGAAATTCATCGTGAATACAGACCATTTTCTGGATTCGTCAACGCACCCATGGAGGGGGAAGAAACATCGGGCTTTCGACGGTCCTCATTGGTGGGCACGATCAGAGAATAGAGACGCGGATAAACAGTTAGGTTTAATATAAGTTATTTTTATTTTTTTATGTACTAATTATATATATTTATATTTTTCTTTACGCTGTTATTTTTTCTCTACAATGTACGACAAAATCATTGATCAAACTAATATAACTTTCGATATCATTAGTTCCATTATGTTACGGCTAAATCGACTTAAGATGCGTAGGCCTGACTTAAGTTACCTTAGTTCTATGAGTATCTTTTAAGAATGTATAATGCATTAGAAAAAAACTACTATTGTAAACTCGCGATATTGATAGACGAAGGTATAATTGTGATGTAAAGGAAAGCGAAGGTAGAGTCCTGCCACGCATCAGGACGTCTGACGACTGGCCACCACTGGCCTGCCGACGCACCTGCCTGCACCAGAGCCAACCAGCGACACCAAGACCAAGACCAAGACTCACCGGAGAAGCTTTTGAAGATTCGGCGACACATCCGAGCTAGGTTCTCTCGACCCAGGAAAGTTCTTTTTCCCGTCGCTCCCGGGGTAGACCGGGCAACCGCCCACTCTCTTGGTCTGGACCTCAACAGCGGTTCTCAAACCTCCACTCCAGGGGCTAACACCAAGGAAGAGCAGCAAAGCTCCCGAACGGTACTAGAGAACGCCCGTCGGGAACGTCATAGGTCTCGGAACTACGTCCTGTCCAAGTTTTTCCGGGACTCCAGGCCTTACCTCCGCCCAACGCCCGCAAAGGATGCGAAAAGAAACGGTGGCCAATATCAACTCCGCGTAATGCCCTTCGGCCTTAAGAACGCACCCAGGACCTTTCTGAACCTCATGCGTAGCGTCTTCGCTGATCAATGGGGAAAGATCGCGATTGCCTATCTTGATGATATTATCATCTTTCCTAGTGGCTGGCAGGAACACCTACTGTACCTATCCCTAATATTGGAACAACATGAGATCTACGGACTGACCTGCGCCCCTAAAAAGTGCAGTTTCGGGCAAACCAGTCTTCAATACCTACGGCAAGTCGTCAGTGCGGAAGGAAATTGCCCTCAAGACCGACACTCGGGAGCAATATTATCAAACTGACCCTGAGCAGACCCGATCCTGACCTGCCCTTTGTCTTGCAAACCGACGCCAGCGCACAGGGAATGAATGCGGTTTTGATGCAGCAGGGCCACAACGGACACAGACGCATCATTTCCTTTGGCAGTGCAAAGTCGTCGTTTCACTCTGCGAACGTACAGCAAAACATTGACAATTCTCCTTTGATATTTAGCACTGCCGCGGGAAGGAAAACGAATTCGCAGACGCCCTTTCTAGATCTCCAAATCCAGACGAACTGTCATCCGGAGAACCAGACATCGAGAAAATGACCCTCCCCAAAGTGGGAAACCTTGACAAGGACATCCAAGACCCTATTACAACCTTAAACGTGATCAACGGCTCATCACTATTTGAAGAAATCTGCACCAGTCAACAAGAAGATCCGGAGATTATGGAGAAGATCACGCGCTGGCTCACTATATACACGAAGGAAAATAGTTGAAGTAATTTTACTCAACTTCCGATCAAATTTGGAACATTAGGACAAGTTAGAAGTTATTTAGTATCTCTGTATTTATTTGTGATATATTAAATGTTCGAAAATTAATTAAAGTTGAGTAAAATTCAGAAGTGTAGGGTGAAGTATGAAAGCGTGCATTAAAAATTTTTAAATATATATATTATTACTCGTAGTATAACTATAAAACACCAATCTTTTATTAAATCACAAAAATCGTAGAGCTTTCCGTTCATTCTACTCTACGCTTCAATCGAGAGTTTAGGAAACCGTGAATTGCAATATTTATTCCAACAGCTACATCTATTCACGCAGGAACGAATAAAAGTAATCTACGCCTTGGGCACACATAAAACATTTTTAATTTCAAAAACTTTTATTCTTAAAATTAAATTGATATTATGAAAATTTAAACAAAAAAAAGTCGATAAGTGTTTTACATAAAATATGAAATATCACATAAATTACTCAGGCAGAATAATAATTTGGAATTCGCAAATGTTAAATCCATATTTTGAAAATACAAAACACAGAAAGTAAAAGAACCTTCTTTTAAATGTTTTTAAACAAGATACATAAGAATTTATGAAAAAGTTGATTTATTTTTACTTGAGTGAGGCTCAAGAACTCTAGTCACGACATTGGTCCACAAGCTCTGAATAACCCTTGCAGTCACTATATAAGAAACTTCCAAATTTTATGTCTCAGCATTACCATATAAGCGAGCGTGTGCGTGATTCGACGAAAGCGTATCGTACTATTGTATATATAAGTGTAGTTATTAGGTTTATATATGTAAGGTTATATGTTTAAGTGTATTTGTAATTTGAAATATGATTAGCTACGTCTGAATGGTGTGAATGTATTTGTAAGTTGTTTATGTATATAGGGGATAAGCGGTGAAATTGGCGCACCTAATAGAAAGTGCGAGTTTAAAAAGAAAGTATATGACTAAAAATTATGAAAAAATATTTATTTAATAGCTGGATATCTTTTCTATACTTTCCGATGGATAAAGATTGCATTGAAAATTATTAAAGCAGGTTTTTATTCAGATTTCCGAAGGACTGCACCTGCGTCAATTTACCCGCCATGTCGGGTAAATTGACGCACTAATATTACAATCTTCTCTTGCCACGTATTAGTTATATTTTCATCGATTTAGAATTACATTTCAGTAGCAAAGGTTGATGAAAAGAGGTAGTTATAATTTGAAACTAAATTTGAGATAGTATATCAAGATATGTGAAGTTTTTTATACCTTTATTGACATAAACCAGCCAAAGTTAAAATATATTTTATATTTGTACAATAAAATACTGGCAATTGTGGATATTTAAGTGAATATTCAAATTGAAATCATTTTTATAGAGAATTATTTGAATTTGTAATCAGAAGTATATACAATTATTAACTTTAGAAGACTTATAAATAATAGAAACAATCAATCAAAAATACAAATTTTTTACTTACATTGCTTTCACATCTTAAAATCGAGAAAACTTTCAAAACACTGTCAGACTGCAAATTAATTATTAAAAATCGCTTTTAAAATGCCTTAATACCTCAAACTTAAAAAAAAAATTTAACCACTGATTGTTCAAATGAATATAATCTTACAAAGTCGTTACATCAGTTTTGCGAACCACATTACCTCCCATGTCACAAAAAATCGTAAGAAAAAGATTAGCAGAAAAGTCCAGCAACATTCAAATGTATATATCTATATATTAATAATTATGTACTTATTATCTTCTTTATATTTTCAATCATAAACATCCGAGCACTTGACTTCAGTCACCGGTTTCCAGAAACACAAGACGTGTGCCATCTTCGCCTCTGATTTGAATCTCGTATGCGCTAATTTTGCCGCAAGTGTATCGTTCATTAATTAAATACTTTTTACGTAAAATGCTTATTTTTTCATACAAATATTCTATCCTAATCGTAAGATTAAATATCAAAGATTATAAAATCGTTGCATTAATCTAATTCACCTTGAATTACTATTATTTAACGATTTAACTCAATGGCTTCGAACATAACCATTATGCCAAAAAACGATTAATCGCAATAAAACTGCATTAAGCAATTAGATTTTTATAATTTTTTCTATCAAATACATATCATACAAGAATGCACACGATAGAACTATTTTTATTTTTTGTTATGTTATCATTTTCTAAAAAATAGGGTGCGCCAATTTAGACGACGCGCCAATTTCGCCGCTTCTCACCTACCGGATGACTATTGGCAGGCTCGAGGTAAGAATTTTTTTTACTTGAGAGAACCATACCATTGCCAGTTGAAATAATACGCCCGATGCTCATTTTACCCAACTACGGTTTGAAGCACCTCAAGCGTCGGTGATATACTTATATATTTCATGTTAACCCACTGACGCATGTTGGTGCCCTGTCATCGATAACATTTTACTCAACTCCTTACTACTCCCTATGTAACGCTTATTGTTATTCACTTTGGGTGAATTAGGTATAAGGTAATGGAACCAATACTCGATCAGCATCCGTGTAGGTTACGGAAAACGACCTTTTAAAGTACATAGCATTAGAGTAATAAATTAAACTTTTGTATATATATTGTAGAAAAAGGTTTTGTTTATCGAATTCCAGAAGCAGAAAATTTTTTTGTGTCGTTTTGTAAATGAATTAGGCGTTTTTAAAACATTACTTTTGGGTACCAATACTCGATCACCGAAAACCCCGCGAAACCAGTAGTCGATCAGCAAGGGACCAATAGTCGATCAAGTCATTTGTGATCAGCTGTTTTACCGCTCTGCAATAAATATAGCTCATTTCCTTCGTGTGTTTTGTACAGTAAGTGGACAGTGCAGTTAATAATTGTTGAAACAAATAAACAATCAATCTACCGTGCATGAGGAACATAATTTTCTTGTACTGGCTAATAATCAAAGTAAGTAAAATAAGTTTTTCTCACATATTTTATTGTTGTAGTAGTGTTTATGTGGCATTTGTAGGTTATATGAGGTCTAAATTTTTTGCAAATTTGATACCAAAATGATTTCTAAAATTAATGTAATAAAAAAACTAGGGTCACCACTAAAAATTATTTGGTTATTTTTATAGTTGTAGCCTCTCAATTGTTGACATCATTTTTTCAATTAGGTTATTGATTTAATAATAATTTTAGAATTGTTTTTTCATTACAGACGAAAATGGTAAAAGGTATGGAAACCAGAAAAACTCCATGCATGGCTAATAATTTACCAGATGGAAAATGGTTCGATGGATTTCCAAAGCAGCATAAAGTTCTTTCGTTTAGAAGACCATTCGTCGTTGAAACTATTGTGCGGAACATTTTTGTTGAAGTAGAAGTGCGTGATAATAAACACTATAATATATACACTACAAATAATGTATGCTTAGATGTAACAGTAAATACAATCATTTTATTTCATTCGTATTTACATTCATTTATTACATTTACAATATCTTTAAAAAATTATCATATTTTCAAAAATCAGTGAAATATATTGCAAAATTATGAAAAATAAATAAATTTTGAATAATTTTGCTTTTAATTGATAAGATCATAATAAGGTAAAGAATAACAATGGATTTAAGATATTTAAAGATATTTTACTAGATCATTTTTTTTATACTTAACATATTACAAGTACACATAATAAATTACTGTCAGCCCTTAATTTAAAAACATTTTTAAAATAATTTGTATACTTTACTTAAAACGAGATAATGACGTAAGAACACTTGCAGTCTCATCTAAAATACTGAATCACAGTAAGTATTTACTTGTACTTAATATTACAAGAAGAACAACAAAAGAAAAAACAAACTTAAAGCCTTGTTAACACATTGCTCGCTTGGCACTTGAAACATTATTCAAACATTTTTTTATTATCAAGTAATTAAGTAGAGTGCTGAATAATATTGTGAAACACGGCTTGGTTTCACATTATAGTTTTTATTTCGAATAAAGACTATAATGTGAAACTGACCCAACTTTTTTATCTTATTAGTTAGTACTCAAGTTGATAATATTAATAATTTAACAAATTTAAAGCAAAAAATCACACACTGTGTCATGACTAATGAGCATACTGATTTCAAAATGAAACCCTAAACTTCATAAACTAATCAGAAATGTCAGTATTTTTATCATTTTTTCTCATTTTTTTTGTTTATTTTGAGATTTCATTTCCCTTTCTTTTTTCTTTCTCAAAATTTCCTCTTGTTTTTTTTCTTGTGCAATTTTTTTCAATTTTTTTTTCTCTTCTTGTTCTTCTTGTTTAATTTTATTTTTATTTTCATTTATTATTTTTTGCTGCACTCTACGTTGTTTGTTCGCTTCTTGGTTCAAAAATAAATCATTTTTAGTATTCAATTTTTCTCTTGCATAATCTCTCCATGTTTCACCAAGACCTACTGAAGGAATTCGTTGAGTACATGGCTTCGAATCTTCAATGTTCTTCTTTTTAAGATCTGGCTTAGGCCAAAAAAGTGTATGCTTGAATGCCAGAGGAATTTGAGGGCATTTTTTCTTGTTTCCAACTTTGCTCTGTTCTAAAGCATCAAGAGTTACCAGGTCAACATCTACAACAAAACATTCATAGAATCATCACACAAATGAATTTTTTATTTGCTAATATTTATATTTAAAATTATTTTATTACCTTGGAAGTTTATCGGAACATTCTCTTCATTTTCTCTGAGATCCTCTTGGCTCTGAAGTGATGCATCGGGTACAACATTTTTATTCGTTGAGCTGCAGCTACTTATAAGAGTCAACTTTTCGGGTGAGCTGGGAATATTCGTTGGACTTGACTGTGTGATGAGCTCCTTAGCTGAAATATTATCTTCCAGTACGATATTGCTATTTCTGAGCTCAACTTGTTCGTCGAGTGATCCACTTAGTATTGGACTCTGTTCGAGGGTACTGAACACAGTTGACTGTGTGATGAGCTCATTAGATGAAATATCACCTTCGTCTACAATGCAGCTATTCGTAAGCCTTCCTTCTTCGTTGGGTGATCCATCGAGTAAGAAACTCCCCTCGGGTGAGTAACAGCTAGATGTGGGACTACGATCCATGGTGCACTCGATGAGAATGATTGGAGATTGCTGGTGATTATCGTTGGAAGAATTTTGATCTAATGACTGATTATCTACTTCCTGCTGTAAATTTCCACAAATACTGCTACTTAACTAATTAAGGTACTAAAAATTATCTTCTACAAATGCTCTTACGCGTGTTCATTATTTTCTTAAACTTAATACTAGAAAAGTTGTAAAAATCTCACATAGCACAATCTGTATTATATGTAAATATGTATAATCAAAATATAAGCACTTAATACAATTTTGACGATTAAAATGTAAAAAAATATTTTTAAAATTATTATTATTTGCATGATTAGAAAATAATTGTTTGTTTAAAACAATAAAACATAAAAGAAATAAAAGAAAGGTTATATTGTACTTAAAATATTTTTTTAAATAAAATTATATTTTTGTTACCAGTGGCGTTATTTCACCTAGACCACTAGGAACCACATACTCTAAGAACTCTTCCAAGTAGTCTTGCAACACACTAGAATTTCAGTCATCTGCTGTTAAAATGGTCGATGAACTGTTTGAACTTGTGTGAATATCTACATCAACTTGAGGCGATGAAGCTTTATAGCACTTTAACCAAAAGTCAACCAAATCCCTGCTGCACTCTGGTCCTTCCCATATACCATTGGCAGCGGACTGCTTAAAAATTTCAAGAATCTCTGCACTAATGCTTTTTTCCAGGACACTTAAGCACACAGAACTAGTGGTGTCAGGATTAGCGGAAGGTTCTTGTTCACTATTAGATGTATCGTTAGGCTTGTAACCCAGAATTCTGTGGTAACTCACAGCATCAGCATTCAATGGATAGAGCCCACTTCTTTTAAAAGCTGGAGGTATAATTTTTTCTAAGTTCAGTGAACGTGGAGCTGTAGTCAATACAGTTGCCAAATTTTCTTTAGTGAGAGGATTTCCATTATGTTCTTGAACCCATTCTGCAACAGCATTTCTATATTTTTGTTTCAAAGGGGCAAATAAACCCACATCCAAGGCTTGTATCAAATGCGTAGCATTTGGATATAGTGGCATCAGCTCTATCTGGTTTTCTATACAAAAATCACTTAATGGAAGAGTGAGATGTGACCCATGCCCATCTAGATACACTATAATTGGAAAACGGATTTTCTGTTTGAGACACCAGGGATAGAAAACATTAGTGAAATATTCATAGAAACTTTCACCGGTCATCCAGCCATTTATAGTTTTTCCAGCTGAAAGAGTATTTGGTAGAAAATTTAACACGTTGTCTGGTAGCCTCGAACCTTTAAACAACACTAAACCCGTAACCAACTGTTCTTTTGCATTACACGTTATTAAAGCTGTCAAAAATTCTTTGTCGTCTAAACATAAACTGTACACTGCTTTTTGCCCTCTTCTAACTATTACTTTGTTAGTTTTAGGTGCCAAGAAAAAAGCACTCTCATCAAAATTAAATACTCTTGATGCATCTATTTCAAGCTGCTCGTCGCTTAGTGTGATTTTGACTCTTTCTCACTGCCAGCTCACGGTGTCTCTTCATGAAACTTGTATACCACTTTTTAGATGGTCTGCTATTCACAAAAGGTGTTTTCTTTTTAAGCAACTGGCATCCTATCTTGACACTATCAAGAACTTGACCTCGAGAAACTGGAAAACCAGTATTTCCCTTATCTAAAATCCACCTGACCAAATCCTTTTCTTCTTCACTAGATAATACTGTATGAGGGCCTTTTCTAGTATTAATCGTATATTGACCCTTGTGTCTGGAAAGTAGAGTTGAGAAAGGTACACCAAACTGTCTTGCTGCTTGCCGTAGCCCTGAACCAGTGGAGACTGCGGTCAAAGCATTTTTCATAGCCTCCGGAGAATAAAGTTTTTCTTTATCACCTTCACCATCTGCAAATGATTATTTTATTAATGTAATATGTACTGTAACTCATAGTTAAATATAAAATATAGGTCACTGTAAAAGTATATATGTACATAAAAAAAATCAGATAACCTCAAAAACATACATGCAAAAATTAAAGCATTTATGTGAAAATTTTAGAAAAATATCACTTCTTTTATAGTTTTCACATATCGAGCACCATAAAATTTCGACCAAAAGTTGAAAAACTCACTTTTAAGAATAAAAGAAAAATGAACACAGCATCGCGGTAGGCTGATCGACTTTTGGTTCCCCTTCGCTTTTTGTATACCAAAAGACGATCAGCGTTTTTCACATATTTAATCAAATTTATGATTATAATTACCTCTCTGTGATGATAAAAAAAGCTTTCATAGGCCTGGTAATGCCTTCCTCGCGCAATTTTTCCAACTTTTCTTTGATAATCGTTTAACTTAACATGGACACATGAGAGTTGGCGGCACCACTGATCGACAGCGCAGGCGACTGTAACGCACGAAATTCAACGAGCGCGTAGGGAAAATATTTTTTTCATACACTATGTTATATTTTTGAATGATATTTGGACAGTATAATATTGTTAAATATTTTTTTTAAATGTTACAATTTTTTTGCAGTAGTTTGCTTCTTTGAAATCATAATAAATATGAATTCATACTGAAGTGATCGAGTATTGGTTACTGATCGAGTATTGGTTTCATTACCTTATATCAAATTGATTTTACCCGACTAGGATTTAATAGATGTTCAAATGTCCTTATGTCCCAAGTTTAATCGACAGAGTTGAGTAAAATTACTTCAACTATTTTTCTCCGTGTAAGATCAGACATTCGGAAGAACTGAGGAGCAGGAAAGTTTTTTTCAGACCCACCACCTGGAAGGACGTGGTTTCCGGTACTGTTCTGAAAATCAACGGGTTTGCTGCTTCTCGTTCCGAGGGTACTGCGTCAACGAGTTATCTGGGACTTCAACGACGCGCCCTTGTCAGCATATCCTGGAGTCGAAGAGACACTGCGGCACATTAGCAAACACTTCGTAAGGACAGGAATGGCTCGTGACATCCAACGGCATGTGGCAAGCTGTTATCTTTGCCTCTGGTGCAAGCCAGTGAAGGGCCGCCCGCCTGACAACCAACGCCGCCGATCGGCCCGTACTGCTTGAGAAACCGTAGCAGAAGATTTGATGGGACCCTACCTGCGAACTACCATGGGAAATAAATACATACTTATGATCACCGATGTCATTACAAGATGGGTGGAAGCTTTTTCCATGCATCAGTCCACGGCATCATCGATAACACAACTTTTTAAAATATATATCCGATCTTAGGAAAAGACTAGTAAAGAGCGAAGTAGAAGGAAAAGAGATAAAAAGCTATTTTGTAAAATGTTCAGCACAAGCTAGGATTGAATTGACGAGGACTACCTGACCCATAATGAATACAGCAGACTCACCAACACAAGTTTGGGCCTTACTCCTACAACGTACTTCTTATCCGTGAGATTTTGGCAACTTTTGTAAGCGTCGATCCCCGTGTTGGGTTATAACTCTAGATAGAATTATCAGATTGGATTAAAATTTGGTACACCCCTTGAGGATCCAAAAAGAAAGGACTAGTTCTTTAACCAAGCACATTTGACCAACATTGTAAAAATAAGAGCATTTTTTGTTTTCAATTTTTTTTGTTTTTTAAATAAAAAATGACAATATTGGTTTCTGATAGTGCTCATAAATTCCTACTATTATCCCAATAACATTTTTCGATTAAACCAAAAACCAAATACCATAGAAAATAAACAAGATATTGTAAAGTTATTGTAAGCTTTGAAATTGTACATTCTGATTATTTTTCACTATTGATTTTTTTCAACTCATCTACAATTTATATTTTTTAATTTTACATTTTGATCAATTTTCAAGTATTTACTTCTGATTTTTGTGTACGTTGTTAAGTTTTATTTATTTATTTTTTTTACTAATTATGATAAATATTGAGTATTTATTGTTTTAATGATTTGTAGCTGAATTGATTGATTTTTATAATATACAAAGTATTAATTCATTACACGCTTTATATGTATATATATATTGGTGTATACGCTACAATAATAATTGTTTGATGATTGAATCTTAATTTGATTTATACCAATAAGTAAAAAATAAAACCAAAATGAAGTTCAATCTTGTATTTTTCCCCTTTTGATTTATTTTCAGGCCTAGTTATTTAGATCATAATTTTATTCTTCCTGGTGAGTATGGAAACGATGATCAATGTCCAGAAGAAAATTTAATACGCATAGCTGCATGATTCAAAAAAAGTTATATCCTATATTACACTAAATAGAAAGTGTAAAAAGTGTGACCTTTGCCAGTCACCTAGTAATCATGATTATCGGCTGAATTTTGAAGGATCTGCCAAAGCTATGGAGCCTCATGCCGCAGTCAAACTTGATAATGAAAACAAAATTTTGAAAGAATGTAACGTTGAAGTCGGAGTTGTAATAGCGGACAATGACAGCAGTTCCATTAGTGCTATTCGCGATACTTGTACTTATGAAGTAGTCAAGCAAGCCGATAAAAATCATACAAGCAAAGGAGTTACGAACGCGTTATACTAAATTAATAAAAGTTTTTAATTACTTACTGGGTCAGCAATAAAGTATTTGCAAAGGTGTTTTAATTTTTGTATTTCGCAGAATATTGGAAACGATACGAAAATGGCTACTGTTATTAAAAATATTCCAGATCATTGTTTTAATAGTCATGAAAATTGTCGTGAATGGTGCGGCTATAAAAAAATCCAGACACTTATACCCATTCAGTCATTAAAGAGGGTTTTAAAAATCCTAATTTGTTTCAAAGTTTAAATGATATATTTGAAACTCTAGCAAATAAGGCAAGTTCGTATTCAGCAGGTGCTTCAAGCAATGCTAATGAAAGCTTGAATTCTGTGATAGCAAGCAAAGCGCCAAAAAATAAAATGTATGGCACGTCTCCGTCTGGTGATGTGAGAGTAGCGTGTGCTATCAATATAAAGAACGATGGCGAGCAGTACGTCGTAGGCTTAGATGAAAAGTTGTCGTTATCACCAGGTAAATATGCAAAGAAGTATACTACTCGAACAGACTTATATTCTAGGGAAAAATATACGAATTCGTTGACACGTACCTTCGAAAAGCAACGTTTATTCTTAAGGAAACGTAAAACTGATTTGAGACATAAAAAGGAGCTTTCAGAAGGAACAACCTATGAATCTGATATAGGACTCTTTGATTTAGATGCAATTATTTCTATTGCAGAAATAACTGATGATGAGCCTATTGTTATTCTATTCGATTTGGAAACTGGCGGCCTTAGCGAGAGCGCGGATATTTTGCAAATAGCAGCTAAATGCCAAAACTTTAGATTTTCCGTGTATATTAAACCTAGTCAACAAATTAATGAAGGAGCAAGTTTAGTTACTGGTTTACGGTATGACGACGGAAATCTAACGTTACACGGAAATATACTTGAAACGGTTCCCTTATCGGACGCTACAATTGCATTTTATGAGTTTTTGTACTTGTTTCAAAAGAAATGTGTGCTAACAGCTCACAATTGCAATTTTGATTGTCCATGGTATCAAATGCGGTTAAAACTACATTTATGGAAAAATATTACCAATCACGTATTTTAGGATTTGCGGATCCATTGCCTTTGATAAAAAAATGTTATCAAATTAAAGGTAAAGGCGAAAATAAATTGGAAACTGGCGCAAACAATATGAATATAGATACAAGTCAAGCTCATAATGCTCTTGATGACGTTGTGATATTAGATACTTTAATTAACCATGTTGTAACTTTAGTGGAAATTGAGAAAAAAGAATTGTTTGCCAAAGAATTACCTGGAGCTTTGAAAGAATTGAGTGCTTTAAACGAATGCACATCACTAGCAATGAGAAAAAGAATTGTTGCTGCTGGCATTAGTTATGCAAAGATTTTGGAAACTTATGAAGAAGAAAAACTTATAGGTTTGCAAAAATTATTTGTCAAGGATATATCCCGTACTGACAGAGTTACAGTAAACAAAAAAGTCGTACGAAAAATTCACGACTTATTTGAAAAAGATTCAGCTCCCGCTATGCAAAATAACTAACATAAGAAATGTAATATTTATATTAAATAATAAGATTGTTAACGAATTATTGAAGTTAAGATTTATCTATGATTGATGTTTTATAACATATTTATTTATACTACGAACTTCCGAATTTCATATTAAAATTAAAAAAAAATATTAAACATTGGTTTTTATTATTTATTATTACCACTATAGTTATATAATATTAATTTATCTAAAACTTATACAAATCAATCATTTTCAGTCAGATTGCGATACTACGAGTATTCGAAACGAGCGCGCCACCTAACTTCTCGTACAGCGTTGCCAGATTTCTGATACCGTGTGCATAGCAGACGAAAAAACACATATTCTGGCTATTTCTTTATTTATTATTAAAGTTGCAAGTACCCTCAGAGTATTTTCTAAATCAAAACGTGTTCTTCAGATATTTTTCTATTAGGGGAGAAGCGGCGAAATTGGCGCGTCGTCTAAATTGGCGCACCCTATTTTTCAGAAAATGATAACATAACAAAAAATAAAAATAGTTCTATCGTGTGAATTCTTGTATGATATGTATTTGATAGAAAACATTATAAAAATCTAATTGCTTAATACAGTTTTATTGCAATTAATCGTTTTTTGGCATAATGGTTATGTTCGAAGCCATTGAGTTAAATCGTTAAATAATAGTAATTCAAGGTGAATTAGATTAATGCAACGATTTTATAATCTTTGATATTTAATATTACGATTAGGATAGAATATTTGTATGAAAAAATAAGCATTTTACGTAAAAAGTATTTAATTAATGAACGATACACTTGCGGTAAAATTGGCGCATACGAGATTCAAATCAGAGGCGAAGTTGGCACACGTGTTGTGTTTCTGAAAACCGGTGACTGAAGTCAAGTGCTCGGATGTTTATGATTGAAAATATAAAGAAGATAGTAAGTACACAATTATTAATATATAGATATATACATTTGAATGTTGCTGGACTTTTCTGCTAATCATTTTCTTAAGATTTTTTGTGACATGGGAGGTAATGTGGTTCGCAAAACTGATGTAACGACTTTGTAAGGTTATATTCATTTGAACAATCAGTGGTTAAATTTTTTTTTTAAGTTTGAGGTATTAAGGCATTTTAAAAGCGATTTTTAATAATTAATTTGCAGTCTGACAGTGTTTTGAAAGTTTTCTCGATTTTAAGATGTGAAAGCAATGTAAGTAAAAAATTTGTGTTTTTGATTGATTGTTTCTATTATTTATAAGTCTTCTAAAGTTAATAATTGTATATACTTCTGATTACAAATTCAAATAATTCTCTATAAAAATGATTTCAATTTGAATATTCACTTAAATATCCACAATTGCCAGTATTTTATTGTACAAATATAAAATATATTTTAACTTTGGCTGGTTTATGTCAATAAAGGTATAAAAAACTTCACATATCTTGATATACTATCTCAAATTTAGTTTCAAATTATAACTACCTCTTTTCATCAACCTTTGCTACTGAAATGTAATTCTAAATCGATGAAAATATAACTAATACGTGGCAAGAGAAGATTGTAATATTAGTGCGTCAATTTACCCGACATGGCGGGTAAATTGACGCAGGTGCAGTCCTTCGGAAATCTGAATAAAAACCTGCTTTAATAATTTTCAATGCAATCTTTATCCATCGGAAAGTATAGAAAAGATATCCAGCTATTAAATAAATATTT
Source organism: Diplolepis rosae (assembly GCA_030998225.1). Taxonomy (NCBI): domain Eukaryota; kingdom Metazoa; phylum Arthropoda; class Insecta; order Hymenoptera; family Diplolepididae; genus Diplolepis; species Diplolepis rosae. The sequence continues at coordinate 511,951 of JAPYXD010000158.1, read as the reverse complement.
TTTCATAATTTTTAGTCATATACTTTCTTTTTAAACTCGCACTTTCTATTAGGTGCGCCAATTTCGCCGCTCATCCCCTATATACAAAATTCCCGAAGCAACTTGGCGTCAATCGCTTTGTAATACGTCATTGAGTGCTCTGAAACCGCATTTTCGGATAAGATCCAATGTTAAAAAGTAAAATATTAAAACATTTATTTCTCAGCTTCTAGGCACCCTAGCTTTTCAGTACTTTACATGTGTGTTTTTTAGATAAAAACTAACCTATATACCAATTTTCAGAATTTATTTGGCGTTATTTCTATTCATGCTAGAACCTCCTTAAGTGAATTGAATTTTCTTTTTCATTTGGAATCAAAAGCAAATTTAGTAATTCTGAGAAAATGTGATTCACATCTACAATATTATAAAATTGGCTGGAGCTTCAGTATCAAATTACAAGAAATAAACTTAAATGTATTGTTAATTCATTGTTCAATGAAGGAATTTTTGTGCAAAATGTCTAATATACTTTTATTAATAGCTTTGATTTAACAATGTATTAATTTAATGACACTAGAAGCTTTTAAATTAAAAAGCTTTTTGGTCCTTCATCAAAATAAAAGTCAATTGTTTGACTTTGCCGTTAACCTTTTTACCATACTAATCTTTTCCTAGAATGACATATCGCGATTAAAATGACCTAATGTGCGTGGGACGTATATGTCCGTTCACAAGTATTTCCTGGGGGAAATCTCTGGTAGTTACATATATTAACTGAATCGATAATTTCTGACTTCTATTTTCATAGAACCAGTTTGTCTCATTATGCACTTCTGAAAAACTAAGTGCTTCAAGTTTTACAACTTTTCTTTAATATTATTTAAATTTATTGAAAATCCTAGACTTTTTCAAAATTGTGTATTTGCAATTCAAAAATTGAAAGAATTTTTTGTAATTAATCTAAAACGATGCTTGGTTTAAGATATACTTGGAAATGATAAAAATTTTGAAGTATTTCTAATGATTTCTCGCCAATATGCATGTGCATATATTAAATTTTTTAACTGGAAATATATTTTTAGCATTCATTAGTTAATTAGCTTCAATCATATTAACAAGAATTCATTTCAAAGTAGTGGAACTGTGCGTTTTTTTTGTAACGTAATTTGTTGGAATTGTCATACTCTCCTAATTTTGTCGGAATTCCAGATTGAAAATATAATATGCAAAATATGTTTTTTAGCTATGACCCCCCCCCCCCCCCCCCATCAACCATTCATTAACGTAGTACCTACCCACCCATTTTTTATAATCTTACATGAATATTAAATATAATTAAGTCACGAGGTCAGGCTGGTTTATGGCCTTGAACTCCTGTGTAATTAAATTTTAATTACCTTTAAAACAGTTTAAAGATATTGTTTAAAGATAGGTCGCCATTTTTTTATTAATCCAATGAAGTGTAAAAGAGTTATCGTGAGTACGATTTCTTAATAGTCAAAATTGACTACCTTCCCTAGCGGACCCGGCTGAGAGAACGGTCATAGAATACTCTGACCGTTCTATGACCTCGCATTATTACGGCTAAGAACGGTAAAAAAGACATTAAAAGCATTGCAATTATGATTCTGTAGCGAAATTTGGATTAGTAGGTGAAGCAATAAATACAATTATCTTATTTTTCAGCGATAAAAACTAGGAAAACATAATATACCTGTCATTGTACGCAGTGCAGTGGTTCACCATTTGCGGAACGTCTCCACCCATAGTAAACCTTCACGGTGGAGACACAGAATCATAATTGCAATGCTTTAAATATTTTTTTTACCGCTTTCAGCCATAATAATACGAGGTCAGAGAACGGTCAGAGTATTGTATGACCGTTCTCTTAGCCGGGTCCGCTAGGGTTGACCTCTTTATAGAGACTACGTTATTCTAGCCATGAAAACTCAACGTTTCGAGTTCTCATGGCGACGTTTAAGAGTTAAGGACAATTTCAAAGACGTTAATTAGTCACCACGATCAGGTATTCAGAATATGGCTACCATGGTTACAAATCATGTTGTTGTAGCAATGGGTCAAATAGAAACAACAAGTCTCCCTCGTTCCAGTCACTCCTTTTTCCCAACTATATTTTTCCTAGTAACTATGGCCAGGCGCTATTTTTCTCTGTGTAGATGTGAAAATTGTTACATCTTTCACTTTAAAGTATAATAGCTTTAATTATTTTTCTATACTTTTTTGACATTATTTCACAATGCCTGATGTATTGGCTCTTTTCTGGTTCAAGGGGCTGGCCAAAGAAGATTGTTTGATAAAATAAGCATCACAACATTCAACAATAGCCGAAAGTCGTTTTTCGTATTACACTGACTAAGGATGTTTGACCAGCCATTGACCCATTCATACCTAGTGAGTCTTTAGGTATGTTAATATTTTCTATACGTTTTTCAAATGGGTATAATTTTTTAAATTTTTCTTGGCTGTAATTGATTGAAGAATTCATCTTTTTTTTTATCCCAATGATGTCTACTAGAGATTGCATAAAATTTTGATGGGTAAAATTCCATAAAAAATCAATATCACTTTATAACGGTGAGATTGTAGAAAGAAACATCAATAGTGCGATGTGTCTACAACAGTATATTGAGCAACGAGTGCGGAAAGTCGATCTATTGCCCAAGCCTGCGAAGTTGAGCAATTGGTGGGCCCACACTCGTTGCTCATACTATTTTTTTTATAATTGCGTAAGAAATGCTACTTTGAATCTTTGGTTAGGGAGCGACAATACTGTTATATAGGTTGCTCCCTAAATCAGAATCAGTAAAATTCACTGATAAAAAGTGCATATACACTGATTACCAATGCATATACATTGCAGTGTATATGCTTCGACCAAAATTATATTTACTAAAAATAATAGAGAATCTGGATTATTTTTTCACCTCAATCGAAGCTGCTGCCATCTCTTGGTATGTAAAAAAAAATTCGTATTGGAATATGTATGTAATGAGCTGCTGAATCCTGGGGAAGTGATATTTAGATTGGGTTGTTCAGTACACCTCACGGAATTCAAAAGTTGTTCCTGGATGAGGTTTATTTGAAAGATCGATTCGAATAGAATCGATCCACGAAAAATCGGACTCAGATTATTTATTTATAGTCAAAACACCACGAATTAACTGGTCCCAATGATTAGAGTCCTGTCAAAGCTCCCGTAAAATATCATATTCAGTTTACAAAATATCGTTCTGAAAACTTAGAAATTAAGTTATAGGAGATTATAAAAATCGTCATTAAATTACATTTTAGCAAAAATTTTCAGATCAATTTTAAAGGTAATCAAGATTTTTGATAACACTTTTAGTTGAAACGTAAAAGAAATTGTTTGCAGAATTTCTACTTAAATAAATGTGCAATTTTTAAAAAACATTACAACTAAAAGTTTCTCCGAGTTCAAAGAAGCAATCAATAATATTAAGTACGGAAAAAATTGTGAATTTAATACGAAATAGAGAATGAAAGTGATACTCAACGCTATGATGCCCTTAGGCATATAACGTGTGCTTTAGAAAATGATTTCTTCTTATTTCCCATCATTACCTCTAAATTACTGAGTTTTCATCCAAGTCCCTATGCATGGCCAATTTACCTCCCAATAGCTAATCTTGTCTTTCCATGGGCAATTTAGTTGACATGGGTAATTTTGCTTGCCGTGCGAAAAGCACAAACTAACCGTTATTCGCAAGTCAACCCTTCCCTTTAACCCGTCTACCCTCTTACACTCACGTTGGAATCTTACCAAGAGGCTTGTTCACTCTAGAGGAAAAATCCCCGAGAAAGGCAGTACAGCGCCTGAACGTCTCCTATGAAGCGACTTGTTTTATGAATGTAGCCGTAGCATAGCACACGTAGTTAGGCAACCACAGCACTATCCGTGCGGCAGAATATGACGGGGGGTTGGGTGCCTAGGGGGCTGGATGGGTTTGGGTGAAGGAGAGGTCGGAGGGATGGTTTTACTGGCGTCAGCCGAGTGGGGATTTAATGTAGGGGGATGTGCGTCGTATTAAAATGTTGGCTTGTGCCGCGCAGCGTGGGAGTTAGTTCTGGTGAGGGCGCCAGCCGGCTCGCTCGCTAAACTAATCCACCGCCCCAGCCCTCCAGCCCCTATCATCTGGCTAAAGAAGCAAACTCCATGGTCGCCACCTCCTCTCGTTGATTCTGCAGCCGCTCTACTGCTTCTCGGCTCCAGCCCAGTTACACACTTCTAGAAGCTAACTATCATCCGCAACTGGTAGACGACGCAACACACTACTAGTCAATCAGTCAGTGCTCATACGCTCACCAATCTTTAACTAAACTCTTTTATTTCCTTATTTCATCAAATTTTTATCCCGTCCATTTTTTCCTGGTCAACAATTTATTTTGCTCAATTTCTGTCTTACTCCTCACAGAAAAAGCTTGACCATGATTATTCTCAATCCACCTATGCAATTTTTAATACCGACATTGTCGCTCCTTTTCTCGATTATTTCCGAAAGGGTGTAGCACATACAACGTCAGCACAGCATATTTTTGCACACACACACACACCTCTTCTCCTTACTGTCTGCCACTCTACCCTCTCTCTCTCTCTCTCTCTCTCCCTTCCTCCCTGTTCACTCGATCCTTACCAATATTCCTTCCCTGACTGACACCAAGGATCGTCGTGAAGAAGACATCGATGGTGTCCCGCGTACGAGCGGAAGCTCAACATTTCTAAACAAGTGCGTCAACACGTTTTTAATTTATTTTATGTGAAATTGCTTCAGGATCAGTTTGTGTTTCCTAGTGTGAAGTGAAGTACGTGGCAGAGTGCCTGAGCAGGAATTTTTAGAGAGAAAGAGAGGGAGAGAGAGGACAAACGAGAGGAGAGAGTGTTGTGAAAAAGAGTTGGTAAAAAAAAATTATTTACAAACATCGTATCGAGTCTGATGAAACGCTTAGTCCAGGATAAAGTTGTTTTGTGGAGGCGGATAAAAGAAGGAGTCAGGGGAGAAGAAGAATAAAACATAGGAGAAGACGGAGAATAAAAGCAGAAAGTGGTGGAGGAGGCGAAGGAGAAGGAGGAGGAGGACGGAAAAATCAAGCACCGCAAGTCCAGAAGCAAGTATTCCCATTACGACACCAAGAACTTGCACTCCCCTTTCCGTATATCTGTATTCCAGTGGTTGAAAGGGTTTCTTAAATTACTTGTCTTTTCGGAGAGCAACCAATTCTCGTGGTGACTGCTATTTGAGCTTTCACAACCGTTATTATATTGCACTCTTTTGTGACCGAGTATTTTTTACGTACCTTTTGGAGCACCTGTTGATACTCTGCTATATACTACGAACCACTCGATAAAGTAAAGTCACTCGAAAGCACCTGATATAGGAAAAAAATTACACGTTTGTGCTCTTCTTGTTGTTATCGTTATTGTTCCCCAAGGTCCTTATAGGCTTCGTTGAGCAGCTTTTTAAGAACTTTGAATATTCCGTATTGAAAGTCCGAGTTTTTTTATACCGTTATTTGATTGTACAGTTATCAGAGGTGACGCACGAGTCGGTTTAATTAAGGGTTACTTATAAGCACCTTTCGCGATACGAAAAACCAAAGCCTTCACACACTAGCGCACAGTATTATACTTCTTAAAGCACGCTTTTCTGCACCAAAAATAGCAATTATATGTACATTTAGTAGATTATTTAGTATAGTATAGTAGTTGGTTATAATTGTTGTGAACCCTCTCAAAATGATAAGGACGCGAAGAGTGAGGGGGACAGAGCGAGTGAGATGGTTTAAGCGCGGGGCGAGGGGTCACTTCAATAAGGACTATCCTCAGTAATTTTAATATTTATTTATTTATTTATGCACAAAAATGTTAAACTCAATATTGAATTTAGAGATGTTGAACTTGAAAATGTTAAACTTATTAAGTACTGTTTGCGAAAGTTTTTATGTGCCGTTAACATGAGTGTTATTTATACTAAGCACCTGTGCACCTTTTCGTCATCTGGCACCGGCACTAGAGCACCTACAAGTGTTATATAGCTCGCACCTCACGTTGTAATTGAACCACCTGATTTCAGGACAGCACCCTGCACATCTACTTCGGATGAGAAGGACGTAGATTCTCAAGGGGAGAACGCTGAAAGGGCCTAAAACTTTATCAGACAACTTCGCAGTTAAACAAATCAAAAGAATCCTCATTTTATCAAGGAAGAATAAATCTTGAAGAACTTTAACGAAATCCGTTTTTGCAACTCTTCTTTCTTTTTCTAAAACTCTCTTCCGGTCTTCGTTTCTCTATATATCAATTGTGTAGTATAGTAGGTGTGTCCGAAATTCGGCCTAACACACAGTTGTAATTACGACGCTTCATAGACTTACCAAGGCCAGATCAGAATTGACAAATTGACAAAGAATTGGTGTAACGAAAATAGAGAAGAGGACAAACTGAAACACGTTTCGTAAAATGACGAATCGAATGCTTTGGCTCTTAAGCTACGTTGGACTGGGACTGGCCTTGACCTTAAGAAATCGGCCGGTGAGCATAGTGGGGGATCGAAAAAAAAATCAAAACCACGAAAGGGATGATTCGGAAAAGATGATGGGGCTGGTGGGTAATATGGACGTAGGGAATGGGAATGACATCGGCCTCAGGGCGTATCAATACGACGATTCTCTGAGGAATGCCGTGCTTGATTGGTTCGTTTATGATAGTCAGTCGAAAAACATTGCGCGTTCCTCGACGAGTGTCTTGAATAACGAGAGAATCGTGAGGCTGCCGGGAAATAAGAACGAATTGTTGGATGATTTGTTCTCGAGCGTTTTTAAGAGTGTGCCTAAAAATGATGATTCAAGGAGAGAATCGGTGCCATTTGTGTATGAGGGTGGGCCTTTTTTTGGGCAACATCGCACCAGAAAACGTCCAGACTTTAAGGAAAAAAAAGGACCTGTCGGGTCGGAGATTAACGAATATGTAGATGTTCCTCTTGTGACGAATTCCTTTATCCTAGACACTCGCTTTGATAGGAGATCAGCCGTTGCGAAAGCGTCTATTAAGAAAAGTGGAGAACTACCAGAATCGTCAGACTCTCTCAAAAAATATGAGAGAAAAGATGTTGGGTTGAGTTCGAGTTCAACAAACTTTGAGCTAAATAATTCTCTTGGGAAGAGAAATAATGGTCTCTCTGGACATAGGGAGATGCAGGGAAAATCACAGCAGGCCCAGCAAGAACCGCCTTCGCTACCTGGAGGCGCGAGCATTGCCTCCCAATTTATGCTCAGATCGGCTAGAGGGAATAGGCAGTATGACGTTCCGCAGATCGGTGAGCCATTATTTATATTTATTTAAACCACCAAGCTCGCAAAAATTAGCCCTAAGCAAAAAATAGATAATTTTGCTTTTAAAAATAGCAATATGTATTATAATTCTAGGGGCCATTTGAAAAAAAATATTATTTTTCATGGGATAAATTGAAACAGAAAAATAATTTTATTAATGCATATTATATTTGCCTGGACGTTATTTCTTATCGCTTTGAGCCAAATGTTCCAAATTAATGCGATTTTAATGAATCACGGATCATTTTTTCAGGCAAAATATTTTCTACAACTTGACAGTTTCCAATTGTTCAAAATGAATCCTTTAATGGCTGAAACCATTAAAAAAAAATCCCCATTACAAATTTTTTTATAAAAAGATTGCTAAATTTGGTAATAATTGATTAATTTTTAAAATCAAATCTGTCCAAATTTTGCCAGAAATCTAGCATAAAAGGGAAAAGTAATGAAGATTCTAAGAATTCTCATGCGCGAAGAATAAATTCATTAAAAAAAAGGACGTTGATACTTGTGTAGATTCTGCACAATTTCATTGCATTTTATGCATTTGTACACGCAGAAAAAAGATCAGTAAAATTTACAGGAAGTTCGGTACTTATTTGGACAACATGACTTTTTAGTAAATTTTACAAGAAGTTGAGTTCAATCAACAGATTTTCTGTACGACTTTGCTTTCAGTACATAAACATGTGCAGTAGACACTCCTCTAAAAAGCTTAAAGTAGTCGTTCTAGTATTTTACCGATTGCGTTTTATTCATTGAAATTTCATCCCACACCAGCTGACCTCGTGATACACGACAATATTGCGAATCAGAGAAATAAATTTGAAAATTATCTTTCTTAGAAACTCTAAATTCTGTCGGTAACTGTTCAAATAAAAATTGCACCTTGAAATATTGGTAATTTTTTTTATCAATTCAATAATATGGCGTAACGAAAAATTATAAAGAAATGGTATGAATAATATATAATGAGTGAGAAAATATATAAAAGGTAGTATGCTTTTAAAATGAGTAGAGCAGATTACTTTGTTGCATAAAATCACTTATGTTGTATTTTATATACAATTACAACTTTCATTCTAGTGAATCCACATCGTACAATAAAATTCAATTATTAAGTTTCTTATGAGCTTTGTTTACAAGCTAAAAGGCTTTCAAAACTATCGACAGATAATTTTCCCTATAGCATTCCAACAAAAGTATAATAGTAATTTCTAAACGGTGACCGAGTGAAGCTTGTTCTACTTCGATCGAACATTTTCCCCTTCTGGTTTCTCACACTTTCCTTTTTGACGTCATCATTCGGCCAGTGTCACTGAAACTTTACTAATAATTGATAGTAATATTTTTTTAATTATCACTTTTTATAATTATTGGATTGATATAGACATTTTTCTAGATTGAAATATAGTTAGTTTAATTATTTAGTGCTAGGCTGATTTTTTAGAATGAACATGATTCTATTAACAAGTGCGCATTGACATACACTTTGAAAAGGCTTTAGGTGTAGAATTATACAAGTGGAGTTCTGGTTTGAATAGCCAAGTTAATATATACACAACACTTTATGTGTCTTTCTATCAAACTTACCCCAACAAACAAGTATACATGCTTACATTATTATTTTCTTGTGAATCAAGTCAGGCAGTGGTACATTTTCTAGATCACCTAAGTGGATTTACATTCACTTCCTGAAAATAGTTGAATCAATTCAATTTCCAATTGAAACAAGGGATTCCAGATTATCTGTTCAAAAACTGAATCACTACTTTATCAAAAACAAATAGAAATATCTTGTTTTGTAAAAATGTGAATTATTAGAATTTAAAAATCTAATTAATTAAATAACCTTTTTTGATTGATCTCGTGAATATATAATTATTTTTTCACAGCTTTCTTTAAAATAAAACAATGTAAGGATTAGTCAAAAATTCTATCAATTGACTGGAAGTTACGTTCGCATTTCCTTTGATTAGATAATAATAACAGAATTTATCGATTATTCAAAGCAATTTCTTAATAATTTTTCTTCATTACTTTAAATGTATTCTGATAAACTAATGACGTATAAATTAAATTGCCTTTTCTAAAATTTTAATGCACAATATGACAAAAAGCATAAATCTTAAATTCAAAGTAGAAAAAAATTCTTATTAGGTTTAGATGAAGTAAATATTTCGCACTGATTTAGGATTCCATGGAAAATTTTATAATTCTGCACAAACACATTATATAAAAAGTTAAATTGTATTTCTTGATTTCATTTCTAATAATTCTCTAACCAATAAATTCAGGATTACACAGGCACACAAAAAAAACCAAGTCTCTGATATTTGAACGCGACACATATGTTCCCATGTAATTTGATCCGCTGATCACGAATCCGCGGTCCAATTGACCCCATGACATCTGGGTCAAGGGCATTTGAAGGTCAAAATTGAACACACACATTTGAGTTGAAAAAAATGACTAATCTTTATGTTTTTTGGGTCGCTGAATAATAATTCGAGGTCGGTTTGACCTCAAGTAGTAAAGGTCAAGGTCATTTGAAGGTCAAACGTGTTTATTTTGGAAATAATGCATTTTTGACTGCAGATTCTGAAAGAACGGAAAATTTTACGTCCAAAACTGTATTTTTTAATTTTTTTAATATGATCCAAAGGTCATTTCAAGGTCATTATAAGTGGTGATGTGGAGAATCAATTTAATCACTGCAAAAATACGAAAATATGGTTCCCTTCACCTAAACTATTGCGGTAATATATTTTGGTGATCGTTGAACCAGAATACAAGGTTCGTCTGTCTCCTCAAGGACAAGATAAGGGTCGCCCCATCAAGGTAAAAAAAGAACTGAATCTCTGCAGAACTATAAATATGAGACTTAGCTATTGGTTTTTCTTCTATAACGCTTTCTTTTACTTTCGAAGGATCTGTGTAGCGGATTTCTAATTCTTTTTGCGCTCTCGTCATCTTCTTCATCATCTGACACTCGATCTCTTTTCAGTAACATCCCAAACACTTATAGTTTCTTATCATATTTGCTACAATAGTTTTGTAGTCATCGCTTTTGTTATTTCCCAAAAAGTTCTGACAAACATCTCGGAAACTGAGCCATGCAGCTTTCTCTAAGTCATTCATGGTATCAATGAATTTTTCATCGTTAAACATTTTACGGATTTAAAACATTTTTCACCTTTATCCAACGCTTTGACAAACTGTTTCATCAGCCCAAGTTTTATGTGAAGAGGCGGAAGTAAAACTTTTGAGGGATCAACTAAAGGCAGTTTCAGTATATTGTAACTTCCAGGAACTAGTTGTGCTCTTGATTGCCAATTTTTTTTACATAATGGTTTTCGCGATCTCTACTATCCCATAAACATAGGAAGCAGGGATACTTTGTAAATCCTGACTGTTGACCAAGAAGAATCGTTATTATTTTTAGATCGCCACAAATCTGCCAATTATGTTCTTTATATCGTATTTTATCCAATACGTATTCCACATTTTCGTAACTTTCTTTCAATTGCGTTGAGTGCGCTAAAGGTAGACTTGCGTACCCATTTCCATTATTGAGAAGCACTGCCTTCAGACTCCGTTTTGAGGAATCTATAAACAATCTCCATTCTTCAGGAACATAAATACCTTCTTTCATTTCGTTCATCAAACCTAAAACATCTGTGCAATATACCAGAGTGCCTTCTTCGTCTTTCTTGAAATATTGACGGAATTGTTTTTCTCTATTTCTGTAGACTGATGACTTCGTTCCCCGTTCAAGCATTCTTCGATTTTTCAACACAGCGGCCATGTATTCAGAAGCATCTTTAGGAAGCCCCATATCCCTGATAAAATTACTTAAACTTTCTTGATTGAATAGTTTTACAGGTTTATTTTTTTCCTCCCTCAATTTTGGAACATATTCTTCTTCATGATCATCTTGGTCGGAGCTATCGAGAGATTCTTCTACACTGTCAAACCATTCCTCCCTATCAGTTTCTTTACTCGTTGAAGCTTCATTCATTGATGGACTCGTATCCATTTTTTCGTCAGCACACTCTACCCTAGATTTTGCTGGTACAACGGAAGATACTAGTGCGTATGATATCTGTGACTTTGTTTTAACGTTGAATCCTTTAACATTGGTATTGCAAAAATAACAATCTTTCTCGGATTCAGGTATTGACCATATTACTGGTGAAGTATATTTCAAAATTTTATCATTTCTGGTTTTATCCCATCGGATAAGCATATTAAAACAAGAGCAGCAAATAGTTTCTGGAGCAAACGTTGAATTTTGAACAGAAAGTTCTTTTTTATAACATTTCTCATATATATCTGTACATTTTTTATTCATTGACCTACGATATTTGCTTACTTCATATTTCCCGCAAACGTAACAAAAAATATTTTTATCAGTGCCACAAAAGTGGCTTGCAGCATCTTCAATTCTTCTTGTAGCATCATACTCCTTATTAGCCAAGTCACCAACTAGTAAAGAGCTGCGGTCACTTGATGACGATGATTGCGGGCCCGCTTGCTCACCCTGACCAACCGCCGATACTGGGCATCCAAGACCCTGCATCGTAGACTTTCCTGTGCCAGCCATGACGGCGTCATGCCTTCACCCCAGGGCTTAGCCGGAAAACAAACAAGAAAAACAAAGCCGTTTCCGCCGTCACCACGTGGAGGTGCCCTGGGTGCTGACACAAGATAGGTATTACTGATAGATACTACTCCGTTCTTTCAGAATCTGGAGTCAAAAATGCAGTTTCTTTTCAAAATAAACAAGTTTGACCTTAAAATGACCTTGACCTTCACAGCTTGAGATCAAACCGACCTCAAATTCGAATTCAGCGAACCAAAAAACATAATGATAAGTAGTTTATTCCACTAAAACGATATTTTTCCCAATTTCGACCTTCAAATGCCCTTGACCCAGGTGTGATGGGGTCAAAAAGACCTCGTATTCTGATCCAGCAACCACCAAAATATATTACCACAGTAGTTTAGGTAAAGGAAATCATATTTTCGTATTTTTGCAGTGATTAAATTGATTCTCCACATCACCACTTATAATGACCTTGAAATGACCTTTGGATCATATTAAAAAAATTAAAAAATACAGTTTTGGACGTAAAATTTTCCGTTCTTTCAGAATCTGCAGTCAAAAATGCATTATTTCCAAAATAAACACGTTTGACCTTCAAATGACCTTGACCTTCACAGCTTGAGATCAAACCGACCTCGAATTATTATTCAGCGACCCAAAAAACATAAAGATTAGTCATTTTTTTCAACTCAAATGTGTGTGTTCAATTTTGACCTTCAAATGCCCTTGACCCAGATGTCATGGGGTCAATTGGACCGCGGATTCGTGATCAGCGGATCAAATTACATGGGAACATATGTGTCGCGTTCAAATATCAGAGACTTGGTTTTTTTTGTGTGCCTGTGTTATTTTTAGAGATGAAATTTTCCATTTTTATGAAAATAATCATAAAACCTTGTATACTATTATAACTTTTCGTTTGAAGAATGCAATGAACTTTTTTATTATCTAATAAAAAGTTTAAAAGGTTTATGTATACAAACAAGTGTGAACGTTCTAGAAGTTATTAGAAATTAAACAAAATAATTTACAAAATTTAATTATTTTAGCAGTGACCTAGTTACCAGTTTCCTAGTAAATACATTTTTAGATTATATTTTTTTAATAATTATCAATTGATAATTATTTGCTGAAAGTAGCAATTTTAATTTTTATAAAAAAATTCACTTCGATAGAGTTAATTAAATTTATTTACAATTTCTTCTCATTTGTTTTAATAAGTTAAGCAAGATAAATGAATTTTTTCACAATAAAATTTAATTTTAAAGTAAAATCCATATCGAAAGGGTTAAACTGTTAACAGAAAAGAAAGCATTGATAGTAGTATAAATCGTGACCTTTTAATGTAATTATCTCATGAAATAGGCGTTTTCATCGAGTCGATGAAAGCATAAGTTTCCAACTAACGTCAGAAACGACAAATGTCAACAGTAGATCTAAAGAGAAGTATGGAAAAAAGAGTAATCATTGAACAGTGATGGTTGGTCTCTTTGACATACATAAGATCGTAATTGCAAATAATAGATATCAACGATAATTCGCGGTCTTGTGATTTACGGTTGTCATGAAAAGTGGGAGGAGAGTTTGATGCTTCATCTAATTAAACTCTGTTTGAGACTTTAAATTAAGTCAAATTTGAAATAGGCACATGTCTGGCTAATAATTACTCTGAAGAGACAATTTCGTGAATAGCTATCTTCAATTTCCCAAAGTCAAATACTTTCAATCAAATAGTTCAACGAAAGAAATGACGTTTAAAGCTAAAAATAAACAGAATAAAATAATATAAATATCATAAACTTTAAAATTCGGCATTTTTATGCAGAAAGAATAAGTTTATCGGTATTCAATAACAGGGAAAGTCAAACGTAGGAGTAAATGGATAAAATATTTAAGCGTATCATAAATCGAAATTATACATCGCCTTTTCAATTATCGCACAATCATTGTAGTTTCAAAGCATTTGTTCGACGAATAGGCTTCGAAATATTAAAGCTTGTTTCGTTTCAGGATGAAATTCAACATTTTTCGGCTATTTTAATTTTTTATGAACAATAACGCAAGGGAATCTAATTATAGAAATTCGCAGAATAAATTGTTTATAGAATCCAAGCCTTGATGTAAAAATGATTTAATTTAAAGTTAAAAACCATTTTTATAACTAAACTGAGTTTTTTCTCTTTATGTGGGTATTTTATGGAGTCTGTGTTGAGTAACTTTAACTCCATTTATTTAACAGTGTGGATTTCGCTTCTGTTACACATTTTTTGGTTAACTAACTTTATTTATAAACTCATATTCCATCATTCATTGACCACAATTTTAATAGAATCACATTATATTTTTACACGGAGAAAATTATTTTGGGAAACTTTTATGGACTGGGTCGAGGAAAATGGGAACATAAGGACATTTGAACAAGTTTTCACCTTTAGTTGAGTAAAATAAATTCTATTAATCTTTAATAGACATTGATGTTTATTTAACAAAAAAAAGGAAAATTTCGTACATTCGAATCAGAAGTAATTTAGCTAATAGTGAAAATTTAACTAACAGTTGACTAAAACATAAGCTACAATGATGTACTTACATGATAAAAAATATTGAAGAAATTACTCAAAAATATATTAATATATCGCCGACGTATGCCTGAAAGTTTACGCCCGAGTTGGCTAAACTGTCAGCTGCTGTTGAGGTAACTTTGAAGCAGCAGGAGCAGAAAACATTCTCAACCTTGGAGACGTTACTATATACACTCTAAAATCAAGTGTGTTACTTCTACACGTGAATCACGATAGTAACTTTTTAGGCATTTGAAGTGTGTATTTTCAATACACATTACAAACGTAACGTTTAATTTTCAAACACTTTAACGTTTTGTACCCGAAAAATTGAGTTGGTAATGTTTAGTAAGTACACACTTCGCTCAATTACACACTTGACAACGTGTGTAGTGTGTAAAAATTACACATTTCACTACACACTTGTTTTTAGAGTGTAGTCACATTGGACATCTATAACTTACATATACATAATTGCACACATACGCCGTTTGGATACAGAGGAGATACCTTATTAGGAACTACAATTATATTAATATAACGCATACATAAACCTTCACATATTTATTACATATAATAATGCACCGCTATATGTTTAAATATCGCTCACTTTTTGCTGAGACTAAAGGTTTGAACTGTTCTTATATATACTAATTGGGAAAATATATCACCGCTTTTAAGTTTCCCTGAGAAAAATCAAAAACCTTAACATTTAATATATAATTTGTTTCAATCAAAAATTGAATAAATTATTTTTTAAATCAATTAAAATAACTAATATTACATGTACTTACAGTTTTGAACGTTCATTGAACGATGACAAAAATATTTTTTCAATAAAAAAATTAATTATTATATTTATATTTAGGGCCCTTCAAATATACAATCGTTCATGAACAGTGCACTATTTTTTAATTTTCTGCACCAAAAACTAATCATTTAGTTTAAAAGAAAAATTTTTCTATCGTTCAATGAACGTTCAAAACTGTAAGTGCATTAATATTACTAGGATTTTAGGCTGTAGGAAACGAACTGACAAAAGTATATTTATAGTGTAAATAATGCAAAATTTTCTTTTGACCTAACACTTTAAACATAACACGAATAATGGCAAAACAAAAATGTGCAGAAAAAATAAAACTGGCGTATTTGGACACGTTTCACGTAATTTTCGAATTTCACTCTGCTACGAGTGTCACCGACGCGACGTTTCGTTTTCCTCAACTTTCGATTAAACCCTAACACTTTATAATTGAATAATATAATATTTATTTAATTTTTACTCTGCTGTTTGAAAGCTTACTCAACTGCTTGAGTATTATTTAGAATTTGTTATTTGATAAATGCGCGGCATTATTCTAAACTTTTCCCAAATGTCTCTATGTCCCCATTTTCCTTAACTTTTGGGTAATCTTTCTCAAATAAATTTTCTCCGTGTAAGTATATCGGGTTGAAATATTATTTGAAAACTCAAGAACGTTTTATATAAAATGACCCAGATACATATATTATGATCTACTTAGTACCCATAAACTGTCCTTAGAAATATTATCCTATAAAGCTATTAGTAAACCTCTAGGCACGTTCACTTCTTGTTTGTGTGAGACTTTTCTGTCCCAACTGGATATGAAAGTTTAAAAACTTGCCTATCACAAAGTCCTTAATCCGACGTTCAACGACTTTTGCATTTATTAGAAGACTAACTTTTGATTCCCTGATATGTGAAGGGTGGAAATTCTAAAGTGTATAAGACTCATTTTCCAAATTTTCAGAGCAGAAGAAAAAACGTTTACGTTTTGACATTTTCCAATACTTTTTTTTTGTAAAATATTATTAGTAAACTATGATTGAATATATGACGTATTGAAATTTGAAACACTTCCGATGAATGTTACGGAAGTTAAAGCCTATTTAAATTTGTCCACGTATAAGTCGAGGGGGTTCGGGAATTCAAAAGCGTATATCTGAACCAATAATAATCATAATACATGGTCGCTCTCGGAGCATATGGAAATATAAAATTCATGTACTAAAATGCACGGAAATTGAGACAATAACAATTTTTGATGCTAGCAAAACTTTTTTATAAATTATTGACAGTGTGATGTATTATGGAAAAAGATATTTAATAAAATTCATGTTCATTTAAATTTGTGAGATCGATGTGGTTATAAAAACGCAAATTTGAAATTGAATTACTTATTATTAATTAAATTGTTGCTATCATTATTTATAATTATTCATTCAATATCCGAATTAATCAATAATTATAACAATAGATTTCATTTTAAATGACTACAGACAGCAAAATGTACCATGGAATGAAAAACAATAACTTTACCGTCACTGATAATAATATGAATGAAAAAGTATCAAGTACATAAAAATGTTTTAATGCTTATAAAGTAATAAGATAAAATTTCATTTTCATATTTAAGTACATTGGTGAAGAATAAATAAACACTAATAAAAAAAGCATTTAGTAACAAAATTTTAGAAACCTTAGAAGCTCGAAAATTTGTGTTGAAACATTGGACTTCTATAAGGCCCCATTGGCTCTTATATACATTTTTGAATTTCCAATAGGCCTCGACTTACCAAAGTGCTATTTTTAAAAGATTCTAACGCAAAAACTATTTTGAATTTTCCACTGCTTTAAATGAAAAAATGGCGGCCTTCGATTGTAGATTTGAATGAAAAAAAATGATTACGAACAAATGGCCCTTATACACTTTAGAATTTCCACCCTTCATGTATTTCTTTCGAGTCCTCATACCATCACTTTGCAAACGATGTGTTGCATTAAATAGAATCAGTGCTATAAATTTAATAGCATTATTGTAGAGTAGGTAAATAACTTCCAACTTAACCTTTTCACCTAACTGAAGTTTGCAATGGTTTTTCTACAAAAAAAAAAATTGATATCTTATTTATTTTTGATAAAAAAAATTAACAACGAATTTTACATTTTTCATCAATTTTAATTATCACTTTTTTGTCTAGAGAAACAACTTGTCGGTTTTAATTTTTTAAATACATTGGCATTGAAATAAATTGTCAATTCTTCATTCAAATTTTGGCGCTTTTATCGATTTCTGTGGTTTCTTTTCAATTTTTATTTATTTTACTAGTTCTACTACTTCCTCCGTTTATCAACACACATAACATTTAGAACCTTTCTTGCTCTTCTTCTTTTTTAAGTTTTCCAATTACATCCATTGGTAAATCTATTTCACCCCAGTAAAATTAAAATTAATTCAGATCTTATTCATGAATTCGTTAAAGTAAAGTTAAGAAAATATTCTCCAGAGTTTTAAGTTTCACAATGAGTTTAAATTCTCTGACTTATATGATTTTGAATATTTAAAATACATTATCGTAACGAATAGGTTAGCCTCTTCTTTAAAATCAATATTTACCAGTGACTGGGACATTAGCAGTGAATAATAATTTATCTTCGATCTACAGTTGTAATAATAATATTTTTGGTAGATAAACATCCCAAACAGCATCTTTATACACTTATATGCATATACATATATATATTAATACGAAGATTGATTTATACAACCTATTGTTATTAATGATTTTCCAATCAAAGAAATGGATAGGGAGTTATCGGTGATAGAATACCGAAGAGGATTCAAATTAGAGTCTTTCAATCGTGATAAAGTTTATGTGAGCTTCAACACCTCATGACGTCAGCAGAAAAATATAAAGATCCTTTGTGTACAAATTTTTTATTTTTATTCATTTTGAATTTTATTAATTTAAAATTTATTTATATATATGGAAAAAGGTATTTAGTAATTGATATCAGATTAAATTGATTTATTCATGAGATTTATTTATTAATTGATTTATCATCGGAATTACGTTTCTGAAAAAGATCAAGGCTGAAGTTATTCATAGTACATATGATCACCAAAAGTTTCTTCGAAATGTTTTTTGAGGAAAGTTATAAATTTTATAATTTTGTTGGCCAAAGGTAGATTTTTTTTAATTTGCTGTTAAAGCTCTGATATAAGTATTGATACAATAGCAAGATAATTTCTATACAAGTTTTTTTTCTTTCTTATAAATTTTATGACGTTGTAGATCTCATAAAAGATAGTATTCAATGCCAAACTTCTTAATACTTCTAACGTGACAATATCACTAAGACTTCATTCAATTCATAAGAAGTCAACTCTCGTGATTGAATGGAAATGTCATACAAGCTTTGTTAATAAAGCATTTAAATAAATATGTCAAACAGTCTGTGAATAATGGAATAATAAGAAAATTGGAAGGTGTCATAACCACCATAAATAGAATTTCGTTTTGTTTTAGTGACAATATGATTATAAAATTATATTAATGTAATTCACTTATTTGGGGCGTAAGTTATATTGCTCTAATCAAATTTTAATAGCATTTTAAATGTGCATAGGGAGCTTAAAAATACATTTATTTTATTTCATTGAATCAAAATATTCATAGTTTTCTTGACTACACCTATTCATTATTTACGTGTTATAATTTCAATCATTATATTTATGATTTAATCTTTCCAATTTTTCAGAAATACCAATTTTTGTAACATTACTGATTTATCATGAATTCGTATATAATAGCAGTATTTTGCGAATATTTTAATGTATCTACAATTTATACATTCTCATCATGGATGAAAAAGTATTCGTTTTATGTGAAAAATGACTTTCGAAATTTTCATCAAATCTTGAGGTTTTGAGACCCCCTGAGTCAGAAAAAACGGTTTTTACGAAAGTGTCTGTCTGTAGTAGTAGGTCGTATACTCGATAACTCACGATAGAATTATCAGATTGAATTGAACTTGAGCACACTTTATCGGAGCCGAAAAAGTAAGGACAAGTTTGTAAACCAGCCATATCCAACCAAAATTGAGGAAACTAGACCATTTTTTGTGCTTTTGAAAAAGTCAAAAATTCTAATACTGGTTTTTGATAGTGCTCATAAATTTCCACAAATTATCTTCATAACATTCTTTGATTAAACCAAAATTAGAAAAGTTACAGCCTGTTTTCTTTTTTTTTTGGGAAAGGAGGAAAAATAGCGAAATCTTTTATAGACGTCGTACAGGACTCTCCTAGGACTCGGCTAGGCATACCTGTTGAAACGAAAAACCCCCTCTCTCGAACCAATCACTGCCCGCGGGACAACCTTTCGGCTTTGAACTTCATTGGCGATTGTTTCCGGCTTATAGTCGTGTACGACTGTTTCGTCATCCGTTCGTCCGGAGCCCAGCTCACCAGCCATTCGCCCATTAGGCTTAACCAACCAGCCACACCAGCCGGTGGAAATAAATGACCCCCCACCCCTCACCCCAACCGACGCGGCAGGCCCTTCCGCCTGAGACTCGCGACCGGGGGCGAAGGCCCCGATGCGATTTCTCCTGACCCTCCACGCTGTTACTCTCCCGACGCCCATCGAGCTCTTTCGTCTTCATCACGAGTGTGACGAATGACTCGATGAGCGTCCAGATTCGTTACGACTGAAGCCACAGAGGGACCATTGTGTCAGGAGTGAGCTCAGCACTCACTGTCTGACCGACGGCCTCCCTTGCCACGCCCCACTTTGCGCAGACGAAGAGTGCATGCTCCGGATTATCAACAGGGGAATCGCAGTAGCAACACGTCTTCTCGTCTCTCTTCCTAAAGCGCCTCAGGTACGCATTAAAACAGCCATAGCCTGAGAGTGCTTGCGCCAAGTAAAAGCCAACTTCCCCGCACTTTTTGTTCAGCCAGGTGGCGAGCTCTGGGATCAGGTGGTAAGTCCATCCCCCGGTCTGCTCACCATTTCATCTCGTCTGCCATTTCTCGACGAGTCTCCTCCCTCGCGCGAGCAACTTCCTGCAGGTTAGTACAGGTAAGCTCCTTGCGGAGTTGAAAGGTCTCCTGCCTTCCCTGCATCAATAAATCTATTGGTGGAACGCTCGCCAGGACCAACGCAGCACACGTCGAGACAGTTCTATATGCTGAAACTATTCTCAGCGCGACAGATCTCTGCACTGAGAACAGTTTTCTCTGGATAGCATGGTTTTGCAGGGCGTTTGCCCAGACTGAAGCTGCATAAAGCCCACAAAACAAGTGCGTCATCCGCGAAGCCGATAATGCTCGTTCCAGCAGGCAGGTCCAAGCGCAGGAAATCGTCATAAATGACGTTCCAAATAAGATGTCCTACCCGCGACCCCTGAGGAGTGCCACATGTCATCTCTTCTGTGAGAGACCATTTGTCGCCCTCATATATCACCCACCTGTCGCTCAGATAGTCATATATCATCCGCAACATGTAGTTTGGAACCTTTTTCTGCACCATCGCCTCGATGCAGATATTCCATCTCGTGGTATTGAACGCATTGCGTATGTCAATTCTGATCAACGTGAAGAATCCCTTACGCTTACAAGTTCCTTTTCTTGCATTTGTGGCGATGTTAACCACAGCTTGGATAGCGTCCACACTGGACGTGCCTCTCCTGAACCCGAACTAGTTTTCTGAGAGACCGTTCTCCCCGACCAGAAGAGTCTGAAGCCGTTGGATAGACAGGACCTCGAGTCCTGCCACCCGGGGGTTGACGAGGGTGACGGGTCGCCCTTCCCCCTCTTAGGAGTTATGTCCTGAGGGGGGAGGGGGCTGCCTTTTTCTCACCCTTCGCCTGGTTTTTTGTGGTATCTCTCAGAGACGCCGAACGTGGTCTCTAGAAGATCCCCATTTTTTTCGTGGTGGGGTGGGATTCTAGTCTCTTCTGGATTTCCACCCCGTTTTCATCAAACACTCGTGAGTGTTAAAGAGGCGGTCCAAAACCTTGGCAGCCTCTCCAACACTCGTTTTGGAGTTGGTCGGGGTGTTTTGACGCATCCCGTCTTGTATTACTTTAAGGGCCATGCCCAGCTTTTCAATTTTTTCACTTTGCTCTTTCAGGAGCTGGAGGATGTCTTTTAATCTCCCATCTTCCGAAAGAATTTCACACTCCTTGTTCCCCTTTTTTGTTTTTTTGGAATTCATAAATGTTTTTTACCAGCGCATGGTGCGTAGAGAAATGGGTCGGAGTAGTTAGGAACGGGTGTACCCTCGGACCGTAGTCCTACCCCAGTTCCCTGAGGCCCAAACTCCGCTTAGCCGATCCCGGAAAACACGGACGGACCAGATTCGCTCGGGGCAACACAGACTCCGACGTCTGTGTTCAATACGCACTACCTGATCAAGGTCCCGAAGGGGCTGGCTCTTGATCCCGCATGGCGCACCACCTCGGCAGAGCCAGGGTCACATCAACCCCGCCTTTTAATGAGTCGGGAAAGACACCACCAACTGGCGGGGCACTCCCAGTGGGGCGCCATACGGGAACGATCAGTTGGACTGTTCTTAGTCGCAGGCTGCACAGGATTACAGTGTCCTCTCAGGAGGTTTCATCCACCAGTTCACTCATAGCTCCATTCGCGCCATTCACGCTGCGATGCCATTCATACATCCTTCACCATTCATGGGGATGAACGCGTCTATAGCGAACCCCTCTCTCAACTTGGGATAAAACCCGATTATAGGGCACCCTTCAGGCAACTGGGAAGATGCCCGTTTATAGAGCCCCCCGCATTTTTTCACCAATTCATCGTGACACAGCAACCTCTATGGCCCAAGGGCCGCCTGCTAAGTCTCCCCACCCGTCCTTTTTTGGTAAAGCCAAGAGAAGGACTTCGTCAAGGTCCCACTCCAAGGAGAGGTTTGAATAGCTTATATTCAATTAGCAATTTTTATTATTCTTTACAACATTTCGTATCGTATAAATAATTTTTGAAGGTACACGCGTCAGTAAAGTGAAAATGCTGATAGGGCTGTAACGAAAAACTGTGTGGAAAGAAGCCGTACTTGTGGAAATTAATGCTTCACATTTTCTTGGAGTATGGGATAGAAAATTACTCAATTACGTGTTTTAAAAAGAACAAGAACACATCTAAAGGGTTTCCCAATAGGGGTGATATGATTTTGAATGTCCCTATCGGGCTCATTTGAACTGAAATTTTTGACGTCTGCTGTCAGTTGTCATCAGTAAGGTTTGCCATTTAATCATGAGTAGTTTCACGCTTCCACAACGTTTGGAAATTGTCCAATTATTTTATCAAAATTCGAGAAGATTTGTCGGTGTTCAAAGAGCATATCGTGCAAAATATGGTCGTCATTCTGCTCCATCCGCGCTCTCAATTCGTCGAATAATCGATAAGTTGGAGAGTGAATTTACTCTATTGGATACTAAGCCTAAAAATCGTATGCGTACCGCACGTTCTACACAGAATATAGCCGCCGTACAGGCCAGTATCGAGGAAAACCGTGAATTGTCCGTGCCACGCCGATCTCAGGAATTGGGCCTGTCCAGGATGACTACCTGGCGTATTTTGCGATTGGATCTTGGCCTGCATCCCTATAAGATGATTCTGGCCCAAGAACTGAAGCCTAATGACCATCGTTTGCGTCGGGAGTTCGCGGATTGGGCTCTGGAATCAATTGAAAATGATCCCAATTTTCATCAAAAAATCATCTTTTCTGATGAGGCGCATTTTTGGCTCAAGTCTCGGGGGACATTTGGCCGATATATTGTTTAAATCATAAATGGCATAGAATATCCAATATAATAAAAAAGATTTCGATCAATTCCGAATGAATATTCAGTGTTTTTTTCAATTTCAAAACATATCACCCTTATTGGGAAACCCTTTATAAAGAAAACGTGACATTTTAAAACTATTCGTAGACTACTTCTACATTTGCTGCAATGTCAGATGCATGCAATGTACGATTCAATTTAATTATAATTTGTCACCAAGAATAAAATCTACCGTAATTATAGATTTTTCAGGTCGAACTTTTTATTTCTCTTAAATCACCTTTTTTGTTTATTTGATTATTTATTAAATAAAATGGAATTGAAAATCATACTGAAACCATAGTCAGATTACAAATTCTAGTAGTTGTATTGAAAAGAACTTTGGAAAAGAAACTGAGTTTAATTTAGAATCAAATTTCAAATTAATTAGGTGAGTTTGAAATTTTTGTCACTGCCTACCCTGTGTAGCTCAGTGGTTAGAGCAGTCGACCGGCAATCGAATGACCTGGCCTCAAATCCCAGCGCAGTCGAAAGCGTCTTTTTTTCCACAGAAAGATTTTCAAATTCTTTAAATATTTTAATTTAGAATATAAATTCTTTAAAAGTCTATTTATTTTTTTCCCTTTCGAAACTAACTACAATTCTGACCATAACTTGATAATTAACTTTTTTAAGGTCAATTGCTGTTTTATTTCATGCTTCAGTGAAAAGTGAATTCAATCAGTATATTAAACTCGTCTGAAATTTTAACCAGTTAACTGTGGCGACTATGGCAAGTTCCATGTATTTATGACGAGTATACTCTTTAATCACAGTTAACTGGTTAAGAATGATAAGTTACAACCTTGTATTACATGGTTTTCGTCACGTCTGTAGTTATTATACTATCAGAGGTCTGAAATTTATTCGAAATTCCGGCCCACTTTTTGGATCAGCCCCCTTAAGGTCCAACAGGGTAGTTATTCATTAGGCAGAAATTTCAGTCTTCTCAAAAAACATTCTCTTGAAGAACCACTAGATTGTCACTAGGCTTTAAATCCACGATTACAAAAATATAAGATGGGCTGCATCTGGGAGGAAATTTCGGTGACACATTAGTTCCCGATTATTCCCTAAGATGCAGCCCATTTTATATTTTTTTGACAGTGAACTTATAGCCTAGTGACAATCTGGTGGTCTCTTCTACACTGATTTTAGTAGAAGCTACTAAAAATTTGATCAGTTTTACTAATGTTACGTCAAGAGTACGTAAATACTTACTTTGATCGAAGATTCCTCGTTTTAAGTTAGGATCGAATGATCCTCGCTTAGGGATGAGGATAAGTCAATGAAAAGACACAATGATTATCAAATAATAAAAATTGAATTTATTAAAATAATTATAAATTGAAAATATTAAATTGTCGATACAATTGATTTATAATTGGAGGCACAGGCTGGTTGGTTGGAAAGAGACAGAACATATATATATATATATATATAGAGAGAGAGAGAAGAGTTCGGTACCTTTATGATTTCCCTTTGTTTCTTTAAATGTTCCTCACAGGTATGACTGCGATGCGATTCCCACAGGTGTGACTGCGAAGGAGTGAATATCCACAGGTGTGACAAGGACACAACAACTATTCACTCTTTTTGGCACTGAGTCTAAGATCCTTTCAAGGATTGAAAAACGGACCACGGTAAATTTATGACTCTCGGGTCTTTACACTGTCAAACTGCACGGTATAATTGTCTCACGCTGAGAAACCCTTTTAGTTTTTTAGAAAATACCGCACTTAAATACTGCTCACAAGACTAGTTTTCCCTTGGCGGTGTGTCCTTTTTATATTATATTTTTTGGTGACGTCACGCGTTGCGCAGTCTCCCGCTGCGTGTGACGTAGTTATACCTCTCTTTTCAATAGGTGGTTTTCTCTCTCTTTTAGTAATTTCCCCAGATTTCTCTCTAGACCTAGCCTGTGCCTATAGTACATTCGAATGCGTCGCGGGACGTGACACCTCCCCCCCTAGTTCGAGCGCGGGGGTGAAGCATCCGCGATCGAATCTTCGGAAGAAGAATACATTCGTTAATGTTTTTGAAGCGATACATTCAAATCCTTTTTCTGATATAGTAACAAAATATAACATACATTTCTGCGTCTGTTTTACAATTTGTATTCTACTATTTGATACATTTCATTATCGACCATTTCTTTTTTGGATGTCATTAAAATTTATATTATCTTAATATAATAATTTTTTGTTATAAATAATTACATAGTTTTTTGAAATAGTATGAACTTAACATAAGGTTACATATGATTTTTTTGTTAATAACTAAATACATCAATAATTTTTATTTCATATTCGTAAATTATATCATGCCATAATATTAAACGTAAAAAAAAAAAAAAATTTTTTTTTTTTTTTTTTCAAGAATTATTTTTATATTTTCTATAAAGTTATTTTATTTTTAAAAATTTCGCAAGTTGCTTGGAACGGTGGCAGTTCTTGGTGTTTTCCAAGCGATTTTACAGTATATGAGGGTTGGGAGAAATCATACTCAATGCTTATCTCGTTTAAAACTTGTACAGCAGTGCCTTTCGATAGGTCTCTTGTCTGCAAGGTCATTGTTTTGATCTGCAAAAGAATTACCTGTTTGAGTTGATGATTGAATTTATTGAAATTCTAAAGTTAGTTAGTTTTTTTTTGTAATAATTTTGTGTCTGTTGATATATTCAATTTCCGCGTTTCCTAACTCAAAGAGATATTTCATGCAGAGAAGACAGTGGTCCGTTTTTAAGAACATTTTAATTTATTAAGGTTTGTCGTTACATTATAGCGGTTAAGGAAGAAGTAGTGGTGTATATGAAATATGATTTTAAACAACGAATAAAAAAATTAAAAGTGGAAATTTTTTTTTAACAAAAGTTACTAATAGATATTGTTTATATTTAGAAAAAGGAATAATAAAAAATATGTTTTGATTTATTATTTTTATTCGTCGTTGTTATAAATAATAGTCGATGCTTCGGAATCGACGTCGTTATACAGTGCTTCTTGTTGGTATAAATGACACGTTCGGCACAAGTTACACATAAATCTGCTCTTTGCCGCATGTAAAAAATTTGTGTATTGCAAATGGAGCAGTCGAGGCTAGATAGTTTTAATGTACAATATAAGTCTTTAGTAACTATGTGGTCTATTCGGACGGGTAATGTTACTTCGGTTTCGAAAAAGCTGAGTTCTGTCATCCAACAATCCTCGCAAACAAGTTTTTTTTCGAGAACATTCATGTAAAAATTCTCGACCAGGGTTGTGCAGCAGTATTCTGACCATAATTGATTTTCAAAATACGGCTGAACATCCTGCTCGCTTGCTCGAACTTCTTCTGCTTCGATTGTTTCGATTTCTTGGGGCAGCATTTTTCTGTTGGGGAAATTTACAATATTTAAGGAATTTGAAATATTTGCAAAATTTACAATTTTTTAGTATTAAGGATTTTATTAAATTTAACAAAATTTTTCATGCGTGATTACATGCGTGGAATGTAGATACGTATAATCATGCAGGGGTATTTTCTACTTGAACTTCGTTTCCTTGGCTAATTTCGAATTTATAATTTAAATATTGTTCGATACATTCTCTACAATCAGCTAATTTTTTTCGCGGAGTAATTAATAGTTCTTGACAACCGTAACAATTCATATATATGCATTCCAATTTACAAATGGAATGCCATGAAGTGAAAAATTCACAGTTATTTTGAGTTTCTTGATCTAATTTCTCGAAACAGAATTGGCAATACCTTTTTGTGGTTTGGTGATTATAATATAAAAACAATGTTGAGGGTTCTAATTCGAAGCAATAACTCTGTAATAAGTGCGCGTATGCTATCGGATAGTCTTGCGGACATACACCGTCTACTGGTCCAAGATGGTTAACAATAGGTTCACTTGGAGTTGGTATCATTTTCTACAAATTGTTAGAATAGATTTATTTTATTAAGGTCTGATAAGGAGATTGAAAAATAACTTTTTGAATATATTTTCTAATCATGCAAGGTAAAAGATTTTGCTAAAGGTATTTTACTTTCCGTCAGAAAAACAACTTTTATATTACAGTTTGTTTTTCCTTTAGTAAGAAACATTAAAGACGTGGGTACAAAAACTGTCCTTCTGACGGTATAGGTCGTTCATGCATGTGGTTTTGAGAAAGGTAAGGACGGAATGTACCTGTATCTGAAAAATTTTGTGAATTGACTTCAAGTCTATTAAAGAAAAGGGTGAAAGATGGAATAAAGGAAAGGTCAAAAGTTAAACGTCAAGTCGGTCAGTAAAGGTTTTGTCACTGAGCTTAAAGGAGTTTTTTGTATAAGTTCTATACGTGTTGGGGTTTTGTTTATTTTTTTAGATATTTTTTGAATTTTCAATAGTAATAATCCTAAAATTGTAATCATAAGTAAAGTGATAAAAATTAGTGCTAATGTTAATTTATGTGCACTAGAAATAAAAATTGATGGAATGATTTTTTGAATGTTTGCATATTTTGTAAGGATAAAGACATGGTTTTCGAAGATTGATAATGGCATGTCTTCTTTTTGCTGAAGAAGAAGTAATACCTTTTTTAGTAAGTGAGGCTCTTGAGTGGAAATATTATATAAGAATGGTGAAATTATAGCAAGGGAAGTAGTTGATTTGCTGACTGGAATTGAATTATCCATTATATTCAAATGGTTTTGAAGATGGTAATATGGAGTTGATGAATCTAGATTGCAACCTGATTTTGTTTGCAAAATTCCTATTCCTTGGAGTGTGATTAAGGTCTTAGAGTTTTTTCGACATGATAAGAAAATTTGTCGGGGGAATATTGTTGAGTATAGCCATCCATGATGAAATTGCAATGGTGTTAGAAAGGGATATTCACTAAAACTGATGAATATTTTACACTTGTATGGTTCTGAATTTAGAAACATTGATGTTTCACAAATAGGATTGTTATCGATGTTAGATATAGATCTTGGTGGGTGACAAAATGTTTGGAATCCATTTTGATAACATGCATTGAGGAAATTTTCATTTGTTATAAAGTATGATTGGTTATTTGAAGAAATAGCGAGATAAGAATTTTGAGGTTTTATGTAAATAGAGGAAATTACGTCAGTATTAAAATCGAGATGTATTGGAATTGGATGTGGTTTAAATAATTGAAATTCTTCAGCAGATGGGATTGGTATAGTCATAATAAAAATCAAGTACTTATCGAATAAGAAGTATTGTATTTTAGAAAATGGAAGGACCATAGAAAAAAGGGATGTTGAAAGGTGTGGGTCTTCTTTGTTGGATTTGAAGTCTAAGAAGGTATCAGGAAGTAGCATAGGGTGCCATAAATTAGTTGCGGCATGGGTAATAGCTTCTGTAAGTTGGTCAAGGAGTAAAAGAAAAGATTGAGAAATTTCATGCAGGTCTTTAAGCCAATTTGCTGCTAATATTCGATATAGGTGAATATTTGGATCTTTTTGAGAATTATGCCATTTTTTGTAGGTCATAATGTTGTCAAGTTTTGAAGAAAGATTTGTAACTTTTTGGAAAAATGGATTAGGAAGTAGAAATAAATTTTCTTTGGGCCAGTAAAGGGAGGTTTCATTTCTCATTCTTAATTCTAAAAGTACTTTTTGTATCTGTTGCAAGAATGGATCATTAGTGTTAGAAATATTCGTAATATTACGAGCTTGTCTAGATATAAATGATATTTCTTCAAGAAAATAGTTGATGCGTTGTTCTATAAAATCAAGTTGTGTCTGATGATCGTATAAATTACAATTATTGGCAATATTTGAGAGTATGCAATATTCATATAATTTATGTGAGAAATCTATTATTTTGTATTTAAGTACGTCTGGCTGAAAGATATCGATATAAGATATAAAATGATATTTTTCAAAAAAAAGACGAACTTTTGAAATTGGTTCAAAATAAATCCCTGAAGAATGAGAAAATTGTGAGTCTATGAAGTATTTTTCTGCTTTGGAGAAAAGGAGTGGAATTAAAATTAAATACACTCTGGATGCTAGTTGATTAAGGAAATTCATTAGGCTTCTCGGAAGGCTGACAAAGAAAAGTAGGATTAATATTGGATAAAATAGGATGTTTACATATGGTTGGATTTAGGTCTAGAAGTTTTTTGGAGAAAAGGGGAAAAAAGTCTACTAAATGTTGAGGAGTTTCTTGGTGGAACTGGAGGGGGAAATTGGGTTGATTTGTCTACTTTAAAAATATTTCGTCTACGGCACTCTTTTGTAGCATGCATTTGAGTGTTACAAAATCTACAGGAATTTTCCCAAGGTATTAATTTTGGTCTTGGATCGGTTTGACTACTTTGATTTTTGGTTTTTTACCTTTTTTTATCATCATTATTATAAAATTTTTCGTCGCAGAGATCGTATGATCTTATTAGTAGTAATAATAATTTTAAAGCTGCTCTATTTTCTGCTAATTCACTAGTAGGGCCGGCTTGTATAACGAAATGTTCATTTATATTAATTTGTGCGAGAAAAAATGAGTTTGTTTTCGAATTCGGATCAGGATAGACTGTATATTGCGGTAACGGCAGTCCATATTTTATCGTGAAGTTTCTTAAAATTTCTACATGATTTAAAAATCCCATGGAGTCTGTTCTGTATTTCTTTTTTGGGTAACTTGGTACGTGTGTAGGCTCGTCGTAGTAATGCTCCATTGCAGTTGATTTCCTGAATCGGTATGGAATGTTTATATTAGAATTTATTGTACTGGTTGGGAGGTCTATATCCGCATTTAAAACATTTTTTAAAGCTTTTCGCAGAGAAATATGATGCAGTATGATTATTATTTGTTTTCATTTTATATGAATTTGTATTTTTTTCACGATTGTTATTTGAAGTAATAGGTTTTGTTATTTGGCTACTCGTTGAAGGTTTTGGATCGTTTATAGATGATTCTTGAATTGTTACATGCAAATGTTCTAGTGAGTTTATCAAACGTAGTTCACATTTCTCGTCTTTATGCGAAAGAGAATTAATAACTTTTATGGCAGCAAAATCCTTAGCTGTTTTTATTGAGTTTGCTATTCCTATTTGTTTAATGTTATTAATGAAACAAATTGCTATGTATGTTGAGTCTTTTGATGAGATTTTTATTCTTAATACTGTATATTTTGGATACTCAAATTTATTTTCAGTGCAAATTTCGTTTAATTTTTTGCAATTTTTACTAATAGAGTTTGGTTGGATGTTTTGATTTGTTTCCTTTGATTCATTAATTAAGGCATTATATAAATTTTGTGCTGCCTTCTGCTTTACATTTTCTTTATCTTTGCCACTATTCATTATTATATAATTTTTATATTGTAAATTAACGTGAAATAGACATTCATTATTATTGGTTTGTTCAATGAGTATCTCATAAATGAGAGGTGGATCTCCTCTTTGTTGAATAATTTTGTTTAGTAAGGTTGTAAAAGGAACATGCGACATTCTGAAGATGTTAGATTTGGATAGAGTAGTGGGTTCTACTAAGTTCTTCTTTTAGTTCAGAGTGAGGATAAAGAGTTGTGTTTGTATTATTGTGATCTTTACCTGAAGTAGTATTTGCGTAATACGAAGGACTTTTAGGTGCCTCTTTTGAGCTTTGTGGCGCTGAAGCTGTTAGCAGTTCTTGATGACTCTCAGCAGGAGGACCAGAAGGTCGATGGGTACCTAAGTGTAATAAGAGGTTAGTGACCGAATCCCAGAAGGCGCCTAGTAGATGGAGAGACCATCCAAATAATCTGTGTAGCGCATATCCATGAATAATGGTATCAGCTATCAATTTAATCCCTCTAATTATTATTATTAATCCAATTAGGCCTGCACTAGTAGTTCCAAAACTTGTAAAAATTGTCCAAAATCTACCCCATGCGGATTCAGCAATTTTATCAATTACATCTTCATTAAATAAATTCGTTAATGATATTCCTTGATTAATAGTTGAATGTCCTGTTATTTCTCTAGCTAAAGAATTTAGAATCATTGGTTTTTCTGCTGGAAACATAATATGATCTCGCAGTTTATCAAGATCAGATTGAGAATAAATGCCACTTGTTGCTAAGGATGAAGGATTTGTGTATTTCCAGGTTGCTTTTGTGAGAGGTTTTACTATAGTTGGTGCTATGGATTCGACAGGATTTGGAAGTAATTTGTACCAGGTTTCTCCAAAAAGGTACATTGGTGGAAGGAAAGAATTGCAATTTGTTTGGATACCTGATTTTGTTAATATATGAGTTCGTGGAGAGAGGAAAAAGGATTGATTTCCTCTAAATATTGGTAGTAGTAGATAACATTCTTCGGTTTTGCGATATTTTACTTCAACCGGTATACATTTTACGATATGTACTACTTCTCCTGCAATTACTGACATATATCCTGGGCCTTTCATTAAATGATATGCAAATTCGTCTGGTGATTGGGTTGCTAAGGTTAATGTATTTCTAAAAACTTGCTGTTCAAGTATGCATCGTTGAGTAAGAACATCGTGATAAAGTCTATTTACTTCAGTGCGTATGTGTCGTTCTACATATATAAATTTAGAATTGACGTATGTGAAAATGTCCATATTTTGAACTTCTAAATGTTTATTTTCTAAAAATGAATTCCCAGGTCTGGTTTCAAAAATTAATAATTTTGGATGCTCAGTTTGTATTAAAACGTAACTGCAAACTGGTTTTCTTGTTTTTTCAGCCAGTACGAAGGGTATATCTTCAGTCATTAAAGAATAAAAGGTTTCAGAATTGTCTGTCGTGTTATCATATGTTTTATTTGCTGGTCCTTCATAAATAATTTCATATTTGTTAAAATTACATACGTCATTAGGTAATGTATCCCAGAATGTTTGTCCATATTCTATGTCTGTACAGAATGTGTCTGAAAGTGTGCATATTATTCCAGATCCTAATTGAATTTTATTTGAATTTAAATGAATAGTCGCGTAATGTTCTTGTAAAGTTATTTTGAATATTGCTTGGACTACGACATTATTCCATGTTCCATATGGGTCAGAAAATTGTGTACCAGTACAGTCTCCGTTAGGTGTTACAGAACCTGCTAAAGTAACGCTATGAAATGAAGTTTCGTTTACTTTTAACTTTGATATCTGAAGAGAAGGGGTTACTAAAAATGTTCCTATTGTGTGCATTTGATTACATTGATCTCGTGTAACATCATGTATATATTCACTGTGGCCATTTGCTACTATGGAACTGTGAGAATGCATACCACAATGAGAGATAGCGCGTCGAATTTCTATTTTGCATTGTATTACTTTTGTATTTGAAAATCCAGTTAATTGTAAAAGTTGTATATAAGTTCTTTCAACATGTATTTGAGATCGAGGTAGATCACATTCTCCTACCTCTAGTAAAGATAATGTCGTAATATTTGATTGATTTGAACCGCAATCGAATCCTATGATGGCGTAGACTGTTGTTATATAGATGAAGTTGCAAGTGAGCAGTGCCAAAAGGAAGCCTCGTAATCCCATCTCTGGAAAAAGGGGGTTCCAATTAGCAGCTTGCTTTGTAATATAAGAATAGGAAAATGTTTTATCATTACATATGTATATTTTTGAAGTTATTGATTGACTTTTTGTATTTTGCGTTCCTAGTTCATTATATCCAACATGTCGGCTATGACAATGTGATTTGATAGCCGTAAACTGAGAATTAAATTTTTGTATGCGTCCGGTCCTCTTGTTTTGATTGTTGAAAAAATGTCTTTTATTATTTCTGGATTGTTTAGATTTCTGTTCCATGTGGGGATATTACAGTCGTCTTTCTTAAAAATTCCAGTTTGAATTAAGTATGGCCAGAGAGCTACCATGTCGATAAAACAGGGAACTATTTCAATGAGATCATCTATGCGTTTGCGATGAATTTGTTCCATTATATCTGGAATAATGTGTTATGTCTGAAAATTCATTTTTATTTTGTTTTATATATTTTTTTATTTTATATATAAAACATATATTTTCATAAAAAAAAAAATTTTATTTTTTATATTTTTACTATTTATCGACAAAATAAAATTTCTATATCTTATTTAAGTTGTATATGTATATATATAAATATATATATATTTTTTTTATAATTAAGGTACAGATATTTTGTTTCTATTTTTATTTATTTACTTTTGTACTTGCACATGTGAGCGTTTTAGTCTATTAATGTGGACAACAGTAGGTTTGCCTTTATAGCTTATTTTGACATTCCCTTTTCCTAACACTTTCAATATTTCATAAGGCCCTGTATAATGGCTGTCAAGTTTTTTAATTTTACCTCCTTTTAATAAAAACACGTAATCTCCAATTTTTACTTCTAAAGGACTTATTTTTTTGTCATAATATAATTTCGATTTTTCTTTTGCTAAAATAAGATTTTCTCTTGCTTGTGTTCGCATTTCATGTAGTTGTGTTACGAAATTAATTAAATAATCGTCATATGTTTGTAATTTTTCTTGTTGTGATGAAGGTTCACTGGAAGGTTCACGAGCTAGTTTACCAAAAACCAATTCATAGGGTGTGCATTTTGTGCCTTCATGTACACTAGTATTATATGAGAACATTGCTAGTTCAAGCCAATCATCCCATTCTGAATTTTTTGCAACAAATTGTTTGAGATATTCTCCTAAAACATGATGTGAACGTTCTAATGACCCGTTTGATTGAGGGTGAAATGCTGTGGTACGAAATTGTTTAATTCTAAAACGTTTTGCCAATCTTTTTAATAAATTACTTAAAAAATCTCTGCCTTGGTCAGTAAGTACTCCTTTCGGTGATCCAAATATGCAAATAAATTTTTTCACGAAAGCATCTGCTATCGTACTAGCTTGGTGATTAGGAAGAGGTATTGCTAAAGAATATTTGGTAAAATTGTCTTGTATCGTTAGAATATATAAGTTACCAGATTTTGTTTCAGGTAGTGGACCAACAATGTCCATTGATATTTTTTCAAAAGCAGTAGTGGGTGTGTCAGTGATTACCATAGGGTGTTTTGTTTTGACTCTGATTAATTTTTTCAGTTGACATTGTAAACAGCCTTGAATATATTTTTGAATGTCTACTTTCATATTTTCCCAACAAAATTTTTGGCGAATTCGGCTATAAGTTTTTGTAACGCCTTTATGGCCTCCTAATGCTGAAGAATGAGCTTCTTCAATTAAATGAGTTCGTTGTTCCTTTGTTGGATATTGCGTTATTCCATTGCAAACTATAATTTTTGTAGTTGAATTTGAAAAAATTGAATCGAAAATTGATTTCACTTCTTCCCAAGGTATATGATTAATTCTGGAAGTTTTTGATATACTAATAGATCGTAATTTAAATTTTTGAGATAATTCATGTAATGAATGAATTGATAATTTCATATTATTTAAAGTTTCTGATAAATTGTCCTTAGTTTCTTCTTCAATTGGAAGTGCAAAATGGTAGTAGTTTCCTTTTTTAATCTCTTTTGCTATCCCCTTTTGTAAATTTTTAAATTTTGGTAAAGTTTCACGTTTTTCTAAAGTTTTTGATCCGTTGTCGCGAGGAGTTCCATTTGTTGTAACAAAATATGCATAATTATCTTTTCGCATAGTTAATTGATCGCGACATTCAACTAAATTTTTCTTTGTTATAATTTTTTCTGTTTGAGAGTTTATAGGAGGAGGTTCTGGGGGTGGACGATTATAATTATCATGATCTTTATCGATTTTTTCAGGATTTATTTGAGATCTTCGGTTTAATCTCAAATTTTCTTCAAAATAAAGCTCTTCAAATTCTTCTTCCAATTTTTCTTCTTGGTTTTCTTCAAACTTCTCTTCAAAATTTTCCTCAAGATTGTCTTCAAAATTTTCTTCAAAATTCTGTTCAAAATTCTTTTCAAAATCGTCTTCAAGATCATCTTCAAAATTCTCTTCCCAATTTACTTCATAATTTTCTCCATCATTTCCTTCGTGTGAGGTTTCAATGTCGTTGATTTCATCTTCTGAGGTTGAAAAATAATTCTCACTTTCTTCACTTTCAAATTCATTAATATTTTTTGGCTTCTTGGCATTCTTCTTCTTTTTATTTTTTGCTTGAGTTTGTTTCAATGTACTTATAATTTTGAACGTTCATTGAACGATGATAAAAAATTTTTTTCGTAAGAAAATTAATTATTATGTTTATATTTAGAGCCCTTCAAATATACAGTCGTTCATGAACAATACACTATTTTTTTATTTTCTGGATCAAAAACTAATCATTTAGTTTTCAAAAAAAATGTTTTCCATCGTTCAATGAACGTTCAGAACTGTAAGTATTTTTTGTTTCAAATAATCTAAATAATCAGAATCAGAGTCGGAATCTGATTCTACTTTTGTTCGGCTTCCCTTTTGCACATTTATTTCTGGTAATTCGTTTTCAAACATTTGTTTTCTTGGCCTACCTCTCTTTCTTTTTGTTTGAGGGAATATTTTTCAAATTTGTAAGTAGATTTTTTCTTGGCCTACCTCGTGGTTTTTTCATAAGAGGTTTAGAAGAAAAATTGTCGTCTAATTTTTCTTGAGTTTCGTTTCGATTCAAATTTTTTGCTTTTTCTTGCTCTATTCTCTTTTGAGCTCTCGTAGTAATAGTTTTCCATGATAAATTTTCGTATTTTTTGGAAAACACTGGACTTAATAAAAATATTGTCATAAAAATAAGTCTTGAAGCCATATTTTTGAATAAATTTGTGTATTTTAAAATATTCTTACCAATCTCACTGAGTGATTCTTCACTAAGGAATTCCGGAAAATATTCTGGAATTTTTGAGTCAATATTTAATATTTGGGCTTCCGGAATTTCGCTAAAATGATCTACGTCGTCTGGTACGATTTCTGGATTCAAGTTTCTTCGTTTTGAAGGTTTTACCTCATTTTTAGAGTTTTCTTGTTTTTTTCTTGTAAAAGTTTTCTTGGAAAACATTTTTTCTTGGGAAGTCATAAAAGTATCATATTCACATCATATTCTGCGAGTTTCAATCTCCAACGTGAAACTCGTGAACAAGGGTCTTTAGAATTTTGAAACCAAACTAGAGGTTTGTGATCAGGCACTAGAGTAAATTTTCTTCCATACAAATAAGGACGAAAATGAATTACACAAAATATTATAACAAGGGCTTCTTTCTCATATGTATCATATTTTTTCTCAGTATCACTTAGACTACGTGAAGCATATGCTATTGGCTTATCTTTACCTATTTTACCTTGTGATAAAATACCTCCTATTGCAAATCCTGAGGCATCTGTTGTGAGTATAAAAGGTTGAGAAAAATCAGGTCGTTGTAAAAGTGGTTCTTCACATAATTTTGCTTTTAAAATTTCGAAAGCTGCTTGTTGTTTTTCTGTCCAATTAAAAGGTGTATCTTTTTTCAGAAGTTGATTTAAAGGACTTGCAATTTTTGAAAATCCATCAATAAATCGTATATAATATCCTGCTAAGCCTAAAAATTGTTTAACATTTTTCTGTGTTTTTGGGATTGGAAAGTTTTTTTCAGCTATTATCTTTTTTGGATCTGGACGTACTCCATTTTTATCAATTATATGACCTAAATATCCTACTTCAAGTCGTAAAAATTCGCATTTGTCTGGTTGTAAATGAAGATTTGCTTTTCTAAGTCTTTCTAGAGTATTTGCATATATAACTATGTCATCAAGATATACAAAAAGTTCCGTTCCGATTAATCCAGTTAATGTTAAATCCATTAATCTTTGAAATGTGGCGGGTGCTTATTTCAAACAGAAAGGCATTCTATCGAATTCGTAATGACCGTGAGGTGTAGAAAATGCGGTTTTATGTGAGTCTTTTGGGTTCATTTTTATATGGTGAAAACCGGTTGCTAAATCAAACACTGAAAAATATTTTGCTGATCCTAAAGAATCAAGTATATCGTTTATATTAGGTAAAGGATACGAATCGCCAGTTTTTTTTTTCATTTAATTTACGAAAATCAAGAACCATTCTCCATTTTATTTTTCCTTGAGAATCAGGTTTTTTAGGAACTATCCACACTGGAGTGTTATATGGTGATTGTGAGGGCTTGATTATTTTATTTTTTAATAATTCATCGACTTGTCTTGTAATTTCTTCCTTGTGAACTGGGGGAAATCTATATTGTCTTGAAAAAATTGGAGCGTCATCTACAGTTGGAATTGAATGTTGTAATACATTAGTAGCTTCAAGTGGTTCTCCTGGGATTTGAAATCTGTCTGCATTATTTTTAATTAATTTTTCTACATGTTCATATTCATCTTGATTTAAATGGTCTAATCGAAGAAGTTTTTTAATACATTCTACTCTGTCTTCGTCTGTTACATTATAAAATTTGCATGAGTTAATTAGAGAATTGTCAGTTTTTAAAAAGTTATTTAATATTTTACTTGATAAATCTTCGTTATTTGTTTGTTTGAAAGTAATTAAATTTCCAATTTGTTTATAACATTCTTGTTCTTCAAAGTCTTCTAAATTAACTAATGGGACGGATAATGTAATTGGGATTTCATTTGTGTTTGCAAATTTTAAATAAGCTTTTCCTCTGTGATTTTTTACAACTGCGTCACCTACGTAGACGCCATCTTGGATATGTAATCGAGGTACATACCCTTCACTCTTTTCTGTATTTTTTATATTAACATAAAATAACATAAAATGAGAGAGAGAGAGAGAGAGAGAGAGAGAGAGAGAGAGAGAGAGAGAGGGAGGGAGAGAGAGAGAGAGAGAGAGGGAGAGAGAGAGAGAGAGAGAGAGAGAGAGAGAGAGAGAGAGAGAGAGAGAGAGAGAGAGAGAGAGAGAGAGAGAGAGAGAGAGAGAGAGAGGGGGGGGGGAGTTCGGTACCTTTATGATTTCCCTTTGTTTCATTAAATGTTCCTCACAGGTATGACTGCGATGCGACTCCCACAGGTGTGACTGCGAAGGAGTGAATATCCACAGGTGTGACAAGGACACAACTACTATTCACTCTTTTTGGCACTGAGTCTAAGATCCTTTCAAGGATTGAAAAACGGACCACGGTAAATTTATGACTCTCGGGTCTTTACACTGTCAAACTGCACGGTATAATTGTCTCACGCTGAGAATCCCTTTTAGTTTTTTAGAAAATCCCGCACTTAAATACTGCTCACAAGACTAGTTTTCCCTTGGCGGTGTGTCCTTTTTATATTATATTTTTTGGTGACGTCACGCGTTGCGCAGTCTCCCGCTGCGTGTGACGTAGTTATACCTCTCTTTTCAATAGGTGGTTTTCTCTCTCTTTTAGTAATTTCCCCAGATTTCTCTCTAGACCTAGCCTGTGCCTATAGTACATTCGAATGCGTCGCGGGACGTGACACTAAGATAGTGTGGTTAAAATAGCCAATTCGTTATATGGGTTATAATTTCTGAAGTGTAAACACCCCCAAAAAATAAATTGTCTGATCAGACTGAAAATTGGGCCATTTGTATTCCTATTGGATGGTGCTTGTCACACAAAGAATTGATTCATTTCCACAAATATTTGTTAAAGTGTAGGGGGTACAATTTTTTGACTATTTATGCAAAGTCTTGTCTTCAAACATTTGTAACTTTTTTCCTGATGCGTGAATTAAAATTTCACTTATAATGTTTTCGATAGATTTTTTTACCAATATTCTTAAGATTCTCAAGAAAGAGTTTGGAGTGGATATGTATTCTACAAAGGGATAGAAAAATATAGATGAAGATTGACGAGAGGTAGATATGAATAGAAAAGAAGAGATTGAAAAAGATAAGTTAGTTATTATAATGACCATGAGATTAAAAAAATAGGAGAGAATGGACAAGGTATAGAAGTATATTAGAGGCGGATAAAAAAGAGGTAGAAAACGGTGTAGATGGATAAATCTCGATAAGCAAGCGATAGAAAGGTATAAAAGCGGATTTAAAAGATAGGAAGAGTTAGAAGCGTATAGAGACGAGATAGAAAGTA
This sequence comes from Diplolepis rosae, assembly GCA_030998225.1. Taxonomy (NCBI): domain Eukaryota; kingdom Metazoa; phylum Arthropoda; class Insecta; order Hymenoptera; family Diplolepididae; genus Diplolepis; species Diplolepis rosae. The sequence continues at coordinate 472,825 of JAPYXD010000158.1, read as the reverse complement.
ATACAGGTGGATAAACGAGGCAGAGGTAGGTATAAATTATTCTCATCCCTGGTTAACTTAGGAGTAGAAAACGATAAAAATGGATAAAATATGATAGGCAAGCAATAAAAAAATATAAATACAGATTAATAAGGGATAGAAATAAATTCTCAATAAATATTCATATTTTCAAAAGATGTAGATTTAATTTGTGTGTAAAATATGTTTATATATATATATATAGATATATGGATTTTTTGGTTTGCAGTGGCCTTTTAAGATTTACGAATAACTCACAAATGAAGCATTTGGGTTACTTATGTTTCCGCGTGGGCCGTAACTTGGCTAAAATGAGGTATGAATACAAATTCCAAATCCGAGGAAAGGTTCATATTTTGCAGAGTATTTTTCTGAAACAAAGCGCCGCTCATTGGAAAACTGGCTCGTGCTGGCATTGTATTCTAAGCCGTTTCTGTTTTTCTCATTTCTATTGAAACCTATATTGAATGAATAGCGTTTCTTTCCGATTGGACTGGGCTGATCACGTTTCTACACATAAACCCGTAAACCGTGACCCTAGCCAACAGCACTTACATTCTGTAGTTAGCTATGGAATATTATTGTGGCATAAAGTCGATTTAAGACGGTTCAAAATGCATCATGAGTTGTATTTTTCTTCATAATACAATATAACGATAGTATTATTGCTAATGTAGACGAATTGAAATGATTTGTTGACCTGAAATCAACTTTTACAATTTCAAATGGGTATAATATCTCTCTTGAAAAACTCTAACACTCATTCCTAAAAGTAATGATATACTTGAACTCTGCAAATGAGATGAATATTAAAAAGATTATTAGTATATTCAGTTGAAGTAATCTCAGTATCATCAAATATGTTTGTTTTAACTTATGGTAATTAACTAATTATTTTCAAAGGGGTTTGCTTCTTCTCATTTAATGTGATAAAAATTAATAAATATAGCAATAAGTTTTTTATTATACTTGTCTACCCAGTAACTTTATTTTGTTCTCCCGTTCATTCTTAGATTTTATCATCATAGAGCTAGCAGTAAAAATTGTAAACCACGTCAAATTGCGTAAAAATACCTACGTGACTTATATCAAGTACTTTCTTCTGCAAATAACTTATATGATCTTCTTTTTTAATATCATTTAGTTATACATAAATGTGTTATTAAATTTTTAACTATAAGATTTTTTAGATATTTTTTTCTTCTGTGTAAATTTGACATTTATAGTGTTAAGAAAACTGTCTATTCAAATCTTTAATTTCTGTTATAACCACGTTATCCAATATCGTCATAAATGTTTTTATAAGTAGCAGTTTTAGAACTATAAAGAGCAGCTTAATTATTTTTGTTCAGAGAGTAAAATTAGACCATAATTTTATTTTACGTGTATTTCAGCCGAGAATAACTTTATGGAGTTTCGTAATAGTTAAATCCATACAAATGGGTGGTATATTAAACTCAAAATATATCCAGAAAACTTGGCTTTGACATGTAAAACAGATTTAGTATGCGAGAAAACGTATTTCACATGTAATTTTCGTGTTTTACTTTTAAAGATAACAAGGAGTTGAAGCGCTTCACTTTATACAGTTTGATAAGATAAAACGCTTTTTTGACCCCCAAGTGGAAAAAGAATCATTTATTTTACTCGTGTGATTGTTGACCTCGCTTTTCTCGGGCATCAAACTTTACACTCGCAAAATAAACTTTTTTTCCTTAGGTCCATAATATACTATTTCCATTGAATTTATTTAGAAAAAAAACATTGAAAATCGGAAACTTACACTCAGAAAAAAGATTTGATTGAATCAAATATAATGATTAGTTTGAACAACTTTCTTTGATTTAAAGAAATGATTTGTTTAAATGAAATAAAATTTGTTTGATTCAAACAAAATATCTTTGAACCAAATAAATATTTCCTGATTTTTCCAAATCATTTCAGTCGATTATGTCGATCATTAGAAGAGTGTATCACTATCAGTGACAACGAAACTCGACTATATCGACCTTATCAACCTATGATTTAGAATTAATTTAACGTTATTTAAAACAAGATGGAATTTTTCAATATAAATTGAGAAAATTTTCTGTGAAAAAAGGAACGCTTCCACTCCGCTGGGTATCGAGCCCAGGTCCTTTCGATTGCCGGTCGAATTGGCGTTAAAAAGTTCCCATCTAGTTTTAAATAACGTTAAATTAATTCTAAATCATAGGTTGATAAGGTCGATATAGTAGAGTTCCGTTATCACGTAGAGTGATACACTCTTCTAATGATCGACATAATCGACTGAAATGATTTAGAAAAATTGATTAAATAGTTCATGATACATCGTATCCGAATTGGCGTTAACAAGTTTCTGTGAGAAAAGTTGTGGAACCTCCGTAGCTCAGATGACAGAGCATTCGACCGGCAATCGAAAGGACCTTGGCTCGATACCCAGCGGAGTGGAAGCGTTCCTTTTTTCACAGAAAATTTCTTCAAATAAATATTTGTTTGAATCAAATCAATTTTCCTTCAAAACAAAGAAATTAATGCATTGATATATGGTCAAAGATATAATTTGTTTGATTTAAGACAGAAATTTATTTGATTCGAACCAATATTTATTTGATCCAAAGATATTTTGTTTGAATCAAAAAAATTTTGTTTCATTAAAACAAAACATTTTTTTACATCAAAGAAAGTGTTTTAAACAAATAATTTTTTTGATTCAATCAAAAAATTTTTTTGAGTGTACGTAATGTTTTTCTTCTTAGTTTTTTCGATCCATTTGCATCCTTTTAGTTTATAATATAAATCCGATGTAAATTTTAACTTTTAAGTCAGTTAACTTAATGACTGTCATTTTTCTATATGTTATTTCAGTCTTTTTCACTGCTTTTTAGTGGAAAAAGTTACTTGAACTTCTTTTAATAAAGTTATAATAATTATTAGTCAAAAATTCCTAACAGAAATAAAAATTCTATAAATCAAAATGAAATAATTTTTCTGTATACATTTCTGTAACTTTCTAATAATTTACATTATTAAAAAAAAATTTATCTTCCAAATATCTCAAGAAGGAAAAAATCCGTAGATTGTTTTTAATCAAACGATTTTTTACATTAACGCTTATTTTGTATCTAAGATATTTTGGTTAAAACATGGAATTTTTTATTTTAAATAGTATCTTTTTAAAACCTAAACATAAAATATACATCTTGTCAAAAAATGTCTTACTGAGAATTTTTAGACCTCATTTGGGCAAATAATTTTTTACTTTTTCGGAGTTTTTAAGTGTGAAAATTTATGTTTACAAAACGCCATGTGAGTTATCAGAGCGGGCGACATAACCTCACAAAAACGCCATTAAGGCAATTCAAATGATTTGTTCTGCTCTCGGTATAAATGCAGTGACCTATAAAGCGTGTAGAATATATTTTAAGATTTTAAATAAAAACTGCCTGTTGAAAAATAATATAATATTTGTCAATCACTAGAAAGAAATAGTTTAATAACATTATAATAAGAGTACCAAAATAATCTGAAAAAAAATCTACTGGCTCAGTCTGTTCAAAACGTTACACACTAAAGATGATTCAGAATGTGGATGTAACCGAGAATGAGGTGAATCTGAGATTTTTTCCTCTGCAATATGAGGCCGGTCGATAAAAGCTTGTAGAAATATATACGTGTGTATATAATAGCAAAAATGCACATCAACTATCATTCGCCTTTTTGTATTTCTGTAAACATCGGTAATTCTGGTGTTTCCCTAAAAAAGAGAAGTTTAAAATTCTTTCCGAAAAAAATTGAATTGTTGCAAATCGATAGATTGTGAGGACGTTGTGCGTCCAAGGACATAAAAACATCTGACAAAGGTATGCGCGTTAGCCCGTGAGCTGGGCCGCACATGAATTCACATATGCATAGGTAATGCACAGGCATGTGTGCAAAGAGTGTTACAAGCACACACCTATCGTGTGAACACCGTTAAGGGTGGAAAAGGGGCTGTCGTGGTTACTGGGGTTACGGCGTAAGCGACGACGCTCTTAAGCGAACGTTGCACCCGCGATAGTCGGGACGGGACGGCTATACAGCTACGGTTACGGCTGCTGCCTACTACCGATATGCATCCACTTCTTTTGCACACTTTTTACATTCTCATCATATGAGAAAGTATTGGTTTTATGTGAAAAGTCACATTCGGAGTTTTCATCATATCTTTACGTTTTGAGATCCCCTGAGTAAAAAAAATGGTTTTTTCTTACTACCTTAGTCGAAAGTACGTGGTTTCGGCACCAATTTCACGGCAGAAAGTCTAACTTTCATGTATTGGTCAAGCTATATGCGCGCCCTCTATAATAGGGGGAGTAAAAACGTCAATAACTTCAAGCGTCAAAATTTGTCCGCTCTCTCCTAATGTTTATTAGTGGCAATGAGTGGATATTATTTAGAATGTAATAGTAGTGACTGAAGTGTAACAAAAATAAAAATAAAAAAATAAATGACATATCATCTGATGAATCGACAGATGAAGAAGAAATTAATAAAAACTTTGAAACTGAAGCACAATCAATAGTATAAACTGACACCTTACTCAAAAAGTCCGCTGACAGATACATGCTAGTCTATGATAATTACCAAAGATGGAAACAAGAAAATAGAAATCTAAACCTTAATTTATAAATGTATTTGATGTCTGCCCCCCCCCCCCCCCCCCCGACCAGCAGCACTCGCTCCGCTCGTGCCGCAAATGTCGTGGCAGGCATCAATATATTCCAATGGACACATGCAATTGTTTTCGTACTTTCGACCGGGTAGCAAGAAAAATAGTATACAATACATGGGCAGAAATTTGAGAGCCCTGAACTGCGTGCCATGATGCCCGAGGCTCAGTGCAGGAATCTCATCTTTCTGCCCTTGTAGTGTAATATACTATTACGAAAATGTTTGTCTGTCTGTCTGTACACGGACAAAATAGTTGAAGTAATTTTAGTCAACTCTGTCGATTAAACTTGGGACATAAGGAAATTTGAACATCTATTAAATCCTAGTCGGGTAAAATCAATTTGATATATACTTAATTCACCCAAATTGAATAACAATAAGCGTTACATAGGGAATAGTAAGGAGTTGAGTAAAACGTTATCGACGACAGGGCACCAACATGCGTCAGTGGGTTAACATGAAATGTATAAGTATATCACCGACTTCAAACCGTAGTTGGGTAAAATGAGCATCGGGCGTATTATTTGAACTGGCAATGGTATGGTTCTCTTAAATAAAAAAAAATTCTTACCTCGAGCCTGCCAATAGTCATCCGGTACATACATAAACAACATACAAATACATTCATACCATTCAGACGTAGCCAATCACATTTCAAATTACAAATACACTTGAACATATAACCTTACATATATAAACCTAATAACTACACTTATATATAGTACGATACGCTTTCGTCGAATCACGCACACGCTCGCATACAATGCTGAGATATAAAATTTGGAATTTTCTTATATAGTGACTGCATGAGTTATTCAGAGCTTGTGAAAGTAAGTGCCGTCAATAAAATTTTTTAGCCTTACTAAAGTAAAAATAAATCGACTTTTTTCATAAATGATTAATAAAATATTTTTAAAAATTAATATAATTAATCAATTATTATAACTATGATTATTGATATATATATATATATATATATATATATATATATATATATATAATATAATTATTAAATTACATTTAGTATAGATTTTTATTATAACGACGTATGAAGTTTAGTGAAACTAAATTTTCAAATGTACATTAAAAAATTGCATTATTATTAAGAAGTATCTTGCATAAAAAGATTTAAAAGAAGGTTCTTTTATTTTCTGTGTTTTATATTTTCAAAATATGGATTTTACATTTGCGAATTCCAAATTATTATTCTGCCTGAGTAATTTATGTGATATTTCATATTTTATGTAATACACTTATCGATTTTTTTTTGTTTAAATTTTCATAAGATCAATTTAATTTTAAGAATTTAAGTTTTTGAAATAAAAAATTTTTCATTTGTGCCCAAGGCGCAGATTACTTTCATTCGTTCCTGCGTGAATAGATGTAGCTGTTGGAATAAATCTTGCGATTCACGGTTTACTCAACTCTCGATTGAAGCGTAGAGTAGAATGAACGGAAAGCTCTACTATTTTTGTGATTTAATGAGACTGGTTTTTGAGAATTATACTACGAGTAATAATATATATATTTAAAAATTTTTAATGCACGCTTTCATACTTCACCCTACACTTCTGAATTTTACTCAACTTTGATTAATTTTCGAACATTTAATATATCACAAATAAATACAGTGATACTAAATAACTTCTAACTTGTCCTTATGTCCCAAATTTGATCGGAAGTTGAGTAAAATTACTTTAACTATTTTTCTCCGTGTATGTAAAGGCCTTTTGCATGAGCATGCGCAGCAAAGAATATCTAAACTTTTTATTAAAATAAGGAACTACCTAGGGCCTGACTAAAATCCAAAAATAGGGCCCGACTAGAGGGAACTAGTTTTTCCAGAAACCAAACAGGGTGAACCTTATCAACGCCTCGCCGGGGCCCGCCTAGAACTTCCTAGTCTACTTTTTCTAGCCAGGACCTAACCGTAGCCTTACCTTAAATGAGGACAAATCGGGCGATTTCTGCACGGGAACGGAAAGCTCTACTATTTTTGTGATTTAATAAAAGATTGGTTTTTTATAGTTATACTACGAGTAATAATATATATATTTAAAAAATTTTAATGCACGCTTTCATACTTCACCCTACACTTCTGAATTTTACTCAACTTTGATTCATTTTCGAACATTTAACATATCACAAATAAATAAAGTGATACTAAATAACTTCTAACTTGTCCTTATGTCCCAAATTTGATCGGAAGTTGAGTAAAATTACTTTAACTATTTTTCTCCGTGTAGTAGTATGTCGCATACTCGATAACTCTCGATAGAATTATCTGCCTGAATTAAGCTTTGGCATACTTTATCGGAGCCGAAAAAGTAAGGACGAGTTTGTTAACCACCCACATCCGACCAAAATCGTTAAAATAGGAGCATTTTTTATGTTTCTGAAATATTTTTTTAAAAAATTAAGAAATTCTAATACTAGTTTCCGATAGAGCTAATAAAACTCTACTAATTATCTCAATAACATTATTCGAATAAAATAAAATTAGGAAAATTACAGTATGTTTAAACTTGAAAAAAGTTAATACCTACATTCTATTTTCCAGTTAAATTATACGAGATACGACAAAACACTATTATACAAAATTGTTTACTACAAAAAGATCTACAAACTTGAATCGCTACATTTTTTTATAAGATGTATATTTTTCTTTTTAATTTAAAAAAATACTATTGAATATCCAAAATTCAATTTTTTAACAATAATATGTGAAATACGAAAAAAACGTAAGTTTGCAAAATTATTCGTTTCAATAAGATCTACAAACTTTGTTCGGCATAGTTTCTAATAAAACGTATAGTTTTCATTTTAATTTCAAAACATTCGATTAAACTTTAATAATTCCATTTTTTAAACAAAATATGTGAGATACGAAAAAGACGTTGAGATAGAGAATGATTTGAATCGCGCGCAAGTTTGAGCGCGCCTAGGGCGCGCGATTCAATCGTCCAATTTTATAATAATATTACAGATGATATGAATTACACATTTTCTCAAAGTCACTCTATTTCTTTTTGAATTTAAGTGAAACAGGAGGTTTAATTTACTTAAGGCTCTATCAGCCTTAAGGAACACATTCTCATCATGACGCTCGCGCTTCGCGCTCGATTTTCTGTATACATTTCAGTAACTTTTTAATAAATAACATGATTAAAATAATTTATATTCTTAAAAATCTCTCAAAAAGAAAAAACAATCATAGACTTTATTTAAGGAAACGATTTTGCAGAATAACGCTTATTTCGTATCTCACATATTTTGGTGAAAAAAATCGAATTTTGTCAATATTAAAAATCAAAACATAAAATATACATCCTGCCCCGAAATGTCTTAATGAGAATTTGCAAACCTCATTTAGGCAAACAATTTTCCATATAAACGTTTTTTTGTATCTCACATATTTTGTCTAAAAAATGGATTTTTTGAATTTTAAACGTATTTTTTGGAATTGAAACGAAAAATATATGTTTTATCAGAAACTGCGTCACACAAAATTTGTAGATCTTTTTGAAACGAACAACTTTGTATTCTTACGTTTTTCTCGTATTTTACATATCATTGTTAAAAAATTGAATTTTGGATTTTCAATATTTTTTTTTTTAATTAAAAAGAAAAATATGCATCTTATGAAGAAATGTTACAATTCAAATTTGTAGGTCTTTATGTAGGAAATAATATTGTATCATTACGTTTTTTCGTATCTCGTATAATTTAACTGGAAAATGGAATTTTGATATTGACTTTTTTCAAATTTGAATATGCTGTAACATTTCTAATTTTGATTTAATAAAAAAATGTTATCAGGATAATTTGTAGAGATTTATGAGCACTATCAAAAACCAGTATTGAAATTTTTGATTTTTTCAAAAAAATTATTTTCAAAAACACAAAAGTAGTGCTGAATCCCTCAATTGTGATTGGATGTGGCTGCTTAACGAACTTTGTCCTTACTTTTTCGGCTCTGATAAAGTTTCCCAAAGCTCAATTCAATCGAAAGTCATTTTTCACATAAAACCAATACCTTCTCATCCATGATGAGAATGTAAAAAAAGTCTATCCATAGTGAAATTACGTTCTTTTCAGAATACATCCATTGAAATTAAGCATATTCCTTTTGTCTACCAACAGAATCTTTTTCCTGTTACAAAACTCATCTCTGAGATGCAAAAAAAAAATATTTTTAGCAATGAACGATTTTTTTTGACTCTGAAAAGAAATCCTCTAATTATGTAAAGATTGCATTTCTAGACTAGGAGACAAAGTACGCCTGCGCATTAGTGAGTGTACATCGTCTGGTGTTAATCTATTCACAGATATTTTGTCAGTTCGGTGCCAACTACGAAGAATATATTTATTTATGATCAAAATCAATTAACGAAATCAAATAATGGATTTCTACAAATTATTAGAAATCCCAGAGTGCGAAGTAGAAATTTTGAAAGGTACGTATACCAAAACAAAAAATTTTGATCCGCATCTTCGTTTTTTTGTCTCAGACTTTCGGTGTTTAGATTATTTCCAAAAGATTATTGAAACGATCGAATGCATTACAGGCCATCACATAACTCATGATGTATTGCGTATCATGGACAAAGGGGATTTCCAAAAGCATGATATCAAGATTAGCATTGGGGTGAAAATAATTTTGGAGAAATATATCGTTGATTCGAAAAAAATAAACGAATATCCGGACATACCAATTATTTTGACGGTCAGTAATTATGTAAAACGTACCTTTAACGTTTATTCTGATTCTACACTGAGAAAAAAAAATTATCAAATCTATAGCATTTCTGCTAAAAGCATGTTTATCATTGATTTAAATCAATATGCTATACAATTTTTATAGCATATTTATTGCTTCTTATAGAATATTTTTTAAAATAAATTATATACATGCTTTTGGCAGAAATTCTATAGATTCAATAGCATTTTTTTCTCAGTGTATTGAGTTTATTTGTTTTAGTTTAAAAAGTTTCAAATATTAACATAGATGTTGCTTATAAAGAGAGTGTAACAATTAATTATAGGTGTATAGGTAGAAATAAGTTCAATTATATCTAATCGTTAAGAAAACAATTGTAGAATTCTTGAATAGCCGAGATTTTATAAACAAAAATTCTAGCCTGTGTTTTTGCAATTCGTGTTGTTGCTTACGGGACTTCTTCATTTTGAATTGCAAGCGATAAGATAAGTTTTTGAGTTTCATTATTATTCTTATTTTAACTATCTTCTACATTTTTATCTTTTACGAAAAGTTTGAATTAATCTTTGAATTTATGGCACTGAAGAGGGCCCCCATATGTGGCCGAAACGTTTGCCTTCTCTCTTCTTTTGCGTTTTTTATCGTAAGTAGCATTGATAATTTTAATAGAGAAAAATAAAACAAGGCTGACCCAATGCCAAAAAAATGAGAAATTATCAAAAATTCTGTGAATTTTGGGTCAATATAATAGCAGACATGTCATCAAACATGTCACTTTTATATTTATGAATAAAGTTTTTGTTTCATCTTTCAGAGTATTTTATATTTTATTCTTTCCGAAATATTCTGATGAAATAATATTAAAGGTTAGAAAAAAAGACATAAGTAAATGAAAACATTCAATTCTATCCATAATTCTTTTTCTAACAATAAATAGTATTCCAGATCTTCAAACAAAGTTTGGACAAAGATCTACTTGTATTTAATTGCAAGAAAAAATGTATACATTCAAGAAATTTTCAAACTGTAAAAATAAAGATCATGGAATATATACTTTATAAAACGAATAATAGTTTTGTATTGGAAAAAAATGTCGACATTTAAAGTTTATATGGAAATCCATTCTAATATCATTGATAAAATTGAATAAAAACATTTCTTAAATGAATTTTGAAAACACTTATTTAACATTACACGCAAAAAAATGTGTAGCTGGTACAAAGAAACATATTGCTGTTCAAGCTATATTATTAACTATCCTAACCATAAATGTGGCTACTATAACCTAAAATATCCTTGTGACATCTACACATTTTTTCCGTAAAACTGTTTCGTATATGTATAATTTTTTACACAATTTATTCATTTTATGAAATATATAGTTGTTTTTTATTTGTAAAAAATATTTTGATACGAAATTATTAGTAAAATGTTTACTATAGAATTTATTGTGAAATTTAAAATGCAACAAAGTTTAAAAATAATTTTGTAACACTCTTTCAACATTATATATTTAATAGATCATGGACTTTCAATTTTACACGTATTGGAAAATTTGTAATGTAAGCAAAGTTATATCTTAAAATTTCTTTAAGCTGAAATCTAAGACGGGTCGTTATTATATTATTGAAAATGATCGATTGAATATTGGGATTTGTCAAAGTTTGGCTTGTGTACATTTCTTATAGGTTATATCATAGAATTTGTTTTCTTTTAACTTCGAAATTATACTTCCTTCTTACGACAAAGAATTTTATTTCCAAACCAAAGGAAAAACTTTGGCAGCAAAATGATAGCACTTGAAACGAAAATACTTCAACTGTTAGAGGATTTCCTCTTATGCCAATTTTGAGTAGAAAATCCATTTATAGTAAACGGAATTGTTCGACAGTCAATATTCCGTTTTTAGAGTGTGAGGTCTACAAATTGTAATATAGACATTTTTTGACAGGTTGTATATTTAATTTATTGGTTTTAAAAAAACAATATTGAAAATAAAAAATTCCATTTTTTAATTAAAATATGTGAGATTCAAAACGAGTGTTAAAAACAGTCTACTAATTTTTTTCTTTTTAAAAATATTTGGAAGAAAATACATTTTTTTTAAATCATCTAATTTATTAAATAGTTTCAGAAATGTATTCAGAAAATCGAGCGCGAATGTCATGATGAGAAAGTGTTCCTTAAGGCTGATAAAGCCGTAAGTAAATTTAATTTCCTTTTTCATTTGAAATCGAAAAAAAATTTAGCAACTTTGAGGAAAATGTAAATCACACCTACAATATTCAGGGACGGATCCAAGGGGGTGGTCCTGAGGGTCCGGATCCCCCCCCCCCCTCGAAATATCAGACTCCCTCAAATCTCACTAGCGAAAAAATTCGAGTTTGTCTAACACAATTCTAACGTCACGTTTTGTGAAAGCCGAAATATCTTTTATTTTTAAATTTTTCGATCGGACCCCCCCAAATTTTTTTTCTAGATTCGTCCCTGACAATATTATCCTGTGGCCAGTTGCCATCGGCTATTTTCTCACCAATATTTTATCCGCTGTGAAATCCAGGACTGAAATTCTAGGAATAAACATGGACGAAAATGTAATCCAAAAATTGCGTATTGAGAATAGTTGAAAAGTTGAAAACTTAAGGGCTTACATGCAGTCATGGGGTAGAAAAAGACGATTTTTGAAAAAAACTATCTGATTTATTAATTTATTTAAAACTCTGTGTATATAAAAGAGTGGAATTTTGAGGAAACTTTATAATTTTTTCAGCGAAAAATATCATACATTTAACGGTTGGATGCAGATTTTCGGAGAAGGTTTAAAAAAAGATGCCTTGTGGTGCGTAATATAACTCATCACATGGTTATCTGAAATTAAAAATTATTGTATTAAGATTCGTGCCTAACGCAAGAAGAACAATACGATGGACAATACTTCGAATGAAACATAAGGTTCCGTTCTTTCACAATAAATGCCAAATTTTTAATAAAAAACGGTGGAAACTTATTTGTACACCTGATATTTCTTAAATTGTAGCAACTTTACTACAAACTTCACTTATTTTATTTAATAAATTATTTATTAACTGATATACAATTTTGGGACCTATTTTTAGAGTATAGCTTGATTAGTTTCTTATAAAAAAAACTTTGTTGAAATAATGAATAATGAGATTTCTGATAAGTTATTAACTAAGTATCGTTATACATTCTGTCAAAAAAGTACCGGGAATTGGTCAATAAAACACATACTATTTATTATTGATCCAAATTTATTTTTTCGCCTTCAAAGTAGGCCCCTCCCGAAATAATACTCTTATGAAAACGAATAGTCCAATCATCAAAACATTTTTTAAACGCATTTTCCGGAATCGACTTCAGTTCTCGCCGCGAATTCTCTTTTATGTCTTCTATCGACTGAAAACGGGTGCCTCGAAGTGGTAATTTGAGTTTTGGAAAGAGAAAAAAGTCGGCCGGAGCCATATCAGGTGAATACGGTGGTTGTTCGATGATATTCGTTGAGGTTTTTGCCAGAATATCTCTCTTAAGCTTAAATTACGATTTTCAGTTACCATTTCCTTCACTTTAGCGATGTTAACTTCAGTTGAAGACGTTGATGGCCGACCGGAGCACGTATTTTTGATAAAGTCGATTCACCGTAAGCTTTCTGTAACATTTTTAGCGATTTCGCACACGAAATTCCATTTGCAATCCAAAATTTGAGACAAATTCTTTGTTCAATATTCTTATCCATTGGAAAAGTCGCGAAACACACTTAAGATAAACTGACAACATCGAGCACTGTGAACAAACTAAATGACAGATCGCGCTCGAACTCCACGTTAGTATAGAGGACAGTGGTGCCAACTTAGCGTCAAAAGGGTTTTTGACAATCTCTTTAAACGGGCTTTTTGAATGATCAATTCCCGATACTTTTCTGACAGAATGTATATCAAAAAGTACATCTAAAATATTTAAAATTCCACTTAAAATAATTTTTATCACATGTGTGGAAATGAAAACTATTTTTTGCAAAATACGCACAAAAAAGATGCTTCGTGCACCCAAAAAAGCAGCCTTGAGGACGTACATTTACGACCGCGATTTGATATTGTATCTGGATTCGTCCCTCAATCCCTACTCTTGTTCCTCAAGTTCGCTTATATGCAGTGACAATATGGTTTATATTTTCCAAATTCACGTTGTTCACACGTGACCAATGTTTTTGAGATGGTGTATAGTAATGCAAGTATGAAAATTGATACGAAAATGTGCTAGTCCTTATAAAAAAAACTGAACTTACAGTAATTAACATATAAAGAACCGAGAAAATGAAAAAATACATGCCATTGTGTATTAATATTTATATTTCTTGACGAAAACCGAAGTAAACAAATTGTATTTTCTTTCTCTTTCAAGACCGAGAAAGAGAGCGAATCGATCAAACGTGCTTAAATGTGTCGACCGTGTTGACTATGTGATCTCTCTCTCACACATATGTGTATTCAGTCATATGAACATGGTGCCCCATATCACAAATGTACCCCCTCAAGGCTGCTTTTAGGTGCCTGAAGCACCTTTTCATTGGGTATTTTGCAAAAAATCCCCGGCGGACCCAGTCCAGTGAACGGTCAGTGAAATTGCTGACCATTCGCTGATCTCATCATAATATGAATAAGAGGAGCATAAAAAACATTTAGATTGTTGCTATCATGATTATGCGGTACATTCTGAGTTTAAAGGTATCGAAATCAATACAATAATTCAATGCCCGGATCGAATAAGGGGACGCGACACTTGACGTGGACATTACTTTCCCGATAATCAATAAAAAGTCGAAATGCATAAAAATTCGAAACAAAAAATAAATGTTTGCTCTTCGCGTTGAGGTGCATCTTTTTTTTATTTAAAATTTTTTTGTTCGGCAAATAGTTTTCGAGACAAAAATTAAAAAATGTCGTTTTTGCATAGATCAAAAATCAATGTTTTTTAAAATATAACTCGCGATTACTCGCTCAGTTCACAATGAAATGATTCGAAACATTCACCATTTTATTTCGCTGACTCTAGCGGAGCCGTCAAGTCTTATAAAACAATAAAAATCACTATTGTTTATAAAATATTTAATAACAAACTCAGGGACTCTGAAACTTGTGCGCTGTGATGATGTCGTGAAGAAAGAGTCAAGGAAATTTCAAGGCTCAAAAAACTTCCAGCGAGGTGATTGTTCCTTAGGGTTCAAGGAAGTTTTTTGTAAAATTTCACGCAATTATATTCATAAACAAAGAAACAGTGCCGAGTTAAAAAAACTGTCGCGCGATCACGTGGAGCGCTTTGAGCACGAGCGCTAGCAAGTTTCAACCTGCTGAGGATGCTCGAAAGTTTTTTTCTGTTTTCACCTACTTTTTCAATCTATTATTAATTTGTTGTTTATTTCTTATCTCTTGTCTTATATCAAAACAATCAAACCATAACCTAGAAACTGGAGAGTTATTATAGTCTGCTTGGTGTTCATCTCGTGCGCATGTAAGGAACTCAATTCGCGTTCGGAGCGAGAAGGTGGCAATAGAGCGCCAAGACGAGAGATTTCTGGGGATACTGCCAGGGATTGCCAAGGAGGGCGGAAAAACTGTGAAATATTGTAACAAAGATTGCATCATCTGTCAGTTTAACGGAATCTCAGTGAAAAGCTCCTCGGTATTTGAGTTATCTTACGCACGGACCTAACAAATGCAGTGTATACAAAAGAACATTTATACCTCAAAATTTTGAAAAAATGAATTTTTTCGACCTCATGACTGTATATGAAATGAAATTATAAAGATTTCCACTACCGTTTTTATTATAAACTTATTATAAACTAACGAAAATTGTATGAAAGTTGTGAAAATTTCTAAAGATTACTCGTACAATTAAGAACTGATATTAATCCCTCCAAACAAGGCTCATAAAATGTATCAGAAATGAAAGACGAATAAAAAATGTCTCATAATTGTTCTTAAAATGAAGGCATGGCTATTTTAGTGATCAGTCCTATACCACAAAGTGTATTGAATAAACTATAAACTACTTTTAAATGCGTTATTCTATTTCTATCACGCTACTAGAACTTTTTTTTCCATTTTTCTCACATTTCAATAAGATAATTAAATTCAAATTTCTATACAAAATAAGAATTATATCTACTCTTAATAAACATTAATACAGTAGACATATTGCACTTATATACTTACACTGAGAGAAATTTCGGGTTTCACAAACCAAAGTTCTTTTGTTAAAATCGTCTTTACAAAAAATGTTAAAGTTGTCATGACAATCATGGTAGTGGCT
Source organism: Diplolepis rosae (assembly GCA_030998225.1). NCBI lineage: Eukaryota > Metazoa > Arthropoda > Insecta > Hymenoptera > Diplolepididae > Diplolepis > Diplolepis rosae. The sequence continues at coordinate 457,044 of JAPYXD010000158.1, read as the reverse complement.
GTGATACTTTGGAAAAGTGTTTACTCCAACTACAAGAAAAGTTACTGAGACCACGATTCTGGTAGGCCGAGTGGCAGAAACTTGATTAATGTGTTCGGGGTAACTGCTATTATGTACTTGAAATACCGTAAGAGCTGCGGTTATAGGAACCAAAGTCCATCGTAAAGCCGCGCATATAGAGTTTAGTTAAGATGACCAAGTACAGTTCTTATCAAATTGCTTTATTTATAGAATCTATATTATTTTATGAAAATTCATCTTTATTTTTTTAAGTTTTCCGCATAAAAACCTGAATCACTAGGTTATGATCATTTTCTAAAATTAATTTGTAATGAATTGTCTATGGACAGTAAATACCCAGCCAAAATTATTTTTGAGGTTATAGGTATGGTTCTCCTAGTTATCGAAATACGAATTCAATTTGATTACAAAAAATAAAGTTTCACCAAAAAGATCTAGAAAAATAATCCGGTATAATGATATTTATGATAACTTTCGTCGATAATTCTTTTTGGAAGTAACTATTTATCTCCAGTGCAGTGCAAGTTAAATTGTGTGACTATTACAAGATTTAATAGTTGTCACGACAGGCTTACCTCGTTGTAAAAAATAAAAGTTATACTTAATTTCTCTAGCGCAACATCGAACGCTGCGGTTGTAGTAAGTAAAGGAGCTTCGCAGTACATATAAAGAAAATGTATAAAGTTGATTCTAATCATCAACTTTGGTCACAACAAGCGAATACACAAAAAAGTCCAAATTACTTTCATGATAACTATAAAAGTAGTAGTTTCTCTGAAATTTTTTGGTCAAGGCAACTACCGTACAAAAAATGTATGTGCTATGTGCACAGGAACCAAAGCCGATTTCTCTCAGTGTAACACGCAACTATAGTCATTACAATACTTATAACATAAATAAAATTTCTAACGCCAGAGGGTTTCGAAACTAATCCTATTTTCCAAATAACACGCATCGGAGTTGTTTACGTTAACCGCTCGCCTAATACGCAAATGAAATTCTAAAGAGAAATCCATCGTTGAGAGCTATCATTCGAATTACATCTTAAAACGCATCATACACATATGCTACTTGAAAATGTCGAATTACGTATCCATCACCCGAAACACAATGCTGAAACGCTACACCAAACGAGTGAAATTTTATATTTCACAAAGATTGTAAGAACATCGAATATTTTACATTACAATATAACCTACTCTCATTTATATTTCATGTTTTACAAATTAATTATATATGCCATAGTATGGCCGATGCTTGGCACTAAAAGGGTTAATCTATGAGAAATTTATTCGGAATCTTTAAAACACGACAAATTTCATTTTTATCCGTGAACCCTTGGGGATGAATCATCTACACTGACCGATATGAAGTAGTATATTGCATTATAAGGAATTAAATACAGCGACTGCAACGAGTGTGGAATTTGCTGCCCGAGCAATCGCTGTGTTTTATCCAGTAATGCAATATACTATTTCATAGCAAATCTTTTGAAAATTTGATTTGATGTAACTGTAGAGTGGGTTGCAACTTTAAAATCAGGGTTAAAAATCGTAGCTTCAACCCGCTCTAAAGATACATCATATCAACTTTTCAAAAGAGTTGCTATGAAATAGTATATTGCATTACAATGGATGAAACACATTGATTTCAACGAGTATGAATTTTTCATTGCGCCTCCTTTGAAAAATAGTATACATTACTCGAAACAAAACACACCGAAAGCATTTCGTGTGATTGCAGCCCTCGTTTCACTCGGGCAGAGCAAACTTCACACTCACGCAATCGCTCTGTTTCGCCCCTTGTAATGTAATATACTATTGTTGTCCGAGTAAATTCACACTCGTTGAATCCGTTGTGTTTTGATTTGAGTAATGCATATTATTTTTAATAGCAACTCTTTTGAGAATTTGATTTGATGTAACTGGAGCTGGTCAAAACTGCGATTTTTAACCCTACTTTTAAAGTTTCAACCCGCTCTACAGGTACTGAAAATCGAACTTTCAAGTGGCATTATAATAAAGTGATATAGTTTACCAACATGGGAAGTTGTAGTGTGTCGGTTATCTGAGGTAAATAAGGAAAAGATGATTGAGAAGTGTACCTTCTTTAAAAGTCTGACTCAGTAAAAAATTAATTGAATTAAAATCAGGAAAGTGTTTTTTTAGAGTATTCATATACTTTCAATAGTATATGCCCTTTATTGAATTTTGAAATTTCAAACATGCCCGTGCAGAAATTATGCTATGGTCCTGGGCAGGCCCAGATCGGGAGTCCCAAATAATTTCATCCTAACCTTCTTTCCTCTGTGTGTTTTTTAATATTCCAGCGGGATGATAAGGTAAACATGCCAATAGTGGAACGCGTACCAAGAAATGAATATGTACTTTTATTTTTTTTTAAATACAAATGAAATTTGAAATTACTTCACGTTAATGCAAAAAAATGTAAGCTATAAATCTGTGATATTTAATTTGCCAAATTAAATATCACAGATATATCATTGTGGGTCAATATAACAAAGGACATGTGCAGGAACATGTCAAGATACGTACACTGAGAAAAATATATCTTAGTTTCTTCTTTTTTTTAGGCGAGATTCTCCTATAATTTATGGCATTTTAACCCCAGAAAATCCTTATAGAACATTTTCCTATTTTTTATCGGACTTTACTTACCATCGGAAATTGTGCTATAAAATAGGGGGCTTTTTTCCGAAAAAACATCATATAATTTCCTACTCAAATCTCTAATTAATACTTTTTCAAAACAGTAAAATATCACTGTTTTGATTCCAGAAATTTTACTGTTTTTATCGGACTTCTTCCCGTGATTGGAACACTAAAAAGTCCACATAAATTTGTCAGAATTTTTCCTCTTTTTTATCGGACTTTTTCGACGCAAAAAAAAGCAAAAATTTATTTTCCCTATTATCGATCCTTTTCTCCTTTTTCCCTCTTTTCTCTTTACAAGGTTTCTACTTTCATTTTTCTACTTATCATTGACAACCTGTGTGAAAGGAGAAATTATTCAGACTTTTATTATCATGCACAATTAAGAAACAATGTTAGTAATTATATTAGGAAATTTGAACATTTATGTAGTAAAGCTTTAGAAATCTGAAGATAATTCTGCTCCAATCTGGGTTCGAACTCGCGCACTCATGGTCCGTAGGCTAGAACGTAGACCGCTGGCCTGTGAAACCATTCCAACGGCACTTCGATTATTAGTTACATGACCCACAACCTGAGATGACCCATTTTCTTACGAGTTTTACTTGGAAAAACCCTACTGTTGTTGGTGAAATCGTTTCCCAACCGTAAAAAAACAGATTTTTTTTCTAAATGTAGATTTTACATAACGATGTACAGATGATCCTTAGTAATTAAAAACTTTATGAAGCCACTTTTTTAAAATAAAAATTTTATAAAATTAGTGAATTTTTATGAAGTCAACTTTATGAAAATTTTTATAAAAATTGTCTTTATGAAATGCATTTTTTTATAAAAATACAAAACTTTATAAAATCACTGACTTTTATAAAGTTTTGTCTTTTTATAAAGGTACGATTCTTTATAAAAATTCTCAAGTTTGTAAAATTTTCATTTAGTTTTTTTATAAAGTGAACATTATAAAAAAATGTATACATTATGAGTATTAATAGTGTAATTTTATGAAAACTGAATAAATGTACCAATTTTGCATATAGTAAACCTTATGAAAGTTTTATAAAGTTTTCTATTTTTATAAAGAACTTTTTGTTATTAAAAGACTAAACTTTATAAAATTTTTGTATAGTTGACTTTATGAAAAGTCAGTATTTTTATGAGGATTGGTTTTTTCATAAAAAATCGCATTTCATAAAAAGACCGGGCTCTATAAAAAAAATTTAAAGTTGACTTCATAAAAAGTCATTAATTTTATGGATTTTTGTGTTTTCATATAAAGTAGCGTTTTATGAAAAAAAAAGCAAAAATTTATAAATATTTTTTCAAGTTCACTTCCTCAAATAGGTACGCGTACACATGTACGCTAAGTCACTGTGTGTGCCAAAAATACATTACTACATTCGAGCTTGACGCACGCCTGTATACACATGCACGCAAGTACAGTGCTCACGTGAACACGCCGCACACTCATGCACAGAGTCGTGTCCGAAAAAAACCAGTAAAATCTGCCTTGAACTTGAATTTTTTATTCCGATGATTTATCGGAAATCTGCCAGACCATAGAAAGTCCCATAATTTATCGGACTTTTTTAGATTCAGTTACTGTACATATTTTCTTTAAGTAAGGTACTATTTTTGTCAAAATTTGAATAACAACTTTCCTATAAAAAAAAGTAAATACTTTCATTTTTTATCCTCTTATTCCACTTTCGTAATAGTATATACTTCATTTCAAATAGCAAATTTTCCTATTGTCTACCCCCTAAGGTAGAATTCCCATAAAAAACAGGAAAAATTCAGATATATTTTTCTCAGTGTAAGCTATAAACTTTGTAAATACACTCGAGATTCCCTGTAACAAGGCCTCCCTTATACGAGCGCTTCACGGTTCCCCACAACGAGCAGACGATCGATCCCTCTTCCCCCACTACTACGGAATGAAGCGCGCTCGAATTTGAAACAGCAATCAATGAGTTTGATGGCTTTTATCACAAATTAATAAGAAATTAATTAGTCAATTATGGAAAAATTACTTAATTGTGTAATTTTACAGTATTTGAAATGAAAAATTAATTATTTAATTTTTCCAATTTGGAGTTTTCAATATTTTGGAGTAAAGTCGGTTATCGAACATCAAAATTACATGAGTTTTTTTGGAAATTTTGATATTTTACACATTATTGTAGATAAGTAAAATTCTCCCCTTTTAAACAATATGTATGAAAATTTTATATAATTACAATTAATCATTATGTATAATTTTGCGCAGTTTATTATTATGATCAATACTACATGTGTAATACTATGTTTCGAAACGCATTTTTTATAAATGAAAACCTACAGCAACATTTCAACATTTATATTACTGTTTATTACATTTATCACCAAGACTTTTCTTTTTTTCTGGAAATATTCAAAAATACACCTGATAAGCATAGATATTTTTATTATTATATCATTATATTTTTAGTATTTTGAGTACATACCTTCAAATAAGTCAATTCCATGTTGAATACTCGCAAAAATCTTTTTTATACGCTTTTTTACTATGTAAATACAATTATTCACATGACATCACTGACGTACTGACTGCACGCATCATATAATGCGCATAACAGCGCATAGAAACAAGTAGGATATGGAGGGGATCCTTCTCGCGCTCGATGCAGAGAGGTCTCCGATGCTCGGGTTCTCGTTATAGGGAATGTCGAGTGTAGGGAAAATACAAAAAAATATGTTAAATAATTGGTTAAATCAGTAAGGAGAGGTAAATTTATTGTGATGCATGCAAATGCTTAAAGCACATCCAAATCTTACGTGAATGGTAAGAAACGGGTTGACTTTCTTTAGACGAAATTAGTGTTAAATTTAAAAAAATTTGTGTTATCAAGTATATAGAATAGAATTTTGAAAAGTAATAATTCGAATATTTCTCATGTTGGAGCGAAAACAGTTTTTTGTTGCGGAAAATCCCTTGTTCCGTTATTAGTACCAAAAAAAAGTACAATGCCGAGTGAAAGAACACGTGTTCCTATGTATGTTCCATCGCTTTCAGTAATCATCGTAATAAATGAACGCGAGTCAGTATCAATCGAATTTGGGACGTTTATTGATAAATAACGTAAGTATAGTTAAATTATTGTTTTCAATCGATACCTTTTTGAACAATGATTAAAAAAAATAAAATATATCTATATTTTATATTAAAAAAAGTACATTTTATTTATATAAAATATCAATAATATCAATTTATTTGGCATTTCATTGTAAACACGCATGATATGAATATTTATCGAAATATTTTGATACACGGACTATTTTCAATGTAGATTTTGTTTCAGTGCAAATTCAATCATTATTAATTTGTATACTATTTTGTAATTCGAAAAAAGATTGCCATGACTTTTTTAAATATATGAATAGCTTTGTAAACATTTGAAAGTTTCATAAAATTCGAATTTCATTTTGTGAAGCAGTGTTTGTACCTGAAAATTATTATGGTAAGAAATTATTTTTTCGAGTCATATGATATCTATGAATTGAAATATACATAATTGAGTTGTCTAACAGGTTCCGCTATCAGGACGTTTACCTTAATATATGTTCGAATTCAATAATTTTACAAATCTGTTATCAAAATCAACACATGTATGTCTATTCCTTAAACACATAAGAATTAATTGCATTCTAAGCATTCTCTAAATCTTGAAGCATAAAAAATCGATAGAAATATGAATTGGCTTTGTGTTAGGGGATAGAAATTTAATATAATTTTATTATTTGAGTATTTAAAATTACACGTAGGAGGAAAAAAATAATTGCATTGAGTTTTTCAAAATTATCACAGATAATGATAGATGAGCGTTAGATAAGGAGATTTTACTTTCACACATCTAATTATGTAGATATATATGCCATATATCTAACAGTTCCACTTGGGATACAAATAATTGACCCAATTTCTACCCCTTTTATTTTATTATGGCTTGTATTAATCTTTCCGTTACAGCTAAGGGTACCCGAGGGACTTCCTAACTTTTATTTCACCTAATTTATAATACAATCTCCGCTTGTATACACTGAAAAATTTTTGAAAAATAAACGTACACTGTTCAAAATTTCTACCGGGATTTTCGGAAACACGAGCTGAAATTTTATACAATTCAATTCGAATCTGTATCACTACAAACCCAATCTTATTTTTCCAATGTTAGCTGGAATAGGCATGAAAGATTTGGAAAACCCTGTCTTTGAGGGGTTGGGATTTGTTGTGACTTCTTATTTTCGGTATTTTGTGTGTAGAAAGAAACAATAGAACCAGTGTTTTGGAAATAATTAAACTCGATGATCATAGAATTAAGACTAATTAGTACGGAAAGAGTAAATTTTCCGGTAGATTGTTAAATTTCATTACAACTCATCCGTTTCAAAATAAAATTGCCATAATTAAAAATCTGGGTGATAGAGCTGTTTGTTTGTCTCATAAATTACTTGCCTTTGAATCATTACCTTCAAAATTTGAGTTAAAAACACATGAAAATTAGAATTAAACAAATTGAAAGTAAACAGAGTGGTGATGTACACGGAAAAAATTTGTCGCTTAAAAAGTCATCGACTTTGTGTAATACTCGTGGATAGGTTAGAAAGTCGACTAAATATTATGAACCTCCTTATTGAAGAATATGATAGATAATCGCTGAAAATGTAAAACGTAAATTCGAAAGTTTAAGTGACAGTCGCGGAAAATTTAAAACACCGTGGGTTGGGTTCCATTTTCTCTAAAACAGGCATCGAAAGTCTAAGTGACAGTCGAAGAAAATGTTGAACAGTGTAAAAAGGAAAATATTATTTTCTGTGATATGATCCTGCAATTATATAGTTAATTATTTTTCACACTTTTACATTACTTCTATAATCCTAATATGAACTTGCCATTATATTTAACACTGTACATTACGGAAACGCAATTTTTTATAAACACTTCGCAGCACCGAGAATCGAACGCTCGCACGCACGCACGCATCCTAACCCAATTCTAATCGCACGCCTTAACCCACATAGCCGATACGTGTCGTGGAGACTTGTGTAAAATATTTGGATCACATTCAGAGTTTGAAGGCAAAACTAAAATGATAGATATATTTCAAATTTGACGTAATACACTTTATCAAGGTAAACATATACTTACTCGGAACTAATTCTTCAATGTACGCTTCAATCCAGATTCAAACGAAACCAAACGACACGTAATCTCAAAATCTAACCAAAATTATTACAAAAACATAAAGCCGAGCTGCATTGTCTGCTGTGCGATGCTACAAATTAGGTTTCTGCGCATCGCTTTTTGCGACTGTCGAGAAAATTTTAGAAGACGGCATATAAAATCTGATGGACTGTAGAATACAATTTACAAAACTATTTATTTGAATTATTTTCATTTCAAATTATTCGATAGTCTTTTAAAATCTATGACAAATGAATCCAACGATTATGAAACTTTTCATTACTTCTTAGAAAAGGTCAGTTAGTGTTTAAAATACTTTTATAATAGTAAATACGCGACTTTTTGTTCTTCGACCTGGTTTTCTAAAAGTTATTCGACGTTTTTTTACTATTTCCTAAAAGTCATTGAAACCTTACAAGACTTTTTCCGATTTAACTTTCTGTCCACGACTCTTCGAATAGTCTGTTAAATTTTAAGCGACAAATTTTTTCCGTGTATATATGGATACACAAAGTGAGTATTGTTCTTACATATTTTGGTCAAGTTTCGAAGACATTTCAGTTTATGTTATAGGAATAAAAAATTTACACAATTCTTAGAATACCGTTTGAAATAGAAACGATTATAATTTTGGGTAAAGACCTTTTGTATAGATTTGAAAAAATGTGGTGTAGTGTATAATTTTACTTGAAAAGGCTGCAAAGCTTCTTATGTGGGACAAACTGGCAGGGTACTTACTATAATACTAGAGAAGTACAAAAAAAGAATCTTGAGAGAAAGTATAATTATCATAGTGTACTTTCTGATCATAGAATGAAATATGCTGATCATGACTACTTTGGTTGGAATAATGTTGAGATTTTGCACTGAGAAAATAATAAGGGGAAAAGAGAGTTTATGGAAATGTTATATATAAAAAAAGAGGGAAATTGTCCTATGAATTTGAAGAGATATTTAGTGAGGTATAATGGTTGTTATGACACTATGATGAATTACATTTCAAACACAAGTTTTACAAAGCTATTTCTTGAGATTTATGGATTCTGTAAAATGGTCTAAATTTGTATTGCTTAATTTTTTTCTGATTAAACTTTAGGGTTTTCCAGGTAGTTAATAGGGAGAAATACGCAAGGAATTGTTTTAATTAAACATTAATTCGAAAACGTTCGAGGAATGACGAACGATGTGGTGGCACATATGGCCGAATTTATAAACTATAAAATATAACAATTAATTAATTTCATAATAATTTTTTAGCTCAATTTAGCTCAATTTAGCTCATAAAAATGACAGATAACATATAGCAACCAACAGAACATCAGTTACTTCGAATACGCTTTGAATATTTTCAAATGCGAAAACTCGCTTTCGCTCCGCTGCCGGACAAAATAGTATGTACAATTTTATCTATGAATAAAACACAGAAATATTTGAGATATTGAGTTCAAATCTATTGTGGGCGTAGTGCAAGCATTACATTTTATGAATGGAATTCGATATCGGTCGTATGAGCACCACGAGCCCGTTTACAGCGGTCGATTCTTTGGACCCAATTTTCCGCCACTATGGCACACATTTTGACCGGAACGTTGGCAATTTCGCGTTGGATGTTGTCTTTGAGGTCGTCTAAAGTTGCTGGCTTGTTGGCATAGACCAGTGACTTGATATGGCCCCATAAAAATAAATCCAATGGCGTTAGATCGCATGAACGAGGTGGCCATTCGACCGGACCATTTCTCGAGATAACACGTTCACCGAATTTGCCTTTCAATAAATCGATTGCGACGCGTGCTGTGTGGCTAGTGGCACCGTCTTGTTTAAACCACATATCGTTGATGGCAAGTTCATCCAATTCTGGCTACAAATAATCTTCCAACATAGCACGATAGCGCTCTCCATTGACGGTAACAAGACGGTCGTTTTCATCCACGAAAAAATACGGCCCAATCACACCTCCAGCATGAAAACCACACCAAAAAGTCACTTTTTACGGATGCAACGGTGTCTCAAGAAGCACATTTGGGTTTGTTGCTGACCAATAACGCATATTTTGCTTATTAACAAAGCCATTGAGCCAGAAATGAGCTTCATCGCTGAAGATGATTTTTTGATGAAATTCTTCATTTTATTCAAGCTTTGCTAGAGCCAATTTCGTTAGTAATTTTAAAAAATTTTCAAACCCTGATGGTTCGTGAACTTTACTATGATGAAAATGTTGACTTTAACTAACGTTTTGACATTGACAGTTCATTAAAAAAGTTTAAGGGTGCGTTCATATAAAGTTATGAAATTGTTATGTCCCTATTGGAAAACCCTTTATAAACGCAGGTCGGATACTTTTCGAACACACCTCGTATATAATTTTATGTGATCTCAAATTCTTTTGCAGTTTTGTAATTACAAATCCCTAAATCTGAATCAGTAAAATTCACTGCAAAAAAGTGCATTGACACTGATTACTAGTGATAATCTAGTGGAAGTCTCATAACTAGTAATCACTGTATATGCACTGTTTACCATTGGATTTTACTGATCCAGATTTAGGTAGAAGATCTGGGATACCTTCTTTTTAACGAATCGTAAGTTTTATTTAATTTCCGATACTTTTGTGACATGAAATTTTCGAAGATATTTACTTATTCTTAGTTCATACGAAATATTCCAATGGAAGAAGAATAGGCGTTCATGAAAAAACGATTCATATAATTTATTATGATTTTATACCTGTAAATCTCATAACATTGTAAATGTGTATTTAATTTTTTCAGAGCTACTTCGACTTCGAGGAATATATTCTTGCTTATCATAACACTTACATAGTTTTACTGGGAAATGGATTATTATTCTTTAATGTTTCATAAATGTTGAATCTTTGTGAATTTATGTTTGATCGAAAGGGAACACCAAGATGATTTGCAAATCTATTGGAGTACTCCCAGAACCCAAAATTAAAAATTCTGAATTCCCCAGAAAATAGTTTTAAAAAAGTTTGAAGATGGTCTGCATTTTCCAATCTTTGTTCAATAATTCCGTGACTTCTCGAAAGATGGTGCTGGTATCGTAAATATGTTACTATTCTAAGAGAATACCATCTAATATCAGTGCGTATACAAAGTTTCAAGTTAGTAAGTTGGTTAGAAAATTTGTTACAGCCAGTTGAATTAAGTTTTTCATTGTTACAACAAAAACATGAAAAAAGCGAGTTTCGCATGCTTATCAAATATTATTTTCTACGGGGAAAATCAATCAAAGAAACTGAAGATAAAGAAACAGCTCAACGTTCGTCGATTGAGAGTGCGTCAGATTAGTGAGACTGTACAAATTTCAGTGGGACTCGTATGGCACATTTTATATGAATATTTGGGCATGAAGAAGCTGTCTGCAAGATGGGTGCCGCGTTTGCCCATAGCCGATTACAAGCGGGCTCGTGTCGTTGCGTCTGAGCAATGTTTGGGCATGTTTCAACGTAATTCAAAGTAATTTTTGCGACTTTATGTAACATTTGATGAAACATGGATCCATTTTTATATGCCAGAAACAAAAAATCAGTCGAAAATGTGGGCTGGACCTGGCGCATCTGCGCCGAAAAAAGCGAGGACGGTTCCATCAGCCGGTAAGGTCATGACCACAATTTTTTGGGACTTATATTTTATAATATTAATCGATTATCTACATAAGGGAAAAACTATTACAGGAGAGTATTATACCTCATTATTATATCGATTTGACGTCATACTGAAAGAAAAGCGGCCCCATCTGGCGAAAAGAAAGTGCTTTTCCACCGCGATAATGCACCAGCTCACACAAGTGCCATTGCAACGGCCAAATTATTTGATTTACGCTACGAAATACTTCCTCGTACACCTTATTCCCTAGATTTGGCTCTTTCCGATTATTTTTTGTTTCTTACCATGAAAACTTGGCTTGGAGGTAAAAGATTTTCATCGAACGAAGAGATTATTGCTGCGACAAATGAGTATTTTGTGGGGTTTGATAAAAATTACTTTTTATAGGGCATAAAGAAGCTTGAGTACTGTTTTAATAAATGTATACAGTTAAAAGGGGACTATGTAATCGTCCTTCCTTTCTCAGGGTAGTCGATGAAGATTACTCCATGTGCATTCCAAAAATCCCTAGCCATAACTTTCCCAGTCGATTGTTGCGTTTTCGGATGCTTTGGTGCACTTTCACCAAGTTTAACTTACTGTTTTTACCCCTTACTGTTTCGTGATCCCGGAGTATAGTGGTAGATTCATGTTGCATCCATCGTCACAAATTGACGCAAAAACTCTTTCGGATTGCGATTAAAAAAGGCCAAATTTTGCTCTGAAGTGGTCACATGAATGCGTTTTTGGTCGGTTGTTAGCAATCGCGGCACGCATCTTGCACAGAGCCTTTTAATGCACAAATGTGTATGCAAAGTATTGACCACACGCTCAGTTGAAATGAATACGATCTCCGCTATCTCAAGCACTTTCGCTTTCGGATCATTCAAAACAATATCATGGATTTTATTTGTCATTTCTGGCGTTGTTATCTCATTTGGACAACCTGGACTTGGTATGGTTTCCGTGCTCATACGATCACAACGAAATCTGGTAAACCACTTCTGAACCATTTCATACGACGGAGCAGAGTCCGAATAATGTTTATCGAGCTTGGCCTTAGTTTCTGATTAGGTTTTTCCACGCAAAAAGTAGTGTTTAATCAACACACGAAATTAACTTTTTCCGTCTTTGTAAAAAATTCGGGGGTTGGTTGCTTTCAGATATTGTAACTTGTGAACTAATGGATTGATTTGGCTCAAATTTTTACGAAAGAGGTGATACAATATTGGAAAAACTCTATTTTTGGATTCAGGGGCTTATGACCCAGGTATAAATGTCCGTCATTCACTAAAAGTATTGGCCCCATACCAGTTTAGTACTGGTCACCGATACTGAATGCTGGTCACTGGTACTAGGTCACTACCGCGCTGATGGTAAATTTCTCCTAGGGTAAACGTAAAAATTTGTGAAAAAAAGGATATTAAATATTACGAAATTCTAATATCTTTTTATGCGTAATAAGAATGTAATAAGCAACAATTTTATATATTCTTATTACATTTTAGAAGGTATTAGACTTTTGTGAAATTTGACATCCTTTCTATCACAAATGTCTACCTTCCATAACGTCCTGATACCGAAAATGTAGTCATTTTCGTCGTTCATGTGTTCGATAACATTCAAAAGAATGTTCGGATCTGAATGAGCTTTTCTACACTTGATTGGGGCCATTTTTTACGAGAAGTATATTTTTCTTTTTAATTGAAAAAAAACACTATTAAAAATTAAAAATCATATTTTTCAACCAAACTATGCGATGCTCGAAAAAAAATTGTGGAGCAAAATTACTCATCTCAAAGAGATGTTCTTTTTTTTTTTACCATTGATATCTAGCTCCAGTGTTGTGATGAGAATGTATTCTTCAGAGTTGTCGTAACTTTGAGAAAATTGAATCCTTATTCATAATGATATAAAATGTAATCTAGTCGTAGTATTAAATTATTATAAATAAACTTAAATGTCCACAAACAACACATAAAACGAGTCGAATGTATTAAACAATCAAATACCATTTTCATAAAACTTTCCATCTTAGAATTCGAATATCCATTCATTGAGTCTTTAAACGGATCTTAAATTTATATCCAATAAGAATTATTAACGATCTTCTCACTTACGTGAAAAGTTGATTCGAGTTCTTTCAAAACTTCAAAAGTGTATCTTGGAGCAGTTACTATACAGTTATCATATGTTCTATATTATATTTGCATTACCTAATTTAAAAAATTTTGTTTTCTGCTATGTTTCATTAGGTGCAAACTTTTTATTTCATGTATGTTCACAAAAACTTCTTTGATTTTCTCATTTTAGTCTTATTGTTAGAAGTTTTGCAATAGACCAATTATAATGTACTTTAATGAAAAAAAGAAAAGGTGTAAAGATGTTTAGGATCTAACATGACCATTTTCAGATTTGTATGGGAAATGATACTATGACTCGCACTGAATCTATCGACATTATACTTATGTCTCAGATGCGACCGGAAGTAGTAGGTGTATTTTCAGTTTCAAAAAAAGTGAAAAAGGTCTTCAAGGCTGGTGGTCATAAAAAGTGCAGCATTCTGTAATTCAGCGGTATATTTTGGGTAACTTTACCCTTAAAAAACATCAGTTGAAGTTTTGAAACAACTTGGATACAACAATCAGGAACGCGGATCAAAAAAATTATATCCGAAAAGGAAATCTGACGAAGAGAAAGCCTAACGTGTATATTGTATTTATTATTATTGTATTATATATAATATTGTACGTAAATGGTATAATTTCAGTTCAAATGAAAGTACCCAAGTGCGAATTACCGAAGGTGATAATACGGCACAATATTGGCCCAATCTTGGCAGCCAAGAGTCGGCTATTGTTATTGGGCCAGTGTCACTGTTTGCATCGGTCAAGTGCTGGGTCGACGTCGGCAGCCTTTTTCAACTATTTAAATTCACCGACCTTCAGCCGAAACTTGACCCAGTATCGGCCCTACACCAAGCCGATTGTCATTTTTACTTTGGCATCCAGTTTTGAAAGTAGAAGAGCCAGAGTCGGGCTCATGGACGGCACATTACTGTTCCATGTGTCACTTTTACCACGGCAAACCATTCTAGAAGTGAGAAAACCAGAGTTCGGTACAGCATTGGCCCGTTGCTGTGCCAAAAACAAATGCTGGCGGCCAGAGTTTGGGCCAGAATTTGCCGTCAAGTGATCACCGGAGTTATCATTCCAGCAACGGCACGATATTGGCAGCCGATCTTCGGCAAATTTTTGTCGATGCTGGGCCAGTGTTGGGCCGTATCTAACTTCGCATTTGGGTATTGATGTTGACTTATCTCAAGTTTTAAGAATTTTAATAATTTATAAGACTTATAATTTCAGTTAAACAGAAAATATTATTGCTGACAAAATAAAAATATTAATGACTTGAAACTCCCGTAAATAAAAATGATTAAAAATGATTTTTCTATTTGTAATTTATTTATTTCATTTAAATATTTTCGTTAGGATAAATTTTATTAAAAGTTTTTTCTCTAATTTCAACTTTTAAAGGACATAACTTTTTTATTTTTCAATATGAAGAATAGTATTTTTTAAAAATTATTTAAAAGTCTGCCAGGAATGCGATTTTGAACCGAACTCCATAATAAAAAAGTAGAACCTTTAAAAATTTTCTTTTGGTAAAAGGGCCCATATGGGCGGCCATTGTAGAAACACTGTAATAATTGTTATTATATGCTATAAATGTATTTTTTGCTTACTTAAACTTTAACTTTGATTTTCACGAAATGAGGTTAATGAATTACTAACTTCAAAAGTGCCCCGATGACACGTCTTTCAACATAAAGTATTTATCTTGGTCTTAAAATGCCGAGACTTTACACGGATATATGGCCCAATACGTAACTCCATACAGGCCATAAGGGCCCTTTTCATGCGAACGCCCACATACAATATGTTCTCCATTATATAACCGATTCAACATTATTTTTATTATTTTCTTAAAAATTATGTACATTTTATGTTACCAGATTTCATTTGGGTGCAGCATAAACATAAAAATTATTATTTAATTATCATGTCACTGGGGACCCATATAATGACAAATTTCAACAGTATCTCAGAAAATGATCTTTGCCGCAAATGGTTTGTTTGATGTAAGCAAAATTAATATAATAGAAGGGTTTCTTGAAACAACAAGATTTATAATGGATTGAATAATTTTCCTCTTGTCTAAGTTATATATGTTCATTGATGTTTCTGAATTTGCATTGACAATTGTTTCTATCTATTGAGATGCAGGTTCTTACCTTGAACCTGTCAACTCTTTGGTGAGCCCAACGAATTTTATTAGTTCGAAATACTTGAAAATAAAGTTATCTAAATCAAAGTTTTGTTGAGCGCCAGTCACTTTACTCCAAGTGACAAAGTCATTTCAAATAATGGTGAGACTCGAGATTCTAGGAACAATAATACAAGGTGGGGTCAATAAAAGGTCACAACAGTTAGCGGGTAATAAATAAAAGAAACCAGAATTTAATTAAAAGGAGACTTGGCAGAACAAAATTTATTAGAATAGACAGACTCTATACAGTTCAACATCAAATAAAGAAAATTGCCAGAATATCAGAAAAATGTGAAAAATTAATTACAAAAAAAAGGTGCAAATATAAAAGAGAAAGCACTCACGAACACAAGATAGAAAGAGAGGCAGAGTGGTCTCGGTAGCTGAGATGGACGCCGTGAAGCGTCAATGTTCGTTAGAGATTGACCGGTATTTCTAGACCACTTGCCAAAGGAAAACTGAATTAAAAACCACTTACGCTACCTGAATTACACCGTAGAGCTCCGGGTCGTACCTCAACACATATTCGACCTCCATATCAGTTCCATTAATCTTAAAATTCCTTCGAGAGGGTTTAGTTCAAAATCGACACCTGTCGTTTTATAGTCACAGGACGAGAGTCAGGCCGTGCAGACCTAATGGAAAGGTGGTGGACCGTTAGCAACTAGCGCCACGTACAGTACTGCACATCAACTACCATTATGTGTGCATGTGTTAGTGCATATACATGCATACGTAGGTTCTTTAAATGTGTTACGGAGAATATATTCAAATATAATTAAAAGGAAATTGAAGATTTAACGCAAAATTGTGAAAATGTAATTCAAGAGTTAGAAGTTAATATCAACTTATTCTTGAATACCATTTTCACAATTTTGCCTTAAATCTTGGTTTTGTCGTAATAAGTAAAAGTCAAAAATCTCTGTAGTTTGTATTTTGATTTTCAGAAAATATTCATAAAATTATTGTATTAACTTCAATATCTTCAAGCTTAAAATGCCTTATGGATATGTGATATTTAGGAAATTAGCAAATTTGATTGATTTTAGATTTCTGCATGCTTATGGCTAAAGTACATAAAAATATTCTTTTTAAAATTTGGAAAATAGTTTTTGGTTTTGGTTTAGAAATTTAAAAAAGTTCAATTTTAGAAAAATATGTCGGTAATTTCTTTCATCATTAAAACCAAAAGTTCCATAAATTTTCTTTTCTGCGGTGAAAATTGATCGAGCTCAACTTTTTTCGAAACTATGCGAACACTTTGTCGGGTCGAGAAAGCTCTCTTCGGCGTTGCATGCAAGTCTTCTGCAAGTACATCCTTGCTGGTTTCTGCTTCTGGGATATCTTCTTCCGATTCTTTTTTCAGGAATATAGATTAGAAGCATTTAATTCCCATGAATATTTGAAATTTATTTCGTAGGTATTACTACTCACGTGTGCAAACTGCACGCTACTTTCTCTAAAGTTTCGTATGCCTTCTCCAGGTTTTTCTATTTCGGTCATCAAAATTTCAAACTCTGATGAGGAAGAAACAGCCGCCGGTTTGATGTTCACATCACTTTGACACGACATATCACTACCCGGCGGTAAATTTAACGTCGAAACAGCACCGTACTTAAAAGAAAATTTTAAATATTATATAATAATAAATAATAAATTTTAAATGCTTTTAAATAAAAGCATTGTTCATCGAAATGTCGATGACAAACTAAAAATTGTCTTTCTACTACTTGAAGGTATTTTAACCTCGACAAGTAGGGATTTGCGAATTCTTCTATCCATCGTTATCCATCGCTGTCCAGCATTTTCTCTCTTCGGAAACCGATGAATAGACACATTTTTCTTCCGACCCCTTTTAGAGGTACACTCACTAACAGCACACTCAATTTCGTACTTCGTATTCATTATAAAGCGCATTCGCGTAACGAATTGTTGATACTTGTATACAACAATGGCGGAACTCTTACGAAGCTGTTCCCCTTGCTGCACTCCATCCGCTTCCTACAACTAGCGCCGCGTACAGACCACATGTCATATTTCTGATAGACGACTAGGCAACCCGTGCCTATACTGTAATCGCTCTCGAAAAATAATTTTCATAAACACGCGGTTCTCTCTTATACAGCGAACAGCGCGTGTGGTACATTGGCACTAAGTAAGATAGAGTCCAATAAAATTATATAACATAAATTTAGTTTCTCCAATGTCTAGAATACTGGATATAAAGTCCTGAGTTCAGTGTGCTCCAGACTGCATCTTCCGGGTCACGTAGTTGCAGCTCGTCTTATTTATCATGGCGTCGATAATCGATCCTTCGATCAGTCGAGACTCGTCAAGTATCGATGTTCGATCTGGCGTCATGGCTGCCAGTGTTTACGTCTGCTCGGAAGCCGGTCGTGCCGCATCTCCAACGCCACTGTCCTCTGGTGCCGTTGTCCTCGTGTCGTGTATGGAACAGACGGGACAGGAAGCGTAAGTGCGGGTAGTGCGTGATAAGTGATTCGAGTGCTCTCGGGTGGCGACGAAGTGCGGTCTCTCGTCATACGGCTTTTTCCCCGGGACATAACCCCACCTGTCATACCGGTGAGTTTAACAAAATATTAATTTAAGTGACGGGTAAACTTTACCACCTCACACTATAGTACTTTCCACAAAGTAATGTAGGAATCGGTACACAAAGATATTTTAGAAATTCTCAAACGTGTTACCTTTTTCAAGGTAGTCGATGAACAAAACTCCATGAGCATCCCAAAATACAGAACTTTTGTTGGAAACGCCACCTATGTGTCAGTCCCGAGACTTATTGATCCACGTGTTAAATATGTCTCTTGTACAAACAGTGTAATATCAATAAAATTTCTGCCTAACAGGGTGGGAATTAATTTCGTAATAATAATACTAATATAATTTACATAAATAATATTAATTTTAAATTGACCGGCAATCGAAAGACCCGGGCTCGAATCCAGGCAAAGTCGAATGCGTCTCTTTTTCCACAGAACGATTTCAAATTCTTTAAAATTAATTAATTTTATTCAAAAAATTTATGAATTCATATTTTTTATCTTTCAATAACTAATAATAATTCAAAATAAAAGTATTAAAATCGTATTACAGAACTGGTCATAGTTTTTTAAATCTTTAGTTTTACAAGTATTCAGGCTATTTTAAAATATAAGTTTATTTATTTTGACGAAGGTAAACTTAAATGCTTGTTTCTTCTATTATTTTTAAATATGAGTAATAAACTTTTATTAGTTTCCTAATGAAAAATTATTATCTTCCTATATTTAAAATTATATCCAGACAAATTCTCGTGGGAAGTTCTACATTTATTTTTATCAGAATCATCACTATTAGAGCTTGAAATTGTGCATGCTAATGTAATATAATTTTTGTAGTCGTGACACAAAAGTTTCTAACTTTTGTCCGATGTTTTGTTTGTCCTCTTAAGAAATTGGTTTCGGCTATTTTCGTCACGCACTTTCTCCTTGGTAATTTATTTCTTATTTTAGGAACATTGACAATAACTTACATTTTATTTTACCTTGACTTAAAAATCTTGATATCCCTGGGAATTGATAAAATGCTCAGTAATTTGCCATTTGGCGTAGAAAAATTGTAAATATTAAAAAAAAAACAAAAAAACAGCTCTTAACGCGACAAACATCGTCCCATCGTTTTTCATAATGATTAGAACATTAGGAAATTAGTCAATAAAATATCTATTTAAAATCATGATGTTCCAAAATCGTCTCTTTTACTTGCATAAATTAGAATATAATTAATAAAAATGATGTATTCTATTCATGTTTTTTATTTTTCCTAAGCAGGGTTAATTTCTGCAATAAATATAATCCGAATGAAATAAATAGTAGTCACAACGCGAGTTCTAAGCAACAGTCCATCTCCTTTCTGAAGTTTGCTTGTAAATAAAAATAACTGATTTCCAGGTTTAAAATTCTAGCTACTTTAATTATTTATGAGTTGAGTAGTACAGCTTTGAAAATTTTCTTTACTTTTTTTGTCGGGACGTTTTATATTGTGGTAACTGTAATTTTTCCTCTTTAGAAACAACGTGTCCAATACACTTGAACATCTTGTATCTTTCTATCAGTAAATAGGTTGGCTTGTATTTACTGTGCACTTAGGCAAACGCAAATCTTTTATGTTTTATACTTTAATGGGCCCTTGGACAAGTTCTAATCTTGCTCACTTATAAGGCTAGAAATACAATGTGTTATCCTTGCCCTTTTATATTGTCTTCAACATCTTCACTAATGATGATGATGATAAGTTATAAAATCTATTTATACCCTTCATTCTATATAAAGACAAAGGCCGAGAAAGAATCGCGCGCGATTAACTCTCCATGGCCTTATTCAGCTGACATCCTTGTTTTTTAATCGACATAAATAGAAATGGAAAGTGTCGACAAATAATTCATTATATGACTCGTAAAAGAAATTTAGAGAATATCAGGCTTTAAATTATTCATACAAACCTGGTTCATCTTTACACATATGTGAATAAAAATAGCTATAAATATTTAAAACTGAGCTATAATTGGCAGGAGGTAATATAAATTTTTGCCTCAATGATGTTAGAAGCTTGGATTTTTAAAATCTTTATATTTAAAAAAAAATTTAGCATACTCCAGGGGGGGGGGGATATTTTTATGCTTATTATGTTAATTCACATCACGCTTAGTTTTATTTGTTTATTCTAAATGAATTGAATTCACAAAAAATCTTTCTGAAAATTTTGGAAAAGTATCAAAAGACAATAAGGCAAACATTGAAGAAACTTATCGATGAATACAGTTGACTGTAAAATTTTTTTGCAAAATTACCACTATAACAAAGTTGACAGACGTTCTTCATCGTCTTCTGTTGTATTTTACAAATTTTCAAGAGGGTATTTTGTAAAATAAACAATTTATTCTGCACGAACTTTTACAGGAATTTGGTCAAGGGTTCTGATTGATCCATGGCCTTAATTTAGTAAACAAAAAACTAGTGATGTGGCTAGCCAATCAATCAACTGGTTAATCTTACCAGTTTCTTTTCGGTGTGACTGAAAGTCTTGAAGAGCGGAAAAACGCGTTTGAAAGTTGTAAGGTCATTTTGTTTATATATATACATAGGTTGTCCCATAATTTTTGTCCTACGGTCCTTCTAGAAAGGGAAGACAAATTTCTATCACACCAGTGAATAGGGCGAGTGAGGTTAGGTATACACCTCAACCTCTGTTGCAAATCTGTCAGTCTAGTTGAGATATCACAGTTGAAACTATACGCTATGGCGACTATCACAAGATGTGACTTTCGTGCGATAATTTATTACAACTTTGCATGTGGTTTAAGTAAAGGAGAGTGTTTCAAAGAAATGTCGGAAGTGTTTGGTGAGGATTGTCCTTTCCCCAGAACTGCAGAACGCTGGTACTTACAATTCCCGCAATAACATTAAATAGAAGAATCACGTATAGACAATTAGAGAAACTTCTATACATTTCAAAATCAATTTTACAATGGATTGTTTCGGAGCAGTTATCTGTGAAAAAACTGTGGACATTGTTGGTACCCCGTGCTCTTTCTACACGGAGAAAAAAAAACTGTTGAATCAGCAGATGTCATCTGCTGGAATAGGGACAGCAGTTTTTTTTGTAATATTTACAGATTTTTCTGTTGGATTCACAGATTGTTTGTAAACTTAACAGATGAACCTGTAAAATCTACAGAAATGTCTGTTAGAATTACGGATTTCTCTTTTTTCTTGAAATCCGCAATTCTAACAGACATGTCTGTAGATTTTACAGGTTCATCTGTTGAGTTTACAAACAATCTGTGAATCCAACAGAAAAATCTGTAAATATTAAAAAAAAAATCTGCTGTCCCTATTCCAGCAGATGACATCTGTTGATTCAACAGTTTTTTTTCTCCGTGTGAGTAGCAACGAGAGAATCGTGTCAAGTGATTTAAAAATACTAAAAAAGTTTAAATCTGGACATATGTGACGCGATCCGAGAAAAGGGACCTACTATCCATTTGACGTACGGTCGCTTTTCTAGTGGTTAGTATATACTAAAACGCTCTTACGTCAAATGGATAGTAGGTCCCTTTTCTCGGATCGCGTCACATATATATATATAAATACATATATATCCAGACCTAGCACCATGCGACTTCGGATTGTTCCCTTACGTCAAACTAAGGATGAAAGATCGGCGTTTTTCGTCCGATAAGGAGTTGACAGCCGCCTTTCAGAAAGAATGTGACTTGATACCGAAGCAAATGTGGGAGGAATGGTTTAATGAGTGGTCTTATCGTATGAAGAAGTGTATTAACTGTGACGGAAAGTACTTCGAAAGATTTTTAAAATTAAGCATTTACAACAAAAATTATGGGACAACCTATTTATGTATATATGTATCGTTAAGAATATGAAGAACAAGGGTTGACTTTTTGAGTGCAGAGTAATCTTGCTATATAAAGATAGAAAATGTGAATCCCCGGCGTAAATTTTGGAATTTTGTTTGTCGTACATATAACTTTTCGTTAAATTTTTAATATCGAAATCCTTTATTCTTGGGAAATTGGTGTCATTCCATTTCACATAATATAGGTATACTTGCAATATCATCAAAAAGCTTAATTTCATGCATTTAATCAACCAGAAGCTTCAATTGGCAATGAAAACTACCACCGCGGGCAAAGAGGCGCGCGTGTCGCGAAACAAATATGGCCGGCAGTGGTATACATTTTTCTACAGCTGCATATGGATAAGTTCACAAAAACATATAATGAAAATGGTTAAGTTTTTAAAAAATGTTAACTCTGCAGCTACATACACTGTGTGAATTTGCGAATGCCATACCGTCCTCAAGAAACCTAATAGAAGGTCAGAAAGTGGTGAATTCTGACATAATTATAATGAGTGGCGTGACTAGCAGAAGCAATGAAAGCATTGAGTTGTTCGCATTATGTCTTCAAACAAGTGCATTAACGTCAGGGCCACACACAATTACTGGCACACTAAAAATCAACGATTTGAACAATAATTATCTGGACCGAAGTGCTTTGAGCAAATTACCACTTGCTTGCTCTGATCTTTTATTTTTAATCTTCTAAGCCACTCTGCTCTTTTGTCCTCAATTTCAAGGCTTCCGAACAAATTTTTGATTTCAATATTAATTCCACTCTCTGGCACTTCATGGAAACTTAAGTTCTTATTTTTGTTCATTCTCGAGTCACAACCTTTTACACAACATTTTGTTCTGCACTCCGATTTTCGCTGTTGAGGTGAAAATTCCATTTTGAAAACTTAAGAGGAATGAATTAAGATAGATAGGTCACAAGATATATGCTCTTTTAAAAACACTTTTATTAAGTTTATTGGCAGAATAATATTAAATTTCCATATGTCAACGTTAATGAATGTATACCACTGTCGGACATTATTATTGGTTTATGTTGCGGCCGGTGGTGTCGCATGCTAATTTTAAACTCCCAATAAGGAAACTTCCACCACCGCGAAAGTCTCCAGACCTGTGTATACAAGCGTGTTCAGTGCATATGAAGTCGTATGACAAAATATGGACCAGTATCACTGAAAATGCGACGTAATCTGACTGAAATTTCATGTCCGCAGTGTCAACTGTGCATGAATATGTTGAAACTGTTCTTTAATTCTTATGACATATTGCGTTATAACACGAAAAAAAACCATATTCCTGGATACCGTCAAGATACTCAGCCTTATTCGAAGGATAAAATATGGTTGCATAATATCTTTACAATATTTTCGTAAGAGTTAGCTATTGTCCCTGGCAATCCAACTGCATTAATGTTGATTATAATGAAGGAATCATTCACGGAGACTATATCGCGTCGAAAATATACCCACACAACTTGATTCGATTTTTCGGTGCGCGAATGGGTTTTTATTAGCGACGCATGGGTATTCGATTTTTCGTACGTATTTATTTGCGAAAAATGTTTTGTTAAACATTGCAAAGTCTGCAAATGCGCTATAAATTGACAATCCAACTGCTACCCAACTACGACCGATCTCGATCGCGATTCGGTAGCAGTTGGATAGCCAGGGATATTACACAGTGAAATGTAGACAGTAACCACTAACCACTGTAATATTTAATTCTGCGCTGATTGTCAAGTTTTTAGCCAGAATAGTTCTTGCGAAATGGCTCCTTTCACAACATACGTTTTTTGTGTAGTCAGAAAAAGTATTTACCTAGTATATTAAAAATATTTGGTGTTACCGGTATTTCTATTTGGAGAGTATAAATGGCCTTTCCGGTGTTGTAAAGATTTTATCAAAAATTGTCGATGTTTCGAGCAAATTTTTGGTCCTTATCAAGACTATAAAGGAATATTTTACATAATTATTAAACATACAGATGAAATAAAAGTTACATACATAAATTAAAAGTAAAAGAAAAAGAGAGAAATCCATACCAAAGATAAATTTCCAATCATGTTTCTTGTTGAAAAAATGACATGTTAAGTGTCCATTTTTGTAATTAATTTGTTTAAAGTTTTTTATAAAACAAATCCTTGTTAAAAATTAAAATGTAAAAAATCCTGCTATGTTGACATAAACATTAATTAATAGAAGTAAACATTGCTTGTCAAGAATTAATTTAGGTAAAACAGATAGAATTGTGACCTGTAATATAGAAGTAATATAAGAAATATTTGTTTAACATCAAAAAGAATACCAGTATAAAAACTATTACTTACAAGCTATTACTATTACTTACTTACATTACAACCTAGTATATACCCATAATCACAACATCGATCAACCTTTCAGCTCAAATAATAGTTTCCGATAAATGGCCTCCCTTAAGGCACACAGAGAAAAACAGTTAAAGTAATTTTACTCAACTTCCGATCAAATTTGGGACATATGGACAAGTTAGAAGTTATTTAGTATCATTGTAATTATTTGTGATATATTAAATGTTCAAAAATGAATCAAAGTTGAGTAAAATTCAGAAATGTAGGGTGAAGTATGAAAGCATGCATTAAAAATTTTTAAATATATATATTATTACTCGTAGTATAATTATAAAAAATAAATCTTTTATTAAATCACAAAAATAAAGCTTTCCGTTCATTCTACTCTACGCTTCAATCGAGAGTTGAGTAAACCGTGAATGGCAAGACTTATTCCACCAGCTATATCTATTCATTCAGGAACGAATGAAAGTAATCTGCGCCTTGGGCACACATAAAATATTTTTAATTCGAAAAACGTGTTGAATTTTCAGCATACTGATGTTCCAAGTTAATATATTTAATATTCAAAATCAATTAAACATATACAAAATACAGTTACAGTTTATTTTAATACTCTCTAAATCCAAAATAGTGGATTCCACTTATAAACCAGTGATTTTAAAAATTCATCGTACTGCAGTCGTGTTTGATTGTGTTTTGTTTGTTCTTCACGAAGCTTTCGTGCATGCTCCACAGTGTTAACCACTATTTCTTTTTATGATTATCTACTAGTTTATATAATTAATTTAAAAGTTTCACATAATTTAGTTATATAAATTCTGTAAGTTTAATAAATTCGTGATACAAAATTCATTCTTAATTAATTTATAATAACTTCTTTCTTTTTCACTAAGTTTTTCAAATTAAATTCATTTCATGAAAAATTTAAACAAAAAAAGTCTTGATAAGTGTATTACACAAAATTTAAAAAATCTACACAGGATTTAGATTGCACATAAATTTATTAGGGACAATAATAATTTGGAATTCGCAATTGTAAAATCCATATTTTGAAAATATACAACACAGACAATAAAACAACCTTTTTTTAAATGTTTTTACACAAGGTACTTTTTGATAATAAGCAATTTTTTAATGTACATTTCAAACTTTAGTTTCATTAAACTTCATACGTAGTTATAATAAAAATGGATACTAAATATTAATGAAGAATAATATTACATATATATCAACAATCATAATTATAATAATTTATTAATTAATTATATTAATTATAACAAATATTTTATGAATAATTTATGAAAAAAGTTGATTTATTTTTACTTGAGTAAGGCTTAAAAACTTTATTGACGACACTTACTCTCACCAGCTCTGAATAGCTCTTGCAGTTACTAAAGGGTTTCCCAATAGGGGTGATATGATTTTGAATGTCCCTATCGGGCTCCTTCGAACTGAAATTTTTTATGTCTGCTGTCAGTTGTCATCAGTAAGGTTTGCCATTTAATCATGAGTAGTTTCACGCTTCCACAACGTTTGGAAATTGTCCAATTATTTTATCAAAATTCGAGAAGTTTTGTCGGTGTTCAAAGAGCATATCGTGCAAAATATGGTCGTCATTCTGCTCCATCCGCGCTCTCAATTCGTCGAATAATCGATAAGTTGGAGAGTGAATTTACTCTATTGGATACTAAGCCTAAAAATCGTATGCGTACCGCACGTTCTACACAGAATATAGCCGCCGTACAGGCCAGTATCGAGGAAAACCGTGAATTGTCCGTGCCACGCCGATCTCAGGAATTGGGCCTGTCCAGGATGACTACCTGGCGTATTTTGCGATTGGATCTTGGCCTGCATCCCTATAAGATGATTCTGGCCCAAGAACTGAAGCCTAATGACCATCGTTTGCGTCGGGAGTTCGCGGATTGGGCTCTCGAATCAATTGATAATGATCCCAATTTTCATCAAAAAATCATCTTTTCTGATGAGGCGCATTTTTGGCTCAAGTCTCGGGGGACATTTGGCCGATATATTGTTTAAATCATAAATGGCATAGAATATCCAATATAATAAAAAAGATTTCGATCAATTCCGAATGAATATTCAGTGTTTTTTTCAATTTCAAAACATATCACCCTTATTGGGAAACCCTTTATATGAGAAAGTTCCAAGTTTTATGTCTGCGGATTGTAAGCAAGCGTGTGCGTGATTCGGCGAAAACGTATCATACTATATACAAGTGTAGTTATTAGATTTATATATGAAAGGTTATATGTTTAAATGTATTTGTGATTTGAAATGTGACTGGCTACGACTGAATGGGGTGAATGTATTTGTATGTTGTTTATGTATGTACCGGATGATTATTGGTAGGCTCGAGGTAAGAATTTTTTTATTCAAGAGAACCATACCATAGCCAGTTAAAATAATACGCCCGATGCTCATTTTACCCAACTACGGTTTAAAGCACCTCAAGCGTCGGTGATATACTTATACATTTCATGTTAACCCACTGGCGCATGTTGATGCCCTGTCGTCGACAACGTTTTACTCAACTCCTTACTATTCCCTATGTAACGCTTATTGTTATTCACTTTGGGTGAATTAGGTATTTATCAAATTCATTTTACCCGACTAGGATTTAATAAATGTTCAAATGTCCTTATGTCCCAACTTTAATCGACAGAGTTGAGTAAAATTAATTCAACTATTTTTCTCTGTGCACAGAACGATTTTGAATTGTACGATATATGTTTTTTGTGTTCACGGAGAATAAATGAGGATCATAAGAGTGTGAACGATTACTAAAAACGAAAATAGAGTATTAAGCAGTACGGAACTCATTCCCAAACTGCGTAACACTTTCTTTTCTCACCTGGTAGTCATACCATGTTTCCAATAAACATTCATATTCTTCTGATTTCGATTTTTCCCCGTGTTCCTTCAATAATATTTATATATCTATAAAGATTTGAAATTATATTTTTGTTTAACTTTAATCATTGACAGCTCATTTTGCTTCTTAACTAATTATCTACAGAACACTTCGTTATTGGTTCCTTAAAAAATGTCTATAACTTTTTTATTATTTGAAGTTTTCTAATTCTAATTAATCATATGAGTGCTTGTATCATTTAACGACTTCTACGTTACCAAAATTTTTGCTTGTAAACTTAAGTCCATGAAAAATAAGACATTGCCTTTAAAATTTGTAAAATTGAATAAAAGGCACTAAGAGATGCCTGTCTGCTTCCGAATGCTTATATTTACAAACAAAAATTAAAAAACTTATAATTATTGGCACTTGGGATTAGACTAACTGTTTTTAGTGATATTACATTCTCATGATCAATGAAAGGGTATTGGTTCCACGTGGAAAATGACTCGAAATTTCCATAAAATTCACAGACGACAGACACTTTCGTAAAAATCATTTTTTTTACTTATATAGTTCCGAAACGTTAAAATTTGATGATAATTCCGAATTTCATTTTTCAGATAAAACCAATACCTTCTCATTGATGATGAAAATGTAAAAATACTATTGAAAAATGAAAATGACAAAGTCAGCTGATAGCCGCATGGGTCGCAGGTCATATAAAAAAGACAAGGCGTTGCAAGCTTCCTCGGGTGCCAATAAAATTGGGATCATCGGTCATGTTTGAAGATAATCTAAACAGCTTATACAATAATCGTAAAAATCTAGAAAATTTAACAATACAGAGATCTGAGCGAGAATTTTTATGATTTAATTAGACTATCTATATTTTCAATGGATAGAAATTAATATAATGTTTTGCATATTACATTCTAGTCAGAAATCCAAGTATTAAGGATTGAAATATTTGTTAATGAAACATACTAGCCTGTATGGAATTAAACTAGTATTATTTCATGGAAACGAATCTACCTTAAAACGCAAATGACCTCAATCTGAAGCGGCTAGTAATAATAAAATAATACAAACTACGTATCTTAAGTTTACATATATCCTATCATAATCGTTGGTATATTGATTATTTGTACAAGCGATCGATTCCGAAACCTTAGTTGTCGATTGTCAGTGAATAAATACATTTTAGAGATCATTTGTAGGTGCCGGGAGCACCTTACAGAGTGACAGAGCGTATAACCCCATCCCTTCCCGGGAGGGTGGCTGTGATGCGGCCCAATTTCCATATCATAGGTGGTAAGTTGTTTTCCTTGATGACGACAAGCGTTCCCCGTTTGATAATGCTCTGGTCAGTAGTTGCCTGCCACTTACTCCGCGAGATCAATTTTTTGAGATACTCCTTGTACCATCGGTCCCAAAAATGCTGCCTCATTTGTTGGGCGAGTTGCCAGCAATTTAGCCGATTGGTTGCAATGTTCCGCAATTCTCCCAACGGAAAGCTTGTCATGGACTTGCCGATAAGGAAATGACCTGGGGTTAGAGGGAGGAAATCATTTTGATCAGGATACATTGGCGTAAGAGGGCGAGAGTTAAGTATTGCTTGAATCTCAACTACATACAGTCTGTTCCCCAAAAAAAGGTACGAGTTTTCTCAGAAAGTTTCAAAGATTTTTATTCCTTTCTTTTATGTCTTGACTGTACGTTTGAAGGGCTACGGCGCGACCACCGATTCGTTTCAGTCTTGTTCGAAGTGTCAGATATTACACAACATTAAGCTATCTACGCTTAACGTTACGAAGCGGCTTTTTTGTGCAACCATGCACGCGGACCACATCTTTCATACTCAGCTGCTGCCCAAATGCTTAAAAAGTCTAAGCACTTCGTGCAAATCTGGCTAGAGCGGTACAGGGACACAAAAACCGTCGATGACCTGCCAGGGAAAGGAGAGACGCGAGCAACGTCCAGTAAGGAGGATAAGATGATCGTTGCAATGTTCAAGCGCAACCCAATTCTCCGGCTGCGTGATGTCAAAGCTAATCTAGCGGAGAAGGGACTACACGTTAGTATAAACACCATAAGACGCAGATTAGCTGAGGCGAAAGTGCAGTACGGTCCCACGAGGCAGAAACCCCTGCTCTCAGAGGTTCACATGGAAAAACGCTTGGCATGGCCTACGGAAAATGTTGATCGCGATTGGTCCAATGTACTTTTTTTGAACGAAGCGTCCTTTTGGGCATGGGCTCCCATAAAACGTGCCTGGTCAGCCGCCAGTGAGCGTTTCCTCCAGCGAACTGTTAAACACCCCATAAAGATCCATGTTTGGGGATGCTTCTCACAGCGCGGTTTTGGCTGTTTAGAGCTTTTTACTGAGAACCTTAACGCTCAACAAATGCTTCAAATCTACGAACATGGCCTTCTGAGATCTGCAGAGAAGATGTTTGGAGCCAACAATAAGGATTGGATCCTTCAAGAAAACAACGACCCCAAACATCGCAGCCAACTTTGCACGTCCTGGAAAGCGGAAAATGGCATCACGACCTTGGACTAGCCTTCACAATCTCCTGATGCAAATCAAACAGAAAATGTGTGGAGTCTCATGAAGAGGAAACTAGCAGGAAGGCGTGCATTCACCCTGAAGCAGCTCTCTTGACGAATTAAGGAGGTATGGCGATCTCTACCTACGGAATATGCCGAGAAAACTAGTCGAGAGCATGCCCAGAAGGTGCCAGGCCATTATCCAGAACAACGGCGATTGGACGGTTTATGAGGTGAGTGCGTCCTAGTGTTTTATGCGCACTTTCGTGCCAAAAAAGATAAATGAGGTTTTCTTCAAAACTTTACGAGTAAACGCGTACCTTTCCTTGTGGAACAGACTGTATGTGTGAAGTTGTTCGTACGTTAGCAGTAAGTTGCCAGCTACCGTTGTGAAATGAAAGTCAAAAGATTTTACCGAAGCTGCCCATAGCCCACCGAAGTGTGAAGATCTAGTGGATTTAAGATTCCAGGCAACTTTCTTTATCAACAGATAATCTTGAACTTTAAAGAATTTGAAATCTTTCTGTGGAAAAAAAGACGCTTTCCAATGCGCTGGGATTCGAGCCCAAGTCTTTCGAATGCCGGTCGCCTGTGTTGACCACTGAGCTACACAGGCGTCCGACATCTTCTCCACAGAAAGACCTTATATCGCCTAGTGGCACTGCCTTGCGGCTGTAATAATTTTAAATTAATTAGTTGAGTTTGAAATGTCTGCCACTGCCAACATTATCGGAGGATCACTCATCGCGTATCAGATAGGATCAGTGGTCAGAGCAGTCGACCGACAATCGAAAGACCTGGGCTCAAATCCCAGCGCAACAAGGAAAGCGTCTTTTTTTCCACAGAAAGATTTCGAATTCTTTAAATTTAAATTTAATTTGCATCTATTTGCGATATATGAGTTTGAAATTGTCTACGAGGACACCTGTCGGCAACGTATCCTATCTGATACGCGACTAGTGATGAAAAATGTTGGAAAAATTCCAATATTGCTTTTGCTTAGAAAAACATTTTTATGAGATATATAAAACATATAATCATTATTATGATTTACCTACAGATGAAATGTTTTCGAAATTTCCCTACTTTTTTGTTACAATTTTAACTCCTTGCATTATGCAAGAAAAAATACATAGATTTATGATGATAATTTAATGCGATTCTGTGGAATCTTAGCTCTAAAATGAGCCAAAGAACATTAAAAAATGTTGATTACTTCGAAAGTTATTTAAAATTTAAGGTAGAATTGAAATCTTGACTATTTCTGCAATAACTTCTCCAAAATGTAGCAAAACGAATTCATGCTGGGTTCATTTTATAAAGAATTTTGATAGCTTTAAATTTAATCAAGAGAACAATTTTGTTCACTTATATAATTCAAATTAGGATAATTTATGCAATTATCGAAAAACAGGTGGCCGGACAATTCTGACCGGTACTGTATATTTTAACCTTGGTTCGATTTCTGTAGTGATGTTCTTTAACAAAAAATGGTCCGCAGTAATCCACTCTCACATGTTCAACGGGTTTCGAAAAATAATGCGGCCTTCGGATAAACTTCCCATTGAATAGTTCGTTCCACAAGGCTTCGCTCGAAAGCGTGTAATGCATTATCGAATTATGTTTCGAGATGTATTACGTCCGTAGATAGGCAAATACAGTTTACGAACTTTGTATAAAGTTGCCTTAGGCCCAGCGTGAAAAAGTTTTTCATACTCATCGTGAATGAGAATTTTCGTGATGTTATGATTTTTTGGAAGAACGATTTGATACTTTTGCACATCTGGTATGTGTTTGCAAGAAACAGCCTTCCTCCAACTCTAAAAAAACCCTGGTCTAAAAACGGGTTTAGTCGAACAAGAGGGCTTTTTGAATCGGCGAGTACATTACGCGATAAGGTACATAATTCTTTGGAGAATGCTTCTGCTTGAGCAAATTTGATGGCCCCTTGTAATGCTGTATTAAGGGGGGTACTCTACCTGGAACTTTAAAAAAATTGATTTTTTTTGTTTTGTTTTAATCTATAGTTATACTATCCGAAAATATAATTCCGAAGTTTGAAAGTCGTACTGGAAATAGAAGAAGGAAGAATACGTTAAAATAATCTTCAATTTACTTACTTTTTTATTGAGTTTTTGATTCCTTTGGTAGACAAGTTTTTCCTTGGGTGAAATCGTTGAAACGCTCCAAACATTGAATATTATTGAATTTTATTTTATATTATTGAATTTTTCTGAATCACCGGATTTAATATTGTATCGAAATATATTTGTTTTTTCTGATCTGAACTGAACTGAAATTTTTTTTTATGTGGATTGAGTTTTTATATAATGCATTTCCTTCCCTTTGCATTCTTGTTTTGGTAGGGTCAGGAGTGCCTATTTTTACATTCTCATCATATAAGAAGGTATTGGTTTTATCTGAAAAGTGACTTTCGAAATTTTCATCAAATCTTTACGTTTTGAGACCCCCTGAGTCAGAAAAAACGGTTTTTATGAAAGTGTCTGTCTATCTGTCTGTCTGTAGTAGGTCGTGTGCGGCATAACTCTCAATAGAATTATCTGATTGAATTGCGCTTTGGTACACTTTATCGGAGCCTAAAAGGTAAGGACAAGTTCGTTAACCAGCCACATCCAATCAAAATTGAAGGATTGAGCACTACTTTTGTGTTTTTGAAAATAACTTTTTGAAAAAATCAAAAATTTTAATACTGGTTTTTGATAGTGCTCATAAATCTCTACAAATTATCCCGATAACATTTTTTGATTAAATCAAAATTAGAAATGTTACAGCATATTAAAACTTGAAAAAAGTCAATATCAAAATTCCATTTTCCAGTTACATTATACGAGATACGAAAAAACGTTATGATACAATATTCTTTTCTATATAAAGACCTACAAATTTGAATTGTAACATTTTTCCATAAGATGAATATTTTTCTTTTTAATTAAAAAAAAAACTATTGAAAATCCAAAATTCAATTTTTTAACAATAATATGTGAAATACGAAAAAAACGTAAGAATACAAAGTTGTTCGTTTCAAAAAGAGATGGAAAATTGTTTGCCTAAATGAGGTCTACAAATTCTCATCAAGACATTTCGGGACAGGATATATATTTTATGTTTTGATTTTTAGTATTAAAAGAATTCGATTTTTTTCACCAAAATATGTGAGATACGAAATAAGCGTTGTTCTGCAAAATCGTTTCCTTAAATAAAGTCTACGATTGTTTTTCCTTCTTGAGATATTTGGAAGAAAATAAATAAATTATTTTAATCATGTAATTTATTAAAAAGTTACTGAAATGTATACAGAAAATCGAGCGCGAAGCATGAGTGTCATGATGAGAATATGTTCCTTAAGGCCGATAGAGCCTTAAGTAAATTGAATTTCCTGTTTCCCTTAAACTGAAAAAGAAATTTAATGAATTTGAGAAAATGAGAAATTTACATCATCTTTAATATTATAAAGTTGGTTTGAATTTGAAAATTGTTATTACAGTTCAAGGGTCAGTTTCGCTGGACGTTATACCCCCACCGTAAAACGGTTGCTAGCAATGTGAAACTTGAATAGCAAGCGTCTCTCAGTGAACTTATCTATTAGCTTTTATCATTTTAATAATTCCTTGTTATAACATCCCTACATATGCATCGTATGAATTTCAGGATCGAAATACAAAGTAGGGGAATGTACCAAATAACTATTCAGGACTTAGTGCATGTGTGTTGTCACCAAAGAAGAGGTAGACATACCAAGTTTCATTATTGATGTACCATTGAGGTTGAATGTTAGAGTTTGAAGAAAGTTCTTGTTGATTCGTTGGTACCTTCTTCCTGTAGTGAAGATTCTATAGGGTTGACTTCTCCAACTTCCAAATCAACAGGTTGATAAAGTTTTCTGGCTAAATGAAGGGATAAATTCGTAACTGAAGTCCATATAGCTCCAAGTAAGCGTATGGACCATCCATATACTGAATGTTAAGCATAGCCTTGGATAATTATATCGATTAAAGTTTTGAAAAATTGGATAAGCATTATAATAGCTATGATTCCAGCACTGAAAGTTCCAAAAGTTATGATTCGACTCCACATCTTGCTCCAGGTACTTTCGATTTCCCTTGCTAAGTCATTTAGAAGAGCAGGTTTTTCTACAGGGAACATAATCCGTTCCCTGAGTTGGTCTAGTTCTTGTTCAGTGTAGATGCAATTAGTTGCCAATTCTGCAGAGTTAATATATTCCCATGTTGGCTTCGTCATAGGTTTGATAATAGTAAGTTGTTCAGCTTCGGTTGCGAGAGGTAGAATTTTGTACCATTTTCCCCCAATGAAATAGTGAGAAGGAAGCAATCTGTTGCAGAGTATTTGCGTAACTTGAGATTTCAGAATGTGAGTTCTTGGATTGAGAAAATAGGTTTTGTATACTATTTGTTTATGATTCAAATCTTGATCTGTCATTTTGTTAGCAAAACTTTCATATAATACACTATAATGATGGAATTTACAACTATCTATGGGTATAGTGTTCCAAAAGGTGTGACCACCTTCTTGATCTATACAGATGCCTTCAGAGAGGGAACATACTGTAATAGAATTTAAAT
Organism: Diplolepis rosae; assembly: GCA_030998225.1. Taxonomy (NCBI): domain Eukaryota; kingdom Metazoa; phylum Arthropoda; class Insecta; order Hymenoptera; family Diplolepididae; genus Diplolepis; species Diplolepis rosae. Next base: position 422,406 of record JAPYXD010000158.1, on the reverse strand, counting down.
GAATCGTATCGGCTTCTAATTTGATTCGAGCTACTTGTTCTGTTAAAGTGATTTTAACTGTACCTTGGACTAATACATTTTTACATTCTCATCATGGATGAGAAGGTATTGGTTTTATGTGAAAAATGACTTTCGAAATTTTCATCAAATCTTTACGTTTTGAGAACCCCTGAGTCAGAAAAAATGGTTTTTACGAAAGTGTCTGTCTATCTGTCTGTCTGTCTGTCCGTCTGTCTGTCTGTCTGTCTGTAGGTCGTGTGCGGCATAACTCTCGATAGAATTATCAGATTGAATTGAGCTTTGGTACACTTTATCGGAGCCGAAAAAGTAAGGACAAGTTCGTTAACCAGCCACATCCAATCAAAATTGAGGGGTTGAGCACTACTTTTGTGTTTTTGAAAATAATTTTTTGAAAAAATCAAAAATTTCAATACTGGTTTTAGATAGTGCTCATAAATGTCTAAAAATTATCCTTATAACATTTTTTTATTAAATCAAAATTAGAAATGTTACAGCATATTCAAATTCGAAAAAAGTCAATATCAAAATTCCATTTTCCAGTTAAATTATACGAGATACGAAAAAACGTTATGATACAATATTATTGAATAAATAAAGACCTACAAATTTGAATTGTAACATTTTTTCATAAGATGCATATTTTCTTTTTAATTAAAAAAAAAACTATTGAAAATCAAAAATTCAATTTTTTAACAATAATATGTAAAATAAGAAAAAAACGTAAGAATACAATGTTGTTAGTTTCAAAAAGATCTACAAGTTTTGTCTTACACAGTTTCTAATAAAACATATATTTTTCGTTTCAATTCCAAAAAATACGATTAAAATTCAAAAATTCCATTTTTTAGACAAAATATGTGAGATACAAAAAAAACTTTGAGATGAAAAATTGTTTGGCTAAATAAGGTCTACACATTCTTATCGAGAAATTTCGCGACAGGATGTATATTTTAATTTCTTGATTTTTAATATTGAAAAAATTCGATTTGTTTCACCAAAATATGTGAGATACGAAATAAGCGTTGTTCTGCAAAATCGTTTCCTTAAATAAAGTCTACGATTGTTTTTCCTTTTTGAGATATTTGGAAGAAAATAAAATTATCAATAATCATTTTATTTATTAAAAAGTTACAAAAATGCGTACAGAAACTCGAGCGCGAAGCGCGAGTGTCATGATGAGAATGTGTTCCTTAAGGCCGATAGAGCCTTAAGTAATTTGAATTTCCTGTTTCACTTAAATTCAAAAAGAATTTTCACCATTTTCGGCACCAATTTTACGACAGAAAGTCTAACTTTCATGCATTGGTCAAGCTATATGCGCGCCCTCTATAATAAGGGGAGTAAAAACGTCAATAACCTCAAGCGTCAAAATTTGTCCGCTCTCTCCTAATGTTTATTAGTGGCAATGAGTAGATATTATTTAGAATGTAATAGTAGTTACTGAAGTGTAACAAAAATAAAAATAAAAAAATGAATGACATATCATCTGATGAATCGACAGATGAAGAAGAAATTAACAAAAACTTCGAAACTAAAGAGTACTTCTGTACTGAAAAGTACTGAAGAGTAACCATAAAGAGTAACTAAAGGTGTGCTCCGCTCGTGCCGCAAATGTCGGGACAGGCATCGATATATTAAGAAAGATTTTAAGATAATTAAGCAAGAAAAATAGTATACACTACATGGGCAGAAATTGAGGGCCCTGAACTTTCTGCCCTTGTGCTGTAATATACCAGGGGTGTTAGTTGAAGTTTACCGGTTTTTTCAATCAAGAAAACACTTAATTCTCAAGGGAACCTCAAAAATTGTTTATTCAAAGTATTGATCATTGGATTCTACACACTTTGCCCATCTTTCAGACAAATCATGGATACCATTCCAAAAAAACTTTTTCTCTTTCAAGGCAAACCATTCGACGAGCCATTTGTCGACTTCTTCAAAATTGGCAAAGCGTTGCTCTGCGAGTGAGTGTCCCATCGATGCGAAAAGGTGATAGTGATAGTCGGACGGGGCGAGGTCTGTAGAGTACGGCGGGTGCGATAATATTTCCCAATTCAATGCTTTTAATGTGTTCTTCACCACTTTAGCGGTATGAGACGGTGCGTTGTCATGTTGTAGGATAACTTTGCCATGTCTTTGGGTCCATTCCGGCCGTTTTTCGATCAATGCATGATTCAAATTGATAATTTGTTGTCTGTAGCGATCCGTATTCACCGTCTCACCAGGTTTTAATAACTCGAAGTACACCACACCACACTGGTCTCACCAAACACAGAGCATTGTATTACGGCCAAAGCGATTTGGCCTTGGAGTCGATGGGCCGACCTCACCAGCTGAAAGCCATGATTTTTTCCGCTTCGGGTTCTCAAAAGAAGTCCATTTTTCGTCCCCCGTCACAATTCGATGCAGAAGATTTTCTTTCGAACCGTTGAAGCAGCATTTCACAAATGGTTTTTCGATTTTCCATTTGTCTATCGTTCAGTTGGTGTGGTACCCATTTTCCATGCTTTTGGATTTTTCCCATGGCTTTTAAACGTTGGCAAATTGCTCCTCGGGTCACATTTAGTTTTTGTGCCAATTATTGTTGCGATTGGGTTGAGTCTTCATCCAATAACGCCTGCAATTCCTCGTCTTCGAACTTTTTCGCTGCACCAGGATGTTCATTGTCTGTTAAATCGAAATCTCCACTTTTAAATTGATGAAACCATGTCGCACATGTTCTAATCACTGGAGCATGTTCACCATAAGTTTCTACCAGCAATCGATGAGCTTCAACTGCTTTTTTCTTTTGATGAAATAAGAAAAGCAACGAATGCCGCAAATGCGATTTACTTGGAACGAAACTCGACATATTCACTGAGGTAAACAACTATGATGCTATTATTTTGGCAGAATGTAATTGTGTATTTTTGAAGGTTATTGTCCATAGAAAAATATGACATAGATGCCAAATCATAGAAATGTATACATATCTCTAGTGACATCTATGAGTAAAACCGGCAAATTTCAACTAACACCCCTGGTACTATTTCAAAGTTCCAAAGGGATCAGAATACCCTGTTTCTTCACGAATTCCGTCTCCACTGACTTGACCTGCCGAAAGCAATCCGTGAGTGATTGTTTGGTTTATTTATATACCATGTAAAACGTGCGTATCACTTATCTTAATAATACCCGTCTTGTGCGCATCAATACAAATTTCTCTATTGGCATCCATAATATATTCGTTTTCCCCACTAAGAACAATTGATACATGCGAATGCGTTCCGCAATAAAATATCGTGTCATAGATTTCTATTTTACATTGAATGATTTTTGTATCTGTATATTCATTTATTTGTAAAAAGTTTAAATATTGTCTTGTTTTATTTACTGTTGTTGTAGGTACACTACCGTCGGAAATTGTGCGCACGGTGCTTGTGAGCGCTATTAAAAATCACTGCTGACTTTGAATCAAGATATCTCGGTGAAAAAATCAGATAGGGCATTTTTAAAAAAACAGTTGGAAATCTTATGAAATTCCACGTCTAGTGATGCTCAGCAAATATTTTTTTGACCTTCTGAAAATAATACAACACGTGAGTAGTTAAAAAAGAAATTCAAGATTTTCTCAAATTCTCTACTTCAACTTTTAGCATGACCTAGGAAAAATTTTTCTAAAATTTGAAAATTATACGACATAGAGTCTAAAATCTTATCTTCAATTTAAGCCACGAAAACTTCAAAAATATTCATGGGTACCTGAGATACGATTAAAAATGTTCAATCGGATCTGAGTTGACTTTTAATCGACGATCACGGTTCTCGGCCGGTTTGTTGCTCACCTCCTTCAATGACTATTAAATTTTTTGTTAATGTTCTAGTTTATAAGAATTTTAAGAAATAAAAAATGTTTACATATCATTGTTTTATTCGTTAATATGGGGATAATATTGGATTTAAATAATTTTTAATACCACCTCAGTGCCACCTCAGTGCGTGGCCTATTCGGTCCTGCCTCAACGAAGGAGGTGAGCAACAAACCGGCCGAGAACCGTGATCGTCGATTAAAAGTCAACTCAGATCCGATTGAACATTTTAAATCGTATCTCAGGTACCCATGGATATTTTTGAAGTTTTCTTGTCTTAAATTGAAGATAAGATTTTAGACTATATGTCGTATAAATTTCAGATTTTGGAAAAATTTTCCCTAGGTCATGCTAAAAGTTGAAGTAGAGAATTTGAGAAAATCTTGAATTTCTTTTTTAACTCCTCACGTGTTGTATTATTTTCAGAAGGCCAAAAAAATATTTGCTGAGCATCACTAGACGTGGAATTTCATAAGATTTCCAACTGTTTTTTTAAAAATGCCCTATCTGGTTTTTTCACCGAGATATCTTGATTCAAAGTCAGCAGTGATTTTTAATAGCGCTCACAAGCACCGTGCGCACAATTTCCGACGGTAGTGTACCTACAACAACAGTAAATAAAACAAGACAATATTTAAACTTTTTACAAATAAATGAATATACAGATACAAAAATCATTCAATGTAAAATAGAAATCTATCACACGATATTTTATTGCGGAACGCATTCGCATGTATCAATTGTTCTTAGTGAGGAAAACGAATATATTATGGATGTCAATAGAGAAATTTGTATTGATGCGCACAAGACGGGTATTATTAAGATAAGTGATACGCACGTTGTACATGGTATAAGATGGTATAAGATTTTAGACTCTATGTCGTATAATTTTCAGATTTTGGAAACATTTTCCCTAGGTCATGCTAAAAGTTAAAGTTGAGGTAGAGAATTTTAGAAAATATTAATAATATCGTGGTTCAAAGTCAGCAGTGATTTTTAATAGCGCTCACAAGCACCGTGCGCACAATTTCCGACGGTAGTGTATGTCACATTCTCCCACTTTTCGTAACGAGAGAGTTGTAACATTCAATTGCCTTGATCCACAATCATATCCAATAAAACTTGTTGTAGTGTCGAAGAAGAATAAAATAATAAAAATTTTTTTGATCATCTGTAATCACATAAAATGTATTAATTATCAGGTTTCTCTTTTCCCCATTTCCGGTTTTCTTCAGTTTTTCTTTTTATTTACACCCTAGAATTATTAGGAACTAATGCTCCTCTTTCTTTTCTTTTCTTTAACTTCGTGATCGATATGTGAGACCCTATGTCTATTCGCATGGACTACTTTATCAGATTTTTACATTGAAATTCGGACATTAGTTTTACCAATTATCTCGAGAATCTTATGAAGTCCAGTATAATGATTTCCAAATTTTTTTGGTTTAGGGCCTTTAAATAGAGATGTAGTCTCCTACTTTGAAATTTTTCGGGTTAATTCTCCGGTCATAATATTTTTTTGACTTTAATTTAGAATCTATCACATTATCATAATCTAAGGTACGGATAACACTTAATCTAGTAACTAAATCTATTAAATAACCCTTATAAGTGGGAAGGAGAACGCTTTCCCTTAATGGGTCACTAGAGGGTAACCTAGCTAATTTTCCAAAACATACTTCGTACGAAGTATGTTTTGCACTTTCCGAAACACAAGTATTATAGTTTAACATTGCAACTTCTATCCACTCATCCCATTTAAAATCTTGAAATACAGAAAAATTTGTAATTTGGATTCTTTTGATCCATTTGAAAATTTGTTTAAAAAATCAGGATTCTTGTGATCTTTTTTGAATTTTGTAATTTATGATTTTTGTAATCCCATTTAAAATTTTGAAATATAGAAAAATTTAAAATTCGGATTCTTTTGATCAATTTGAAAATTTGTTTGAAAATTAGGATTCTTGTGATCCTTTTTGAATTTTGTAATTTAAGGGCGTCTTCTGGTTCGCCGTCTGATATTCACACGCATTTTCAAAAATTTATTGCAAGCAAACCACAAAAGATAATGACATAAATTTTTTTCTATTGAATAAAGCATTTCAATGTCTTTTTTATATATTATTTTGAGTTTATTGTCTTGTCACTCGTGACGTCAGGATGACCTTGACCGGAAGCTTGAAAAATCCCTGTGCCGACAGATTGCACAGCCACTTATATAGGTACTACAAAACGACCACTTAAAACTAGAATCCACGAGCATAAGAGGGATGATTACAACCCTCCGGACAAATGGACTGCCTTTACAAAACACGCATGTATAATATATTAAATAACTCTTTAGAAACTGTTTAAAAATGGGTTGTTCAGTCGAAATATGGACTAGACATGCAAAGATGTTGAATATTTCTTATATATAGTTTATAAATAGTTTTAAAATCGTCTCAGAAATAATAGTCAAAAGATAGGCTTAATGGTCTAGACCAAGCTATTCACATTTAGCCTCGCACCAAAGAATATATCCAAACCTTCCTTTTTCACTTAATATATCAAGTACTCTTTTTTGTATAATATGTTAAATAATTCTTTAGAAACAGTTTAAAATGGGTTGTTCAGTCAAAATATGGACTAGACATGCAAAGATGTTGAATATTTCTTATATATAGTTTATAAATAGTTTTAAAATAGTTTCAGAAAAAATTTACGGAAAAAATTTGTCGCTTAAAAAGTCATCGACTTTGTGTAATACTCGTGGATAGGTTAGAAAGTCGACTAAATATTATGATCCTCCTTATTGAAGAATATGATAGATAATCGCTGAAAATGTGAAGCGTCAATTCGAAAGTTTAAGTGACAGTCCCGGAAAATTTAAAACACCGTGGGTTGGGTTCCATTTTCTCTAAACCAGGCATCGAAAGTCTAAGTGACAGTCGAAGAAAATGTTGAACAGTGTAAAGAGGATAATATTATTTTCTGTGATATGTTCCTGCACTTATATAGTTAATTATTTTTCACTTCTACATTACCTATATAATCCTAATATGAATTTACCATTATATTTAACACTGTACAACATTACCGAAACGCAATTTTTCATACGGTTCGCAGCACCGAGAATCGAACGCTCGCACGAACGCACGCATCCTAACCCAATTCTAATCGCACTCTCTAACCCGCATACCGATACATGTCGTGGAGACTTGTGTAAAATATTTGGATCACATTCAGAGGTTGAAGGCAAAACTAAAATAATAGTTAAATTTCAAATTTGACGTATTACACATTATCAAGGTAAACATCTACTTACTCGGAACTAATTTTTCAATGTACGCTTCAATCCAGATTGAAACGAAACCAAACGACACGTAATCTCAAAATCTAACCAAAATTATTACAAAAACATAAAGCCGAGCTGCATTGTCTGCTGTGCGATGCTACGAATTAGGTTTCTGCGCATCGCTTTTTGCGACTGTCGATAAAATTTTAGAAGACGGCATATAAAATCTGATGGACTGTAGAATACAATTTACAAAACTATTTGTTTGAATTACTTCAATTTCAAATTATTCGATAGTCTTTTAAAATCGATGACAAATGAATCCAAAGATTATGAAACTGTTCATTACTTCTTAGAAAAGATCAGTTAGTGTTTAAAATACTTTTATAATAGTAAATACGCGACTTTTTTTCTTCGACCTGGTTTTCTAAAAGTTATTCGACTTTTTTCTACTATTTCCTAAAAGTCATTGAAACCTTACAAGACTTTCTCCGATTTTACTTTCTGGCCACGACTCTTCGAATAGTCTGTTAAATTTTAAGCGACAAATTTTTTCCGTGTAGTCAAAAGATAGCCTTAATGGTCTAGACCAAGCTATTTACATTTAGCCTTGCACCAAAGAATATATCCAAACCTTCCTTTTTCATTTAATATATTAAGTACTTCTTTTTTGCTTAATATGTTAAATAATACTTCAGAAATAGTTTAAAAATGGGTTGTTCAGTAGAAATATGCACTAGACATGCAAAGAGTGAATATCCTTATATATAGTTTATAAATAGTTTTAAAATAGTTTCAGAGAAAATAGTCAAAAGATAGCCTTAATGGTCTAGACCAAACTATTTACATTCAGCTTCGCACCAAAGAATATATCCAAACCTTCCTTTTTCATTTAATATATCAAGTACTCCTTTTTTGTATAATATGTGAAAGAATTCTTTAGAAATTGTTTAAAAATGGGTTGTTCAGTCAAAATATGGACTAGACATGCAAAGATGTGAATATTTCTTATATATAGTTTATAAATAGTTTTAAAATAGTTTCTGAAAAAATTGTCAAAAGATAGCCTTAATGGTCTAGACCAAACTATTTACATACAGCTTCGCACCAAAGAATATATCCAAACTTTCCTCCTTCATTTAATATATCAAGTACTCTTTTTGTATAATACGTTAACTACACAGAGAAAAGTGGATGTTCAGAATTAACATCTAGATGTTTAACTATGGGACAGCCATCTTATATATTCAGTTGTAATATCTAGATATTCAGCTGTAATATCTAAGATGTTAAAATATGCTGAGATTAATATCTTAGATATTACAGTTGAACATCTAGATAATACAATTGAACATATAAGATGGCTGTCCCATAGTTGAACATCCATTTTTCTCCGTGTACTCTAGTTATTCCGAGAAAATATGTGAAATTAGTGACAGCATGTTTTTTGTGTTTTCTAGATTCTAATACATATCACTGATGAGGGCTCCGATCAGAGCCGAAACGTCTGATTAAATAGACTTTTTCATTTATGGACCCTAAAGCCAATGCTGTCTGTATTTTTTTTTTGGTGAGGAGGAAAAATGGCAAAATCTTTTATAGACGTTGTACAGGACTCTCCTAGGACAGGTCTAGGCATACCCGTTAAAACCAAAAAACCCCCTCTCTCGAACCAATACACCACCCGCGGAACCGCCTTTCGGCTTTAAACTTCACGGGTGGTTGGTTCCATGGAAGTCGCGTACGACTCTTCCGTCATCCGTTCGCTCGGAACCTCCACCCGCTGCCACACGCCCACTAGGCAAACCGACTAGCCGCGCCACCCAGGGGAGAAACACAACAGATTTATCCCTCGAACGACGCGGACAGCCAAATCCACCCGAGACGCAGGACCGCGGGCGGAGGCCCCGATGCGATTTCTACTGGCCCTCCCTGTTGTTCCGCTCCCGACGCCCATTAAGCTCTCTCGTCTTTATCACAAGTGTGACGAATGACTCGATGAGCGTCCAGAACCGTTCAGACTGGAGCATGAGAGGGACCATCGTGTCAGGAGTAAGTTCGGAACCCACCGCCTGACCGAGGACGTCCCTAGCCACAACCCATTTTGTGCAGACGAAGAGTGCGTGCTCTGCGTTATCCACCGGAAAATCGCAGTAGCAACACGTCTCCTCGTCTCTCTTCTTAAAGTGCCTCAGTTACGCGTTGAAACAGCCATAGCCCGAGAGCGCTTGCGCCAAATAAAAGCCGACTTCCCAGTGCTTTCTATTCAGCCAGGTGGCGAGCTCCGAGATCAGGCGGTAGGTCCATCTCCCTGTCTGCTCACCATGACATCTCAACTGCCACTTCTTGACGAGTCTGCGCCTTCCATCCTTGCGGATGGCCTCCTTTGCGCGAGCGATTTCCTGCAGGTTGGCGCAGGTAAGTTCCTTACGAAGCTGAAAGGTCTCCTGGTTTTCCTCCGCCAATAAATCTATTGGCGGGACGTTCGCCAGGACCAACACAGCGCTCGTCGAGATAGTTCTATATGCTGAAACTATTCTCAGCGCGACAAGTCTCTGCGCCGAGAACAGCTTCTTCTGGATAGCCTGGTTTTGCAAGGCATTGGCCCAGACCAGAGCTGCATAAAGCAACTTCGAATGGACCGCGCTCGCCACCAATCTTCTTTTCGCTTCCCTGGGTCCACCAATGTTTGGCATAAGCCGGGCCAAGTTCGCTCCACATTGGATGGCTTTGGCAGCTGCGATCTTTAGGTGTTCGCCAAAGCTAAGCCTACGATCCAGCTGCACCCCCAGGTACTTAATGCTTGTTTTCCATTCGACCTCATGTTCTCCGAGAACGATCCTCGGGTATTGGAAGGATCTCCTGTCCGTAACGAGCAAACCCTCGGTTTTCTCATGGTCCATTTTAAGGCCTCTGCTATCCAACTAGCGCTTTGTTCGCCACAGACTTTCATTGATCCTCAGTTCTAGGATTCCGACGTCGTCAGCGGCGCACACGACCAGTGCGTCATCCGCGAAGCCGACGATGCTCGTTCCAGAAGGTAGGTCCATGCGCAGAAAGTCATCGTACATGACGTTCCAAACGAGTGGACCCACCCGCGACTCTTGAGGGGAGCCACATGTCATCTCTTCTTTAAGAGACCATTTGTCGCCCTCGTATATTACCCATCTGTCGCTCAGATAGTCATCTATCATTCGCAACAGGTGGTCTGGAACCTTTTTCCGCATCATCGACTCGATGCAGATGTCCCATCTCGCGGTATTGAACGCATTACGTATGTCAATGCTAATCAACGCACAGAATCCCTTACGCTTACCAGTTCCTTTTCTTGCATTTGTGGCGATGTTAACCACCGCTTGGATGGCGTCCACAGTGGACCTGCCTTTCCTGAATCCGAACTGGTTTTCCGAGAGCCCGTTCTCCCCGACCAAGAGAGCCTGAAGCCGTTGTAGAATCAACTCCTCCAGAAGCTTCCCCATCGTATCTAATAAGCATATTGGTCTATACGACGAGGCAACCCCTAGAGGTTTGTTGCCCTTCCTCAGCAGGACCAACTTCTGCTTCTTCCCAGCTGCGAAGAACCTCCCATACCGAAGACAGGAGTTAAAAGCTTCTAGGAGGATCTCCGGGTATGCCTCGATCACCTCTTTGAGGATCTCGTTCGGCACCCCGTCCATACCCGGCGCTGTATTTGCCTTAAGCCTTCCACCCGCTCTCTTTAGTTCTTCGAGAGTGAAGAGTTCTTCGCGCCAGACCGCGCAGGAACTTCGGTCCTGTCTTTGGAACGGCTCCACGTGTGGAAACAAGCTTCGTACAATGTACTTGACTCGATCGGGATTATCCAGGCCCGGGTTCTTTCTTCTAGCCACCAATCTCTTGGTGACTATTTTGAAGGCGAGACAGCATGGGTCCGTCTCGACCTCACCGAACAAGTCTTTCCAGCATTGAAGTCGGCTTTACTTTATGCCTCGCCTCAAAGCTGTTTTTGCCCCTTTCCATGCCTCGTGCAGCGTAGCATCCCCCTTTGAACGGGTGAATTTTCGCCGCGCTGCGAGGCATTCTCGACATAAGGCTGCCAACTGGTCGTTCCACCAGTACATCGAACCCTTGGCTTGCCTGCGCTTACGGCGAGGCATCGAGTAGTCACAAGCCGCGACCACCTTCTGCCTCACCGAGCGCACAGCAGCTTCAAACGACCCAGCAGGGCAGATCCAACCAAGCTCATCGATGAGCCTGGTTTCTTCGAGGTGTTCGCGAAGTCTTTCCCTGCTGAGTCGTCTCTTGTTCCAGGAGGAGCTCCTTCCTTCGCCACCCCTACCCTTATCCACCGCTTGACACCCTTGTGCTAGAATAAATTCGATGCACCGGTGGTCACTCAAGGTTATTACCTCGAGGACCGACCAGTCGCTTATCCTTTAAGCGAAGCGAGGGGCGGCAATAGTGAGATGAATTATTGACCCCCCCGCTCCTCGTCTAAACGTGAATTCCCCGCCCTGATTCAAGACGATCAGGTCGTTCCTAGCGACCATCTCGCCAACCAAGATTCCTCTCCAATCTAGGCGGGCCTCACCCCACTCGAGCGACTTACTGTTGAAGTCACCCCCTATGAGGGATCGCCCGATGGCCTCACAAGGCTTTCCTCAAGGAGGAGGATCTGGGTCTCAAAGACATCGAAGGGATCGCGGGGGGAGAAGTAGCAGCTGTACATACGCACACCCGCCACCTCCACCCAAACGAACCCCGCGTTGGTCTCCAGGAAGTCCCCGACGCCCAAATCAGGGTTACAAACAAGGATGCCGGCCCACCTTGATGCATCCTTATACCAAGCAGAGTTATCGGACCACTTGTACTGCTCACTAATGAGCAGCACATCGGCCCCCCTCTCCCTAACAGTCTGCATCAGGAGGTCCTGGGCATCCTTCCCCCTTCCGAGGTTGAGCTGCAGGAACTTCAATTCCTGCCTCTCAACCTCCGAAGCTCTTCCCGGAAGACCGGGCAGGAGCCGCACCCTGACACATGGGCGACATCTTTGTCGCCCCTGTCTACGCATGTCAGGCACCTTGTTAGCGCCTTACAACTCCTGGCCAAGTGTCCCGTGCCGCCGCATCTCCAACACGCGTTTTTCCTGTCGAGGTTGCTGCAGCCCCGGGACCCGTGGCCGTACCCAAGGCACCTGAAGCAGCGGGCGACTTCCACGTGCTCGCGAATGCGGCACGCAACCCACCCGATCCTCAATTTACCTAGCTGAAGCAGACGCGCGGCGTCTGCCTCAGCTAGCTGGATCACTGCAGTCTTCACCCCAACAAAGTGGGTGAAGAGCCTGCAGGATCCGTCAAAAGCCTGTCTGCCCAATGCCAGGCACAGGGCAGACACAACCTCCTCTTTTTCAACGGTCTCGTCGAGGTCCCTAATTTCGAGGGTCCTCGTCGAGACCAGGGCCGAAATCTCTGCCCTCCCCCCAACCGCCCGGTCGAGCTCCTTGCGGAAGGCCGAAACATCTTCCCCCTTTTTGAGGACCAGAAGGACTTCTTCCTTCCTGGTCCTCCGGATAGACAGGACCTCAAGTCCTGCCTTCCGGGGGTCGACTTTCGCCTTCATTTCCTTCAAGATGTCGGCATAAGACTGGCCGTCCTTCGCCGATATCTCGATGGCGTCGCCCGACCTGGCGGGCGTAGAGCGCTTCGACTTAGGAGTGGCGGTGGTCCTCTGCGCTTTTGGCGCCGGGTCCTCCGCCCCTTTTCTCCTTTTTTTCTTAATTTTTTTTTCTTTTTCTTTTTTTTCTTTTTTTTTTGTGACCACATGCCCGTCCCCTTCTTTATTCGGGGGCTGGCTCGTGGCCACCTCGGCATAAGAGGGCGAAGAGCCTCCTTTTCCCCTCTTAGGAGTTTTTTCCAGAGGGGGGAGGGCGCGGATCTCTTCTCTCCCTTCACCTGATTTTTTGGGGTATCTCCCAGACAGAGACGCCGAGCGTGGTCTCTGAAAGATCCCCAATTTCTTCATGGCGGGGTGGGATTGCATTTTTTTTTTTTTTTTTCTCTCAATAGAATCATCAGATCGAATTGAGCTTTGGCACACTTTATCGGAGCCGAAGAAGTAAGGACAAGTTTGTTAACCAGCCACATCCAATCAAAATTGAGGGATTGAGCACTACTTTTGTGTTTTTGAAAATAACTTTTTGAAAAAATCTAAAATTCCAATACTGGTTTTTGATAGTGCTCATAAATCTCTACAAATTATCATGATAACATTTTTTGATTAAATCAAAATTAGAAATGTTACAGCATATTCAAATTCTAAAAAAGTTAATATAAAAATCCCATTTTCCAATTAAATTATACGAGATACGAAAAAACGTTATGATACAATATTATTTTCTACATAAAGTCCTACAAATTTGAATTGTAACATTTTTTCATAAGTTGCATATTTTTCTTTTTAATTAAAAAAAAAAAAACTATTGAAAATTCAATTTTTTAACAATAATAGTCGAAATACGAAAAAAACGTAAGAATACAAAGTTGTTCGTTTCAAAAATATCTACAAATTTTGTCTCACACCGTTTCTGATAAAACATATATTTTTTGGTTCAATTCCAAAAAATACGATTAAAATTCAAAAATTCCATTTTTTGGACAAAATATGTGAGATACAAAAAAAACGTTTATTGGGAAAATTGTTTGCCTACATGAGGTCTACAAATTCTCATTAAGACATTTCGGGACAGGATGTATATTTTATGTTTTGATTTTTAATATTAAAAAAAATCGATTTTTTTCACCAAAATATGTGAGATACGAAATAAGCGTTGTTCTGCAAAATCGTTTCCTTAAATAAAGTCTACGATTGTTTTTTCTTTTTGAGAGATTTGGAAGAAAATAAATTATTTTAGTCATGTAATTTATTAAAAAGTTACTGAAATGTATAGAGAAAATCGAGCGCGAGCGCCATGATGAGAATGTGTTCCTTAAGGCTGATAGAGCCTTAAGTAAATTGAATTTCCTATTTCACTTAAATTCCAAAAGAAATTGAGTGACTTTGAGAAAATGTGTAATTCACATCATCTGTAATATTATTATAAAATTGGTTTGAGCTTCCGTATTAAAGAAAAATATTCCCCGCAACTTAACCATTTCCAATTTTCGAAAATGAATAAATTATTCTCAAATTCAGCAATTTGTTTATAAAAAGTTCGTTTTGAAAAATGTTTTTTTTAATGGTAGGGTTTGGTAGGGGCGGGATTTCCTTTTTTTTCAATCCGTTGAAGATATGCGTGAATAGTAACGGCCTAGATCAAGGAAGTACTGTCGGTACGTAGCTAATGAAATGAGTACTTTTTCACATTTGCTTCACGTAGTATCTAAATTTGTCAACTTCGCATAAGAAAGCAACTATACATGTGTGTATAGCAGATGACTTCTTACGATACGTGAACGTCGCGCGCTTTCTCTCATTTTGCGACGTTGCCACATCTATTTAGTCGCCGTCGGTTACTGGAGAAGAATTTTATTTTTGCTTACTTAATTGGATTTCGTTACGCTTATACATATCCAATTGAGATGTTTAAACTTGCAAAATGATGCTTATATTATCAATCAATGCACCAGTCGTTTTCATTGAAATCTGAACGGCAGTTATGGCAGAATTTGTAAATAAACTCGGTTTCCCATAAGGTTAGGTGTTAATCGTCTCAAAATGCAATTACTAATTACTCCCCTCCAGTGTACCCTAGGTCCTCAAAAATTTAACTGAGTCATTTCTGGCTTAATGTTCACCAGTGATTTTAATTTTATCAACATCTGAACGGTATTTCCATTTACAACAGTACTACCTTAAGAGATCGATCAAAATTTGGAGTGATTCATCGATTTCATGAGAAAGATTCTCGTAAATACATATTTTTTTTACTTCATCCTTATATCGTTCAAAAATGTACTCTTGTCCTCAAGATTACAGTATCTGTCACTGTATATAATTTTCCTAATAGTAAGTCTAAGGTAAATAGAGGTATATATTCGTTTCAAAGTACGCTTATAAACCTTATTTAAAAGTCGATACCTAGACTTGATCTTATTCTAAGATGTCAAAAATCTGAACGGGGCGAAGCATTCTTCTCGTCGTTCACTCTTTTCTCTTTCCTACACTAACGGAAGCGAGGCGAAGTATCTTCTCGTCGCTTTCCGTCGAGAACAAGGCGAGGCATTCCTCTCGTTGTTCTCCCTCTCTCTCTCTCCTTCTGAACGGGGCGAAGCATTCTTCTCGTCGTTCACACTTTTTCTCTTTCCTACACTAACGGAAGCGAGGCGAAGCATCTTCTCGTCGTTTTTCCGTTGAGAACAAGGCGAGGCATACCTCTCGTTGTTCTCCCTCTGTTTCTTTGTATCTCTCCCACTCTCTAACGCACTCTCACCTAGAAAATAGTAAGAGCGAGGCGAGGCATTCCTCTCGTCGCTCCCTCTCACTCAACTGTCTCCCTCACTCCTATACCACAAAGAGGGGAACCACGACACTTTTTAGGGGTGCTATCCGCGAGTTAGAACAAATAAGCGAGCAATAGTGACTGCCTTGCTTGTTAGCTGACCTGAGATAGAGGTAAGCACAATAGGCCTTTTCACTTGCGTCGCAAAACCCGTGTAATTATATTTCAATGTAATTTGGAATTGTAATACATCGATTAAACCTACGGTTATTTGATACTAGTAATTCATTTTTATATTTTATCCATCTCTGTTGGATTTCAACTAGAACAGGTGTGTCCCACGTGAGCTTACATTTCCAAAGTTGTTGGATCATAATTTTCTCGGAAACAATCACTGTCCCTAGTAAATCTAAAGGATCAAATAACTTGGCTGTTTGAGATAAAAGCATTCGCTTGGTTATCGGCTGACTGGAATTGGCTTAGTTTACTGTGTATAAAATAGAATCAGTTTTTTGAGTCCCAATGTAGCCGCAATTTTTTTATTGTTTCTGAGGAGTCTAGAAATAGATGTGTTAGAAACTTTGTCTGAAAAATCGTTGCTTAATGCAGGATAATTCGAGGCCCATTTTCGTAAATTTAAACCACGCTTGCTTAGAAGACTGGTTAGCTCGTTTTGGAGCTCAAGGGTGCATTGAAAGGTCTGAGCTCCATTTAGAATGTACGAATTGTAAGAAAAGGTGCACAAGCGGTACCGAAAGTAACTCTATTCAATACATAAATTGTAATAGGTTCAGAATGGTTTCGTCACCTTAAATTTTTTTGAAATATACAAGTCCTCTTGAGCTACACAAATTTGCCTATACATTTGTTGTATGTCGGCTGTCAGAGCATACAAAAATGTTCGAAATCTAGTGACAATGGAAAATATGTCCTCTTGTATAGTAGGACCGACCAAAAGAGTGTCCTTTAACGAAGTATCAGTTGAGGTTTTAGGGGATCCGTCGAAGACAACTCTATTTTTGGTAATGAGGTTACTTTCCTTTACTACTACATAGTGTGGGAGATAATATCCCTGTTTTGAAATTAAGTGATTTGGAACTAACGACATACGCTTTTCATCGAGATAGCTTTGTATGCACTCTGAGTATTGGGATTTGAAAGAACGATTTTTCTCGAATTTTCTTTCAGGTATATAAAATCTCTGAAAGGCTTTATTGCGTGAGTCACCCAAAGAATTCTTTTTATCATTAAATGGAAGCTTTACTACATACCGATTAGTGTTGTCTCGCGTGGTATTTCTTGTATAGTGTGATTCGCACATTTTCACCTCTTTTGAGTGCAATTTAGAAGAATTCTTTGGTCCTAATTCCCACAAAATAGACAAATCTTGGAAGTTAATAAGACTGCAAGAAGCTTGCACTTCGCCTACCTGGGAAAATCGAGGTTGAATGGAACGTCCGGCGACGATCCAATCCAGATTGGTTTGTTGCAATACCTGGCAAACGAGTTTTGCCGGTGCCTAAAAGGTCATAATGAAATTTAACACCTATTAAAATGTCCACTTCTGCTGGTCTATGAAATCCAGGATCACGTAGCAAGATATTATTTGGAATGTGGAAGTGTTTTGAATCAAGTGCCATGGAAGGCATTCTACTTGAGATTTCGCTGAAGACAAGGAATGACATTTTCAAGTCAGTGTCCTTCACACGACATTTAATACTCGTAGAAATGGTATATTTAATGCAGCTATCTAGAAGGGCGCGCGAAGGACGATATTGACCTTTACTATCTAAGATTTCGACTACTGCCGTTCCAAGAATTACCTATGAAGGCGATTTCAAGTGAAAGCTGAATAACGTAGTGAAGAGGTTGAAGGATTCGAAGAGTCCTGCTCTCGTACCTTTGACTCAAAATGTAAAAGAGTGTTATGTCTCTTTTTACATTTGCGACAAGGACCTTTACGACAGTCAATGGTACGATGATTAGGATTGAAACAATTGTGACAAATAGACGATTCTTTGACGAAATTTTACCTTTCTTGAACTAACATTCCAGAAAACTGCTTACAAAAGTGAATCATATGCTCTTCTGAGCAGAGTAAGCATTTTGGTTGATAATATGCATTCTTTGAAATAGTTGCAGCCATGCAAGCTGGCACTTTGCTTAGAATTGGATCGCGACTGCGTCCCGTTTTTTGATAAAGTTTTGTTGGCTTGAAAGAATTTGTGAGATGATTGTGTCGACTCAAGGAGTGATGTTGTTCTAGAAACAAAATCATATCTTTTATAGTGGGAATATTAGAAGTACCCACACGATCTTCCCATTTGCCTCGCGTAAAATTATTCAGCTTTTCTTTTATGATAAAAATAAGCAAGCTATCCTAATGATCTACAGGCTGACTGAGTGTTTTAAGAGCACTGATGCGTTTCTGAATATTATCCAACAATGCGCGAATTGAAAAATCCCTTGAAATAGTGGGAATTTCAAATAATGCTTTGATGTGACTTTCGACAATAAACTTTCTATTCTCAAATCTATTTTTTCAAAGTTCCTAGGCTGTTGCATAATTATCAGATGTTGTTTCGATTGAAGCAGTAACTTGTGCTGCTTCATCTTGTACACACGCCTTTAGATATATGAATTTGTTAATCATTTGAATTTCTGGGTCATCTTGACAAATTGATTCAAAAGGAGCATAAAACGAGAGCCATGTGTCAAAAGTACCATAAAAAGTAGGTGTTGGAAGCTTTGGAAGTTACAAATGAGACGAAAATTGAATGGGAGTTTGTTTGATGTGAGAAGATAATGATTAGAAATTTATCCACGTCTTGATAAGGACGAAAGCTTTGGTCGAAACGTCGACGATTGATCAATAAACATCTATACAGCACCGGAAAGGCCACTTATATCTTTCTCAAAAAATAAATAAATAAAAGTGCATTTTAAGGCTATAGTCTGAATCTAAGAAATGTAGGGATAATTATTCTCTACATTTTTGTTTTTAGTCACAACCTGCGATTTTATCGTTTTTTCACCCCTATGAGGGGTTGAATATTCAACAAAAAATTCCGGGAAAACTATACATTTTGTTTCATGGCATCATAGTAACTTTTTTGTAGCTTCAATCCTCAGCTACATTTTCACTAATGGGTTCACCATATTTAATAATTAATTTTCTTTTTTCCAAAATGAGAAACTCAAGTGGGCAGTAGTTGATGCCCAGCAACTAACTGGGCGAAATTTGTCAGATTTCCACACAGGAAGTTGAAATTTTAAGTATATCTTTCCATTGAATCGATTGATTGTTCTATGCAGATTACGTGCTATAAATACTGGAATTTACATTACTTTCATGTTGAATGTAATTATAAACTGAACGTGCTTTAGAATATTCGTGTAATGCTCGAATTTAATAAGCAGGTGCGTGTCAGTTTTTGAATTAATTAGCTGTCGAGAGAGAAATGCAAGGATTAGTGTATACATATGAACATATTATATAATACAAGCCTGACTGATTCTGTTATCACTTTCACATCGACGTTTAACGTCAATGCTGTGGGATAATGCTAAGCAAGTTGTTGACATAACTTTCCGTATTGTACATCTTTTGAATAAGGCAACACACGATTCTGCATTTTGGAGTTTAATTTTCAACTTTGACAATCAAATTTAATTCACAATTCGAAATTCAATCCAACAATTCGTTTCTGGACCGTTGACAGTCTCCAATTTGAGCAACCAAGATAATAATGATAATAATAATGTTTTGTATGAAGTCAAGGAATGAAAAACATTTTATGCGTGTAGAATAGTGCATATTTTCCTTGCTTTCTTTCCTCAGTGAAATTATTATTTTGGAAGGTTGTTATCATTTCTGATTCTTATGCTATTTTCGGATTTCCAGATCAAGAAAGTTCTTTTTTATGTGTCTTTATAGATTCCCTTCTAGCTATTCTTGAAAATCCCTCAACAACTCTGATAAATTTTTTTCCTACTGCTTATATTCTTGGTATTTGTCCAGATCTTTCTACGAGTATGTGAAGTGTTCAAGTTTTATGAACTATATGTCGGGATCTTTTCCTCGCTTGTCTACTTCAAGATTTTCACTAGATCTCGCATACCTCATAGATTTTAACATTTTCATCATATGAGAAGGTATTGCTTTGATGCCAAAAATGACTTTCGAAATGTTCATCAAATCTTTACGTTTTGAGACCCCCTGAGTCAGAAAAGTACGCTTTTTAAGAAAGTGTCAGTCTGTTTGTCCGGCGTTTGTCGATACGATAACTTTCGACAGAATCATCGGATTGGATTGAAATTTGGTAGATTTTTTGATAACCCAAAAAGAAAGAAAATAAAAACATTTTTTGTGTTTTTGAAATTGTTTTGTTAAGAAAAGCAAAAATTGCAATATCGATTTTTGATAGTGCTAATAAATCTCTACCAATTATCCTAATAATTTCTTTCGATTTAACCAAAATTAGGAAAGTTACAGTACGTTAAAAGTTTAAAGAAGTCAATATCAAAATTCTATTTTTCAGTTAAACTATACGAGATACGAAAAAAACGTTATAATACAAAATTGTGACGCGCTCCGAAGAAAGGGACATAACATTAGTTATGAAAAAACTAAAATGAATAGAAATTTTTCGTTAGCGCCATTCAAAAGATCATACCAAAAAGCACTGTAAACAGTCAAAACCTGAAAATCGAATTTTTCTCTCCTAAGGTCCCTTTATTCGGAGCGTGTCACAATTGTATAAAGGGTCTAGGGAACTAGCTATATATGTTATGCATATTACCTAGACCAATTTATAAGAAAATCAGAACAACTTTTGGACAAAAAAGGGGTAAAAAATTTTGTCCGAATTTTTCAAATTTCGATTTTTATACCTTTTTCTGTGTAAAAAGTTTGGTGACAGTATATATTATTTAGTCATATAAGTCCTCTTATTTTTTATAAATTGAGGTGCTTTATCAGTATAAGTTCCTCTCGCCTTCCATGAATCGGGGTGCTTTATTAACGTGATTTCCCCTTGCCTCTCACGAATCAGATCATTATTTTTTTATACGTAAATCAGGAAATTCTTCTTTTAATCATCGTCACTATCCCTTTTAATTACTGTAATATGATTTGTTCCCGTAAGTAATTCTCCTTTGAGAGCAAACGCGGCACCCATCTTGCCGAGATTTTTTTCACACCCAATTTTTCGAACAAATTTGAAAACACTGTACCTTGCGATATACCTGTGGCCTCAACTATTTCACGTACTTTGATTTGTCGATTACTCAAAACCCACATCGTAGATATTGTCAATCATTTTGGCGGTAGTCACTTTCTTCTGGACGTCCCGAACGATGTTCATCTTTTGTGGATGTACGGCCACGTTTAAACTCGTTTACCCAATTGTAAACAGTTGCAAAGACAGAAGTAGATGTGCCATAAACTTCATCCATCTCAACTTTGATCTCTTTTGGTGTTAAATATTTTAAGTATAAGTGTTTAATCAACGCTCGAAACTCACTTTTTTTCATTTTTCTAAATACACAAAAGTTTTTTTCTTCAATCGACGATAAAAATAAAACAATATGATGGATATAACTGAGACTTTAACAGCTGTCTAGTGAGTAATGATGCTTACTAAAACCAAACAATTTTCGATACTACGAGTGCCATCTCTTGGGTTTTCCAAGCGAATATTGAATAACCCTCATATCTTCTCATTCATGATGAGAATATAAAAATAAAGAGTGATTTTTTAATTAAAACTGTTTTACGCAATGCAACAAATAAGTTTCGAGACTGGCCGTGGAAAATATCATTGAAATAAGATATCTGAATATTTTTCGATTTTTTTATTTAAAATATTCTCTTGCAGTTTCAATACACTTGTAACAGCGAGTTAACAGTGATTCAAATGCGCCTTCTAGCTCATTTTGTGGAATTGCCTCTAGTGCTCGTGTTGTAGCTGTTTTGATGGTCGAAATGTCATTAAAAAGCATCCTTTTAACTTCAATTTCGGGAATAGAGAGAAATCACATGGGGCCAAGTCAGGTGAATACGGCGGATGATTTAACACACAGACTTGATCTCAAGCCAAAAATTGACGAACAATCAGTGAGGTGTGACTCGGTGTATTATCGTGCAACAGAGACCAGGGCTCTGGATCACGATATTCGGGTTGAATATGACGGATTCTGGTCATCAGACGCTTCAAAACTTCGAGATAATATGCGCCAATAATTTTTTGGCCAGTTGGAACGAATTCCCTGTGGATAATTCTTTTGCTATCGAAAAATGTAATGATTATTGTTCTGATTTCTGATGGAGCTTTCCGTATTTTTTTGGCTTCTAGTGAATTTTTCGACTTGCATGCCGCATTTTGACGCTTGGTTTTTGGGTCGTATTGGAAGCACCATGTTTCGTCACCCGTAAAAATTTATTTCAGGAATTTTGGATCATTTCTGGCAGCTGCAACGATTTCTTTGAAATGATTGACACGTATCGATTTTTGGTCATCCGTCAAAGTGTTTCAACATCGACATGTTTCAACATTTATCAATCCATTGAAGCAAAACAGGTATTAACGGAAAGAGGAATATCACAGCTTTCAAACGCCGATCTGAACACATAGATGGCGCTACTATTTACTCAAATATGGTTCGAGTCTCGGAACTTATTTGTCGCAGTGTGTGTAATAATCGAAATTCGTAACATAAAAATTAATGTTCGAGTCGTTTTACTCATTATATGAGAGGTTTTTTCCAGAATGCGCATGAAATGGCAAATTTTCACACTTGTTTGGCGGGGTAAACAGCTGATTTGTAACAAATAATAAGATTATTGTTTTTGTCTCTCGGTAGTAAAAAAATTAAAGATTGTAGAAAAAAAAATAACTCCACTATAATCTTGTGATTGATCCGAAATTGGCTGTAATAAGTGGAAATTGATACTTGCTTGGGCCCGTACAGAAATCTAAATCAGAGACTTGTGGGACACTCATCAGTAAGCCCTATTTCTGACGTGGCCCTGACCGGGTAAACTTTCATGGGCCACATGAGGCTTGTACCCCTTTCGCCTCAATCTCTACTGTCGAGATTAAGGCGAATATAACAGTAACAGTAGCTACAAGAATGTGAGAGGGGAATCTAAAAATATTTAGCATTTATAGTTAAGTCTCTCCTACTTGTAGATATCGAAAACTACACATATTAACGTTTTCCCATTTTTCGAGGGTGAAGCGATGGCCAACTCCATAGAAACTTACCTCGTTACACACTCGCATCGATCTCCTCACACCCTCTTTTTACCTTCATTAAGTGCTCCTTGCTCTCAGTTTGCGGAAAAAGCCTACTAATCATATTATTAGTTTTTATAATTTATTATTACTTAACAAAATTGAAAAATTGACATTGACAACGAGATTTTCGTTGGCATAAAGGTCAACACCAAAGAACTTGAGTAAAACTCAATGATTATATTTGAATTATAATTATATTTAATACTGAGTAAACTAGGATATAATAAAATAAAACTCACCAGTCCTACTATTTTCAATAAATTAACTTGATCAAGAACATACATTTTACACATTGCAACTATGTAAATACTTCTGCTTCAAATAATTCAATATACCTTCTTGAACTCTAACGTTTCTAATGTTGGAATTAGAATTTTTTACATCACCTTGCTCTCATTTCACTACGGCTTTGTACTTGTTCTTCTCCGCGTTTAACGTATAAACTATTCACCTTCAGTTTTTCGAGAGTTTGGGGGCCAGATACTTTCTCCACACTTGCCTAACACTCGATTTTGGAAATAGAAAGTGTAGCAAGGGCGAAACGAAGGCAAGGACTTCGACTCGGATGATTTTAGTATGTTTTGAATCAATTAAACATTCTATCGATGAAGAATGTAAAAATACATCAATTTTTATTCCATAGTCTCATATTTCGATGTAAAATATCATCTTTTTCTTAATAAAACAATTTTAATACATTTGAATTCTCCATTGAATATTTTATACTTATAATAACAAAGGACGTATAAATAAAGAAATGAAAAAGGTTAAATTATACACCGTTTTCACGTATAAAAATTTGATGGTTGAAAGTACCATTTTTGACGGTAAACCAGAACTATTAGGAATTTCTGTCAGTTAGTCCCAAAAATATGCCGTAATTGCAACAGTAGTCTAGTGGCGTTAGTTGTAAGACTTAGGACGTTAAAAGCCGTAGGTCCTAGGTTCCATTCCCCCTCGGTCGTGACCCATTTAGCTAGGTTTTATTCGGCTAAAATGTTTTCCACTTGATAAATAAATGAAGGGAATCGACAAGGAACGAATGAAAATCTACAGTGGCATTACAAAATGATGCAATGAAAAAAAATTTTTTTCTTTAATTAGAAATTATTACCATCGGAAATGATAAAATATACTTTTATTGATTTGACTTTCTAAGCCCTATTGCAGTCAAAATATGAGAATGCTTGAAAGTGAAATTTACCCATCAGAGATGGTAAAAGTTTGCCTCAATGTTTCCATTTTCACGACAGACAGCGAGTAATGATTGACATAATAAACTTTATGCAAGGGAAAGACGTTTTTCGCGTTATTCTGTGAGTTTGATGCTAAACAAATGAAATTAATTATTTCTTTTTATTTAAAAGTTTTTATCTATTAAAAATAGTTTAGGAACTAACAAAATCGAGTCTAAACTGTGAATTGATAGTCAACTTTCTATCAAGTATTGCGAATTCATCGATGAATTTTGATGGTAGGTTAAATTACTTTTCGATTATAAAATCACGTGTGGAATTAAACCTGTTATTTATATCTAAATTATAGAATTAAACTTTTCTCAGAAATCGTGTATTGGAAATATAAACAATAGTTTATTTGAAAATGTCATTTGAATTTTTTTTTAATAAGCTGAATCCCAGGTGGAAATGTCGGATTCATGCCAGTATTTACAGACGGCACAGTACCGTGCCAGTTTTAAACAAGTAGCAATGCCTGTACTGGACAGTTGGTACTGGGCCGAGGGTTGTCGCGGTACTGGCATAGTACAGCCCCAGTCCTGAGACCAAGTGTCGGCTAACAACAAACTACGAAGTAATGCCAGTTCTTAACTAGTACAGATTTCAGTGCTGGCATGGTACCGATGTCCAGTACCGTGCCAGTACCGATAGACAACTTCCAGACAAGTTATCTTTCGGAGCCGCGCCAGTGGTAGGCTGTGCTTATGCCAGTACCGTGCCAGTACTGCAAATCCTTCTGCAGTATTTGCGCGGTACCAAGCCGGTTGTAAATTTCCACCTGGGATACATGACCATTTGAAACATTTTTGTATTTTTCTTTCTCCTTGCTCGATTTTCTTGCTTTATGTGGAAGCTTATGGTGATCATTTTTGTCTTCACTGTGGTTTTACTGAAGTTTATTTTTGAATGGATAAGGCATGGTGTTTTTACAGCACTGAAGTGCTGACAAATATTTATAGTACAATATAAAATTGTAATAAAGCAATCATAACGCTTTAGATGATATTTTCTGCCACTCCAGATTCAGAGTGTACTGAACCTACAATCCTTTAAACTTTTTGTCGTATGCAAGCATCATTACATGTCATTTTTATTTATATTACTAAGAACATATATTGGTTCGACGAAAAAGTTCGTGACGTTTTTCAACAGACTAAGTTAAAAACAAATATAACGTAGTAATCACAAGTCGCAATAACAAGACTAGGGACACGTGTGAAAAGTGCCATTTAAAGCTTTGTTCAACGAAAAATTTTTTTGAGCCCCATTCTGTTCGACCAATTACCGAAAAACTGATGATTTTCTTTAAGAAAAATTAATCAAAGCCGGCATATTGATATTGACTGGCTTATGAATTAAAAATTCTTCACCAAACCGTTTTGAACCATTTGCAAAAGGCTGGGTTCATAAAGAAACTTGATGCTTGGGTACCTCATGAATTGAGTATGAAAAACAAGATGGACCGACGCACACTGGTCAAAATCAGGAAAAAAGCGGTCAAAACCCGGATATTCGATATTTTTCTGCCCCGGTCGATAACACATAATCTTGTAAAGAGGAAGCTGGTGCATTTAGTGCTGCAAAGGGCAGACTGATATCTCGAATACTTTCTTCTATGACTCAGTCCGAACTTTCATGCGTTAAAACAACGTGGGCACGGGCGTGCGCTCCGAAAATTTTGTTTGGCTGTAAACGTGGATAGTTTTTGTTTGTTGTCCCGTTTCCAATTTCAATCGATGAAGGGTCATACTAGAGGTACGTACAACATTTGTGAATACTAATTTCTTTGAACGCAGCAGCAGACATACATTAGAAATTTCATTGAAGAAGCGCATTCAGGAACCGAAAATTTATGTAAAGCGTCACGTTAAAATAGCGAAATACTTTTTGCCCCAAGGTTTCCCAGTCTGAAACGCGATTCAATGCGAGCATTGAAGCGTCTTACACCATAATAATCGCAAATCAACTGCTAATCGGGGCGATTTTTTGAGTAAAGTTATTTTGACCTTTATTCCAACGAAAATTTCGTCGTCATTGTCAATTTTGATAAGTAATAATCAATTATGAAAACTTATAATATGAATAGTAGGCTTTTTCTCCTTAAAGCGAGAGCGAAAAGAGAACTTAGAAAACTCCAATCGGTTCAATCAACTTAATTTGTTATGACCCTTCCGAATTTAACCTTAAACTACCTTTTTATTACAGTCAAGCAACACAGATGCATGAAGCCTTATATGAAGATAGTTACCATATTTCAAGATGGCGATATTCTTAGTAAGGGTATAACACTGTTGTGATGAGCGGCTTGCTCTCTATTTCTAAAAGATTTATCTGTTCTTTTGGCTCAATCGACAGATAAAACGCCAGTCGTATAATCTTCTTTGAATCCTTAAACAGTACATTCCTCGCAAGGCAGTGCTTTGAGACCGTGGATGGAATTTACTCCCTCCACTTTACCATTTTATTGAGAAAAGTAATTTTTCAAGTATAATTTGGGAAAACTTTTTGATATAATTGATTAACAGCTTAAAAAGTAATATAATTCAAAAATGTCTTCAAATTATACTTGAAGAATTGCTTTTTTCAATAAAATGGTAGAGTGGTGGGGGTAAATTTCATCCACGATCTGAGAACACTGTCGCAAGGACTGAATCCTGTGTGAACAAGAGTGCATTTTTAAAATGCACGTGCTGGTGTAACGCATGTGAAACATTTAATTTTCACCACGAAATGTTTAATTTCAATTCCATTTCCTTGTGAAATTTTTATTTCGTCAATAAATTTATTTAAAGAAGAGTCTATACATGGAATCTTTAAGGCCCTCTGCAATTCAAAAATATACAAATTCACCCATTGACATCTTCTATTTCCATATAGAAGTCTGCTTGCACTTCGTCGATATCTATCATATTATATCCAAACGGTCTAATTCTGCTTCTGAATCCGTATTTTCGTTTGATATGTCTGTGTCAAAACCTCCATTATCTTCTCCTAAGAATACTAAAATTACATCACTTTTCGAATTAAAATTAATTAAATTTATAGATTTATAAATAATTGGTTACGACTTTGAGATTTTGATGAATCCCATAAACTATATCAGAATATTATTTCAAGAATTATAAATGATAATTTTGTTCAATAAAGAAACGAACTGCTCCAGCAAGATTAATTTATTCATAAATCTATTCATGTAGAAATAAATAAATGTGTATCAAATATCATAAGGTCAGTATCCTTTCATAAAATTAGCCATTACCATGGTCTGCAGAGGCTCTGGAGATACAAAAATAAAAAACTAGTGATTTATATGCAGAGAAAAATATTTGTCAAAAATTACCAAACTATTTGGAAACGCATGAATTCTGAAGCTACGTACTTCTTCCTCATAATTCAACATTTATTAGGATTTCTATGAAAATATACGCTAAATTACCGATAAAAATTCCCATCTTGATGGTAAGATAAATTGAATTATTTAAAAAAATTACGTAGCTTCAGAATTTATCATGCGCTTCCAAATGGTTTGATTATTATTGACAAATATTTTTCTCCGTGTATATTTTTACTAATAGATGAAAATAATAATTAGAATTATTACTTTTATAAATTTCATGATTGATTAGTATTTTTGAAAATTTTGAAGAAGAGGGAGCTAGCAGTAATTGGTAAAGAAGAGAATGTTGAATTTGAAATCAATTGCGAATGTTATGTTAGTGATCTGTGAAGTGAAGAGATATGATTTATCTCCCAAGGATCTTACGAAGCGAAAATGAGGCGGAAACGAGCTGAAGCTTACTAAGCTCTTTGCTATATCCGCCAGGTTGCTTAATATTCCTTCGATGCTCCTATTTTCCGATGACAGTGACTTCCCCTTAATCGTCTCCTTTACAAAGAATTCTCTCCTCGTCTTTCTCCCTTTCGAACTCTAAAATCTAAATTCACCAAGGTAGCGAATTTCCTCTTTGTTAAACAATGAATGGGTCGATACAAGTTCCAGGACCTGTCTTGCTTACACAATGATGCTGCTATCATTATTGTCTCGTGCAATACAAATTGCCCTTAGAATGTTGGAATTCAATTGATTACAATACTTAATGTTTAAAATATTTTGAAACGATATTTTTGAATATAAAACTATAACTTGCTGGCGAATCTTTTTCCTGTTTGCAAGTAGGTTTTTCATTCATCGTTTCTTCAAAAAATCCAAAAAACTGGATTTTTTGGAAGAGAAAATTTAATTAATATTTTCAGTTTAACTCGCTCTCAAAGACAAAGTTCTTAGCTTTTTCACATGAAAAATAGAGGCGTAACTTTCTGAAATTTTCTCGCGTTGACTAGCTATTTAAAATTTACCATTTTTATAACGTAAGAAAGTTATTAATTTTCTTGTCAAGCAATATTAAAATTGTGCTGTAAAATATTTAATCGCTTCGTTGACCGAGGCAATTTTGAGTAAGCACAAACTTTCAGTGGGAGAAAGGTTCATTAGTATGTAATGAAGTTTTCTGGAAAGTATTAACTCAAATGGACTAAGTATTCAAAAAATATGATTATTTAATCAGATGTGATCTAGCGCGTGCGAGTTGAAAACTCTACAGCCTTGACGATCTTAAGGTTCGGCCGCTACGATTTGAATTGCTGTAGCCAATTCATTTATTATTTTAGTCAATGAAGTAAAAGCCCCAGTTCAAGTTATAAATTCTAATCAAGGAAAGGTTATACAAAGGCAATTTTATCTTATAGTACTCATTTTTTAAAACGTGCAAATCTTTCATACCTCAATCCAGAAATTAAACTCAGCGAAATATTTCAGAAAAACCATTTCACTGCAGTGATTAATGATAATAGCGATGAGGATTAAGAAAATTCTGAATTGTTGGGAAGCAAGGGGACTCACGATAATAAAGCACAACATTTGCGGGAAGCGCTTCTTTTTTTCTTTAACTTGAAGAAAAGTGCAGCTGAAGGACATTGATTGCTATGTGAAGCATATGGGGAACATGCTCCATCAATAAAAACATGTGAGTATTGGTTCTGGCGTTTCAAGAGTGGCAAGAAGCTAATGCTGTGCATCTGGTGGGATCAGCTCGGAGTGGTGTACTATGAGCTACTCCAGCCTAAAGAAACCATCACTGCAGAACGTTACCAACAACAATTGATGCAATTGAGCCGAGCATTGAAGTTTAAACGCCCCCAATATGCCAAAAGACATGACAAAGTGATCTTTCAGCACGACAACGCTCGG
This sequence comes from Diplolepis rosae, assembly GCA_030998225.1. Classification (NCBI taxonomy): domain Eukaryota; kingdom Metazoa; phylum Arthropoda; class Insecta; order Hymenoptera; family Diplolepididae; genus Diplolepis; species Diplolepis rosae. Next base: position 393,057 of record JAPYXD010000158.1, on the reverse strand, counting down.
CCACACGTTGCTAAAGTCGTCAAGGAAATTTTGAAAGCACTTAACTGAGATGTCCCACCCCACCCGCCGTATTCGCCAGACATTGCTCCTTCGGACTACCACTTGTTCCAGTCGATGGCTCATGGCCTGGCTGAGCAGCACTTCACTTCTTATGAAGAAGCCAAAAATTGGGTCGATTCTTGGATCGCCTCAAAAGGTGAGGAATTTTTTAAACGCGATATCCGTATTTTGCCTTAAAGATGGTCAAAGATAGTGAAAAGAGATAGGTAATACTTTGAATAACATACATTGTACCAATTTTTCTGAATAAAGCTTCAAAATCACTTTAAAAAACCCTCAAAACTTATTTGTACACATAAGAAAATTCCAAATTTCCTTGGAATTATTAATTTCAAGGAATAATTTCGACACGTTAAAGTCAAAATAGTGTCAGTTCGAAATCTATTCACATTTTTTTTTAGCTCAATAGTATTTAAAAACATCACTTGCTTTAAATAAATAATTTTAAAAATCAACATTTTTTATTAATGTGAGTGGATTTTATCATCGTTAAATCAATTTCATAAAAGAGGGAGGAAGGATTTATTCTAATCATTATAGTTATTTAAAGAACAAATGAAATGTTCAAATGTATGTGAAATTGGATGTGGTAGCATTTTTTTTAGTATGAATTCTAATACAGTAAATGAAGTTAATCGTTTAAAATGAAATTTTAAAATGTATTAAAGTACCGATGTGAGAAAATACGTGTGCATTATACTTAATTCATCTATCGGGTATACGTATATTTTTAACCTCATGCGTCTTCAAGATTTTCCTGTATTCGGGAATCTAAGAAGTGCTTAACATGCAAATTATACATGCTACAGGTAGGTGAGCCAAAGCGGTCGATAGGCTCTATATTTAGATTTACATTCATTCTATTCCACTACGACAGCCGCTACGTTGCGAGGAACAAACGCAATCCGATTGAATCCTATTGAAACTTTTTAGTTATTTTTTTCTGCTAAGCGGAAACCCATTTATATTTTATGATAAAACTTAAAGTCTATCTGACCAGAAGAAATTTCAAATATTCAAGACTTTCCGCATAAAAGTGCATTACTGAAGTCATTTAAGAACTGTGAATACAGAAAGTTGAAACAAGAATCAAGTTAGTGCCAATTCTTTTGAAAATTTCCTTTTTCTAAAGCCTTTAATCATGTTCTAATATGAACACTTGGGCATTTAATTAATCATAAATGAATGAAGAGCAATTTTTCATGACTTTTGTAATATAATATGGACGTTTCTTATGAAATTAGTTACTTCGTTGGAATACTTTTGCTTTTATAATAAGAAGTTACTAAGGAAAATCTTAGAGGATGGTTCAATTTTATGACTTTGACTATACTCATGGAAAACGTTTAATTAATCTCGAACAAACTTTATTGGCAACTATAAAAGTAGGCTCTATTCAACAAAGAAATTAACTCAATCTAAGTAAGATTTATACTTAATGGAAAAAGGACATAGTTGATCCAAGTAAATTTTATTACATCGAGTCAATTTTAAAGTGATGTCACATTGCCTTTTGATAACTTCGCAATAAGGGCATGTGATACATCGGATATTAACAAATTTTATTGATTTCAGGTTTCTACATGTTTGTGTTTAAAGTACATAAAATTTTCTTTTAAAAAACAAACATATAGAAACTGGACCAAATTGTTCACATGAACTTGTTACTTTTCTCAAGTATCACAAGCCCTTAATGAAACGAAGAGTTAATTCATTAACTTAATATTTTTGTGGACAGGACATCAGTAGCAAATATATTGTAAATTAAAATGCCAAAAAATAAAATACAAATTTAATATTCATAACCCACATTCGACACTTTATATTTTTATCATAACATTAAATGCAAAATATATAAGGGTACCTTTTTATTAAATTCCAAACAAAATTGTTTTATAACTAATTATTTTTCTGTTTACTGTTCCGATTTTCGTTCGCTTGAGGAAGTTTCTGATGAGTTAAAGTCAACCAAGAAAGAAATCGATTTTATTCTCAAGCATGAATATTACAGCATACAGTTATCAACACTTCCATAATTACACCCATAACTATTTTTTTCTGAGAATAGTATTAAATATTTCAAATCAATTAGTTGTGTTTGAAATTTTTGTCACTGCCTACACCGAAAAAAATTCCTTGTACCCATATACTATTTTGCCTAGTTAGGACAAGCGCCAACTTTGCAATCCTATTTGAAATGACAAAGTTCAAGTTTAGTAAGAAAAACAAAGAAAGCAAGTTGATTTGACGGACAGATCCTTTCAGGCGCATGTATTAAACGTAACCAATAAAAAACTTTACGTTTATGATCTACTAGAGCAAAATTTATATTGATAAAAGTGGATTTTAAAGAATTATTGACAAAAATAAATTTTTGTTTACACAGTGAAAAAGTAATAAATACAGAAGATATTCTTTTTACAGCGGAGTTTTGTAATAACAGCATAGCAATATTAATTGAATTCAATTTTTAATAGAACTAGAATTCTTTATTTCTCTGTAACAAGGTTTATATTGGTTTGTTCAACTGTATGTACGTGATTCTCTTAAACAGGAATCCGTGTTATTTCAACTAGGTTAGACTTAACTATGGGTGATAGTTGACTCTCGGAAAAAAAAATTTTTCGGTGTACATTATCGGATGATCACTAGTCGCGTATCAGATAGGATACGTTGTCGACAGGTGTCCTCGTTGACAATTTAAAACTCTTATATCGCAAATAAATGCAAATGAATTCAATATTTAAAGAATTTGAAAATCTTTCTTTGGAAAAAAGACGCTTTTGACTGCGCTGGAATTCGAGCCCAGGTCTTTCGATTTCCGGTCGACAGCTCCAAGGCGTCCGACATCTCCTTCTCCACAGGAAGATCTCCTTATATCGCCTAGTGGCTCTGGATATATTCCAAAAATATAAGATATTTGTATATTTGTTAGCTTTTAGTATGATTTATGTAATCTCGTAATGGAAATTGGTATTTTTTTGTAACTGAATTTCATACTTTTCTATCGTCAGTTGTCTGAAAATATGAAATCAGTTCGAGAAGAGGTCAGCAAGTAATCTAAAAGAAATTAAATAATTCTCGGAAAATGGCTTCTAACAAGGTTTGCTGAGATGTTGTTATTATAGTACATACAACGTTATTCTACGGGAAATTACATTAAACGAAAGAGCACTTGAAACGTAGCCTTCTGTAATGGCTCAAGCGGCATTTTTTCAAAAAGGATAAACTGCAAGATTCGCATTTTCAATTTTTAATGTACAATATGACATATTTTTCACTTGATTAAAACATAGTACATTAAAATTAAATATGCGAGTATTTTAATGTATTGTATTAATTCTTTGAAACATTTAATGAATTCCAATTCATATTGTGATAAATGGGTTTTTTTTATAATGTTATTTTTTAATTATTCTTTAATAAGCATGCCATGAGAGCCTAATTTACTGTCTAAAAATAAGAAAATATGCAACTTAAGAAAAAAAATCTTCGTTGTTTTTTTTTTGGAATTACATAACATTTTTTAATTCAATCGATAAAAAACTAACTTTTTATTTCTTCGCAAATTGAAAATTGGGTTTTTAATCATCTTCCAAAGTTAAAAAATCATGCACCTCGAGTGAAAAAAAACTTCTCCCTTTATTTCCTTGGAATCTAATAACATTCTCCAATTAAACTTTTTATGTACATTTCCGTACTAATTTATCTTAAAAGTATATATTCATTATTTTGATAGAATTCAATCCTCCAGTTTCAATAGTTTCCAAGAAATAGTTGCTTAAATACACATAACGTTTTTCGTAATAAGCCTGATGTAAGTTGTGGATTGATTTACATGCCATGCAAGTTCGCGCTATTTCCTACCATTTCAAGACCTGTATGCGAACCATTTCCCGCCAATTCTCTTGGTTTCAGAATAGCTTGGAATAAAATAGACAGGAAGTTTTGTTAATATGAAATTTCCACCAATCCGAGTTACATTTGATTTTAAAAAGTACTAGTTTAGTATGTATTCATATTGAAGATTAAATTTTTACCTCAAATAGGTCCCGATGGATGGTTCATTTTAGCACTGAAAACGTTTTTTGGGATGAAAATTATTTTTCTTAGGAAACTTCAAGGCTGCTAAATATTTATGCGAAATCTTAACTCTCTGATATCAATATCATTATAGCTAAAAATATTACATTATCTTAAAATATTAGAAGCTCAATGTTCCACTTGAAAATTCAACGAATGAGCTAATCAAACGCGTTTAGAGCAACAGAAAGAAAAATTATTTTTGCAGAAATTAAATTCTCTCCATTCCATTCAGTGACTAAATTTTAGCAATAAAATCAGTTGTTTTATGTCACAATAATTCATAAATTAGTTATTTTGAGCCACATTAACAAATACATCAGTTATAATCAAGGGATTTAAAGCAGAAATAAAGTGCACGTGTATTAAGTATTGAATATTGTAGATATTAAAAATCTTTGAAAATAGTGCTATATATACAGTAAGAGTCAGCGCATTTTAAGCAGTCACAGAAAAAGTCACAGAAAAGTGTAGATGAGCGAAACACGGGAAGGCATAAAGTGTTCTGTACAAACAATTGTTTGTTGTCTGTTCCCTACATCTACACACTTTTAGGAATACATGCACACGCTTGTATTGACTCTCTTATGCTTCCCCGTATTTCACTCACCTGTAATTATACTTTCCCTATGGCTATTTGACTCTTCTCCTCACTACATATGTATGTACGAGAGTGGATTGAAAAATTCTGACCTGACTGCGAAAATATATTTTTTTGAGCCAAATGAAATTTATCTTTCAACAACGTTTTTACAGACCTTTCTTCCTAAATCTGAACCAGCAAAATTCACTGGAAAACAGTGCATATGCACTTTTGTCTAAACCCGGAAATAATTACTAATGAAACTCATTCCTGAGTATCTGACCAAATATTTTTCTCAGATGGACGTTTTTAAAAATTTACAAATTAAAGAAAGTCGCATGGGACCTAGCCTAAAAGTACAACAGGCGTTGAATTAGTTCGTACTTCAGTTCCTACAATTTCACCATCGAAACTGCTGATACTCTCCAGTAATTTTTTTACTTTTTTTAAATAGTCCAATAAAATTATCCTATTCGAATTTCAAACGACCGTGACCATTACTTTGCCATCTATGGAGCTTCTTTTCCTTACTTCAGAGGCGGTTCGTCCTTTGCAGTCTATTGTTTTGCCTTTTTTTACACTGAGAGAAATCGGCTTTGGTTCCTGTGACCAAAAAAGTTGAGAGAAGCTACTACTTTTATAGTTATCATGACAGTAATTTGGACTTTTTTGTGTATTCGGTTGTTGTGACCAAAGTTGATGATTAGAATGAGCTTTATACGTACCCCAACGGTTAGTACACGTACATTTTCTTTATGTGTACTGCCAAGCTCCTTTGGTTACTACAACCGCAGCGTTCGCTGTTGCGCTAGACAAATCAAGTATAACTTTCATTGAAAGATATGCAGCCTAAGTTGAATCCTGCCAATTCTCGTTCTCGATTCCTGGACTATATTTCACCGTGCCAAGCATTATCAGGTAAATAATTCTATTATAAATATAGTTTGACAATTCTTTCTAAATGATAAACGATTTTGTTCGGGGACAATGCAATGCGTTCCAATTTTGCTGTCTCGTCGTATTTTGTCAAAACTATAGTCAGTCAAAAAAAGTTTATGGTGATGAAAAAAGTGACAATTTTTTAACTTAATCGACGAAAGTTATCATAAATATCATTATACCGGATTATTTTTCTTAGATCTTTTCGGTGAAACTTAATTTTTTCTCATCAAATTGAATTTGTATTTTGATAACTAAGAGAACCATACCTATAACCTCAAAAATAATTTTGGCTGGGTATTTACTGTCCGTAGACTTAGTCATTTTAACTAAACTCTATGCGCGGCTTTACGATGGACTTTGGTTCCTATAACCGCAGCGCTATGGTATTTCAAGTACCAGAATCGTGGTCTCAGTAACGTTCCTTGCAGTTGAAGTAAACACTTTTCCAATGTATGACAGCCACTACCATGATTGTCATGAGAACTTTAACATTTTTGTAAAGACGATTTTAACAAAAAAACTTTGGTCAGTGAAACCTAAAATTTCTCTCTGTGTATGTCGGTGGAGTGTAGTGGTGTACCTAAGTTTTGGTAACAGTAACAAAATGTCGTAAAAGATCCTTTTCATTCTCGTTTTTCATCAACAGTGAGCAGACATGGTACCCAACACGCGCTTAGCTTTTTCATACCTAATTCCTCATGTAAAATATGGTGTGTCCGTTCGTATAAGATACCAGCAGCCTCCGCTATCTCTTTTACATTCTCATCATGGATGAGAAGGTATTGGTTTTATGTGAAAAATGACTTTCGAAAATTTCATCAAATCTTTACGTTTTGAGACCCCCTGAGTCCGAAAAAAGGGTTTTTACGAAAGTGTCTGTCTGTCTGTCTGTCTGTAGGTCCTGTGCGGCATAACTCTCGATAGAATTATCAGATTGAATTGAGCTTTGGTACACTTTATCGGAGCCGAAAAAGTAAGGACAAGTTCGTTAACCAGCCACATCCAATCAAAATTGAGGGATTGAGCACTACTTTTGTGTTTTTGAAAATAATTTTTTGAAAAAATCAAAAATTTCAATACTGGTTTTAGATAGTGCTCATAAATCTCTAAAAATTATCCTGATAACATTTTTTGATTAAATCAAAATTAGAAATGTCACAGCATATTCAAATTCGAAAAAAGTCAATATCAAAATTCCATTTTCCAGTTAAATTATACGAGATACGGAAAAACGTTACGATACAATATTATTTTCTACATAAAGTCCTACAAATTTGAATTATAACATTTTTTCATAAGATGCATATTTTTCTATTGAAAAAAACTATTGAAAATCCAAAATTCAATTTTTTAATAATAATATGTGAAATACGAAAAAACGTAAGAATACAAAGTTATTCGTTTCAAAAAGATCTACAAGTTTTGTCTGACACAGTTTATGAAAAAACATATATTTTTCGTTTCAATTCCAAAAAATACGATTAAAATTCAATAATTCCATTTTTTAGACAAAATATATGAGATACATCAAAAAAGTTCAAATGAAAAATTATTTGCCTAAATGAGGTCTACAAATTCTTATTAAGAAATTTCTCTACAGGATGTATATTTTATGTTTTGATTATTAATATTAAAAAAATTCGATTTTTTTCACCAAAATATGTGAGATACGAAATAAGCGTTGTTCTGCAAAATCGTTTCCTTAAGGTAGTACGATCACGAAAATTAGACCTCAGACAAAAATAGATAATTTTGCTTTCAAGAATAGCAACATTATTATTGAAGGGCCAATTTGAATGAGAAAAGATTATTTTTCATGAAAAAAATTTTAAACACAAAAAAATAATGTTATTAATAAATTTTATTTTTGCCCAAACTTATTTTCTTATCGCTTCGAGTCAAATTTTTGAAAATGATGCGATTCTAATAAATTATGGTTCATTTTTTTAGAAAAAATATTCTCTAAAACTTGACCGTTTCCTATTTTTTGAAATTGAATTTATTATTATCAAATACAGCAATTTGTTTATAAAAATTTTGTTTTGAAAAACTGTTTCTTTATAATTTCAGCCATTAAAGAATTAATTTTCAAAAATCGGAAACGGTCAAGTTGTAGAGAATCTTTTTCCTAAAAAAATGAACCGTGATTTATTATAATCGCATTATTTTTAAAAATTTGGCTCGAAGCGATAAGAAAATAAGTTTGGGCAAAAATGAAATTTATTAATAACATTATTTTTTAGGTCCACGTGTAATATATATTTATATGCCTTCGGCGCATAAACGCGATTTTGTAGCGTAATGTTGTGTATTACGATACAGAGGAACATAATGTAAAAATTTAAGTGCGCATGCGCCTATTACGATACAGTGGAGCATAATCTTCTTATTCTTCTTCTTCGTACAGCGATGGCACCGTACTGCCAAAGCCTTGTACATTTGAACTGCGCATGCGTCTATTACAATACGCTACTACTAAGTACTACATAAGATCGAGAAAATCAAAATAGTCGGAAGTATTCGCGAAATTTCAAGTGGGATGGGCGATAATCACGGCAATTTCGACCTTTTCAGATTGGATTCGAGTGTACGCAGAAAAACTCGTAAATGCGCCGAAGTCACATAAAATAGAATATGCGCCAATGCACACAATTCGGATAATTACGAGACTCGCTTAAAATCCTCGCCGGACTGATCTCGCCTTGGCTTCTATCTCCTACGAGCATTGTCGCCCGTCGCGTAATAACCCTCATTATATGCCTTGGCGCATAATATACTATTATGTGACTAAGGCGTATTTACGCGTTTTTATGCGACAGTTGAGAGTAGCGTAATGTTGTGTATTACGATACAGAGAAGCATAATGTAAAAATTGAACTGCGCATGCGTCTATTACGATACAGCGGGGCATAATGTTAAAATTGAACTGTTCATGCGTCTATAACAATACAGTGACATTTTGTAGGATTTGTCATGATGCATTTTTATCTTTATACAATTTTTATGCAACCCTAATAGTTTTTTGGATAAAAACTAAAAACACTCAATTTTTCGCCATCAAAAATGATAGATAATCAGTGTTTTTCAAAACATGAATTATCATTGGACGTGGAATACTTAAGCGAAGCCAATTTATTAAATGAAATATGTCGAAACATTTTTCTTCAAATAATATTTAACTAGAAATATAAAAAACGATGTTTTTGTGGTTGTCCCGGTAGAAAGTCTTTAATAAATTTTCGATTCAGGAAAACTTCCAGCGACAAAGTTGTTCCTTACCGTTAGAAGAAGTTTTCTGGAAATGTTCAGAAATATTTGTTTATTATTGCGGATTTGGCAGCGATGTATTTTAAAAGTCGCTCCGCCGCACAGTGTGTAGAATGAGATAATTGGGGTTCAAAATGATTCAGAGCCTACAATTTTCCTACGATTTAACTTTTTTGTTTTTAAATCAAAGCTAATTAAATTTTGAAGAAGTCTATTCAGGCTGATTTTGCAGAAAACACGCGGTTATTTTGTTATTTAAGTTGCAAATTGCAAAAAAATCATAATTTTCCATATTTGTGCTACCTGCTCCATGATATTCGTCGATATTACCTCAAGAATTTATGAAATTGATAGATTTACAATCACAGAGAAAATTCCGATATTTGAGGTGATGTTCGTGCAATCTGTTCAATTGTTATAAACAAATTAATGGAAAAAATATTTATTTCTATATATTCGAGCCTGAAAGTTCTTCTCATCACGTTTTTTTCCTCTGCGAAAATGATGCTTCGATTAATGGAAAGTACAATCAAGGATATTTACATTTGTTATTAACAATACTGATTAACAAATGTATTAAACGGTCACTCTTTGGTAGAAAAAATTCATTTTTCTTCGTGAAATCGTCTTTTATATACCAAAAATAGAAGTATAATGAAAGGACTGCTATCAAACAATATCTTCCATTTTTAAACAATTTTTTCTGTGAAAAAAGGAACGCTTCCACTCCGCTGGGTATCGAGCCCAGGACCTTTCGATTGCCGGTCGAATGCTCTATCATCTGAGCTACGGAGGTTCCGCAAAAAGTTCCTTTTTTCACAGAAAAAATTGTTTAAATATGTATTGAAAATTCCATCCGGTCTTAAATGACGTTAATTCTAAATCTAGGTTGATAAGGTAGATATGGTAAAGTTCAGTTATCATGGTGAGTGATACACTCTTCTAATTATCGATATAATCGACTGAAATGATTTAGAAAGGTTTTGTATATACTTCATGATATATCCGTTGCCAAATTGGCGTAAATAGATTCTGTGAAAAAAGTTTTGTGGAACCTCCGTAGCTCAGATGATAGAGCATTCGACCGGCAATCGAAAGATCCTGGGCTTGATACCCAGCGGAGTGGAAGCGTTCCTTTTTTCACAGAAAAAATTGTTTAAATATGTATTGAAAATTTCATCTGGTCTTAAATGACGTTAATTCTAAATCTAGGTTGATAAGGTCGATATGGTAGAGTTCATTTATCATGGTGAGTGATACACTCTTCTAATTATCGACATAATCGACTGAAATGATTTAGAAAGGTTTTGTATATAATATCTTTCATTGTTATTAACAATCCTAGTCAACAAATGCATCCAATAGCTGTTTCCAGATTGGAACAATTCATTCTCCGCTCGGATATTCATTTGATCCTCAGAAATGAAACTCCAACGAAATATACTTGCATTGAACAACATTTTCTATTGATATTAACAATTCCGTTCGAATAATTCTCGTAATAGGTGATTTCGTATGGAAAAAATCTGATGGTGAAGCATTCACACATAACATTCTTCTCCATCGCTATGAACGATTTATTCAAACAAACTCATCAAGCATGTATTCTTTCAGAGGAAGGATTTGGGTATTCAGCAGAGTTGTTTATTCCATTTCAGTCATCTTCAATCAGCAAATCTTGAGCTTCCGCTTTCATAGGAAGAGTGAGATTCTCATGAAGAGTTCTGAAATAGTTTAAATAAGGATCGGTCATGATCAGCAACTTGTGAATGTTTCACCATCAGATTTTTTCCATACGAAATCACCTATTTCGAAAATTCTTCGAAAGGAATTGTTAATATCAATAGAAAATGTTGTTCAATGTAAGTATATTTCGTTGGAGTTTCATTTCTGAGGATCAAATGAATATCCAAGCGGAGAATGAATTTTTCCAATCTGGAAACAGCTATTGGATGCATTTGTTGAGTAGAATTGTTAATAACAATGGACGATATTGTTTAATGTCAGTCCTTTCATTATACTTCTATTTTTGGTATATAATAGACGATTTCACGAAGAAAAATGAATTTTTTTTACCAAAGAGTGACCGTTTAATACATTTGTTAATCAGTATTGTTAATAACAAATGTAAATATCCTTGATTGTGCTTTCCATTAATCGAAGCATCATTTTCGCAGAGGAAATTGATGATCAGGCAGAAAAAAAGGAATTTTATGTATTCAGCGGCGCATGTTCATTGAATTTGTTCATGAAATTTGTTTATAACAATATGAAAAATTATATTCCGGGTATGGATTGTAATAGAACATTGATTCCAATCGACTCCGTGGAAAAAACGTGATGAAAAGAACTTTCAGGCTCGAATATATAGAAATAAATATTTTTTCCATTAATTTGTTTATAACAATTGAACAGATTGCACGAATATCACCTAAAATATCGGAATTTTCTCTGTGATTGTAAATCTATCAATTTCATACATTCTTGAGGTAATATCGACGAATGTCATGGAGCAGGTAGCACAAATATGGAAAATTATGATTTTTTTGCAATTTGCAACTTAAATAACAAAATAACCGCGTCTTTTCTGCAAAATCGGCCTCAATAGAGTTCTTCAAAATTTAATTACGGTAACACCTCATTTATCGGGACGCCCTTGAAATGTAAACACCTCGTTTATCGGGATTTGGAGGGGTCCCCCACTACCACCTACAGTCTCATGGTGGGTTGCCATGACTCTTGTTGTTACCCCACTTCATGTGACTATGTATAAGGAGTGGTGGTTGGAGGCGAAACAATATGTCCCGATAAACGAGGTTTTACTGTAGCTTTAATTTAAAAAAAAAAAAGTTGAATCGTAGGAAAATTGTAGGCTCTGAATCATTTTGAACCCCAATTTTCTCATTCTACACACTGTCCGCCGTCTTACGCATTTTTAGCAGTCTCGTGTCAATTACGTAATTTTTAATTACCGAAGATTCGATTGGAAGATTCTGTGTATACTAGATTGGATTCGAGTCTTCGCAAAAAAACTTGTAAATGCGCCGGAGTCACATACAATAGTATATGCCCCAATTTACACAATTCGGGCAATTACGAGACTCGCTTAAAATGCTCGGAGGACTGATCTCGCCTCGGCTTCGATCTCCTGCGAGCATTGTTGCTCGTCGCGTAATAACCCTCATTATGTGTCTCGGCGCATAATATACTAATATATCTGTTTCGATAAAAAACATTGTGAAAAATAAGGGTTGACATTCAAACAAATTGATCTGGTCCAAAAACTTTTGTATATAAAGTTTTTTTCGAACGACAAAAATGAGATATAAAAACAATTTTTAATTTAGTTTCATTTATATCACATACAGAGGGCATTAGTTACCATTTTCTTACAAGAAAAAAAAGATGCACAATTAAACGTACATAGAAGGGTGGATTGCTCAGTGTACGAAAATATTTTTTTATTTTTAATATTGAAATTGGACAGTCTGCAAAGGTTGGCGCATCAAGTATTCGTTCTGAAAATTAATTATTTTCCAGAAATATTCATTTTTCATACTACCCCACGACAACCTTATTTAGATAAATAATATATTCCAGGGGTTGGAGAATTCATGATCCCCTGAATGGCACGTAGACTTGCGCCCACTGTACTGCAGGACATGAGCAGAGCACATTTTCCGATGTCTTGTTCTCCCTCTCACAGAATCGGCACTCCGCTAATGGACTCAAGCCCCTCTTCCACTTATGGTACCTCAAACTTCCATGTCCTGTTAGAAGCTGAGTTACCACTTTTACCTCTGCCCATCCAAGAACTAGAATGCTTTCAGTTCTGTCTCCTCTTAGTACAGACCCAAATAGAGACTTCGCCTGGTGCCATCCTTTCACCTCGGCCCAGTACCTATCGTGTTAGTCCTCAGCCCATTTTATAATTTCTGTACAGAAGTATAAAAATGATTTCGGATCTATAACTTTATTCGTGCGGTTTGCTAAGAGATGGCGTAACTTGATTATTATTCCATCGTTCCAATATTCCGAACATGCGTTGGAAAGTTACTGTCATTGTGCGTCATTTTCAGTATATGTCATTCATATGAAGCGTAAACAACAATAATTTTTTTGTACTCAAATGTGTCGAACTTTGTGCCTGAAAAACTGTTTTTGCGGGGAGTTCTTCTTCATTACTTTAATATGAAGAAAACTGCTGCCGAAAGTCATCGTATTTTGGTGGAAGTTTATGGTGAACATGCTCTAGCTGAGCGAACGTACCAAAAGTGGTTTGCACGATTTAACAGTGGTGATTTTGGTTTGGAAAACGAAGAACGTCCTGGGCAGCGAAAAAAGTTTGAAGACGAAGAACTGGAAGCATTACTCGATGAAGATTGTTGCCAAATACAAGAAGAGCTCGCAGAATCTTTGGGAGTCACTCAAGCAGCCATTTCAAAACGTTTAAAAGCAGCCGTATACATTCAAAAGCAACGAAATTGGGTTCTACACGAACTCAAGCCGAGAGACGTTGAAAGGCGGTTTTGCATGTCCGAAATGCTGCTGAAATGCCACAAAATGAAGTTATTTTTGCATTGGATTGTTACTGGTGATGAAAAATGGATCCATTACGACAACCCCAAGCGCAAAAAATCATATGTGAAACCCGGCCAACCAGATAAATCAACGGCAAAGCCGAATATACATGGTGCGAAGGTAATGCTCTGTATTTGGTGGGATCAGAAGGGTGTGCTGTATTATGAGCTGCTAAAACCGGGTGAAACCATCAATGGAGAACGCTACCGAACACAATTAATCTGTTTTAAGAGAGCAATAGCCGAAAAACGCCTGGAATATGCGACCAGACACGAGGCAATAATTTTCCATCATGACAACACTCGGCCCCATGTTGCTATTCCGGTTAAGAACTGTTTGGAAAACAGTGAATGGGAAGTTTTACCCTACTCGCCTTATAGCCCAGACCTTGCCCCTTCTGACTACCATTTGTTCCGGTCGATGTAGAAGGCCCTCACTGGAATACGGTTCACTTCAGAACAGGGTTTTTCTTAAATAAACGTTCAAATTTTGAAAAAAAACCGCACGAATTAAGTTATGGATCCAATACATTAAACATTCTGAGAGTGTTTAAATTAACCCATATGCCTTTTAGTTTTCTGAGAAGTATTTGTTAACATTTTCCTTCACATTCCATACGTACAGAGGTTAAACCAAAAAAATTTATCACATTTATTACTTTAAACATCCTACAAGCGTTTAACCAAGCAAGTCACAATCATACGTCTTTCTTTTTCTAAGAATCAATTTTTTTACCATTCATTTTTATATATTGTTAACACAAAAGTCTTAAAAAACAACCAACACATGATTCTGAAGTCATCTTTTCAAGATCCACCTTAAATCTTTGAAATAAACGTTTCCCGAAAGAGATGACACAATCCCCACTCCTACCCACTTCTTTTATGCATTAATAAACAATTTATCAAGGATATAGTGTAACGTCATATGCTTCGAATTCCTTCTTGAAACTTCCAGACTTAGCTTGGAACAGAACCAATCGAAACTTTTCGATGCCGGTAAATGTCGGTTACAGGAATCTGTATCGGGAACCGGCCCTATGTACCTACTCGGGTAGCATGTTACTTTGTGCTATTGTCTTTTTTCCCTGTTCCCTTGAATTATACTGCTATAACGCTGCACTATAGTGATCGTATTTTTACGAAAGTTATTTTCACTGGATATTTTTCGCAGTAATATTATTGTTTATGCAATTATAATCTGTGCATTTTTCTTGTGCAAAATACAATTCCGTGCTTTTATGACGTAGGCTTAAAGGTGTGCCAACGAAAGGTTGGTTAAACACTTTACTCTAATACTGACAACTTCCGGAAGGTTTCCGGTGGCTAGAACCAATTTTGATGAGATTTCGCGTGTAAGGAATAGTCGAGAGCTTGACATGCAAGGCAAATCAAAGCGTTTATTTGCGGGCACATTGTGATCGCATGCCACTAACAGCCAATCATTTCTTTCCTCCAGTATAAAAGTTAATGAGTCTATTTCACTGTTATGTTAGGTGAGATTTTTTACTAAAATCAATAGTCTTTGAGAGTTTGTTTATTTTGCAAAACAGAAATTTCACAGGAACAACTATTACGTGCACTGTCTCTCTGAATTTAAATCGGTTAGAATTCTTAATAATTTCACTCAGTGACTAACTTCTTGCTCTACAATCAGTCATTTTCAACCGACAATAAATGGATATTAACTGATTCAAATTGAAAGAAAAAGCACGTAAAGAAGATTCTTTTATTATTGTATAATATGAAAGTCAACACTTGCAGAAGTAAAATATGAGATCAGTTTCTTATTAATACAAATTCAAATTATATAAGAAAAGGTTTATTTTTTATTTTGATAAAAATTGTAATTTATAGAGGGCATTAATCTATATTTGTCAGAATGTTGTCAGTTTATGAACTAGAATAATTTTGGTTCTCTTATAAAGCATTCTATTGCAAACAAAGTGAACTTTACTTTATTTAAATCAGATGATCACTTTTCGGTTTATTATATGCAAACCGACCAGAAAGCAGTTTTAACAGAAACAAATTAAGAGAATTTTATCTATTTATGACACTCATTATGCGATGTGACTTTCTAAAAGTTGTAGCCACTGAACAGCTTAGAATTTTTCATAAAATGTATGCACAATATTTTTGAAATGCACAAATTTCAAAATACACAAAAACAAAATAATTGATTTTTTTTAAATATCTAGACCAGAAGGTCTCCTTGACGGAACTAATTCCTCTGACTTTTATTTGTATGATCAAGAATGAAAAAGAATATTATTTTTTGTCTAAAAGAAACAAATTCATTGAAGCACGCTATGAGTTTTTTCAACTTCATGTTTTTTGGACCACTTTAATGGATAGTTATTGTATCCATTTACTATATCAGTACGGATAAACTATTCTGGATCTATTTGAAAATAAAACGCTGTAAAGGATTATATGTTATAACATGTGAACTAAATCCCAACCACATTTGAATGTTTCTTAGTAAACGTCAGGGTGAATTGCAACTAGTTTATGTCAATTTACCTTTTCGTAGAACTTGCGTCATTCTGACGCTTTATAAATCGCAAAGTATGGCGTAAAGAGAAATTGTGGCCTATACAGCCTATATATGACGTCATAACGCAAGTACATCCAACAATCAATGTTTCTCAACTTTCTTCTGCTAAGTAGGAAGGACGTCACTTTCAAGTAGTTTGCATTCACATAGCTTGGGAATAAGAGACCCCATTCCCATCAATCGACTTTCCCTAATATCACTTGGATCGAACTTCAATTCTTAAAGACCTTTCATTTAACTTGAATTGTACTTAATCTTAATCGGAAATAGCGAAATAACTCATAATTTTTTTTTTTTTTAATACGCAACAAGTGATTAAAAGTAGCAAATTCTTAAAATCTAAAAATTTCAAATAATATTTACTGAAATTGAAGCTTCTAAATTTGAACCCAGCCCTTAAAGATGAGTTAAAGAGACCATTCCATATAGATGGTTCTAAAAATCAAATTTTTTATCATCATAAATCAGTTGTATATACATTCAGAAACATCTATACAAAATTTCAGGCTGAAATTCGAAAATGTGAATGTGGAATTGACGAAATCCCATCGTTCTCATTCTTGAATAACGGATTAGAAGTGAAATGGAGAATCCTGTTTTAAAATACGTAAGGTGAAAAAAAGTGTTTCTTGAACGTAAAAACCTTAAACGCGTTTTTCGCACTGGCGTGCAGGATGGGTCAAGAACGGCTTGACCGAATTTAATAATATTTTTCTCAAATCTACAAGGGTAGAATTCTTCATAAAATGACGAGGCTGAATTTGGAGAAAAAAATTTGTTTGCATTATTCTTTACAAACAAATTGACGAAAAAATTAAATTTTTTACAAAATTCGTTGTAATTTATGTAAAAAAAGGTTAAACCAAAAAACGAGACTTAATTTCAAAGAGGATGTAACAATGAACAAAAAATGTGCAACATTTTTTGTTCTAGATTCAATTCCAAAGGCTCTAGAATGTACGCCGTTTGCCCTTGCCAAAACAGCATGGTCCACTTTGAGCCCTCAGATCTCAGAATTGAGGCGGAATTTTGCCAAACAATTTATTTTTCATTGATAGATTAATAAATATATTATATTTGGTCATTAATTTCATCAGTGGAACAAATAATATTCTTCACTTTTTTAATTATTATCTTTTTATTTCTTTTACATAACAAAACCTATTTTCACAAATAAAATTTTTCCAATAAATGGTTTATTATAGCAAAAGTTGAAAAATTTTTAATGGGAGTAATACCTCCAGGGTTTGACGAAGTGAAAATAGCTTAGAATATTAAATTTATAAATACATGTTATTCAAGTGATAGAAAGTACTTTAAAGAACAATAATACTTAGGTGAACGACAAGATTTGCCGAATGACGCAAGTATATGTTAAGGAAATAATGGTTTCAGACTAGGAGCTTTAAAACGGATTAAAGATTTATTAATCCGGAAAATCTTTTAAAATACAGCTTCCTCATAAGAAATGATATCTCTGCATTATTTCAATTGAATTTCCCTTGATGAGAATTCTATTAAATCAGTGATAAATGCTAGATAACGATACTTGAAAAAATTAAAATAGGGATTCCGGTTAACGCATATTTTAGAGAAGAAGGCTTTTCAATTCATTAGTAGAAATTTGTTAAACGCATTCTTACCTAACATTAATTCGTCGAAATCCAAATTTGCATTTCAAATATTTTTAATTAATCAGTACGTATTCATTTTGAAGACAATTACCCGTGCAGAAATATATCTAGTTAGAACCCTACTAAGTGCGTCGCGCTTTTCCATAGAAATGCTCTACACAAGAAAAAAAGGTGTTATATTAGTCTTATATTAAATTTATTAATATTTTACATTGAGCTTGATGCACTTAGTAGAAAAAAAAAAATTTACCAACACCTAACAGACCATTTACGATTAAATTCAGCCACCCGAAATGCACATGCAAAAATAACTTCATATTTCACATTAAAAGTTAGGTAAAGATTTTTTTAATAGCGCAAATATAAATTTGGTTATATAAATAAGTTTTTACGTACGTGAAACGGTTTCTATATATTTATGCATATGATACGTAACTTCCGTTTTTTATATAAAAGCCTTGTGTAATCCCTATTGTACGAAAAAATGATTGTGGATCTATCTCAGTAATTTCTGATTCATTTTGAACCGGATCAACAAGAAAAAATTGGCGTTTTCGTACGTCTTTGATTTTTACTACATAGCCCGATCATTGCCACATTATACAGGGTGAGTTTTTTATTTGAGACATAGAAATTTCTCAAGAAATACGCGCCGTACGAAAAATATGTGTGAGGTACATTTTTACGAAGTCGCTTTTCCCCCACGTAAATAAAAAGTTTTTTCATAGCGCCTCCTTTGAAAATCCGATTTTCGGTACCTGTAGAGCGGGTTGAAACTACGATTTTCAACCCTAGGGTTGAAAGTCGCTGTTTCAACCCGCTCCACAGTTACAGCCAATCAGATTCTCAAAAGATTTACTATGAAATAGTATATTACATTACAAGGGGCGAAACAGAGCGATTGCATGAGTGTGAAGTTTGCTCTGCCCGAGTGAAACGAGGGCTGCAATCACACGAAATGCTTTCGCTGTGTTTTGTTTCGAGTAATGTATACTATTTTTCATAGCAACTCTTTTGAGAATCTGATTGGCTGTAACTGTGGAGCGAGTTGAAAATCGTAGTTTCAACCCGCTCTACAGGTACCGAAAATCGGATTTTCAAAGGAGGCGCTATGAAAAATAGTATACATTACTCGAAACAAAACACAGCGAATGCAACTCGTGTGATTGCAGCCCTCGCTTCACTTGGGCAGCAAACTTGACACTCATGCAATCGCTCTGTTTCACCCCTTGTAATGTAATATACTATTATCGTGGATATTTTTTTTGTATGATGCGTATTTCTTGAAATATTTCAATGTCTCACATTATGAAAAAAGTTCTGTTCATGCACGCAAAAAAAGGTTTTAGAAGTGAACATTCCTAATATATAGCAATATTAAAAAGTATTTGGGATCTGAAAATTGCTAATCGCCAATGTTTGAATTAATTTTCTATTACATAAAATATTTTTACAAGAAACAAAGATTCAATTTTTGAATACTATAAGAGTTGGCCACGAGTAAATTACAGAATAGACAATAAGTAATTCTTTTCTGATGTAATCGAAAACGTGTTTTCAAAGAACTATCCTGTTATGCTTATAAAATAATGCTTTATAATGCCTTCCACGAAGGATCTGCAGTAGCGACAGGACTCATCGTCACTTTTCTTGACATGCTTTAGGTACGCATTAAAGCAACCATGGCCCTAAAGCGCTAGCGCTAGGTAAAAGCCGACTTGACAGTGCTTTCTATCCAGCCAGGTGGCGAGCTCCAGGATTAGACGGTGTGTCCACCTCCCGGATTGGTCACCATGCCATCTCGTCTGCCATTTCTCGACGAGTCTGCGCCTTCCATCCTCGCGGATGGCCTCCTTCGCGCGAGCGATTTCCTGCAGGTTGGTTAAGCAGGTGAGCTCCTTACGGAGCTGAAAGGTTTCCTTCCTGTCCTCTGCCAATAAGTCTATTGGTGGGACGCTCGCCAGGACCAGCACAGCGCTCGTCGACACAATTCGGTATGCTGGGCCAATTCTCAGCACCACACCTCTGTGTGCCGAGAACAGCTTATTCTGGATAGTATGGTTGTTAAGGGTACTTGTCCAGACCGGAGGTGCATAAAGCAGCTTCGAATTTACCACGCCATTTTCAGGCATCTGCTATCCAACCAACTCTTTGCACGCCACAGACTTTCATTGATCCTCAGCTCCAGGATTCCGACGTCGTCAGCGGCGTGCACAACAAGTGCGTCATCCGCAAAGCCGATTATGCTCGTTCCAGCAGGTAGGTCCATGCGCAGGAAATCGTCATGCATGACGTTCCAAACGAGGGGACCCATCGGTGACCCTTGAGGGGCGCCACATGTCATTTCTTCTATGAGAGACCTCTTGTCGCCCCCCTATATCACCCACCTGTCGCGCAGATAGTCATCTATCATTCGCAACAGGTAGTCTGGAACCTTTTTCCGCACCATCGCCTCGATGCAGATGTTCCACTTTGCGGTATTCAACGCATTGCGTATGTCAATGCTGATCAACGCGCAGAATACCTTACGCTTACCAGTTCCTCTTCTTGCTTTAGTGGCGATGTCCACCACTGCCTGGATGGCGTCAACTGTGGACCTGCCTTTCCAAAAGCCGAACTGGTTCTCCGAAAGGCCGCTTTCGCCGACCATGCGACCCTGCAGTCTTTGCAGAATCATTTCCTCTAGAAGCTTCCCCATTTTATCCAATAGAGAAATAGGTCTATAGGATGAGGCATCCTCTAGAGGTTTATTGCTCTTCCTGAGGAGGACCAACCTCTGCTTCTTCCAGTCGACGCAGAACCTCCCCTCTTATAGACAGGAGTTGAAGGCTTCCAGGAGGATCTGCAGTATGCCCCGATCACCTCTTTGAAGATCTCGTTTGGCACCCCGTCGATCCCCGGTGCTGTATTTGCCTTAAACCTCCCACCCCCTTTCTTTAGTTCCTCGAAAGTGAAGAGTTCTTCGCCCCTACCCACGCAGGAACTTCGGTCCTGTCAAGGGACCTCTTCGAGACCAAAGATTTAACTTCGGCCTTATCCCCGACCGCCAGATCGAGCGCCTTCTCGAAAGCCGAGATACACCCCCCTTTTTGAGGACGAGGAGGATCTCCTCCCTCCTGGTTCTCTGGATGAAGAATACCTCCGCTCCTGCATTTTGGGGGTTTACTTTTACCTTCATAGCTTTCAGGATCTCGGCGTAGGACTCTCCCTCCTTCGCCGACACCCTGATAGCGTCGCCCGACCTGGCGCCCGGAGAGCGCTTTGGCAACTCTTTGGGTCTTTTCTTTAGGGTCCTGTGCAGAGTGCACAGGAACCTTTTTTTCCTTCTCTTTCTTTTTTTGTTTTTTCTTAATTTCCACCAGCAGACATTCCTCATCCTTCTGTGGGGTCTGGCCTCTGGTGGCCGCAGCGTAAGTGGGTGATGTGCTGCCCTTCCCTTTTTTGGGAGTCCGATCCTCGGGTGGTGAAGGTGCAACCCTCTTCTCTTCCTTTGTGAGCTTTTTAGGGGTATCTCCCACAGACGAAAGGTGCGGTGTCCGAAAGATACCCATACCTGTGTTCAATACGCACTACCTGATCAATGTCCCGTAGGGGCTAGCTCAAAAAAATCTACTTTTAGACAACTGGTTCCAGCGTAATCTTGCCCACAATTTCACCATCACTTTTTGAGCAGGCCACTTACAATGCCCTGATTAAATATTTGGCTTAAAAATACATTTTTGAAAAAATTACTCAGTAAAATAAAAAAATGAAACATCAAAATAACGTATAATTCGTTAAAAAATTTGAAGTAGTTCTTCAGAAAAAAATTTCTGAAAAAGCGCTCGAAGTACCGCCGGCACACAGGTAGACCTCCTTAATGTTCTTATAGGTCACAGGGCTTGAGCATGAGCACATGTGCAGTACTTTTAAAATACTGTCCACTTCCTTCAGCCACAAACATCCCTCGTTTTACCTGTATGTGCATTTACGACGTTAACTTTACATATGTGACTATTCAGAAGCCGCACATCCGTCATGAGGATATCACGTTATCCAGTTCGTCGAATCAACTCTACCCTTTGCCTCTAGATTCCCCCGAGGATAAAAAAAGTAACATGTATTTCACCTTTCAAAGATGATGTATGCGTCACAGGAATATCGTATTTCCAAAATTTAAACTTCCATCCTTTTAAAAGAATTCTTATTAGTTTTATAGTTAAATAAATAATGTTTGTACAATATATGTATAAATTTAGTAGTATAGTTTATTTAAGGTAAATGAACTTCCAATTCGAAATTACTTGAGAAAGAACAATCTTAAATAATTTTCATTGAATTGTGATTGTTCGATAAAACAATATTTTTTATTCAAAACGTTTTTATATTATGCAATACTCTTTTCCTGTTAAAAGAATTATGGTAACAGTTTATTCTTATTTGACACTTAAGAGCACATAACGAGTTATAAAAGCTGTAGTAAAGCTTCACATTTATTACTTCAAAAAGGTCACGTGTAACTACAACTCAATTTTCCTATTTAACACACCTTGTTGTTTTAGGTAAAATGAAAATATAAATTAAATTCTGTTATTACTGAGCAAAATAAATGAATAAAATTCTTTTTTCAATGATATTCGCTCATTTATTACATTCATCTTTATAACACAAAACCATTAACTTAATTGCTTCAGCATAAGAACAAATTGATTAATAGGAATTGAATTTTATTATATGAATTTTCCTTATCAGTAAAATAAATCTCTGCAAAAAGCTTGGAAGGGGATTTGAATATTATATATACGAGAAGGTAATACAGAAAGAGAAAAATACTGTTTCATTAATAAAATTTTTCAATGTGGTAGTGCAAAAGTAGATGTTGATGAGTATGCTATGGAATTAATAGCGATTCTATGAATCTTTGGTTTGATTTACTAACTTATGACTAATTTACTACTCTGCTTCTAGTTCAATCCTACGTTAGATCTTTTGAGTATAGTATGTTTTTCACAAGTAATTCGTGATCCCGCGTGCAAAAATTTCATGGCATTCTATTGTCTAATCTGGCCCGGGTCTGGCAATGTCCAGGCCGACCAGTCTGAGAGTTCTGGTCTGGCTCAGATCTGGTGCTAGGCAGCATTCCATGACAAAAAAGTTTGTATGTGGCAAACGAAAATTTTTTTTACAACTTTCGAAAAATTCGTAGGTTAGTAACAATTTTTTACAAACATTTATTACGAGACCGGCAACAAGTATTTTCTTTTTGCAAATATTGCAACTACTTACTTTTTGATTCCCAAAATTGCGAAGATTTAGTTGTGACTTTGCGCGTCATATTGCTAGTCTTCATCGCTCAAACGTGTTGACAAATCGAATAAACTGTCAAAAGTTTCTGAGTAAGAGCTTGACTGCATTTTTGGACGCATGAGAAGTGGAATATTTTTTTCATAGCGCCTCCTTTGAAAATCCGATTTTCGGTACCTGTAGAGCGGGTTGAAACTACGATTTTCAACCCTAGGGTTGAAAGTCGCTGTTTCAACCCGCTCCACAGTTACAGCCAATCAGATTCTCAAAAGAGTTGCTATGACAAATAGTATACATTATTCGAAACAAAACACAGCGCAAGCATTTCGTCTGATTGCAGCCCTCGTTTCACTCGGGCAGAGCAAACTTCACACTCATGCAATCGCTCTGTTTCGCCCCTTGTAATGTAATATACTATTGTCAAACGATGATCTATTTCTTAATTAAAAGGTAAGTACAAACTCCGTGTTTCTAATGAAGAATAATATAAGAACGGAACCACCAATTAGTGGCTAACCATCCGCGAACTAGTGGCTGACTAGCCGCTGGCTTGTGACTGGCTATCCGCTGACTAGTGGCTGGCTAGCCTCTGACTAGTGTCTGACCGGCCGCTGGCTTGAGGCTGAGCAACCTATGGCTTGTGGCTGGCCAGCGGCTTATCGTACAAAAACGTTAAAGTTCTGGCCAGCCCCAGATCAGGCCTTATAGTCAACGACAGAACTGAAAACCAGACAGTCTGGTCTTGCGCTGGCCAGCGCCATGGAATTTTTCCACACGGGATGTATTGCAGGATTATTACAATTTTTAAGCATTACAAGATGGATAGTAGTCGCTGGGAGCCAGATCCCAGCGTTGCCAGACACACGCAGCGAAATTATGGAATCGGCATGTTAAAATTATGGTGCACTATGGTACATGTTTACAAGACGCATGCGCGGCGCGAAATTCAAATTAATATATCTTCAAATACTTGAAAGTTTAATATTTTTCATAAATAAAATGTTAATAACTTTTTGTTAATAAATATGATAATGTTATGTTTTAATAATAATTTTAACACAGTTTCTACTTTTTCAAGTCTTTGTATTTTGTAACATTTGCTTAAAGTAACTCTTATTAAAGAATATTTTTTTTATAAAACAACTTATAATCTATAAAAAGCAAGTATAATATGTAATTGTCTTTGGAATGTCTTTTCGTAAATGATATGAAAATTAAATCCACTCAGCCTTCATTTAAAAAATGATTGATTGGTCATACATGCTGCATATAGGGCAAGAAATAATTCTCATTGGATAATGGTTATTCTGCTTTTGTCTTCATTTCATTTCGGTTAAATTAAAAGTAAAAAATAGAAATATTTTTAAATTATGGTACATTTAAGAGGTATGGTACAGGAGGGATGGTACATGGTACAAGAGTCAAAATTATGGTAGATTACATAATTATGGCAACGCTGCCAGATCTGGAGAGTACGGTGGACTCACAGCAAAAGTCGCTCGTCTAGGAATCGTATTTCTTCAAACACACTGACGGCATGTTTTTCTGTTAGGCTTGTATTTTATTACTGACATCAAGAGAGACTTTTAAAATAGCGTACTGTGAAAATTACTGGAAAAAATATTCCGATGCAAACAACTAAATTTTAAGGATGGTGACAGCAAAAAAAAAATTACGGGACAGTAAAAGTTCTCGGTTTTAATGAATATTCTTGCGCTACCTCAGAAAACAGTAAAATTACGTGATCATTTTCTCTCAGGGCATAGCAGATAAACGTTCCTTGTTCTTTCCTTTACGTTTATCTGCTATGGACAATCCATTTCATTTATTATTGTTTATAAGATGCCTGAGCAAATACGGGACGATTTGAGGCAATATTATAAAAAAGTTTTCTTAAAAGTGCTTGATTCCTCTTAAGTATTGATCTTATCCAAGACCGTGTTCAGAAAATTTCCATTTTTCTCAGATAAGATCAAATTTTAATGGGAATAAAGAATAAAGGTTATGTTGTATCTAATGGACCTAATCTTAACCACAAATATTAATAGTAGGGATTCTCTAGTCGGGACCCCGACAGATACAAATAGCTTTTCCATACTTAAGCGAAACAAGGAATTCCTCACTGGCACCTGACAGAGCCCCTATAAGTATATTCTGGCCTAGAATTTAGTCCAGGCGATTTAGTGAAAAGCGCGATGTTTTCTTGGAGCAGGCTGAAAAATTGAGTTTAGGAGTCAAAAAATAAGTGAAACAACATATCTTTTCCCGTGGTGTCGAATCGATGGACGTCATTATTTAAATTACGGTTATTTATAATTTTTTAACGAAATTTAACGTTTTTCGCTTATATTTTTGATTCTATTCATTTTATCGGAAAATAGTTGCAAAACTTTTTTTTCCTCATAAAAAACCCTACAAAACTAGATGCCGAGCGTAAAAAAATATTAATTAGGTCAATAGTTATGAATAAAAATAGATAATGTTTATGACGTTTAAATAAACAATCATTCAAAGGCTTTTTTTACTCATATCGCGCCGTTCAACAACGTCCAAATACTTCTTATTATTGACAATTATGTGTGCATAACCTGGAGTCGGGAAGTTTGTTAGTTTATGACTTATGGCCTTATAAACAAATTAATAAACAATTAACCTGTACACGGAGAAAAATAGTTGAAGTAATGTTACTCAACTTCCGATCAAATTTGGGACATAAGGACAAGTTAGAAGTTATTTAGTATCGCTGTATTTATTTGTGATATATTAAATGTTCGAAAATGAATCAAAGTTGAGTAAAATTCAGAAGTGTAGGGTGAAGTATGAAAGCGTACATTAAAAATTTTTAAATATATATATACTATATATATACTATACTATATATATTATTACTCGTAGTATAACTATAAAAAACCAATCTTTTATTAAATCACAAAAATAGTAGAGCTTTCCGTTCATTCTACTCTACGCTTCAATCGAGAGTTGAGTAAACTGTGAATCGCAAGATTTATTCCAATAGCTACATCTATTCACGCAGGAACGAATGAAAGTAATCTGCGCCTTGGGCACACATAACAAATTTTTAATTTCAAAAACTTAAATTGTTAAAATTAAATTGATATTATGAAAATTTAAACAAAAAAAAGTCAATAAGTGTATTACATAAAATATGAAATATCACATAAATTACTCAGGCAGAATAATAATTTGGAATTCGCAAATGCAAAACCCATATTTTGAAAATGTAAAACACAGAAAATAAAAGAACCTTCTTTTAAATGTTTTTATACAAGATACTTCTTAATAATAATGCAATTTTTCAATGTACATTTTAAAATTTAGTTTGACTAAACTTCATACGTCGTTATAATAAAAATGTATACTAAATGTAATTTAATAATTATATTATATATATCAATAATCATAGTTATAATAATTGATTAATTATATTAAGTTTTAAAAATATTTTATTAATCATTTATGAAAAAAGTCGATTTATTTTTACTTGAGTAAGGCTAAAAAATTTTATTGACGGCACTTACTTTCACAAGCTCTGAATAACTCATGCAGTCACTATATAAGAAAATTCCAAATTTTATATCTCAGCATTATAAGCGAGCGTGTGCGTGATTCGACGAAAGCATATCGTACTATATATAAGTGTAGTTATTAGGTTTATATATGTAAGGTTATATGTTTAAGTGTATTTGTAATTTGAAATGTGATTGGCTACGTCTGAATGGTGTGAATGTATTTGTAAGTTGTTTATGTATGTACCGGATGACTATTGTCAGGCTCGAGGTAAAAAATTTTTTTTATTTGAGAGAAGCATACCATTGCCAGTTCAAATAATACGCCCGATGCTCATTTTACCCAACTACGGTTTGAAGCACCTCAAGCGTCGGTGATATACTTATACATTTCATGTTAACCCACTAACGCATGTTGGTGCCCTGTCGTCGATAACGTTTTACTCAACTCCTTACTATTCCCTATGTAACGCTTATTGTTATTCAATTTGGGTGAATTAAGTATATATCAGATTGATTTTACCCGACTAGGATTTAATAGATGTTCAAATGTCCTTATGTCCCAAGTTTAATCGACAGAGTTAAGTAAAATTACTTCAACTATTTTTCTCCGTGTACGAACCTGAAAAGTAGATATGGTGATGCTGATTTTTTCATCGATAGATTTCACTATTTCACATTGAAAATCATCATTTTTTAGTAAAAAAATTCAATTTTGCAACTAAGGGAAATTTTTTTATAAATTTCTTAGTTGCAAAATGCATTTTTCCAAATGTTCCACTTAATTTTCATAACTTTTAATTGCGTACATTGAAAGTGTATGAAAAGAGCTTTTATTTTAGAAAAAAAGTTCAAGATTCATTAAGAAACAATGGAGACACAGTGCGATGAAGTTTTTGCTTAATTGCTCAACAAATTCTGACAATGAAAGCCCGCCGCCTAAAAGATCAAAATTAATTTAAAAAATGTCATTGTACAGTCATTAACGAAAGGATTTGTAGGCATGATAAAATGTCCGTATGCATAAAATTATATTCAATATATTATTAATTAGTGAAAAATATACGCATTTAAAATATATGATTGTTGAGTTATATATTTTTCTAAAACATTGAACATTTTATGCAACGATAAAATTATGTGTATAGTTAATAAAATCTTTAGATTTAATTTGCGATAGGAGTAGAAATGTAAATATACGTGTAAAAAATAAATTATCTCGCTTGTAAAATCCTTTTTTATTTTTTCACATCGAAACATCGAATAAAACTGCAACGAATTTCAGTTAATAAATTACACGTATTTCACTGCTCAACTAGCAAAATTATTGAATTTTCAACAGTAGAAATGAATTCCTGCCGTTGCGAGGTATGAAATAAAAAGAAAATCATTACTTTATCGCAAATAGTTCCCGGAAAAGTGCGACTAAAGCTGTGCCGTCGATTTTGAAGGATCGAATCAATATTTTTTCAAAGTGCATCCAGCCCCTCCGCGCTTTGCCGCCGTGCGTCAGCTATCGAAAATCCGCCGCTCTGCTGATTTTGATGAATTCTTTTTTAGTGAATATTTCCACGGGGAATTTATTGTTTACAGTTTATAAAAGTAATTCAAATAATGACGTCCATCGATTTGACACCACGGGAAAAGATATGTTGTTTCACTTATTTTTTGACGCCTAAACTCAATTTTTCAGCCTGCTCCAAGAAGACATCGCAAAAGGCTGTTTTTTGGACTATATCGCCTGCACTAAATTACTAATCGGGTGCTAACAACGCCCCTACCAGTTTTTTCTATGTTAGGAAATTCTAGTCCGGGCCCCACTAGAACCCAACTTGAAATTAGGAAAGATAGGGAAATTTCTACACGGGGAAAACTTAAGGAAGGTGGAAGTAAACCCTGTTCTTACTGGCTACAATTGGGGCAGGGGCGTTCCTGTAAACCAACAAATTACATTCAGAGGGGGCCGGATTTTTTATCTCTTCTCGCTGAATAAGGCAGATTGATTTTTCGACTCTTTCAAGTCAGTCGCTCGCTTCTCCCTTTTTCTTTTCTTCCTCTCATTATAATTTAATACAAGTTAGTTTAACTTTACATTTGCGAAATGCGGCCAAGACTTCCAGCTTACTCATTATTTTTAATAGTAAAGATTTGTTAAGAATAAATTTTTTTTGTGTTTTAATTTAAAGTAGCGTTGTATTAAATTTTTTAATCTACCACCAACTGCCTACCTTTTGGGCTTCTACGTTTAAGGCAGTGAATATAGTAACTTTTCTTTCTTTCCCGAAATCATTTTTATCAACATCTATTTGGGGTGTTACAATTTGTCCATAGTAGCGCCATCTATATGTCATCCTACGAACTTATTGAGTGATCTGTCGCATTGCATAATGCACCTAATTAAAACTCCTGGCACTTAAATTTTATATCTTTTTCGGAAACGACCTGTAACTGAAATGGTATTTTTTATTAATAAAAATGTCAACGTAGGCGTAGGTGCGGAAATGCTTTTTTATTCGCCAGTAGTTTAGTATTGTGTTCGATGTAGATAAGACAGATGAAGAGCGTAATTAAAAGGGGCAGGTTATCTCGGAAATAAGTTTAAACGACGCGAGTGTGGAGCTATGGACCCTATAGACCAATGTAGTGGATCAGATGGAGAATTAAAGCGAGCTAGGAAGTTTTTAACAATCGTCCCAACGAGGCTTGTGTGTGGCTGAATATAACTCTAAACGAATCATGTGTTCATTTTAATTTATTAATAAACTTATTTAGAATTCGTTTCGTCTCAGAGACTTAATAAATTTTTAAGGAGAATTTTAGAATCCTATATGATCCCTTTGATTTTTAAATTAATATTAATTGACTTCTTTTTAAAAACCGACTGACTCCATACTTGGAAAATGTTATAATATTTCCAAATATCAAATTCAGATAATTGCTTTTAATACTTTTTAGGTCTAATTTAATAAATTTAGCATGTCCTAAATTGATTATAATAAAAGAATTTTGTTTAATATTTACAATTATCTATTTGAGGTAATTGGTAATTTGAGGCGTTGGCGAAACGTAAGTTTATTAATAAACGAATATAAAAATCTGATTCCTTTTGAATGCTTAATTTGACCGTAAGATCAAAATAATATACACAATTATCTCTTGATACAAATCGACGATCTAGGAAAGGAAGTTACGTTTTTTAATAGAGAGATAAGTTGTTTTCAAAAACACAAAAATGCTCTTATTTTCACAACTTTGGTCGGATGTAGCTGGTTAACAAACTTGTCCTTACTTTTTCGGCTCTGATAAAGTATGCTAAAGCTCAATTCGATCCGATAATTCTAATGAGAGTTATCGAGTATAAGACCTACTACTACAAGTACTACTGCTACTACTATTACAGTCAAACAGACAGATAGACACTTTCGAAAAAACCGTTTTTCCTGACAGGGGGCAAATACGAATTGCGGACCAACGTGAATTTTAAAAATTTTCAGTTTCAACAGATTTTCATAGTAGTAAATTAAAATCAAATAGCAAATATGTTTATTGTAAAATTGAGGAAATAAATATTTCAATTTGATTCAAGTATAATTAACAAAATCTGTTTTTGGTTAAAAAGATAGTTTAGTGACATGAAAAAGATTGGTTTTATTAAATTTGAATAAATAAAAGGGGTCAAAGAATTTCATTCAGACAAAAATCATTTTTTTGTCCAATTTTTCTTAAATCGACATAACTTATTCCTTGGTTTAGATTTTTCTGAGTAATCATATTTTTACATTCCCATCATGGATGAGAAGGTATTGGTTTTATGTGAAAAATGACTTTCGAAAATTTCATCAAATCTTTACGTTTTGAGACCCCCTGAGTCCGAAAAAAGGGTTTTTACGAAAGTGTCTGTCTGTCTGTCTGTCTGTCTGTAGGTCCTGTGCGGCATAACTCTCGATAGAATTATCAGATTGAATTGAGCTTTGGTACACTTTATCGGAGCCGAAAAAGTAAGGACAAGTTCGTTAACCAGCCACATCCAATCAAAATTGAGGGATTGAGCACTACTTTTGTGTTTTTGAAAATAATTTTTTGAAAAAATCAAAAATTTCAATACTGGTTTTAGATAGTGCTCATAAATCTCTAAAAATTATCCTGATAACATTTTTTGATTAAATCAAAATTAGAAATGTCACAGCATATTCAAATTCGAAAAAAGTCAATATCAAAATTCCATTTTCCAGTTAAATTATACGAGATACGGAAAAACGTTACGATACAATATTATTTTCTACATAAAGTCCTACAAATTTGAATTATAACATTTTTTCATAAGATGCATATTTTTCTTTTTAAATAAAAAAAAAACTATTGAAAATCCAAAATTCAATTTTTTAACAATAATATGTGAAATACGAAAAAACGTAAGAATACAAAGTTATTCGTTTCAAAAAGATCTACAAGTTTTGTCTGACACAGTTTATGAAAAAACATATATTTTTCGTTTCAATTCCAAAAAATACGATTAAAATTCAATAATTCCATTTTTTAGACAAAATATATGAGATACATCAAAAAAGTTCAAATGAAAAATTATTTGCCTAAATGAGGTCTACAAATTCTTATTAAGAAATTTCTCTACAGGATGTATATTTTATGTTTTGATTATTAATATTAAAAAAATTCGATTTTTTTCACCAAAATATGTGAGATACGAAATAAGCGTTGTTCTGCAAAATCGTTTCCTTAAGGTAGTACGATCACGAAAATTAGACCTCAGACAAAAATAGATAATTTTGCTTTCAAGAATAGCAACATTATTATTGAACGGCCAATTTGAATGAGAAAAGATTATTTTTCATGAAAAAAATTTTAAACACAAAAAAATAATGTTATTAATAAATTTTATTTTTGCCCAAACTTATTTTCTTATCGCTTCGAGTCAAATTTTTGAAAATGATGCGATTCTAATAAATTATGGTTCATTTTTTTAGAAAAAAGATTCTCTACAACTTGACCGTTTCCTATTTTTGAAATTGAATTTATTATTATCAAATACAGCAATTTGTTTATAAAAATTTTGTTTTGAAAAACTGTTTCTTTATAATTTCAGCCATTAAAGAATTAATTTTCAAAAATCGGAAACGGTCAAGTTGTAGAGAATCTTTTTCCTAAAAAAATGAACCGTGATTTATTATAATCGCATCATTTTTTTAAATTTGGCTCGAAGCGATAAGAAAATAAGTTTGGGCAAAAATGAAATTTATTAACAACATTATTTTTTTGTGTTTCAAATTTTTTTCATGAAAAATAATCTTTTCTCTTTCAAATTAGCCCTTCAAAAATAATATTGCTATTCTTGAAAGCAAAATTATCTATTTTAGCCTGAGGTCTAATTTTCGTGATCGTACTACCTTAAATAAAGTCTACGATTATTTTTTCTTTTTGAGAGATTTGGAAGAAAATAAATTATTTTAATCATGTAATTTATTAAAAAGTTACTGAAATGTATACAGAAAATCGAGCGCGAAGCGCGAGTGTCATGATGAGAATGTGTTCCTTAAGGCCGATAGAGCCTTAAGTAAATTGAATTTCCTGTTTCACTTAAACTGAAAAAGTAATTTAGTGAATTTGAGAAAATGAGTAATTCACATCATCTTTAATATTATAAAATTGGTTTGAGCTTCAGTATTAAATTATAAGAAATAAACTTAAATGTATGCGAAGAGCACAAGACCGAGCGCGAAGCGCGAGGTCTAGAAAGATCGGAGCGCAAAGCGCGACGATCAAATTGCGCGCCCCAGGCGCGCTCAAGATTGCGAGCGAAGGGAGCTGCGCGCGATGAGAATGTGCCCGCGAAGCGGGCAGATTTTTTATTTAAGAGTTAACTCCTCCATTTTCAGTTTCATGATCCAACTGCTTTATTAATTTTGCTCAAAGCATTTAGCACTCGAGGAAGTTTTTGCACGAAGCTTCTTATCTGTATTATATGTTTAACAAATTCTCTGTGGTCCGGGAAGATCCTAAGATAAGAAAGGGCGTGGCTCGAGGTAGGAAGATTGTATGGGGGAGAGAGTTCAAGGACTGGGTTTGACCTATAACCTCGTTGCTCTTTTATACTGCCATTAACCAACCTTTAGTCCACCTTCTGCTTTCTACGTTTTACTTGACACTAGAGTAACTGATTCTTACTTGCTATTGATTCATTTACTCTTGTATTAATTTCGTTTGCGTGGCTCTTTGCAACATGCTAATGCAAAGCACAAATCGCACCAAGTAACTTCAAAATCATTATCTAGTTCTACTTAATAATGGCGAGCGTCCTTAAAAATATCATATTAAATAATGAAGAAGGAATTTAACGCTTTAACTGTCACGCGGGTTTCTAGATAGTTACAATAAAGTGCTCAAAAGGCCATTTGGGCCCAAACCACCGAAAAAATTTTGGATAGAAAATTCATTCTCAATAAAAATCTAGGATAAAAAATGAACTTTGGTCTCATTGGGCCTGCACTGGAACCCGGGCTAAATCGGGGTCTGGATGAAAAATAATCAGAATCCTTCAGATACGAATTACTAAATTTGTTTTTTATTTTAAATAAAAAAAGGAATCAAATTTACTTAAAACCTTAACCTAAAATTAACCTTAAGGAACACATTCTCATCATGACACTCACACTTCGCGCTCGATTTTCTGTATTAGTTTCTGTAACTTTCTAATAATTTACATAATTAATAACTATTTCAGTAACAATTACTGTAGGTCAAAGTTCAATGCAGTTTTTTCCAAGTTTATTTTTTTTAATTGATCGGATTTCAAGGAAATATAGCTCATTTTCTTCTCGAAACAATTTAAAATGATTCCACACGGAAAAATATGAAGTGTCAAATTGAACATCTGGAGTGTCAAAATGATTATATTGGAGGTTTAACTATGGGATAACATTCTACATGGTGTAAAGTACTATCTGTGAAGTGTAAAAACTAGATGTTCAGCTTGACTTTCCCAGAAGGTATTAGAATCCTGGAATGTAAACCTGAGTATCTCAGGAGCGTCAGCTCGATTATCTCGGAGTGTAAGTGTTGACACTGTTGACAGGTTAACTATTTCAGAATGTAAACCTGACATTCTGTCGATATTCAAACAGACTATAAAATTATGGTCTCCCTGACTATCGAGAAAAAATGATAGATAGTACGTGGTACTATCTGCAATATAAATCTAACATACCTAAATTTTGACATTCTAAGTTTGGCACTCCATTTTTCTCCGTGCACCGTCTAAAAATTTTGAATTAATCTCTCATTTTCTAACTGCATTTATTTGTTTATAAAACTTATTTAATCCTTCAACATTTCTGATCAGCACCTTGAAAATGAGAGATTAGTTTTTATATCTAAGATGGTGGAGTCTTTTAAAATTGTTTAGCGAAGGAAATAATCCATCATTCCTTAAAATCTGATTATTTTTAAAGAGTACATTTGTAAAAAGTGCTATGAACTTTGACCTATAGTAATTGTTATTTAAAAAGACATTTTTAACTTTTTCCCTGATGAAATGAATATTTTTCTCTTAGAATATATATTGAATAACAGACCAAACAGTTTATAAAGTGATAATTAATTAAGTTTTTCAATAGCTTTCTAGCCGGGGTCGAAACTCCTTAAAATGTGTATTTTAGTCATGTCATGCAAATATCTCGCTCTAGCTGTTTTCCAGTGACTTTATAAAATGTCTATCAAGGGAAATTCAAGTAGTGCCGTTGAGATCGAATCAATTTTATAGCCTAGGAAAATATGAATGCCAGTAGACAGCTACTAGATTGATACCACTCTTTCCTCGACATATTTCTGCTTGGAATATAAGATTCTAGGGTGGTTGATTCAAGTTAAAAAGTAATTGTAATTTTAGAAAGTGACTTGAATTAATTTACAAATTTGTAAATTTGATTCGCAAGAAAATTCTTTTATTCGCATATCAAAGGTCAGGTTTTTATTATAAAATGATTTGTCAGTTTCAGAAAAATTATTGCATATCACCATTATATGACACGAGTTTACCTTTTTAAAGTAACGCATTCTTGAATGATTTTCTTTTGTACTAAAAGGTGAAAGGGTGCTACGTTAATTAAAAAATGTAGTTTAGGTATTACTAAAGTTTTTCATAAACGATCGTTAAAATTCGCTTACAATATTTATCTAAACACTTTAGTCTCAACGTATAAACATTTTACGAGAATACATATCGCTACCCATTCTTGAGATTATATTTTTATGATGTAACTTTGATTCTTTATTAAACATGCTCGAAAGTTCAATCATTGTATATTATATTATCACCATCATTGCACTTCAGTATGCATAAATTTTAGATAACTCAGGATCATGTATGTTTATAAACAAAGGTTATAAACTTAAATACATAGTGCATGTATAAGTAGGATTTTATGTAGTTAACCATATGATTTCAAATTTAATTAAGATCAGAAATTCCCAGCATTTAAACTTTAAGTGAACTCTACCCAATTCATTTGGATCGATGTAAGCGGTGCTGGCTTAGTGCGTTTGAAAAAGCGCTCATAGGACGGAGGCGGAGGTTCGTTTTCTCCTTTCGTTCGTTTGCACGCTTGAAACTTTTTTGGTATTTAAGAAAAGTATCAACATCTTTCCGCCTTTAAATATTTTTCAAAATTTCCACATCATTATAGAAATTATTTATGTTAAAACTTTTATTATTTTATATAAATATATATATCGCTAAACACCACTTTTTAAAAAATTAATTAAATCATGTTTGCAAAGTGAACGATGTCAAATTGTTAAGATTTATTTTCATTAATTGCAGTTCCCTAGAGTATGATTAAATTTTTTTTTCGTACACACCTATTTTCGAGCGGGGCACTCTCTAAAACTGAATGAATCAATATTAATTAATTTAATGTAAAATGTACTAATGTACACGGAAAAAAAATATTAGTTGAACAAACGATATTTATCCCTGATTTCACCGTTAATATCCTCAAAAACGAACAAAGGATATTGAGAATATAGTGAAAGCGGTAATATTTTAGTATTACTTGTTCTGACTATTATTATCGACTGAGCACATTTCGAAGTATTCAAATCAGAGATATAATATAGCTGAAATAAAGATGTGAAAATCTGGAATTTAACAGTGTGGGTTTTGTAATTGTAATAACATAGTAGAAATAAGGTTGAGGAAAATTAATAAAAAGTTAAGGAAATTAATTGTTTTTTATAGATATTGTATAGGGAGAAATAAACTACTGTGATAAGCAATTAGAAAACAATTTAATCAAGAGAGAGATAACTGTAGGGAATGAAATTCGTTATTGTGAGGTTTTCGTTGTAACTAGGCTGGTTAACGATTTTTTTTAGATCAGAAATACAATGATATTTATGTTGAAATTATTTTTATCGTATTCCATGGAAGAGATAGTATATAAAATTTCAAATAAAGTTAGGTGGCCTTTCTGTTTGGTATAATCTTGAAAATAAATAAATTATTATTTAAATTATTAAAATCCTGGATGAATGTCGTTATTGTTCTCAGACAATATTATAAACTTCAAATTAAATTTGTATGGTCATAAGAACGTAGAAAATGATATAATAAATATCTTCAGTTCAAAATTTTTAAATGAAAAGGTTAGATTGTAGTGAGGGTACATGTCACTTTCATTTCGTCCGACATCTTCAATTTGCGATGTTGCCTATTTCATTAGGCATTTCGAGTTTAGACCAGTGCTCCCAGATCGTGGATGGAATTCACCCTCTCCATTTTGACATTTGATTGAAAAAAAGCAATTTTTCAAGTATAATTTGGGCAAACTTTCAAATATAATTAAAGAACAACTTAAAAAAGTAATATACTTCAAAAATGTCCCCAAATTACATTTGAAAAATTGTTTTTTTTTTTTGCAATAAACTGGTAGAGTGGAGGGGGTGAATTCCATCCACGATCTGGGAGCACTGGTTTAGACAATACTTGATCCAACGATATCAATATCCTGAAGCTGGACATACACGTAGCTGGTTTAAATAGACAGTTGGCTGTATTATGAATACATTGCACTATTTTAAGTAAATTCTATGTGCCATTCAATGATATTATGAATTTGAATAATTTAAGCAAATAATCTTTTGTCTCAATTAGTAACATACAAAATAAAGCTACCTTTTACTATAAGGTACCGTTACCCGAAAATAAGTAAACATTATTATTGATTTTCAAAAAAAGTAACACGATTCCTGAAAACTAATTTAGTTACTGGAAAATAATAAATTTTAAAATAATATAATTAGTATGAAAAATGTACTTTTATATGAAGGGTATTAAAAGGGAGGAATCTGAGGTAATTTTTGGGATGCAGGAGGAGCGTGTTTAGTGTTGACCAATATAGGTAATACATACGTATACGAGTATGTGAGTAGACGAAGAATATCAGTTATAAATAATGATGGACATACAGGATACTCTTAAATCGGGATGACAGCGAGTTAATACGGAAACGAGTGAGTTTAGGACGGGGGGATTCGAACGAGTCTGTGTTTGTGTTCGCAACACCTGAAAAGCAGAAAAGGTCGTAGGAAGAGTGGATAGAAAATGGAAAAGTAGATGCCTGTGTGGAGTCTGGAGCTCCGGTTATATCGACCGAGGTTGATACCGACTTGCGAAGCCCCATCCTTGAACATGCCTGGGCAAGGGCAAACCACTCCTGCAACCCACCCTTCCCCCATCTATTAACAAGGCAACCTGTGGCTCTCGTTGGTCTGCTGTACTTTTATCCCATTCCGTATATCTACAATGGGCACACGTGCGACCAAGTAAACCGCTGGCGCTGACGCTAGAAGCGTGCTATTCTTTCTACAAAAACCGTATTATCATGGGATTATATCAAATCTATTTTTAGAACTGAGCGAATTCCATATATAGATTCAGACGGTAAACTTGAAAAAGAATTCAAGGTTTTTATAAGAGATGCGACGTCCTGACGAACGTATTCTCTAATTAATGCCTCCTCAATTATCTTCGCGGATAATCAATTACGGCTCTATTAAGATACTGCATCTTGAGCGAAATTAGCATTCAGCTGACGTTAATGAGAACAATTTTTCTCGCCTTTCAACGCGGTGTCAGATTTTTATCACAATAGAAAAATCTTTTATGCTTTGTGAAAAGTTAAAATATCGACTTAAAAATAAAAATTAGCAATTATATTGGCCGTGAATAATTAATGCCTGTAGTATTATATTGGATTTAGGGTCATAAATAAAAAACTGGTTGTCAATCAGATGTTCTGGCTCAGACCTAATTAGCCCTAATTAGTACTTAATTTTGAATCTAAAAATTGTAGAAAAAAGGTTGCTAACACAGAATTTCTTTCTCATAGAAAAATTAAGTACATAATAAACATTTCTTTCTACAAGTTAATAAAGAAACTTTAAAATTGCATCAAACAATTTTTTTGGCATAACGTAGACTTTTTGAATTAAAATTTTTTGTTGAGGAACTCAGAAGAAAAAACGTGCTAAAATTCAAATTTTTTGACAAATTTTGAAAAACCTTTGAAAAAATATACCATAATTAACCTGGGTATTTAAAGTGTAAGTGAACGGTGAAAAATAGTTCAAGAAACTTTACTCAACTTTTGAGCAAAGTTGGGACATGATACACTGATAGGATAGCTTGAGTAAATCCTTTCGTAGCGTGAAAAAAATCCTTATACTGCACTTATTATTTATTCATGATACTAGAATTGTTCTTGCCAGTCCCTCTCGTCCAAGTATGTGCCCTACCAATCTGTCGCGGCGCCTCTTTATACTAGCATTTAAGCTTCTCTTTTCTTCTACTAGACCGAAAAAAATCTCTTCCGAATTTCACACAAATCTGAATTTACTAAAATCGTAACACAATCGTTTTACTTTTATTGCACAAATTTAATAATTTCGAGAGAGTACGGGTGCCGTGCGTTTTTCGCAAGCAGAGTGATGTGCTTTCTTTGTATTCTTTTATACCAACATCACATGAAAAGTCGTTTACAAAAATTGTAACGGCACCTCATACAAAATTCGAAAGAGATTTTTTTCGTTGTAAGTTTAAAACTTCTTCATTTGTTACCTTATCTACCTAATTTATTTTTCAATAGTTTGCTATAGCATACCATTTCAAAAGCCTCTAATCTTCTTTTTTCTCCTTTCTCCTTTACCTATAGTCCATGCTTCACAACGATAGGCTTTCTCAGCTTGCCCTATTCCAAAACAAATATTTGCATTACAACGGCCATCCCTTCTTATTTTACTCCCTAAATAACAAAATTCTCTAATCTCCCCTATCTTTTCATTGCCTATTTGAACGTTCAATCACTTCTTTCCTGATTTTGTTCTAGACGCGATCACTTTCGTTTTTCCTATGTAACATTTTGCTTGACAAACGTCCACAAACGCAATAAAAGTTGATTTCCCTACTTGTAGTCTGCCGCTCTAAATCAATCGTAATGAGAGTAATGCTTCTCTAGTCCCCCTTTTTCTCCTAAAACCGAACTGATCTTCGCCAAGTGAGCTTTCTATTGTCTTTTCTATTCTTCTAAAAAATATTGTAATTAGAACCTTAGACGTACGTGTCGTCAGACTAATAGTACGATAGTTCTCGTATTTATCTGTACCTACTTTTTTCGGTATATTAACAGTTTTGCTAACCTTATAGTCCTTTGGTATATCACCCGTTTCATGCATGTCGCAAACTACTTTAAAGGATTACTTCTACTTGCAAATTTTAAAAAATTCGACAGCACCTAATTGACGTTTCGGCACATTTATTATAATATAATGAAATATAATTAAATGGGGCAGGAATTAATGACCTTGTGTAAACAAGAAAATTTTTTTTATCTGCATGTAAATAGTATCTCCATCTTTAAATGCATTTTTCTTAAAACGACGTTTTCAAAGTCGATGAAGAAGATTTTTCAAAAAACACTGAACTTACACGGAGAAAAATAGTTAAAGTAATTTTACTCAACTTCCGATCAAATTTGGGACATAAGGAAAAGTTAGAAGTTATTTAGTATCACTGTATTTATTTCTGATATATTAAATGTTCGAAAATGAATCAAAGTTGAGTAAAATTCAGAAGTGTAGGGTGAAGTATGAAAGCGTGCATTAAAAATTTTTAAATATATATATTATTACTCGTAGTATAACTATAAAAAACCAATCTTTTATTAAATCACAAAAATAGTAGAGCTTTCCGTTCATTCTACTCTACGCTTCAATCGAGAGTTGAGTAAACTGTGAATCGCAAGATTTATTCCAATAGCTACATCTATTCACGCAGGAACGAATGAAAGTAATCTGCGCCTTGGGCACACATAACAAATTTTTAATTTCAAAAACTTAAATTGTTAAAATTAAATTGATATTATGAAAATTTAAACAAAAAAAAGTCAATAAGTGTATTACATAAAATATGAAATATCACATAAATTACTCAGGCAGAATAATAATTTGGAATTCGCAAATGCAAAACCCATATTTTGAAAATGTAAAACACAGAAAATAAAAGAACCTTCTTTTAAATGTTTTTATACAAGATACTTCTTAATAATAATGCAATTTTTCAATGTACATTTTAAAATTTAGTTTGACTAAACTTCATACGTCGTTATAATAAAAATGTATACTAAATGTAATTTAATAATTATATTATATATATCAATAATCATAGTTATAATAATTGATTAATTATATTAAGTTTTAAAAATATTTTATTAATCATTTATGAAAAAAGTCGATTTATTTTTACTTGAGTAAGGCTAAAAAATTTTATTGACGGCACTTACTTT
Organism: Diplolepis rosae; assembly: GCA_030998225.1. Taxonomy (NCBI): domain Eukaryota; kingdom Metazoa; phylum Arthropoda; class Insecta; order Hymenoptera; family Diplolepididae; genus Diplolepis; species Diplolepis rosae. The sequence goes on along the minus strand of JAPYXD010000158.1, from coordinate 352,685 downwards.
CACAAGCTCTGAATAACTCATGCAGTCACTATATAAGAAAGTTCCAAATTTTATATCTCAGCATTGTAAGCGAGCGTGTGCGTGATTCGACGAAAGCGTATCGTACTATATATAAGTGTTGTTATTAGGTTTATATATGTAAGGTTATATGTTTAAGTGTATTTGTAATTTGAAATGTGATTGGCTACGTCTGAATGGTGTGAATGTATTTGTAAGTTGTTTATGCATGTACCGGATGACTATTGGCAAGCTCGAGGTAAGAATTTTTTTTTATTTGAGAGAACTATACCATTGCCAGTTCAAATAATACGCCCGATGCTCATTTTACCCAACTACGGTTTGAAGCACCTCAAGCGTCGGCATGTTGGTGCCCTGTCGTCGATAACGTTTTACTCAACTCCTTACTATTCCCTATGTAACGCTTATTGTTATTCAATTTGGGTGAATTAGGTATATATCAAATTGATTTTACCCGACTAGGATTTAATAGATGTTCAAATGTCCCAAGTTTAATAGACAGAGTTGAGTAAAATTACTTCAACTATTTTTCTCCGTGTATAAAATCTGTAATCAATTTAGCGAAAATAGTAGATTGTTCAACAAGAGTTGAAAGGTGCAGATTTTAGACAGTTGAATTTGAATTTGTATGGATAGTAACTTAGTAACAGAACTTGTTTACTTTTCAGGCCGCCGTTATAACTTTTCAGTCCGTTGCTATGACTTTTCAGACTAGTCCCTCCTCTTTCTCTCCCAACTTTTATAAGTTTTCTACATTCACCTGAAAGTCGCAATTTTCATTCCCCGAAACGGGTTTGAAATACAATGATTTCAGTGGAGGTATTGGAAAAAAGTATATCGGACAAATATCGGACAAATGTTAATCACGACCACATTTATAGACGTTTAATTGACCACTTTTAATTACGCCTCTATCTTACCAATTACGCGTCAAATGTTGACCTTCGAGGCTTCAATGGATTGTGGATTATCTGCAGAGACTTGATCTGTCACATAACCCCACTAGATATAGTTTAACGACATTAAATCACACGATTCATGCGGATATAATTGACAGCAGAACTACGAAAAATTATTTAATCGAAAATTTTTTTTTGCAACAAATTGATTGTTTCAGTGGCTGCCTGTATTATTTATTTAAAAGTATATAAAATCAGCTGAAGTACCGTTATAAATTATGTTAAAACGGATACCTAATACTCATAAATTCTCATCGCGCGCTTCGCGCGCAGCTCGCTTCGCTCGAAAGTTTGAGCGCGCCTAGGGCGCGCGATTCGATTGTCGCGCTTCGCGCTCCGGAATTTTTGAACGTCGCGCTTCGCGCTCCGTTTTTTCTGGACCTCGCGCTTCGCGCTCGGTCTTGTGCTCTTCGCATACATTTAAGTTTATTTCTTATAATTTGATACTGAAGCTCAAACCAATTTTATAATAATATTACAGATGATGTACATTACACATTTTCTCAAAGTCACTGAATTTCTTTTTGAATTTAAGTGAAACAGGAAATTCAATTTACTTAAGGCTCTATCAGCCTTAAGGAACACATTCTCATCATGGCGCTCGCGCTTCCCGCTCGATTTTCTGTATACATTTCAGTAACTTTTTAATAAATTACATGATAGAAAATAATTCATTTTCTTCCAACTCTCTTAAAAAGAAAAAACAATCGTAGATTTTATTTAAGGAAACGATTTTGCAGAACAACGCTTATTTCGTATCTCACATATTTTGGTGAAAAAAATCGAATTTTTTTAATATTAAAAATCAAAACATAAAATATACATCCTGTCCCGAAATTTCTTTTTGAGAATTTGTAGACCTTATTTAGGCAAACAATTTTCCATCTAAACGTTTTTTTTGTATCTCACATATTTTGTCTAAAAAATGGAATTTTTGAATTTTAATCGTATTTTTTGGAATTGAAACGAAAAATATATCTTTTATCAGAAACTGTGTCAGATAAAATTTGTAGATCTTTTTGAAACGAACAACTTTGTATTCTTACGTTTTTTTCGTATTTCGAATATTATTGTTAAAAAATTGAATTTTGGATTTTCAATAGTTTTTTTTTTATTTAAAAAGAAAAATATGCATCTTATGAAAAAATGTTATAATTCAAATTTGTAGGACTTTATGTAGAAAATAATATTGTATCATAACGTTTTTTCTTATCTCGTATAATTTAACTGGAAAATGGAATTTTGATATTGACTTTTTTCGAATTTGAATATGCTGTAACATTTCAAATTTTGATTTAATCAAGAAATGTTATCAGGATAATTTGAAGAGATTTATGAGCACTATCAAAAACCAGTATTGCAATTTTTGATTTTTTCAAAAAATTATTTTCAAAAACACAAAAGTAGTGCTCCATCCCTCAATTTTGATTGGATGTGGCTGGTTAACGAACTTGTCCTTACTTTTTCGGCTCCCATAAAGTGTACCAAATCTCAATTCAATCTGATAATTCTATCGAGAGTTATGCCGCACACGACCTACTACAGACAGACAGACAGACAGACAGACACTTTCGTAAAAACCATTTTTTCTGACTCAGGGGGTCTCAAAACGTAAAGATTTGATGAAAATTTCGAAAGTCATTTTTCACATAAAACCAATACCTTCTCATCCATGATGAGAATGTAAAAAATTAACCACTCTAATATAGCTTTTTTTCAAATTTATCGCACTGCCATTATGCAAGCTCTATCAAAAACTGATGAAAATGAAATTAGGAATAGTATATTACGTGCCTAGGCGCACAATGAGGGTTATTGCGTGACGAGCGACAATGCTCGCAGGAGATCGAAGCCGAGGCGCGATCAGTCCTGCGAGCATTGTCGCGAGTCTCGTAATTTCCCGAATTGTGTGCATTGGCACGTATTTAGACCAAGCAACAGGGAATTTGTTATGACATTATTTATTTCAGAAAACGGACTGCGCCATTAGAAGAAAGGTTGGTCATAGAGTAATTGTGTCATGTTTTGGACAACGAAATATGATTTATAAATTTGTTATTAACATTTAAGACAAAAAATCGCACTTTTTTTAGTTTTTTCGTTTATAACATTAAAGGTAATTATCCAATCTTGATGACATTAATTGAAAAGTTGTAGAAAACTTAATTTCGAACAATATGAGTTGTCGCTTGATGTGATTGGATAATTAGAAGCGGAGAAAATTCGGAAAAACCGAGATATTGAGCTTTTGTTAAACAAATTAATATCTCAGTTAATTATTAACTTTTCACGTTGAGGTTTGGTGGAAAAGTAACCATCTTTATGCTCTTCAAATGTATAAAAAAAGGAACACTTTAAGATAATATGTTTCCGCGCTATTAACACTTTAATTTATTTCATGCGTTAATTGTAGAATGTCTGCTTGCCGCAGAGGTGGTCCGGTTTTTATTTTGAAAACGGCTTTTAAAAATATAAATCAAGCACAATAGAACGTCAATCGTGGTTTTTCGCTAAAATGTTGCAAAGTTTATTTAAAAAAGGTCCAAACATGGCTCTAAACGCTTGAACGTAGCAAAGTGACAGTGGTGTGGGGAGACGGCGAGTAGGCTCACTGTGTCACTTTGCTGCGTTCAAACGTTTAGAGCCATGTTTGGACCTTTTTTTAATAAACTTTGCAACATTTTAGCGCAAAACCAAGATTGACGTTCTGTTGTGCTTGATTTATATTTTTAAAAGCCGTTTTCAAAATAAAAATCGGACCACCTCTGCGGCAAGCAGACATTTTACAATTAACGCATGAAATAAATTAAAGTGTCAATAGCGCGGAAACGTATTATCTTAAAGTGTTCTTTTTTTATACATTTGAAGAGCATAAAGTCGGTTACTTTTCCAACAAACCTCAACCTGAAAAGTTAAAAATTAAGGTAAAAGCACCAATAGCCGGACGTCTAAGGAAATGTCATTCAATTTTTTGTATTAATCGTTCTAAATGTGATGCGGAATCAAGAATTGCCGCGATTATTTTGATGTATGTGTCCTCCCTACTATAACAAAGAGCCCAGAGTTGTGTTAAATCTGAATAATCCATTTTAATAATTGTTTTCATTAAATAATGCTCTGGAGCCAATTTCCGGACGGGTAAAGGGAATTGATCCAATAGCCGAACAGCGCTGCACCAATACTCGGACAAGAGAATATTATAATTTGATGGATATGGATTTGATATTTTTTAAACATAATAAACACTGGGAAATATTTACAGAAACATTTTGTAGGTCTACGCTTATAAAAAAAAATATTAAAAAGATTTTACAAATAGAATATATTATATTTAGAGCTTTCAGCACAAATTGTCAATCGTTTTTGCCTTATATCCTCAATCGCATTAATAATATCCGTTTTGGTATAAAGCTTTTTAATCTTTTTTTCTGATACTTTTTCCATGATCTATAATGAAGACACCAAATATATAAAACCCAGAAAATACATATGTTAAAATGAAAATACTTTCTCAAAATATCAGATTTTCAGCAAATCCATAGTTCAAACATTATTTCTTTAAAATATTATTCATTATTAATCATAGTTTATCATTATTATTTGAAACTATCATTCAAAAAGATCAAAAAGTGCGGAAATTTCACTCTGAAATCCATATTTTCATTGTTATCAATGTAAAATCAACAAGAAAATAAACGTCAAATGTCAATTGAGGTTGGATTTCATATTTGACTAATTAAAATATGTTTAAAGTAATTTACCTATAATATTTCATCAGCTAAATATCTTCTATGAATTGAAAACAATCAAATACTTACCACATTTCTTGAAAATATCAACAGTACTTTTTGAAATTCGCATTCGTTTTTGTAATAACCTTTTCGTCCGTCGACTAGAGCGAAAACAAAATCAGTGCAATGTAACTCCGGACACGCGTTCGGTTATTAGGCAAAACGAAGATTCATTGACCTAATAACCGGATTTAGAATATTTAATTAAAGGAAAATGTTTTTTAATTTTGAAAAATATTATGGTTTAGATAAAGTATTTGACTTTAGTGTAACACGTATTAAAATGAAAAATGAGGGTAAATGTAAATGTTATTTGCTTAACAAAGACAACGTGTCAGTTTGTTCATAGAGTAGATTTCGCTACATTTCGACCAGCCTTGTGCTTCAGTAGAGAAATTTTTTTTTCTTGGCGAAGTTTTAATTTCTGATTCAACAAATTTTTCACTTTTTTAAAATGTACATTTCGAGGTTTGTATACGGTACACCAAAATAGCGATAAGTGATTCATAAATCTCTAATTTTTAGAAAAATTCATGGCTCTGTCCGGTTATTGGGTACTGTCCGGCTATTGGTGCTTTTACCTTAACTGAGATATTAATTTGTTTAACAAAAGCTCAATTTCCCGTTTTTTCCGAGTTTTCTCCGCTTCTAATTATCCAATCAGATCGAACGGGGGCTAATTATGTTCGCAATTCAATTTTCTACAACTTTTCAATTAATGTCATTAATATTGGGTGATTACCTTTAATGTTATAAACAAATAACTAAAAAATCTGCCCGCTTCGCGGGCACATTCTCATCGCGCGCAGCTCGCTTCGCTCGCAAGTTTGAGCGCGCCTAGGGCGCGCGATTCGATCGTCGCGCTTCGCGTTCCGTTCTTTCTAGACCTCGCGCTTCGCGCTCGGTCTTGTGCTCTTCGCATACATTTAAGTTTATTTCTTATAATTTAATACGCTTATTTCGTATCTCACATATTTTGGTGAAAAAAATCGAATTTTTTCAATATTAAAAATCAAAAAATTAAAATATACATCCTGTCGAGAAATTTCTCGATAAGAATGTGTAGACCTTATTTAGCCAAACAATTTTTCATCTCAAAGTTTTTTTTGTATCTCACATATTTTGTCTAAAAAATGGAATTTTTGAATTTTAATCGTATTTTTTGGAATTGAAACGAAAATATATGTTTTATCAGAAACTGTGTGAGACAAAACTTGTAGATCTTTTTGAAACTAACAACTTTGTATTCTTACGGTTTTTTCTTATTTTACATATTATTGTTAAAAAGTTGAATTTTGGATTTTCAATAGTTTTTTTTTTATTTAAAAAGAAAAATATGCATCTTATGAAAAAATGTTATAATCCAAATTTGTAGGTCTTTATTTATTCAATAATATTGTATCATAACGTTTTTTCTTATCTCGTATAATTTAACTGGAAAATGGAATTTTGATATTGACTTTTTTCGAATTTGAATATGCTGTAACATTTCTAATTTTGATTAAATCGAAAAATGTTATCAGGATAATTTTTAGAGATTTATGAGCACTATCTAAAACCAGTATTGAAAATTTTGATTTTTTCAAAAAATTATTTTCAAAAACACAAAAGTAGTGCTCAACCCCTCAATTTTGATTGGATGTGGCTGGTTAACGAACTTGTCCTTACTTTTTCGGCTCCAATAAAGTGTACCAAAATTCAATTCAATCTGATAATTCTGTCGAGAGTTATGCCGCACACGACCTACAGACAGACAGACAGACAGACACTTTCGTAAAAACCATTTTTTCTGACTCAGGGGGTCTCAAAACGTAAAGATTTGATGAAAATTTCGAAAGTCATTTTTCATATAAAACCAATACCTTCTCATCCATGATGAGAATGTAAAAAAGTGCGATTTTTTGGTCTTAAATGTTAATAACAAATTTATAAATCATATTTCGTTGTCCAAAACATGACACAATTACTCTATGACCAACCTCTATGCTGATGGCGCAGTCCGTTTTCTGAAATAAATAATGTCATAAATCATTCATAACAAATTCCCTGTTGCTTGGTCTAATTCTATTTTATGTGACTTCGATGCGTATACGAGTTTTTGTGCGTACACTCGAATCTAATCTAGTATTGTAGTTGTTTGCCGCGCTAGTCATTACACTTGATATGTTACGACTAGTCCCGGCCATTTTGATTTTATCGATCTTGTGTAGTAGTAATGGATTTTAATAGACGCATGCGCAGTTCAAAAGTATAAGGCTTTGCCAGTAAGGTGCTAAGGCTGTATGAAGAAGAAGAATAAGAAGAAGATTGTGCTTCGTTGCATGGCTATAGGCGCATGCGCAGTTCAATTTTTACATTTCATTCCTCTTTAGCGCAATATAATACATTGAACTACTGTTAACTGTAGCGAAAAAACGAGTTTGCGCGCCGGTTGCACATAAAATACATTATATACTATTTTGTATCAGTATACTTTTAACTGATTTAATCAATATCCAAGCTTTTCACTGAAAAATTCAATCATTGGTAAAGCGCTAACTGAATCGAATCATATTGATTCCCTTGACTCTAGTTTTTTTGTATACGAATCAGCTTCAGTAAATTATGGTAATTGATTGAATTAGAACTTGGGGATTTATCACTAGTGAAGTGCTGCTCACAATTTATGTGAGTGAAATTTGAAAATTGATCCACTTTCAGGAAGTAGGTGTTTGTGGGATAATTGAACAAATATGTTCACATTTTGGGTTCATATGGAGATCGACTTGTTGCTGGAGTTATCGCCTGAAGCAATGACAGCTGATGTTCGAAATGTAACAGCTACGGAAACATAAAGCCCTGTCCCACCTGTTGATGCAAACGCACTACATTAACTAGAGACTAGAGTATCGTAGTTTCACTATTATAATTACACTTGTTTGGCTTAATTGAATCATGCAAGTTCAACTTCTCACCAACAAAAATTAAACACCTCCCATTGGTACAAACATTCAATAATTAACCTGTTTGTCGCACCTGCGCCACACACCAATTTGTCCCAAAAATCGATACCATTGGCAGTCAACTGAACTCCAACGAATTTCAAACAACTAATATGATTGCTGCGAACCTTTAATGCAATTCGGTTAATTTTGAATTCAAAGTCATAAATTTTGTTTGCTTCCAGACCTATTCACTCCCCATATATATAATTTTTAATTATTTTTATATTTTCCTACACTGTACAAATTTTTGGAAAATTTCTCCACAATGTGTTACTCTTCTGGTAATTTGAGAAAAATATATTCGAAACATTTTGAAAAATTATATCGTGACATGTTTCCGTACATGTTCCTTGTTACATTGACCCACAGTTATAATTCTGTAATATTTATTTTGGCTTGGGGTCAGCTTAGTTTCTAATTATTTATGTCATCGTGGACATAAACATTAGGAAGGCAAAACGTTTCGGCCACAGATGGGGGCCCTCTTCAGTGCCAATTAGCTTAATTGTAACCTTTAAATATTTATTAACTAATACATGCAATTAAGAAATATATGGTATTTTTTGTTTTTTTGTTTTTTGCTTTTTGCTTATTAATTAAAAATAGAGTACACATGCAGAAAAACTTATGAGTAAGTGAGTTTCTAGGTGTGAAGAACCAGGCCGTTCCAAAAACTGCTCCAACAAGTAATCCTCTCCCACAGGAACCGTGAAAAATGCGGCCGCGGAACGCACTCCCTCAAGGGCACATATATAAACACAATTATTTCAAACCAGAAAGAAACAACACACGGGAGAATATAACGTGGGTCCTTGGTAAAGCACGCACAGCAAACCACACATATGCACGAGCACCAGAAGTAAAGGACACTGAAGTTAAAACAATCAGAACATTGCAATTGGTACAGAAAAATTTATTTATTTTCTCAAAAACCACAGAGATGACAGACGGATGTAAGTCCACCACTCTGCCACATGGCTAGAAGAAAACTGATTTGGGAATAACTCGTGTTTAGGAAGACAAGTGTTCAGAGTTTGACGTATATGGAGAGCATTCTCCATGATAGGTCAGGTTCCAACACCAAGGGTTATACACAGTAAGAACACGTGGTAGGGGTTTGCTTTCCTTGGACGCTTGAGCCCATATCAATCTCAAGTGCCGGGGACATTAAAGTAAATTTTGACTGTGTATAACCCTTGGTGTTGGAACCAATTGCAATGTTCTGATTGTTTTAACTTCAGTGTCCTTTACTTCTGGTGCTCGTGCATATGTGTGGTTTGCTGTGCGTGCTTTACCAAGGACCCACGTTATATTCTCCCGTGTGTTGTTTCTTTCTGGTTTGAAATAATTGTGTTTATATATGTGCCCTTGAGGGAGTGCGTTCCGCGGCCGCATTTTTCACGGTTCCTGTGGGAGAGGATTACTTGTTGGAGCAGTTTTTGGAACGGCCTGGTTCTTCACACCTAGAAACTCACTTACTCATAAGTTTTTCTGCATGTGTACTCTATTTTTAATTAATAAGCAAAAAGCAAAAAACAAAAAATACCATATATTTCTTAATTGCATGTATTAGTTAATAAATATTTAAAGGTTACAATTAAGCTAATTGGCACTGAAGAGGGCCCCCATCTGTGGCCGAAACGTTTGCCTTCCTAATGTTTATGTCCACGATGACATAAATAATTAGAAACTAAGCTGACCCCAAGCCAAAATAAATATTACAGAATTTTGAAAAATGCTTCAAAATAGTATGTGGGCAATTTGCTTACCAAATAGAGAAACTTCAAGAATGTTTGTGGAGATTAGCGTTCTAAAAATTTTTGAAAACATTACCCAAGACATTTTTAACTGTATACCCTCGGGAAATATTCATATTGGAGTTCACTCTAAACGAATCAGAGCTACCTCGAGATATTCCAGAGTCTGTTTCCGAACCATGCCAAATTATTCCAAACCAATCCGAAAAACGTTTTGAATCAATCCAATTCAATCAGCTACTTAAATCTGAATGAATCCAAATCGAGTTATCATAACGTTTAAACCCGAGATTTTCAATCCAAATAATTCTGACCTCGAATTAATTCCAACGAGATTCAAAAGTGTTTTCGTATTGGTTCAGAATGATTCGGATTTGCTCGGATTGAATTTTTTTCTAGAACTTATTAGAAATAATGGAAATAAATTAACGTTTTAAATTCGAGTGAACCTAATTTCTGCAAATTTGGTTGAATTTGCTTGTCTCAAAATTCTGCATGAATTAATGCAAATAGAAAATTAGGGCATTCAATTCGCTCAATGGGATTGATAAATATTGTTTGCTTATTAGCCTAATTCGTATTCGTTGCAAAAGGAGATTCATGGAGATTTCTAAGTAAATACATCTCAAGTCTTCCTAATTTGTCCTTTTTTCTGGATACTCCAGTTCTTTTACTCTTATATCTATTGAAAGTTATTATTTTTGAGTCGTCAATCATATGGAAAAGTATTATGTTTGTGCGAATTATGAAACGTGGATATCCATTAGAAAATGGATTTTTACATTTTGATACCTCCTGGAGCCAAGAATAAGGTTTTGACGATGAAGTTTGTGGATTTGCATTGGTGGTGACATTGGTGTTGGCCGCAATCCGGCAACTGTTACCATCAAAATAACTTTTGATAATATTAACGGTTCGAATTTAGATTTTCCGTGCTCTTTAAAGGTTACATAAAACGAATAATTCAGCTCATTCGTCGCATGGAAAGACCTGCATTCACAGTTAGTATTGAACTATATACCCAGAAATAAATGTAACTGCTAATTAAAGCCATAGAGTAAACTAAACAAAACATTTTGTTGCCCGTATAATAACAAAATTAAAGGGTTGAACAAATCAAAATTTTGTTGATTCAGTCAAATCTTTTTTTGAGTATAAATTTTAATTTATGGACGATAGGGCACCCTTTAGTTCAAAATGAAACGATTTGGGGGACGGATTATTGCAACGCCATCTGCGAGATGTTCAACCTCCCATACCAGGCCTAAATTGGGTAAGACGTTGCAAATCCGATTTGGGCCAGATCGCAAAATTTCTATACGGAAATGTCTGTAAGAGATGCATATTGATCGAGCCAAACGAAAAATCATTGAGGTCGAGAAAGATGTTGATTTTTCGTAAACTAAAATATTGATCGGATCGTCTCGCACAAACAAGAATCTTGTTGAATCAAACAATACTTTAGACATTTTTACAAAAGAGGTTCACAAATTAGGATACAATTATTGCAGGCCTTAATTTTTTTGATAATTAGAAATTTACAAAATGATTAAAAATTTGGAAACATTGATCAGTGAAATTTTAGAAAAAGATGCAATATTACTTACTTATATATCTAATTCCATTTGAGCTATCATCTAAGCAGTAAAAAGTAAAACGTCTTATTTATTTGAACAACTTTGGAAATTTTTAAAAATATGATAACTTAAAATTTTGAAAACCTAAAAACAAATGTTTGCTGAGTTTGATAATTGAAATTATAAATGATTTTTATGCAATTATATTATATTTCAATGATATATTGACATTCTCTTCAGGTTTTTATAAAGTTTACAATTGAAATAGACTTAAGGTGGCTTCGGCGTTTGGTGTCGTATGAAGTGAGGGGCACCGTGGGGGCACGAGTTACATGAATGCTCATTGCTACTTATTTTTTTAATAATCATATGTATTATAGTTACATCTGAGTAGAAGGGTAAGAAATCGCGGAAATATCCCCTGAAAAAAGCGATAGTAAAAATTTATTAGTTTCATCTCGAGGCGGTTTTTTATATTCTGTACTTTTTTCGCAATTTTCTCAGGATTAAAGTCGTCAACCCTTTGTTTTTATAATACTAATAGATTCCTCGAAATCGAAAGTACTATTATATATGTGATTTATGGGGACTTATGATTTTGTTCCGGAGTTTCGCGGATTTTGATGAGGAATCCCATAAGACTACGTGTTAAACTGACATTTTTTCGAAAGCGATTTTTTCGGCAATGACATCGTCAACCACAGTACTTCTTCTTTTCAAATTAATCTAGCATATTTTATTAAAATAATCTCTAAGTTTCAGGGCAATCTGTAATTTTTTTCAAAAACGCCGAAGCCACCTTAAAGACTGTAAAATTGATGTATAAGATGACAATTTTAATTGGAAGATTTTTTACCTCTTTTAATTGTCTGTGAACACTTTTTAAAATTATAGTTCTTTTTTGCTTCCAAGCTATAATCCTGCTCTTGCTCACTGTCACTCAGTCTTGTAATTAATTAGGAAAGCTCTACCGCTCAACCCTGTTGCTTTATGATCCGCCTCAGGTTATTAATTTACGGATTCCATCATTACATACCTGCCTTCTGAAATTATGTATAACAAAGTGCAAGGTTAATCTCCTTTCATCTATTTTAGAGCAACAATATTTCCATACTCATAGTAAATAAAGAAATGTAAATAATTAATCGTTATATTGAAAAGTTGTTAATTAGAACCAACTATTGAGTGCCGAAATGTTTAGAAAAGTAGTGAGAGACTAAAAGTTATGTTGCCAGGAACTTATTTTAAGTAGATTAATTCATGGAGAAACATTTCTAAATCTAATTTCAATTAAAATTTACTAAAATGATGAAATTCACTTTGAAAATTTAAGAGTTTTCTTAATATTTTTTAGAATGTCCATCGTCGGAGGATGGAATGGAAAGATTTGCATGTCCAACGCCAGATCGAATGGGTAGATATCGATGTATTGATGACCACGTACTTTGTGATGGTTTCATAGACTGTCCAACGGGGGAGGATGAAGACAGACAAGCTTGTATGTTCTACAAAACTGTAAGTTTTAATTGAAATCATTGTTTTTATTATTTCAAAATAAGTGTTGCACATGGAAAATTAAATTTACTTAATCCAACAATATAATTTTTTGACTCTATTCAATAAATTAATTCACTTAATTTAACTATTGCAATATACCATTTAGAGTAATCCTTAAGATATGTAAAATGAGATAAAATTTTGTTTTCGTAAACTGTAATTTTAACACAGTGAAAAAAATCATTTAACAAATTGAAAAAAGTGGACTTTTAACGGAAAAAATTGTATCTAAATGAAATTTTAACATTTTTAAGTAATTCTTGTGCACTTATACACTGTAATAACTTTATTTTAAGAAATAAATTAGTCCGGAAGCGTGTGTGGAAAAAAGGTATTTATTTAAAAATATGAATATAAATAATTTTCGAGAAAAATAGATATATCATATAATAAAGAAAACCTACCACGTCATCCTATAGAGGATACATCAAGTTACAAGTATGTTCTTTTCAAATTAAGTCAATTCCAGTGTTGAATAGAGTCAGCTAATTATTCTCTTAGATTGAATACATTTTATTTTTCACGTTATGTAATCTTGACACATTTTGAGTCAAAATGGATTTAATAAAATAAAATGAGACCTTATATAATTCTATCCAAAATTGATCGTAATTTTTTTAAATCGTGAGTAGAGACCAATTTTAAATATTAAAGCGAGTAAAGGGTAACAAATGGTCTTTAATACCTATACTCTCTGAATCTGAATAAATTAGAATTCTCAATAATTTAAATCAGTCACTGACATCGTGCGTTACAATAAGTCATTTCTGACTGATAATCAGTCATTTTTATCTAAAAATAAGTCAGTCACTGATTGAAATTATTAAAAATTCTAACTGATTCAGATTTATTAAGCACAAATTGGAGTTTATAGCTTTATCCACGTTTAAAAATAAAATTTTAATTATTCGTCAATGCTAATTGTTTTGTGTTTAACATGCAAGCAAATATTGATACATTTTATTTTGTCATTACAATTTATACTAAATAATTGAATTAATACTAATTAAAAATATATTGAAAAAGAGTTTAATGAATAAATAGTATTGCAAAGAAATGGACTATGTTTGAAACCTCTTTCATAAAGAGTAGTCATTAATTTGATAATCATAAAAAAAAATATATATTTATACTAGCCGTACCGATTAACAGTTGATTCTAGATATAAGAGAAATAAAGGGTTTCCCAATAGGGGTGATATGATTTTGAATGTCCCTATCGGGCTCATTTGAACTGAAATTTTTGACGTCTGCTGTCAGTTGTCATCAGTAAGGTTTGCCATTTAATCATGAGTAGTTTCACGCTTCCACAACGTTTGGAAATTGTCCAATTATTTTATCAAAATTCGAGAAGTTTTGTCGGTGTTCAAAGAGCATATCGTGCAAAATATGGTCGTCATTCTGCTCCATCCGCGCTCTCAATTCGTCGAATAATCGATAAGTTGGAGAGTGAATTTACTCTATTGGATACTGAGCCTAAAAATCGTATGCGTACCGCACGTTCTACACAGAATATAGCCGCCGTACAGGCCAGTATCGAGGAAAACCGTGAATTGTCCGTGCCACGCCGATCTCAGGAATTGGGCCTGTCCAGGATGACTACCTGGCGTATTTTGCGATTGGATCTTGGCCTGCTATAAGCTATAAGATGATTCTGGCCCAAGAACTGAAGCCTAATGACCATCGTTTGCGTCGGGAGTTCGCGGATTGGGCTCTGGAATCAATTGAAAATGATCCCAATTTTCATCAAAAAATCATCTTTTCTGATGAGGCGCATTTTTGGCTCAAGTCTCGGGGGACATTTGGCCGATATATTATTTAAATCATAAATGGCATAGAATATCCAATATAATAAAAAAGATTTCGATCAATTCCGAATGAATATTCAGTGTTTTTTTTCAATTTCAAAACATATCACTCTTATTGGGAAACCCTTTATAAATGGAGGAATCCGTATTTCTGCAATTCAGCCTAAATTAATTAGAGCGAGCTATTAGGCAGACATGCAAGTATTAATTTATACATCTTTAAAAATGTTTAAAATTTTCAATTCAATCTGAATAATAGATTTAAAACCTTAAGAATATTAAATCGCTATTACAACATCAACAGTATATTAAATTTAATATGCATTCAAGTTAAGTGCTTTTTCAACAGGTTAGAAAATGTACTTTACACAAATTAAAAATAAAATTGACAATAATTCTTCATTATAAATGAATAGGCATGATATTTTTTTCTTAACCTATATTAATATAACTTAATTCTAAGTGCAAAAGTTCAGAAAGTTAAGTACTCATGAAATCTAACCTATAAGCATTTTTTTGCAAGCACATAAATATTATAACATTTCGAGGGAATTTTGGGTAATATTTCAACTTGTACATTATACTCTGATTACAGAAAAGAATTGAGTAGATAAATTACAGATTATTCTTCAAGTGCTTTCATTTGTTGAAGATTTTATTTGAGTTTAAATTTTAAATATTTAGTATAATTCTGTGACAATACTAATGTATATTATATTTGTATGCATTGATATACTGAATTTAGATTAGGGGAGAAGCGGCGAAATTGGCGCACCTAATAGAAAGTGCGAGTTTAAAAAGAAAGTATATGACTAAAAATTATGAAAAAATATTTATTTAATAGCTGGATATCTTTTCTATACTTTCCAATGGATAAAGATTGCATTGAAAATTAATAAAGCAGGTTTTTATTCAGATTTCCGAAGGACTGCACCTGCGTCAATTTACCCGCCATGTCGGGTAAATTGACGCACTAATATTATAATCTTCTCTTTCCACGTATTAGTTATATTTTCATAGATTTAGAATTACATTTCAGTAGCAAAGGTTGATGAAAAGAGGTAGTTATAATTTGAAACTAAATTTGAGATAGTATATCAAGATATGTGAAGTTTTTTATACCTTTATTCACATAAACCAGCCAAAGTTAAAATATATTTTATATTTGTACAATAAAATACTGGCAATTGTGGATATTTAAGTGAATATTCAAATTGAAATCATTTTTATAGACAATTATTTGAATTTGTAATCAGAAGTATATACAATTATTAACTTTAGAAGACTTATAAATAATAGAAACAATCAATAAAAAATACAATTTTTTTACTTACATTGCTTTCACATCTTAAAATCGAGAAAAATTTCAAAACACTGTCAGACTGCAAATTAATTATTAAAAATCACTTTTAAAATGCCTGAATACCTCAAACTTAAAAAAAAAATTTAACCTCTGATTGTTCAAATGAATATAACCTTACAAAGTCGTTACATCAGTTTTGCGAACCACATTACCTCCCATGTCACAAAAAATCTTAAGAAAAAGATTAGCAGAAAAGTCCAGCAACATTCAAATGTATATATCTATATATTAATAATTGTGTACTTACTATCTTCTTTATATTTTCAATCATAAACATCCGAGCACTTGACTTTAGTCACCGGTTTCCAGAAACACAACACGTGTGCCAACTTCGCCTCTGATTTGAATCTCATATGCGCCAATTTTGCCGCAAGTGTATCGTTCATTAATTAAATACTTTTTACGTAAAATGCTTATTTTTTCATACAAATATTCTATCCTAATCGTAAGATTAAATATCAAAGATTATAAAATCGTTGCATTAATCTAATTCACCTTGAATTACTATTATTTAACGATTTAACTCAATGGCTTCGAACATAACCATTATGCCAAAAAACGATTAATCGCAATAAAACTGTATTAAGCAATTAGATTTTTATAATGTTTTCTATCAAATACATATCATACAAGAATGCACACGATAGAACTATTTTTATTTTTTGTTATGTTATCATTTTCTGAAAAATAGGGTGCGCCAATTTAGACGACGCGCCAATTTCGCCGCTTCTCCCCTACATACATACGTTCATGCTTTCTATACTTCTAAACTAAATTCCCTACAGAAATTTCTAATAGTGCACATTTGAAACGGAGGTAAAATTTACCATGAGATTGCATTTTACGCTTATTAAACATATCTATAAATCTTGTAAAAACTTTCCTTCTATAACACATGCATGAAATGTGCTAATTTTCGTGCTTATAGAGGTGCCGAAAATGATCGAATTCAGATCGATGCTGGAAGTAATATTTATCACTCCGACATGCGCACTTCGAGCAAAACATTACACTTGTTACGAACCCCCATAATAAACTTCGAAAGTTTTAGTTATTTTGGTTAACAGAAATAATTAAGAATCGATTTGATTTTGACAACCATATCAAAATAAAATTATTGTGTTGATAAAATCTATAAAATTTTCCTAGCACATTGAACTTTATCCTGTAAGTAATTCTAGCTATAAATCTAAATTATGGATGCCGTGCTCTTTTTTTATAACTGTCTCCATTTGGTGAATAGTGGTTGTTGATAGTCTAGAGTTGAATTCAATTTGGGGCGATATGGATGAGAAAGTGAAATGAACTTTTAATTTGTTTACTTGTACTTGCGCGAGTACCCATATTCAAATGGAAAAAAGCGATGGAAGCAAAATTATAGAATTTTTGTTTGGTAAATATTGACTAATTCTATTTTCTAACTAACATTTAGTATGAATGACGAATTAATATTTAATTAATCTTAATGGGTTTTTTTCTGTATTCCTGGTAATAATATGAATCAAATTTGATATAATAATTTTATTTTTTAGCGTTAAAAACTAAAAAAACATAATATCTGTCACTGAAGGCAGTGTAGTGGTTCATCAATTTCTATGTATCCATTTTGTCAGGATCAACTATTTTTTAGAACTATTTTTTTTAACGATGGAGACGTTCCGCAAATGTTGAACCACTGCGCTGCCTCCAATGGCAGGTATTACGCGAATAGAAATTTGATGGTTGAAAGTACAATTTTTTACGGTAAACCAGAACCATTAGAAATTTTTGCCAGTTAGTCACAAAAATATGCTACTTAAGGCCATGGATCAATCAGACCACGTGACTAAACTGTACATTTATTCGTTCATGTACATAAGATAACTTTTTAAATTCACAAAATATCATTTTGAAAATTTGGGAAAGGTAACAAAAGACAATAAAGCGCGTCTGTTAACTTCTTTTTAGTGAAAATATGAAAAGAAATTCGAAAACTTATCGACAATTAAAGTTAACTGTAAAAATTGAAAATTCATATGCCAACTTTTGTTTGACAAAATATACCTTTAAAGATGTGTATGGATATCTTTCGTGTTTACATTATAAGTGCCTATAAAAGCCGTAGGTCGTAGGTTCAATTCCCCCTAGGTTGGAACAACTTAGTTAGATTTTTTCGGCTTAAATGTTTGCCACTTTACACATAAATGAAGGGAGTCGACAAGAAGCAATGGAGATCAACAGTGGCACCATGAAATGATGCAATGAAAAAATTGTTTTTCTTCAATTTGGAATTATTACCATCGGACTTCAAAGCCGAAAGGCGGTTCCGCGGACGGTGTATTGGTTCGAGAGAGGGGTTTTTTTTGGTTTTAACAGGTATGCCTAGACCCGTCTTAGGAGTGTCCTGTACAACGTCTATAGAAGATTTCGGCATTTTTCCTCCTCACCAAAAAAAAGTATATTTTTATGAATTCATAGTATACATGTTTTTGAAAAGAAATGCTTTTGATTCGATAGCATTTTTTTCTCAGTATGGTAAAAATTTATTTCAATGTTTCCATTTCAACGATAGACAGCGAGTAATGATTGACATAATAAACTTTACCGTTATGATGGGACTTTTTCACAACTTTTTCCAATAGTTGTGGTTTACTCTCTAAAATGGTACTTCTTAGCAAACGTAATACATTTAGCCTTCAAATTTCTTTCTGTGTGTGTTTTTAGTTTTTAACGCTAAAAAATAAAATGATTGGATTAATTTCGATACCTTCAAACTCAAAATGTACCGCAGAATCATAATTAAAACAATTTAAATGTCTTTTGTGCTCTTCTTATTCATATTATTACGTGGTCAGCGAGTGGTCAGCGAACGGTTAGTAAACGGCCAGCGAATTCGCTGACCGTTCACTGGACTGGGTCCGCCAAAGCTGAGAATGGATTGAAAAAAAATGTTAGACATTTATTTTCATACTCTGTGAAATCGTACTAACCTCTTCGTTGGACGAGAATATTCACTTTGTATCACTACTTATCGAAGTTGTTTGCACAAACTATTATGAATAACAAAGAGAAATAAATGCTTCACAATTCATTAAAATAGTCTTCGCTAACGAATAGAAAGAGAATCCCAACATTTTACATAGCGGTCATGTTAGCAAAATCTTCTGACAATTATCTGTTGTTAGCAAATAAATATTTCTCTTTCGCGTATGACAATAAAGTAGTTGTCACCATTGTCGAACCATAAACTCTCGTAAACAATAAGATAGTATAATTTCAAATCCCCTTTTCATCTAGTTATTCGATTATTTACAAAAGTAACCTATATCATAATAAAACTGATACTCATTGCTATTTACATTTAGCTTAAAGATAGTTGAAGATTCTCATTAATAAATCATAATATTTTATCTTGTTATGCATAAGTTAAAATGGATTTTGACTAAAGAAGCTCAATCAAGAGAACAGATATCAATTCTAAGCTACAAGCAACTGCACTCACGTTGAAATTCTATAATATTTAGAGTGAATTTTGAAAAAAATAATATTTGTACGTTACACTATAATTATTATTATAAATATGTTTTATCGACATGTATTATAAGTTTACTAGACCAATGTACACAGAAAGAAAGATGGCTAAATGTATTACGTCTGTCGTTAAAACGGGAACATTGAGATAAATTTTTACTATGTATGATGGATACGTTTTACTTTCAGGCATTCTCATATTTCGACTACTATGGCTTAGAAAGTCAAATCAATAAAAGTGGATTTTACCATCTCCGATGGTAATAATTCCAAATTGAAAAAAAAAAAATGTTTTCATTGTATAATTTCGTGGTGCCACTAATGATCTTCATAGCTCCTATTCGACTCCCTTCATTTATTTGTCAAGTGGCAAATATTTAAGCCGAAAAAACCTAACCAAGTTGGTCCGACCGAGGACGAATTGAACCTATGACCTACGGCTTTTAACGCACCTAAGTCCTACAATTAACGCCACTAGACAATTCTCGCAATTGCGTTCGCTGACTGGCTGATTGGCCGACGCGTTTTTAAGGAGGAGAAAAAGTACCATCTACGATTCCAACGTTTGAACTCTGATGGGAACTTTTTTGAACGTTACGATTATAATATTTCGTAAATGCTTGAATAGTATATTACGTGCCTAGGCGCACAATGAGGGATATTGCGCGACGAGCGACAATGCTTGCAGGAGATCGGAGCCAAGGCGTAGGTGAGACGAAGCCGAGACGAAGCCAAGGCGCGATCAGTCCTGCGAGCATTGTCATGAGTCTCGTAATTTCCCGAATTGCGTGCATTGGCATGTATTCTATTCTATGTGCCTCAGCCGCGGAAACTCGTTTTTCCGTTACAGCTGAGAGTAAAGCAATGTTGTATATTCCGTTACAGAGGAATACAATGTAGAAATTGAACGGCGCATGCGCATTATAGTCTTACAGCGGAACGCAATCTATTTCTTATTCTTCTTCTTCTCACTTCTTCTTCGTACAGCGTTAGCACTGACTACTAAACAAGACCGATAAAATCAAAATGGCCGGGACTAGTCGCGAAATATCAAGTGTAATGACTAGAGCAGCAAACAACTACAATAAGTACTAGATTAGATTCCAATGTACGCATAAAAACTCGTATCCGCACCACAATTACATAAAATAGAATATGTGCCAAAGCACACAATTCGGGACATTGCGAGACTCGCGACAATGCTCGCAGGACTGATCGCGCCTCGGATTTGTCTCGGCTTTGTCTCTTTCATCACCCTCATTGTGTGCCTAGGCACATAATATACTATTATGTGACTTCGGTGCGTATACGAGTTTTTATGCGTACACACGAATCTAATCTAGTATTGTAGTTGTTTGCGGCGCTAGTCATTACACTTGATATTTCGCGACTAGTCCCGGCCATTTTGATTTTATCGATCTTGTGTAGTAGTAGCGTGTTGCAATAGAGCATGCGCAGTTCAAATGTACAAGGCTTTGTCAGTAGGGTGCTAACGCTGTACGAAGAAGAAGAAGAATAATAAGCAGATTGTGCTCTGCTGTATGGCTATAGGCACATGCGCAGTTCAATTTTTACATTTCATTCCTCTGTAGCGCAATACACAACATTGCGCTACTCATAGGGGGCGTTCACATAATACGTCCCACAGTTTATGGGGGATGGGGGGGGGTCTGCCCTCTGCGTTACGTCACACATTGAATGTGTACCCACGAAATTTGTAAAAAAGTTCTGAAAAGATTATCTACAATAATAATTAATAGCTTCTTTTTTTACTGGATTTTGTACGTGTACCATGTGTGACATGGGAGTTGCGGGGAGGGGGGGGGGGGTAAAAATAGCTAAAAATCGCGTGACGTATTATGTGAACGCCCCTTTAACTGTAGCGAAAAAACGAGTTTACGCGCCGGAGGCACATCAAGTAATATTTCAGCCTATGGAATGACTCATAATGTAAACGCGAAAGATATCCATACACATCTTTAAATTTATATTTTGTCCAAAAAAAAGTTGGCATATGAATTTTCAATTTTTACCATCATTCTTGGTGATATTTCCCGAAGCATGTTATATTAAGGTCATGGATCAACCAGACCACGTAATCAAATTCCTGTAAAAGTCCGTGTAAGATAATTTTTTAATTTTTCAAAATATCTCCTTGTAAATTTGAAAAATACTACAGAACACGATAGAGTACGTCTGTCAACTTCGTTTGAGTGAAAATTTTGCAAACAAATTTACAGTTAATTAACTTTAATCGTCGATAAGTATTCGAATTTCTTTTCATATTTTTACTAAAAAGAAGTTAACAGACGTGCTTTACTGTCTTTTGTTACGTTTCCCAAATTTTCAAAGAGATATTTTGTAAATTCAAAAAGTTATCTAACATGAACGAATAAATGTACAATTTAGTCACGTGGTCTGATTGATCCAGGGCCTCAAGTTGCATATTTTGGGCACTAACTGGCAGAAATTCCTAATCTTTCTGGTTTACCGCCAAAAATGGTATTTCCAACAATCAAATTTCAATCCGTGTATCTTCAATTTTAGTAGCAGTAGTGCTTCATATCTATTGCACACGCTTGTATATTAAATCTAACACAGATTTTTCTAACAGTATGGTATTTTCCTTCGTGTATTTGTCATTATATTTGCTATCGATTTATTAAAATACAACTTGAACGATATGTTTTATTTTAAATACAGTAGGTCAAAAAATTTCTCAAATAATATAAATTACACAGGTAAATATAATTGGATTCAAAAGAAGTGTTACTTTCCTGTTAATAAATCCGAATAATATATCATTTTCTTCATATTTGTAAAAAGATATTAGATTGGTGTGGAATTTGACATTATAGTGGCATTACTCTCTATTTCAATTTTTATCCACAGTCTTAATAATAATTGAAAAGCAAACGCCAAAAAGACTTGCTTTAAGTTGATAACGCATAACATTTTCCATCAAGATAGAAGTGTAATGGAGGTTGAGGGAGGCGATAACGAAGTCGAAATATTTTGGTAGTAAGTTACGTGCTAGTGCTTTCACATGATGATAAAGGCCTCGTATAGTATAATTTGAACAGCGATAGCTAGTGATTGCAAACACAGAAGGCTCTAGCGAAATCAAGTTCGGGTAGTGGACGAACCTTCGAACTATGAAATGTCAAAATGTACGGGAAATAGACGATTATACCCATAGATGTCAGCTACGTGGATGACTTTACTGCAAGCTGCTGCAAACTAACTTTTTGCTTCCTACTTCCTCACTCTCTCTTTAAGAAATCTCATATCTGTCACTTGATTATTTCTTATACTGAAAAGTCACAAATCTTGAATAAATCTTGCTAGTTACCTTCAAGTAAAGACGGAGTTGTTCAATTTCTCGGAGTAGTGCTTTTCCTTTTCCTTCGTTATTACTTACTTTAGAAAGACAAATTTACTTTCGAAAGTTATGCTTTTCATCTTCATGTTGACTGTATTACTAAATGTAGTTGAAATAGCTCAAAATGAAACTTAAATTCTATTAAATTTATAGAATGCTTCACAATTTATAATTGTCCTCAATTTTCAAATTACGTATTTTTTCGTGCTTGACGCCAATTTATGTTTAGATATTCTCAAATTAAAGCTCTGAAAATTAAACGCTCTAATTTAATATTAAGCAATCATGTATTTTCTTTTGTTCAAGCTCCTAAGAATTTAAGGAATACGTTCTCGTTACCTGTTCTGTAATATTTTTTATATACGGAACATTGAGAAAAATAAATAGCCAGAATAATTATCTATATATTCAACTATAGGACAGCCATCTAATATATATTCAGGTGTACTATCTAGATATTAGAACTGAATATATAATGTTCCTTTGGTACACGTCAAAATGTAAGTATTACGAGGGTGGTTCGATAAGCAAATCCATTCACATACTAAGAGAGGGCGACAGCGAGGTTTGTATAACTGCCCATGAAGTTTCCTGTCTATAGCTGAATATTCTATGGTCACAAGTTATTCTTACACTAATCCATTGTTTGGCTATTACTTGAATAGAAACGTTTCGAGTGGAAATGAAAAATAGACAAAATTGGAATTCGTGGTGTGATTCAATTATTTTTTTTTGGAAGGAAAAACTGTGGAGGAAATTCATGAGAGGATTTCGCCTACATTAAGCGCCTTATGCTTTTTCTATAAAATAGTGAGATTTCGGGAAAATAAAAACAAGTAAAGCAATATAAGCGTCGAAGACGTACCATGTCCTGGAACTTCAAAATCAGCTGTGATGCCAGGAAACATTGACAAAGTCCACAACATCACTTTGGCCGACTGGTCCACAATGGTTTTAAATGCCCAAAAAGTTGATCGAAACTCGTAAATGCCAATTGATAAACCACTGCACTGTCTGTAATGACAGGTGTTATGTTTTCTTGAATTCTTACCCGGCAAAAGTAGCGTGAACTTTGCATGTTTATAACTTGAATTTGTCACCATTAAAACTATAAAATAGAAAAGTGAGGAAATAATTATCAGTGAAAACAATTTACGAGGATTCTGAAGCTGTTTTAATTGCATTTTATCCATCCAATGAGTCGAAAAAATGTTATTATTTATAAAAATGTTATAAATTTGAAATATTATTTTACATTTCAATTTTTGTATAATAATATTGTAATAAATGCAATAATTATTCATTCGACTGAAACTTCTTCTACACATATGATAAAAATTTCAATTAAAAATATCTTGATAATGCGAAATTAAACTTTTTAAATTATATTTTACAAAGTGTAACTGACACTAGTCTTTTCTCATTTCCATAAGTGTAGATAGTTATCGTCGGTACGATTTCTTTATAATCATAAGCGACTTTTCTTGCCTCGTTATAACGACTATGTTATTTTAGCCGTGAAAACTCAACGTTCTGAGTGCACATAGCGAGGTTTTCATCAAATTGCCTAGTGTTAAGCGCTGCTCAGTACCAAAATTCATAAATGGTTCTTATAAAATTGTAAGGCTTTTGTAAACTTTAAACAATCTTATTCCAGTCAAATACTAAGAAGTATATTACAGCTCTAGTCTAGTTAGCTAAGATCACTGTTGATTCGGACAGCGTTGATGAAAATTCTTTCGAGAATGATCCTACACGGAGAAAAATAGTTGACGTAATTTTACTCAACTCTGTCGATTAAACTTGGGACATAAGGACATTTGAACATCTATTAAATCCTAGTCGGGTAAAATGAATTTGATAAATACCTAATTCACCCAAATTGAATAACAATAAGCGTTACATAGGGAATAGCAAGGAGTTGAGTAAAACGTTGTAGACGACAGGGCATCAGCATGCGCTAGTGGATTAACATGAAATGTATAAGTATATCACCGACGCTTGAGATGCTTCAAACCGTAGCTGAATAAAATGAGCATCGGGCATATTATTTCAACTGTCAATGGTATGGTTCTCTTGAATAAAAATAAATTCTTACCTCGAGTCTGCGAATAGTCATCCGGTACATACAAAACATATAACCTTACATATATATTTTAAAGTGACATGTTTCATAACCTGTCTGCTATTATATTGACCCAAAATTCATAGAATTTTTTTCATTTCTCATTATTTTGGCATAGGGTCAGATTCTTTTTATTTTCTTCGATTAAAATTTTCACTATTAGATATAAAAATACTCAAAAAGAAAGCAAGGCGAACGTTTCGGCCACATATGGGGGCCCTCTTCAGTGCCATAAATTCAAAGATTAATTCAAAATTTCTGTAAAACGGAGATAATTAACATAAGGATTATCATAAAATTGGAAAACTTATCTCATAGCTTGCAATTCAAAATGAAGTAGTCCAGTATGCAGCATCACGAATTGAAAAAACATTTAGAGTTCACTGTGAATAAAAAACCGGATAACAATAAACCGGAAAACATAAAAAAAATTTTTGCACACGACCTAATAACTACACTTATATATAGTACGATACGCTTTCGTTGAATCACGCACACGCTTGCTTACAATCCTCATACATAAAACTTGGAAATTTCTTATATAGTGACTGCAAGAGTTATTCAGAGCTTCTGAAAGTAAGTGTCGTCAATAATGTTTTTGAGCCTTATTCAAGTAAAAATAAATCAACTTTTTTCATAAATTATTCATAAAATATTTTTTTAAATTATCATAATTACTCAATAAATTATTATAATTATGATTGTTGATATATATATATATATATATATAATGTAATTATTAATTAATATTTAGTATACATTTTTATTATAACTACGTATGGAGTTTAATGAAACTAAAGTTTGAAATGTAAATTAAAAAATTCCATTATTATCAAAAAGCATTTTGTGTAAAAACATTTAACAGAAGGTTTTTTTATTTTCTGTGTTGTATATTTTCAAAATATGGAGCATGTTCCAAAGCTTCGTGACGAACAGACAAAACACAATCAAACACGACTGCAGTACGATAAATTTTTAAAATCACTAGTTTATAAGCGGAGTCCACTATTTTGGATTCAGAGAGTACTAAAATAAACTGTAATTGTATTTTGTATGTGTTTTTCAATTTAATAGTATATTATGTGTCTAGGCACACAATGAGGGTGATTGCGTGACGAGCGACAATGCTCGCAGGAGATCGAAGCCAAGGCGTAGTCGAGGCGTACACTGAGAGAAATCGGCTTTGGTTCCTGTGCACATAGCACATACATTTTTTGTACAGAAGTTGCCTTGACCAAAAAAGTTGAGAGAAGCTACTACTTTTATAGTTATCATGACAGTAATTTGGACTTTTTTGTGTATTCGGTTGTTGAGACCAAAGTTGATGATTAGAATGAGCTTTATACGTACCCCAACGGTTAGTACACGTACATTTTCTTAATGTGTACTGCCAAGCTCCTTTGGTTACTACAACCGCAGCGTTCGCTGTTGCGCTAGACAAATCAAGTATAACTTTCATTTTTTACAACGAGGTAAGCCTGTCGTGACAACTATTAAATCTTGTAATAGTCACACAATTTAACTTGCACTGCACTGAAGATAAGTAGTTACTTCCAAAAAGATATGCAGCCTAAGTTGAATCCTGCCAATTCTCGTTCTCGATTCCTGGACTATATTTCACCGTGCCAAGCATTATCAGGTAAATAATTCTATTATAAATATAGTTTGACAATTCTTTCTAAATGATAAACGATTTTGTTCGGGGACAATGCAATGCGTTCCAATGTTGCTGTCTCGTCGTATTTTGTCAAAACTATAGTCAGTCAAAAAAAGTTTATGGTGATGAAAAAAGTGACAATTTTTTAACTTAATCGACGAAAGTTATCATAAATATCATTATACCGGATTATTTTTCTTAGATCTTTTCGATGAAACTTTATTTTTTCTAATCAAATTGAATTCGTATTTTGATAACTAAGAGAACCATACCTATAACCTCAAAAATAATTTTGGCTAGGTATTTACTATCCGTAGACTTAGCCATTTTAACTAAACTCTATGCGCGGCTTTACGATGGACTTTGGTTCCTATAACCGCAGCGCTATGGTATTTCAAGTACCAGAATCGTGGTTTCAGTAACGTTCCTTGCAGTTGGAGTAAACACTTTTCCAATGTATGACAGCCACTACCATGATTGTCATGAGAACTTTAAAATTTTTGTAAAGACGATTTTAACAAAAAAACTTTGGTCAGTGAAACCTAAAATTTCTCTCTGTGTAGGTGAGGCATAGTTGAGACGTAGCTGAGACAAAGCCGAGGCGCGATCAGTCCTGCGAGCATTGTCACCAGTCTCGTGAATTCCCGAATTGTGTGCATTGGCACATATTCTATTTTATGTAACTGTGGTGCGGATACGAGTTTTTATGCGTACATTGGAATCTAATCTAGTACTTATTGTAGTTGTTTGCTGCGCTAGTTGTACGAAGCGGGCGCAAATTGGCGACTAGTCCCGGCCATTTTGATTTTATCGGACTTGTGTAGTAGTCAGTGCTAACGCTGTACGAAGAAGAAGTGCGAAGAATAAGAAATAGATTGCGTTCCGCTGTAAGACTATAATGCGCATGCGCATTTCAATTTCTACATTGTATTCATCTGTAACGGAATATACAACATTGCTTTCTCTCAGCTGTAACGGAAAAACGAGTTTCCGTGGCTGAGGCACATAAAAATATTTTATGTGTGCCCAAGGCGCAGATTACTTTCATTTGTTTCTGCGTGAATAGATATAGCTGGTGGAATCAGTCTTGAGATTCACGGTTTACTCAACTCTCGATTGAAGCGTAGAGTAGAATGAACGGAAAGCTCTACTATTTTTGTGATTTAATAAAAGATTGGTTTTTTATGATTATACTACGAGTAATAATATATATATTTAAAAATTTTTAATGCACGCTTTCATACTTCACCCTACACTTCTGAATTTTACTCAACTTTGTTTCATTTGTGAACATTTAATATATCACAAATAATTACAATGATACTAAATAACTTCTAACTTGTCCATGTGTCCCAAATTTGATCGAAAGTTGAGTAAAATTATTTCAACTATTTTTCTCCGTGTATTAATATGGATGTAAACAAATTTGAGGCTAATGATGACAATACTTAAACTGGAAGTGGCCTAAATTCTAGAGTTAAGCAATTTCAGGATGACAATAATTTGTTCGATGATTATGTATATGATAATCGTAGCGTTGATCAGTCCGATGACTAAAAATTGAAAGTAACATCAGTAACATTTTACAAAATTTCATCCCTATTATTTACTTTACAGTTATAAATATAACAGCGTTCTGGAACTTGACGTAACATTGTTACTGCATATTTATGAATAAAAGTCGGAATAAATGTTATGGGACGTCTGTGATTGGTTTAATCTAGAACAATTCCATAACAAATGTCACAGAACAGTGCCATCAAGCAGTTTTAGAACACTCTGTTACCTGTTATGCTGTTCTAGATGAGTTCTGACATCAAACGATAACAATTATTATAGAACACTATTATCTTTTTTTTTAGAACAGTTACAGAACGTTTTAACTAAGAAAAAGACGTAAAATTCTTGAGGCGTTGTGAAAAAATATTTTTTGATGTTGTTTTTACGGAATTGAACACATCGTATCTTCAGATAATTTTTCTATGCACTTGCTTAGAACAGTTGATAGCTATGTTTCATCCGCTTACCGATTATTTATTACTATGAAAAATAGGCATAAGACGACTAAACTCCTGTACATCGACTTCACGAAATGCTTCGTTAAATGTGGGACGAAGAGACATTTTGTAAAGTTAGCACTTGTACATCGGTAAAAGAAATTTCGTGAATGTTCAACAAAAAATATGACATTTAAACAAAAGATAGGTTTCTTTAGTTTTTAATGCTGAAAAATAAAACTATTGTATTAACTTTCATACCTTTAAACTTAAAATGTACCACAAAATCATAGTTGCAACAATTAAAATTTTTTTATGCTCCTCTTTTTCATACTATGATGAGGTCAGCGAATAGTCAGCTAACGGTTGGTGAATGGTAAGCGAATTTTTACATTATAGTTTAGATTGAGACAAATTCAAGTTATAAACATGAAAAATTCATTCTACTTTTGCGGGGTTAAAATTATAGAGACATAAGTATAGTAGAAATTAATATAATTATAGTATGTGGTTACTAGGATCAGGTAAAAACTTCTCAACAGTGCCTCAATCATCGTTTCCGTAACGAATATTTTCAGTCACCATTGATACTTACATACCAGGGTGTTAAAATTAACGTGATAAAATGAACTCTCCTTTTAGCTCGATATACAACGAGTCCAACGATTTTTCAACTTTTCTATGCCTTCCAATTAATACGATTTGTCAAATCCTCCAAAATACCCTTCTGTTTCCCATTCAACTTCTTCGTTCGACTCAAAACGCCTACCACACAGCTATCTTTTGAGGTTTGAGAACAGATAATAGCCGCTGAGGGCTAGGTTCAGAGAATACGGTGGATGCGGAAGCGATTCGAGACCTAATTCATGCTTTTTTGCCTGGGCAATGTTGGATGTGTGAGATTTTCATCATGAAAACCGATTTCCAGCCGATTGTTGCGTTTCGGACGCTTTGGTGCACTTTCACCAGGTTTAACCCACTGTTTTAACCCTTCACGTGATTCAGAAGTATAGTGGTGGATCCATGTTTCATCCATCGTCACAAATCGACGCAAAAACATTTCTGGATTGCGATTAAAATAGGCCAAACTTCGCTCCGAAATGGTCACACGAATGCATTTTTTATGGATTGTGAGCAATCGCGGCACCTATCTTGCACAGAGCTTTTTCATGCACAAATGCGTATGCAAAATATTGACCACACGCTCAGATTACTTTCACTTTCGGCTCATCCAAACAATATCATGGAATTTATTGATCATTTCTGAAGTAGTGATCTCATTTGGACGACCTGGACTTGGTATGGTTTCTGTGCTCGCACAACCACATTGAAATTCGGTAAGCCACTTCTGAAACATTTCATAAGATGGAGCAGAGTCCGAGTCATATTTATCGATCTTGGCCTTGATTTCTAATAAGGTTTTTCCACGCAAAAGGTAGTGTTTAATCAATACACGAAATTCATTTTTTCCTATCTTTGCAAAAAATTCGAAGGGTGGTTGCTTTCAGACGCTGTCACTTGTAAACTAATGAATAGATTTGACTCAAATTTTGACAGAAGAGATTTGATCGATGGAACTTGTCAACAATGATAATACCTGTCATTGAAGGCAGTGCAGTAGTTCATCATTCGCGGTACGTCTCCACCGTCAGGGTTGACCATTGGTTGGAGTGAGACAAAACTACTTTTATCTTATATCCACAAATGGCCATTCCTGACGGTGGAGACATAGCAATTAGTGAATCACTGTACTGCCTACAATGACAGGTATTGTGTTTTTTTTTAGTTAATTATGCTGAAAAATGAAATTATTGTATTGACTTTGATACCTTCAAAGTCAAAATGTATCGCAGAATCATAATAGTAACAATTTAAATGTTCTTTATGTCCTGTGAAATTTGCCTTAAAAGCGGTTCTAAATAAAACTCTGGTTTTTTCTATGCATTTGCCTCCGTGAACTTTTCACCTTTTGAGAATGTTTTTACAACACGAAATTTAATACAATTTCTCGGCTTAGGACTGGTGTTTCGGATATTGTCAAATAAAGTAAAAATCTTATTTTCTTAGAAAATCTCTTAAAAGCCGTGCGAGACATTGTCAAAGCAGATACAGACATTTTATAGATTCTTCTTTGCCGAATAATACTTATACGAACGCTCCCGTTATGGAAAAGCAATAACTTGTTATGAAAGCTTGTAACAGGTTTAGCGTCGATCATGTTATTGCTTTTATGTGCCTCAGGCGTATAAACGCGTTTTTAGGCTACAGTTGAGAGTAGCGTAATGTTGTGTATTACGATAGAGAGGAACATGATGAAAAAATTGAACTGCGCATGCGCATATTACGATAAAGCGGAACGTAATCTTGTTCATATTCTTCTTCGTGCAGCGTTGGCACCGTAATGACAAAGCCTTGTACATTTGAACTGCGCATGCGTCTATTGAAATCCATTACTACTACACAAGATCGATAAAATCAAAATGGCCGGGACTAGTCGTGACATATCAAGTGAGATGGGCGATAATCACGGCAATTTCGACCTTTTCAGATTGGATTCGAGTGTACGCATAAAAACTCGTATATGCGCCGAAGTCACATAAAATAAAATATGTGCCAATACACACAATTCGGGTAATGACGAGACTCGCTTGAAATGCTCGCAGGACCGATCACGCCTCGGCTTCGTCTCGGCTTTGCCTCAGCTACGCCTTGGCTTCGATCTCCTGTGAGCATTGTCGCTCGTCGCGTAATAACTCTCATCATGCGCCTAGGCACACATAATATACTATTCTATAATAGGAACGGTCAAATTAATTTTCGTTTATATCTCATTTTATTAATTCTAATCAGTGACTGATTTTTTTTAGCTATACATTCAGTTGCTGTGACACAAAATAAATAATTAGATAGGTAACAGAATTTCATTGAAATAAATAATTACAAGTCACTGATTTTATTTGTGCATCATTGGATACAGGTGATAGCTGTCACACCTCTCGTTTCAAGCTTTTTTCTTAAAGTCTTTCAGGCTCAATGACTAATTATTAGGATTTGCGAAAAGCTCAAGAGCTCGGCCCAAACCGAGTTCGATAATACTCGCACTGTAGGGAACTCAAAAACCTCGAGTACCCAACTGGTTTAAAGAACTCAAAATGAGCCGAGATCTGGAAATTTTTGAGTACTCAAAGTAGGGTTGGATAAGCGAATTGTTTCGAGTTTTTGAAATTTTCGAGTACTCGATATTTTCAGGAATGAATTCTGATGCATTGATCTAAATGACTGCATGGACCTGTTAGAGATCCCAAAATTTTTGGCTAACCGAAATTTATTGCTGCAACAATGGATTTCCATTATTAAAATTATTATACAGGGTGAGGCACATAAAGTGTTACAGAACGATAGCACTCATACTATTGATCATATCCAAAAATGTTTCAGACAAAAGTTTCAGTGTTCGAGAAGGCCGTCATTCTGGAACACCCTATTTTTTATCGGTGGAGGCGCTGAAGCTACGTCAAGGTCAACTCCACTTTTTTAAATGGAACCATGTATTTTTTTCGATGAAATTATCACCGATTTTAAGACGAATTCAGCGACCTACAACACAAGGTCATTTTAGTCACGCAAAGTATCAAAATAGTCAAAAAATCATTTCCATTTCTTTTCATTTCTTACGATACCCATGATGATACACATCGATTGGGTATTGTTGACATCGACAGAAAGTAAGCATTTTCCGTTGACATGGCAGTTAGTCACGCATTACCTTCTAATTTGAGTATATCCGAACGCGAAAATGAACGATTTTGACGAATATTTTGATATGTTGATGGTGCTGGGGGAATGCCGTAAGCATTACAGAAACGCCAAAGATTTGTATGCGGCTCGTTATCCGGATAGGCAACAAAAATCGCACATGGTTTTCAAACGATGAACTGACCTTTTCTGTGGCTTCGGTACAGTGAAACAAACACGAGTCAAACGTCGACCAATTGTTAATTAAAATAGTGCGGCTTTTGCTGCACTAAATCCACATGCGAGCAGCCGGCTTGACTGGGTCGCTTGACTGGGCAAGTTTACACAAATTTTCTGCAAAACGTACTGCCTCAATTAATGGTAGACGTGCCCTTACATGTTCGCATAAACATGTGGATGCAACACGACGGTGCACCACCCCATTATGCTCTGTGTTCAAGACAAGTGATGAAGGAGATTTTTAACGAAAAGTAGATAGGATGAGACGGCCCTGTAGCTTGGCCACCTCGTTTGCCAGATCTAACATCACCAGATTACTTTTTATGGGGTTTTGTCAAAGAACGCGTACTGGTGGTAGCACCTACCACGCCTGACGACATGAAAGAAAGAATACACTGAACATGTACCGAAATTACACCACAAAGGTTGGCTGAAGTTAGACGGTCTTTTCATCAACGAATTGATAAGTGCTTACAAGTCAAGGATCATTACTTCGAGCATCTTCTGTAGGTAGATTCAAACCAAGGTTAGTGGATCCTTTGAAAGTGATTATTCCGATGTTTCGATTTTTCGACTATTTTCATACTTTGCGTGACTAGAATGACCTTGTGTTGTAGGTCGCTCAATTCGTTTTAAAATCGGTAATAATGTCATCGAAAAAAATACATGGTTCCATTTGAAAAAGTGGATTTGACCTTGACGTAGCTTCAGTGCTTCCATTGATAAAAAAATAGGGTGTTCCAGAATGACTGCCTTCTCGAACACTGAAACTTTTGTCGGAAACATTTTTGGATATGATCAATAGTTTGAGTGCTATCGCTCTGTAACATTTTATATGCCTCACCCTGTATATACTATACAAAATTATTTGATGTAAGTTCTATAAAAAATAAAATTAACATCAAGGACGTAGAACTCGATCGTCTTGTGTCATTTTTTTTCCTGAATCGTTTTTTTGGCTGTCGCATGGAAATTTGGGCTAAAATTTGTGCACCGCTCTCTAAGAAAAAAACTTCTTCTGGAACGGAAAAGAATTTTTTTTATCGGGACTCGTTTTCGGTTCAGTAAATGGCACCATTAAAAATAGATTTCGAGTCAACAAAAATTGACATGTTGCAGTTACAAATCCTGGAATCAGTACGGCCCTGGAAACACAACCACTGCTTCACATCCTCAGTTCTGAGACGACGAAATCCATGTCCCCAATAAAACTCAGAATAAAACTTCTGGATAAAAAAAAAATCGAAAAGAAAATGCTGGTCGTATGGTGAGAATGACCATTTGAAAAACAGCTGTCTGAAACGGAAGAATAAAAGCGATGGGAATTCAAGAAATGCCGAGATTGATGCTTTTATTTGTCAATTAACATCAAACAATGACAGGAATACTTGAATTTTGGACGCTGGGGCCAGCGATCACATGTGCCATTGACGGGATTGGTTCGATGACTTTTCTGAGGTGACCATTGGTGATGGGACGACTATCGCGGTGAAGGA
Organism: Diplolepis rosae; assembly: GCA_030998225.1. Classification (NCBI taxonomy): domain Eukaryota; kingdom Metazoa; phylum Arthropoda; class Insecta; order Hymenoptera; family Diplolepididae; genus Diplolepis; species Diplolepis rosae. The sequence continues at coordinate 318,730 of JAPYXD010000158.1, read as the reverse complement.
AAGCGTCAACATAAATATTTTTGCCTACAATGGCCAAGAGTGAATTCGCAAATCGATTACAAATGTTTTGTATGTGCCCAAAATCCATTTCAATTTTTTTTCTTCGGGAAAGTTATGAATCATGGAAACCAGCTGATTCCTGATGACAGAAATGACAAATTGTTGAAAGATGGACGTGTTTTTGCAGTGCAACCTCGGAAGAAAAATTTGTTTCAAATGTTGTTCAAGGTCATTGAACCGAAAAACATTGAGAGAATCACGGTAAATTTGGCGAATTCAAAGGAAATCACGCTAGGCATCTGGCATGGGCGTTTGGGTCACCAAAACATCACGCATGTTCGGAAATTCTTCAAGCGTAACAACATCAGCTTCGTGAATGAGGATTTCAATTGTGAGGCATGCATTCTTGGAAAATTTCATCGAGGAAGCTATCCTTAACGTGAAGAAAAATCATCAAGCTGTGGAGAACTGATTTTTCCAGATATGTGTGGATACATGCAGATGTCATCGGTCGGAGGTTCAAGGTATTTTTTGCTCTTGAAGGATGATTTTTTTCGTTTTCGAATGGTGTATTTTATGTAAAATAAGTTAGAAGTTGTTGAAAAACTCAAGATTTATATCAAAAGTCGGGAAAGATCACAATTCCCGAGTCATACGTTTTGACAATGGGACAGAATTTAAGAATGGAGGAGTCATTGAATCCTCGGAGCAAAACGGAATTCAAAACCAACGCACAATTCCATTCATACCAGAGTAGAATGGATGTGTAGAGATGGAAATGCGGACGATTGTAGTGCAAGAATGATGATTCACTCAAGGAATTTAGACCCTAATTTCTGGGCAGAGGCAGTAAATGCGGATCTTCACTTCCTCAATCGAACAGGGACAAGTACTGTTTGTACTGTTTTCCTTTCAGAGATTTCCACAGCCGGTGTGGAGATTGAATTTAAATTGCAGATCCAAGGGAAGATCAAATTGAAGAATGTCGGAAAGTCACATGAACAAGGGATGCCGAGGGAGTTCGAGACACCAAGGAAACCTGGGACGCCAGAACAAGGAAATGGATCAAAATGCAACATCGACAAGAAAAACATTATAGAAGGTCGCCTTTAGGAATCGTGGAGCCAGACCTACGTACCAAGAAGGTTCTGATGAAGAGTGCCATTTTGCCATGATGGCTGTTTTGAATGAGCCCATGAATTATCAGCAGGCGATGGAGAGCCGGGACCGAGAAATGTGGAAAAAACCGATGAATGAAAAATACGTTTCTCTCATCAAGAATGGAACATAGGTTTTGGTGGAGCCCCCTGCAGATCAAATGCTGGTTGACAATAAATGGGTTTATAAACTAAAACTTGACACGCACGGAAAAATCGTGGTTGGTTGCTCGTGGTTTTACTCAGGAATACGGGATCAACTATCAGGAAACATTTAGCCCGGTCGTGAAATCTACAGCATTTCGAGCAGTCCTGGCCCTAGTTTCATCAAGCAGAATGATAATCAATGAGTTTGATGTGAGAACGGCTTTTTTGAATGGGGACCTGGAGTAAACTATGTACATGAGTCAACTCACTGGTTTTGATGATCGCACCGGTTGTGTTTGTAAGCTGCACGGAAAAAAGTTTGGTGGATGCGCTCGCCCAACTCGTAGAACTGATGCGCTAAACACACGAAGCTGCACAACCTCTGTTTGGTCGAGCAGCTCTACCAATTTGGGGGAACCATTACCCCAAACTAGGCGAGCCGTTACGCGAAATATTTGGGCCAGCCGTTCTCTCGCAAGCTTTGTCATCAGTTTGGGGTAATCATTGCCTTAACCCTTAAAGGGCCAAAATGGCATAAACGATACACCGGTCTTTGAGGCCGCGTAACTTATGCCATTCGTGACTGAAAAAATTGAGAGGGACATATTTGTAAAGTTCAAGACGTGCCGTTTCCAATGGTAAATAGGAAATTGATCTAAAAAATTATTAATTATAAAAATATTCAGTTTAAAAAAAAAAAGCGCGATTTTTTCGAACTTTTTTTTTTTTGAAAGCGAGTTTTGAAAGGTTTCCCGGTATGTCAACGACCTGGAACATTTATAACTGGTGGAATAAATGTCTGAACTTTAAGAAGGTGTGGTTCAGAGATTAATTTTTCACTTTGGTCTTTACAAAATGGCGCCCGAATTACAAAATTTTCACGAATAAATTCAGGACTTTTTTTTGTCAGAAAATACGAACAAACCAAGGAAATCACTAAGAATGAAAAGTTCTTAGAATCACTCAAAGAATACGTCTGAATTTTTTAAAAACGTTTCGAGCAACTTTTCAATTTTGGAAATAGCATCATTTTTTCAAAATAAAAAAATTGCTTAATTATTTAAATCCAATATTATCCCCATATTAACGAATAGAACAATGATATGTAAACGTTTTTGATTTTTCAAAATTTTTATAAACTAGAGCATTAATAAAAATTTTAATAGTCATTGTAAATATCAACTAAGAATGAAATTAAAGGAAATAAAGGAAACACGTTTTTGGATCAAAGAACACATAAGAGGGCCGCACTTGAGCGCCACCTTTGTGCGTGGCTTATTCGGTCCTGTCTCAACGAAGGAGGCTAGCAACAAACCGGCCGAGAACCGTGATCGTCGATTAAAATTCAACTCAGATACGATTGAATAAATTGATCTTGAATTTTTTTTTATTTCCTCACGTGCTGTATTATTTTTAGAAGGTCAAAAAAATATTTGTTGAGCATCACTAGGCGTGGAATTTCATAAGCTTTCCAACAGTTTTTTTTAAAAAATGCTCTACCTCTTTTTTTCACCGAGATATCGTGGTTCGAAGTCAGCAGTGATTTTTAATAGCGCTTACAAGCACCGTGCGCACAATTTCCGACGGTAGTGTATACAGTAACAGAAGATATTATATATATATATATATATTTTTGCAAACTATAAAGCGATTCAAGAACTATCAACTGGCGTAAAAAACTGAAAATAGATTTTTCGGGCGTCAGGTACCTTTCTTCGTGAAGGGTCACATATATAGACTAATTATGTTCTAGCGTGAAATAAAAATACAAAAAAATCTCTGGAAATGAAGTTCAAAAGCTTTTCTTTCTTCTTTTTTTGCTTACATATTTATTCCCAAGCTTCTGAACTGGGAACGTAGCTTACACAAGAGATAGCGAAATTTGCATATCAGAAATTAATGCTGCGTTCTACATTGTAACGATGGCGTAACCAAGTCTGTAATTAGTGCTTGAATTATTAGTAACTATAGAAATTCTCAAAATCTAATTCATAATATTTAAGGTTCAAGAAGGTATAAATGCTTTTAAATATATGCGTCGAACATATCTACTTGTCCAAAGTCATCGCATATATTCAATCGTAGAATTTAGGTGACAGTTGATTTAGTTTTTTACCTTGAAATTTTGAAAAGGCGTTTTCACTGTTCGCTAAAGTCTAATTTAAGCAAATGATTATAATTAGAATGAATCAAAAGACTTAACTGAATATGTAAGCTTCAGACAAAGATATGACAAATTCAGTGTTTGATAATATTTTTAACTGAAGTACATATAGTTTGAACAATTTTCTTGTCTAGTAAAGGACAGCTTTCTATAGTTGCCAATAACTAACTTCAATATCTAATTCTGTAATATTTACAGATAAATCTTTTATATTTATTAAAATCGTGAAATCATGATAAAATCATTATAAAATTTACAGAATGATTTTTGATCTCTGTAATTTAATACATTACTCTACGCTGTTAAAAAGTTTATTAAATTTAATACGCTTTAATATTCAAGAAGTAAATTGAAATTATTATTTTTACAAATAATGAAAATAAACTGATATGCATTACTTCATACGATTTTCGATGTTTTGCTCTTTCCGCGTTAGATATACGAGGTCTGTCCGGAAATTATAGAGTATACCTTTATATCTCCGCCCCATAGTATTCGAGCGACCTCTGCGGGGCATGAACGTCAACAGTAAAGCCGCACGAACCTATCGGGTGCTTGCTGACATCTGCCGGACGTACCATATAGTTCATGCGCAGCGTGTCTTTGTTTACAAAGCTATTTTTGAGTTCGGCGGATTTAGCGATTGTTAGAAATGACTGAAAAACAAGATCAACTAATTTGCATCAAATTTTGTTTTCAAGTCGGAAAAACGAATTCGGAAACTATTCAGATGATGCAGAAGGCCTTTGGCAATGAGTGTATGAGCAAAACACGAATAAAAAAGTGGTATAATCGTTTCAAAGGAGGCCGCACTTCTGTTAATAGTGATTCTCGTTCTGGCCGACCTTCGACGACAAAAACATTGGATAATTGGGGAATTTTTAACAAGATTTTAGGAATGACTCGCGTGTGTACGGTGACTGGCTTCTCCACCACGATAACGTGCCAGCGCATTCATCGAATCTTGTGCAGGAATTTTTGGCGAAACTCAAGATTGTACAGCTCCGACAGCCTCCGTACAGTCCCGACATATCTCCCTGCGACTTTTGGATGTTCCCAAAATTGAAAATGGCGCTCAAAGGGAAGCGGTTCGACGACATCGAGACGATTCAGAGTAATGCGACGCGCGAGCTGAAGGCCATTCCAAAAAGTGAGTTCCAGGACTGTTTCGAGAAGTGGAAACATCGCTGGGACCGAGTTATTCATTCAAGTGGGGATTACTTTGAAGGATGCCACCCACCCAATGATGAATAATAACGCCAGCGTGGAGATATAAAGGTAGGCCCGATACTTTTCGGACAGACCTCATATGACGCTTAGGTCATGGAGTGTGCATAGAGAAAAACGAAAATCAGAAGAATATGAATGATTTCAAATTAATTAGTTGAGTTTGAAATTTTTGTCACTGCCTACATTATCGGAGGATCACTAGTCGCGTGTCAGATAGGATACGTTGTCGACAGGTGTCCTCGTAGACAATTTCAAACTCTTATATCGCAAATAATGCAAATAAATTTAATATTTTAAAGAATTTGAAAATCTTTCTGTGGAAAAAATGACGCTTTCGACTGCGCTGGGATTCGAGCCCAGGTCTTTCGATTGCCGGTCGACTGCTCTGACCACTGAGCTACACAGGCGTCCGACATCCCTTTCTCCACAGGAAGATCTCCTTATATCGCCTAGTGGCTCAGCCTTGCGGCTGTAAATGATTTCAAATTAATTAGTTGAGTTTGAAATTTTTGTCACTGCTTACATTATCGGAGGATCACTAGTCGCGTGTCAGATAGGATACGTTGTCGACAGGTGTCCTCGTAGACAATTTCAAACTCTTATATCGCAAATAATGCAAATAAATTTAATATTTTAAAGAATTTGAAAATCTTTCTGTGGAAAAAATGACGCTTTCGACTGCGCTGGGATTCGAGCCCAGGTCTTTCGATTGCCGGTCGACTGCTCTGACCACTGAGCTACACAGGCGTCCGACATCCCTTTCTCCACAGGAAGATCATTTTTTCCACTGAAAGATTTTCAAATTCTTTAAAATATTAAATTTACAGCCGCAAGGCTGAGCCACTAGGCGATATAAGGAGATCTTCCTGTGGAGAAAGGGATGTCGGACGCCTGTGTAGCTCAGTGGTCAGAGCAGTCGACCGGCAATCGAAAGACCTGGGCTCGAATCCCAGCGCAGTCGAAAGCGTCATTTTTTCCACAGAAAGATTTTCAAATTCTTTAAAATATTAAATTTATTTGCATTATTTGCGATATAAGAGTTTGAAATTGTCTACGAGGACACCTGTCGACAACGTATCCTATCTGACACGCGACTAGTGATCCTCCGATAATGTAGGCAGTGACAAAAATTTCAAACTCAACTAATTAATTTGAAATCATTTACAGCCGCAAGGCTGAGCCACTAGGCGATATAAGGAGATCTTCCTGTGGAGAAAGGGATGTCGGACGCCTGTGTAGCTCAGTGGTCAGAGCAGTCGACCGGCAATCAAAAGACCTGGGCTCGAATCCCAGCGCAGTCGAAAGCGTCATTTTTTCCACAGAAAGATTTTCAAATTCTTTAAAATATTAAATTTATTTGCATTATTTGCGATATAAGAGTTTGAAATTGTCTACGAGGACACCTGTCGACAACGTATCCTATCTGACACGCGACTAGTGATCCTCCGATAATGTAAGCAGTGACAAAAATTTCAAACTCAACTAATTAATTTGAAATCATTTACAGCCGCAAGGCTGAGCCACTAGGCGATATAAGGAGATCTTCCTGTGGAGAAAGGGATGTCGGACGCCTGTGTAGCTCAGTGGTCAGAGCAGTCGACCGGCAATCGAAAGACCTGGGCTCGAATCCCAGCGCAGTCGAAAGCGTCATTTTTTCCACAGAAAGATTTTCAAATTCTTTAAAATATGAATGATTACTGGAAAATAGGCATAATTACTAGATGACAGAAGAGAGAATCAGGTAGGTTGGGAATGGGTCCTGTATTATTCAATACTCTCTTTTCTCTTTTAGTAATCATTCCTATTAAATTAATTAGTTGAGTTTGAAATTTTCTATTTTCTTTGATTGCTCAAAATCTTGTCCGTAAGTAATTATAAGTAAAATGTTTTAGAAACACAAAAATCGGAAATCATACATTACGACATTCGCGCTCGATATCCACATTCAAAAAAAAGGAATTGGAACTCGCGATTTAAAGGAACGAAATATACACTGATTACCAGTAGTTTAGCTAAAAATACGATTTTTGATTTGCAATGGCACTGTTTTTAATTAAAACAAAAAACATACATCTTATAAAAAAATGTGAAGATGAAAAGTGGAATTTCTGAGTTCCAATGATGTTTCTTGAAACTAAAAACTAAAAAAATACATTTGATCAAAAAATGTGTAAATTGGAATTTGTAGATCTCTTTTGAGTAAGCAATTTAGCAGTTAAATGTTTTTATACAGAATAGTTCAACTGGAAAGTGAAATTTGATTATTAATTTTTTTATGTTTTAAAATATTGTATTTTTTTGAATTTTAAATTATATAAAATTTTACGTAAGAATTTTAAAAACTCTTCTTTAAATATATTTGGTAGTAAAATCTCCTGGTGATCATTCATTAGTATAAAATTGATTCAGTAAACAGTTTTGCACAATGCGTACTTTTACCAAAAAAAAATTAAAAACTGTCAAATTATTAACAAAGAAAATCAATACTTTACCAAATTTCCCAAAACTTGACTCGCTGAAACTCGGCTTCTCCTCATCGGAAAAGTCTTAAACTTTGCACACTTGTAGGCAATGGTTAAGCGCAGCTTATGAAACATTGTTTTTTCTCAAATTATTTATCAACAATTAAATATTTTAATAAAAACCAGTGCGTGACGAAATCCGTATTTTTCTGCCTTTAACCGCAAAAAGTCTCGAGGAAATTTGGGGCTACGATATTCTGATCTACAGGGTTGTTTTCCATAGACAATAAACAAGTTTTTGACTAAGTTTCATCAAAATCGGTCTGTTATTTATAAGATAGCGTCGAGTTAAATATAAAGCCGCGCGTGTGTAAACTTTCTCCGCCTGGCTTCACGCGCTTCGTTCGATGCGCTGAGGTACGCAAGCTCTGATTAATGCTCGAAAAATTAGAAAAATCAATATTAATGTTTTGCACCTATTTTGATATGAATTTCAATAATACAATTGTACAATTGAAAAACCTTTTTATTGGTTAGTGCCTTTTAAATACGCTTCCTTGAACAATATATATGGGTCATTCCATATTAGTTTGACAGTCGATGTCGCCGATTTGAACAAGATAACTTTTTTTCGGTTCTTTATTAACAATAAATAGACTCGTATTTTTTTGTTTGGCGAAAAAAAATTCTTTTACAAGTATTCGATTTTTTGAATTTCCTAAGAAATGATATTTTCGATATAGCAAACGCACTTTCAAGCCCTGGACAATTTCTTCAGTGTCTTACTTTGCTCCCTCAGGAGCTAAAGGACGTCCTTCCATCCCTCAGCTCCTAAAGAAACACGCAAGTCCACTTTCCCCACAGTTGTCAACTTTATAACTATAAATCGTTTTTTTAGCGCATCGTGCGTAGAGGAGCGGGTCGGAATAGTTGGGAACGGGTGTACCCTCGGACCGAAGTCCTACCGCAGTTCCCTGAGGTCCAACCTCCGTTTAACCGGTCCTAGAATACACGGACAGACCAGACTCACTCGAAGCAACACAGGCTCCGACACCTGTGTTCAATACGCACTACCTGATCAAGTTCCCGAAGGGGCTGGCTCCTGATCCCGCATGGCACACCACTTTGGCAGAGCTAGGCTCACAGCAGCCTCGCCTCCTCGTGGACCGGGGAAAACACAACTCGGCGACGAAGCACTCCCAGTGGGATGCCATACGGAAACGATCGTTTTAACTGTTCTTGGTCACAGACTGCGGAGGCTTTGCAGTGTCCCCCAGGAGATTCCATACACCAGTTCATTCTGAACTTCATTCAAGAGAGAGCCTGTCTAAAGGTTCTTCTCTCACATTCGAAGGACTCATATCACAGTCATGCGGCGCTGACATTCATTCAGTTCACTCTTCCTCGCAGGCACTCACAGACTCATTTTCAGCGCCGCTGCCTGGGGCATACATCCTTCTCCATGCATGGGGATAGACGCATCTATAGTGTCCCCTGCTTTCAACCTGGGATATACCCGTTTATAGAGCACCCTTCACGCACTGGGAAAGTGCATTTGTTCACCAATTCCTCGAGACACTACAACCTCCATGACCCGAGGCACGACTTTATGTTTAACTCGACGTCATTTTATAAACAATAGACCGATTCTGATGAAACTTAGTCAAAAACTTGCTTATTGCCTACGGAAAACAACCCTGTAGATTAGAATATCGTAGCCCAAAATTTCCTCGAGACTTTTTGCGGTTAAAGGCAGAAAAACACGGATTTCGTCACGCACCGGTTTGTATTGAAATATTTAATTGTTGATAAATAATTTGAGAAAAAACAATGTTTCATAAGCATCGCTGAACCATGGCCTACAAGTGTGCAAAGTTTCAGACTTTTCCGATAAGGAGAAGCCGAGTTTCGGCAAGCTAAGTTTTGAGAAATTTGGTAAAGCATTGATTTTGTTTGTTAAAAATTTGACAGTTTTATAATTATTTTTTGGAAAAAGTGCGCATGGTAAAAAAATGTTTACTGAATCAATTTTATAGGATTTTTGATGCTCTACAACATGATATTTTTTATTCGTGAAAATTCCATATTTTAATTTTCAGATAAGTTTCTAGCTATCTTATCTGACGAAAAAAGAAACAGAAGATGCGTTAAAGCGCGGAACGAGTTATTGCAGAGAAGCCCTCAATTACAAGATTATCAAAGTGAAATTTACATCAGATAATAAGATTTCTGTGTTTAACAGTGTTTGGATTATATCAGTTTTGTATCGTATCAGATCATTGTAACATGATACCTTAAAAATATTTAATTTCTCCGTACCAATATGTTTTAAAAGAAAATTGTAAAAACTCAAGGTAGTTGTGCGAAAAGACAGGTCTCTGAAAAAAAACTTTTTTCTATGATTGTTAGAGTTGAAATTTTTTATCAGTTGTGTTTCATAAAATAAAAAACACCATTTTTTATGTAAATTTAAAACTTACGAAAAATAATACTTTTAATAACGTGTTCTGTAATCGAATTTTTCCTTACTCTGACTACTTACCAATTTCTTAAAAATTATATGATTTTCATAAATCATGGCTTACTTTTTCAGACAAAATATTCTCTACAACACTAACATTTATCATTTTCAAAATAAGTAAATAATTTTCAAATATATACGGAAAAAATGGAGATCATAAGAATATCAACGATTTCTAAAAAATAGGAATGATTTCCAAGAAAGAAAAAAAAGTACTTAACAGTACAAAACTCATTCCCCAACTGCGTAAAACTCTCTTTTTCCATTTAATAGTTATTCCTGGTTTTAAATAATCATTCCTATTCTTCTGATCTCCATTTTTCTCCGTGTAGTTATTTTATTGAAAAAATGTTTCTTTTCAAAAAAGGTTTTCAATAAATTCAGCCTAGCGAACTGGCTGAACGGTAGCTTTACGCTATAGCGTAAAGCTATCGTAAAGCTATCGTAAAGTATCATTATAACTCATGAATGAGGCAAAATAAACATTCAAAATGTTTTTATCCTTATTCTACGTTAAAAATAATGTTAACTGGTAATTGAAATATGAAACTTATTTTTCCAGAGACCTGTTTTTTAGCACGACAACTACCTTAACTTAAGAAACTCATTCATCAGAAAAATGTCGAACATGTCGAAAAAATGTCAAACAAGCTGTGAGACTTAGAAAACTTGAAGCCGTACTAAATTCATCTGAAATCCTCTAAACTTTTAGGAAGTGAATTAAATCTCTCCTCATATTATTTAAGCTGAATCAAACTGTCCTTTAATTTCATGAAATCTCCTAAAATTTTGAGAAGATAAAAATTAGGCTCCGATTGAAACAAAACCACAAAGAGATTCGTAAAAGTATCAAAAATTTATTTTATTTCAATATTTCAAGACAATTTCATTTTGTCTTAAGTTATTTAAACTATTATATTACACTGGGCAGCAATTTTATCCAGAATACATTTTATAATGAACTGATAAAACAAAAGGTCCAATTTAATACTTTAATTCAATCTGTCTGTCTAATCCGTTTTGTTCTACTGATGAATGAAACGCCGGACTGACTAGATTAAAGAAAAATCACTGCTTTACTTAGTCAGACACATATAGTTTCCGTCTGACTCTGACTATCCTTATCTACTGGGATGTTCTTATTTGCCTTACGTTTCGCTCTAGCAAAACTTTAAACTCCAATGTTTCACGATTGGGTCATGAGACTGATACTTGATTATAAGTCGTTGAACTCGATTCGATTTGACCTAAAATTCCGAATAGAAGTTGTAGAAAGCAAGGAAACACATTCGAAAAACTGGAATTTTATCACTATTTTAATTCTATTATATTATTTCATTGCCTGAAGTCTCATTTTATAATGTTTCTTTGAGTTTTCATTTCCTCAATATAATATTGATGTTGAATTTCCTTACCACATCTCTTGAAATTCGAAGTTCAAAATAGTGAATAAAATTATTTAATCTGCAACTTTCAATAAATATAAAAAAAGTTTTTCAAAAAATTATTGTGCTCTCTAAAACTTAATCAGGCAATATTAACTATTTCAGAGTAAAATTTACTAATGAATTATCATAAATGTGTTCACTTTTAATCAAGGAGAAATTTCTACTATAAATTAATTAAAATTTTACTCTGAATTAGTCAAATTTTGCCAAGAATTAGTTGAATTAATTTATTAATTATTTAAATGGTACTAAAAGTTTGTAAATTTGTCCACTATTTGGGAAGTGTACGAATATTTGCTTATTAAAAATTTTGAAAGTGAATTATAGCAATTACTAGGGGTTAATTACTTAAAATTTGAGTGTGCATCAGATTTTAGGATTTCAAGATTCCAAAATATTTCAAAAGATTTTACCAAGATTTCAAAAGGTTTCACAAATACTTTCAATATCCAAGTTGGCTAATTTATAACTTTTTTCATTGTTTGTAAATATTTTTGAGTATTCCAAATTTTTTAGATATTTTCGAATTTTTGTGCCATATTAAATAAAAATAGATAGAATAGAAACAGAATGTGAAGAAGATTGCAATGAGAAAATTCAGAAGTAAATTTTCTGAAATTTTTGGTATATATAATGAAAGACAGGATAACAATTTGTCAGACAAACGTGTCAATAATTTAGAGTGTGCATCATATCAACAACACCTTGTGTCAAAAAATTGTGCGTAGTCATTCCGGGGGTGAAAAAAATAAAGGTTTGCTGAAAGGCATTCCTTACGTCAGAATTGCCTTAAACATATCTGATATGTTTAAGGCAATCTTAATTGCCAATTAATCAATTTTAACAATCTTAATTTAAAGCAATCTAAAAACCCAATCATATAACCAAAAAATAGAAAAAAGTACTTGAGGGATTTTTTACTCTTAAAATCTAGTGTACACTCAAAATTCAAGTGATCAACCCCTCGGTTTTATAGGATGTTTTTCAATATTTTACAATTATAATTTCCGATTACTGTAAACAGTACTTGAAGTTACTTAAATATTTTCATGCAATTCAAAATCTAGAATTGTAGAATTTAATAAAATATAGTACTATATTATAACGGTTGTGTGAAAGTATTGCTTGAATCCAAAAATGATTTACTCGGTTTCTTGTGATCAACTTAAAATGTTTAAGACTGCAATTACGCTTTGGTGTTGATAAATCGGGAATATCTTCAAAGCTTTTGGAATATTGTACAATATTTTAGTGTATTTTTAGATTTTTGAAGTGGAAATTAGTTAAACTTTTTCACATTGGAAGTATAACTCAAATTGTACTCATTTCAATTTTAATAACTGAATAGATCAATCGGCAATACATATTTTTATTTAAAGAAATATTCCTTCATAAGGAAGAAAAAAGCGTATTCATGAAATGAAGATAAATTGAAAATAAGTTACATAAAAATGGATACACCCATTCTACTTTACAACGGTTACTACTTTAAATGCCTATTTCAATAAAAATAAAAATGTCTAGAATCTAGAAGAAAGAATTTAGTTTTAGCAAATAACGCATGAGTCAGTTTCCATGTTGGAAATATTTTATGAGTTGTATTTTACTTTTAAATGGGTCAAGCACCAACAATGTTAATTTGAATATGCAATTGCGATAGATAATATTTTGTTTTTATTTTCAGACGAAAGCGCATCTCGACGTTCTGGCAGATGCTTTATTGCGGTGGGCGAGAGGACGTTAATATCCTTTGTAGTCCATCCTCATCCAGCCTAAAACTTCGTAAATCTGATAAATTGTCCTTAAATCTTTCCTAACATTTCCCTTCACTCCACACAGTAAAAAGAAAGTCTTGAATCAAAACTAAATATCGCCTTATTTTAAGATTTAATGAAAAAAGACGACGAAGGCTGCTTTTAAGTATATAAGTATAGCCTTTAAGTAAGTTAAGTTCGCGACTTAAAGCAAGTGAGCAGCTAAACTTAATGTGAGTTTTAAAAAAAGTTGAGCTTCTTTTATAAATTTAAGTCAATACCTCATCTTATTAGACATAACTAGAAGCTGAAATAGAGATTCAAGATAAGTTTAAATTTATAATAAAAACTAGTTTATTTTTAGAATTGAAATTTTTGGTGCATTAGCATAACCTAATGTTGAAATGATGATATGAAAAGCTCAAAATTCTGAATTGTAGTTAATTCGAGTTTGTTTAACTCAAGAGTAATTAAAAATTAGTCGAGCATTGATTTTAGAATTTCTTTTCATGGAGTCTGTTCTCTTTTTACCACTACCTCCCCCCCCCCAACCCCTATCGTCAAGCGCCCTTCACATTGGCATCATCTATTTTCTACCACGCCCTGCAAGCACTATTTCTCAAAACCACGGGACTGTATCTGCAGGAGACCCAATTAAGCAACAACAATTAATCTTCAATTACGGTATCCTGGAGTTTGAGAAACGAAATGAGGCTGAAATTCAAGTGGTAAAGTCTGAACGCGTTTGGGTTTGTAAACAAAACAAAGGAAACAATTCTAAATGCGAATTTAGTCACGTAATTAAGAGGATCAAAAACGATAATTAAAACCTGATCAAAAGTGATATTATGTCTTGAAAATCAACCCTCCGTTAAAAATTCTGATTCTTGTAAAAAAAAGTAACGCCAAAAAAGGTATAAGATTTATTTACATTAAATTTATATTGACTGCAAAATGTTTATATACATTGTTATGAAATATAATTTGGGATTTTTTGAATAGCTGTGCCTTTTTTGGTCGTAGAATGTAACGCGACTTTGAATTCAAGTGAATATTATTTATCAAAGGCAGTCGTGTCGAATATGAACCGGGGAAAATATTGTAATCAATTCATAGTTCATATTGAACCCTGTTTCAAAATGAATTGAAATATTAACAGAAAAATCTTAGAGCATCATGCTCTTAATATAAAATCTGGAATGAAACAATGTTTTTATATAACTTCTCTAAAACTGATTCAAGTTCAAAATAATGTTTTTTTAATCAAGCACAAAAATTAAAATATAGTGCTCTAAGAGTTAAAGGTTAAGGTGATGCTAATTTACTCTGACCTTTCATTAATGAACTGACGAAAATGTATTTAAATCTGACTCCAGAAGTTGATTTTATAGATAACTTTATTTTGGAATATTAAATATTTTTGTTCTAATATTTCTAATTACTAACAGAAAGTCTTATTTTTACCTTAAAAAATGTATTATTCTACAATTCACGAAATGATTATTGATTAAGTTTTCTATCAAACAATTATTGATTTATTTACTAGAAAATGACTTGCTGGAAAAATAAATAAAAATTGGTTTTCGTCACTCTTAATTGCAAATTTAGTGTTGATAGAAAACACTATAACAAATATTGCTGTTAAATATCGGCTGTTCTAAAATTATTTTAGCCGTAGACTCTGACGTGAACCTTGAACTTTTGTTTGAATTGTTCTAGCTTTTCCTCATATTAAGAAAAAACGGCGTTGAGATTTAGGAGGGACGAGAAAGTTATGTCTTCTGAGGGCGCGTGGGCATCGGTCGTTCAAATTAAAGATAAATCTTGTTATAAATTTTATTCTTGATGATCATTTTTAGAGAAAATGATATCGAGGGCCTTGAGGCATCACTACGTGGTAAATACTAAAAATTGATAAATCATATTTCTGTTTCTATCTAATTACGATAAATTTCCAAAGACTTAAACTTTTGTTGATTTCATAAAAAATATATAACCCAATTTGATACGAAAAATTAATTTTTAATGTTTGGGTAATCAACAATGACAAATGTGTTGAATTTTTTTTTCCTCGATCCCGATCAAGCTTACGCGCCCGTTTCTTTTGCTCGTAAAAAATCGGAGATATAAAATCATTGGTCGTTTCCGGACGAGTGAGCTCTCAAAAATTCATATTTTTCTCTCACACTGGGGACCTAGTCCAGAAAACATTGCATTCCTAAAAATAGACAACGCTTTTGAAAGTATATTTTCGGAATAGATAATTTATTATTTTTCAAGAACGAGTGATTTGTGAATGAACTGTCCCATAATATCCATTTAGCTCCGCTGCAATTGCACTTTTAAATATTTTAATACCTGTAAAAATTATCCAGACATTTATTACTCAAGAATTAATCTTTTACTTTTATAAATATTTTCAAAGCTCGACTACATTCTTTGACACCTATTCTGGTACAGAATATCTTTCTTCCAGTTTTAGTATTGACCGAAAATAATTACTAGAGAAATTTGCTACATTTTATTCACAGAAAAAACATTGTGTAAATAAAATAAAAAACGAATAATTTATTTGAAATTTGCGAACTTTTGTGTGTTTCTAAATTGAGAACATGAACTACATATTTCCTTATGCGATAAGTAAGAGGATATAAGTAATTTGAAGATCTTGAGAATTTGCCGGTTTATGGCCGTTTTAGTATCGACACAAGGAAAATCAGAACTCGCGGATTGGAAAGCTTCGAAGATTTTTTTCTTTTTTCCTGAGCAATTCGATGGAATCAGAGTCATTCACATTTTTGGCAGACTTCCTTATGAATCGAAGTAGACGTCAAACGTTCTTCGTTGGCAGGCCGCCAATCCCTTCGGCGGAAATATCGCCAAGTCGAGTCCCCATCAATCCCCCTCTTTTTCTGTTTTAGAGTTACATGAACCCTCAGTAGGCGCAATGATTGATTTTAAAATAAGGAAGCGTGAGCTTCAGTTATTCCCGATGCACAAATAATAATTAAATACAATTTATTAATCATGCGATTCAATTCGTAAATTATATTTACCTGTTATTTATAAAAATTAAAGCTTGTTATACTTACGAAATTATCAAATTTTATTTATTTTAGGTTTTTACGCATTATCGCCAAAATTAAGAAAATTATGTTGCCAAAATTGAGGAAAAGATAAAAAAGTTCAAAACAGAGGTAGGTTTTTGTTCAAATCAAAACTAAAAGTTATATATCTACTTCCTTTTACAGGTACTTTAGTTTTTTTCTAAACTCTCATTTGATAATTTTTATTATTTTT
The DNA here is from genome assembly GCA_030998225.1 of Diplolepis rosae. Lineage (NCBI taxonomy): Eukaryota > Metazoa > Arthropoda > Insecta > Hymenoptera > Diplolepididae > Diplolepis > Diplolepis rosae. The sequence goes on along the minus strand of JAPYXD010000158.1, from coordinate 302,547 downwards.
AAAATAAACTTGTAGAAAAACTAAACCTAATTATTCACATAAATTTGTAAACTTTCTAAACATCATATGCCCTTAAGGCCGTGAAACACCCAAAAATTTGTACCTCACCTGCATTTCAGTTTCTGCAACCCCGTTTCTATAGAAAATAAGATATCAGGTTGAAAATTTGTGAAATTAAATAAAATGCGCTAAGATTGGCCAATCTGGTCATGTCTATAATTTTTTTTTTTAATTCTACGAAAAGGTTTTTACAATTATTAATATTTATGAGCAAATGGAATCATCTTAGTGCATTTTAACATATTTTATTACACAAATTTTCAACTGTGTATCTCATTTTGCAAGGAAACGAGATCACAGAAACTGAAATGCCGGTAAAGGAGTAATTTTCCAGTGGTCCATGGCCTTAAAAATTAACTTCAATGTAATTTTAATAAAATTAAATTCTAAATTTTAATGTCATCAACCAAAAACTATTATATAAAAATCATAGGGTCATAGAAAAATAACAAATAAAATAGTATTTATGTAATCACATATATTTATATAAATAAATTTTTTTATGATACTAGTAAAAGCCATTTGCCAAATATCCTTTAATTCTGAGCTAAGCTAGTTTAACGCTTACCCCGCTCTAGCTTGTATTTTTATAATTTTTTGTTTGTGTTTGAAATTCACTTAAACGCTCAAAAAATCTGAATATAATTTATATGAATCAATTTGATTCAGGTTTCGTAATCCTTTTATGATTCTGATTGTTAACATCACTTTTTCTCTTGACTTGTAAGTCTTCATTAAATTATTGATTGGAAATGCAAAATAAGACAATGCATGTATGCATAAGAATTCGAAGCGAGTTGCCTTTCATGCAACATGCATATTGCGTTTTATCGATTAGACATTACGAGAATATCAACGCTTTGAATAACTTTTGGATTAAATAATATTTTTGAAAATTATTATGAATAAATTGTGATATCAATGTGTACGGAAAGCAAATTCTTCATTGGTCAATTTACTTCTATTTGTGCGGTTGGAGATTTATTGACAAAATTGCGAAAACGGGAGGGGAACTGGATCAATATCAAAGACTAATGGATCCAGACGATTTCGGTCAACGACCTTTCTGTTTTTCACTCCCTGATTCAGTCGAAATTCAGTTTAGAAATTGGAATTGAAAATCATTTTTTAATTCAATTGAAATCCTACTAAGTAGCCTCGGAATTCCCAATAAATTTTCATTAATCTTTTAGAAAATTTTTCATGGAGTTTATTGCCTAGAATTTCCTCACACTTTTCTCAATAAACTTTGTTAAATTTTCTTGTGTTTAAATACATAAAATTAAACATTTATTGTTTCCTAGTAATAGGTTTTTTTTCATTATTTTGAATAAAATAACTCCTAAATAGAATATTTTGAACCAGACTTAGTGTGCTTCGTAATTTTTTATTTCGTATTCAAGAGAACATTTCTTGAATAAATGTTTGATATACTAGATGAAAAGATTATAAATATTCACACAATGTCCGATTTCGATAGTATCACTTTAATGTGAAGCATTTAGAAGATTTCATCAATTTCGCGAGTTAAACTCTTTTATTGAGGGATGGTAAATTTTTTAAAATGACTACAAAACTTAGCCTTACGAAACTTTCTTTTATTCTCCCTTTTGAAAATATTCTCCATTCTGAGTGTTGACAAGACACAGAAAATCTTATTTGTGAACAACTGACAGCTTAACTCTGTTTCATAGAAAATCCATCATCCGACCAAAATTGTCCTAGTCTCAATGAATTATTCCAAATCTTAGTAGTAGTAGAATTTCTCAAGAATTTGCATTCAATATAGTACTGAGAACTTCTCAACTATTTATTCCCTTGGATTCCTATTTTTCTCTTATTTGTTCACAAATATACAACCGAAAACAAGAACAGTCGTTTTCTTCTATTTAGAAATTATTTTGCATCGTGTTGATTACGACAATTAATTTACTTTTATATTCAATTGAATATATATAATGTAATTATTTTAACAATTGTTTGATTTGTACTTTTACTTATTTTAAAGAATGTAGACGAGCATCAAGAGTTTAATTTAATTGTCTAGTCTGAAAATAAGCACGTTCTAAATGCAATTTTTCAATTAGTTCGCTTCTTAAGGGTTAATTATCGATCAATCTAATGTAGAGATTCTGATGAGATACAGAGATAAATGATTAATTATTGAAGTTTACAAATAGATTTAATAGGCTAGGATATTTGTTTTCTCAAAATACGTTTTGATTTTGACTTAGGAGAATTACTTTAATTTAAGTGCGTATTCTACTGTGACGTCCGAAAAAGTGAAGCATTTTTGACGAATTTTCCCTCAAAAAGTACTACATGTAACGATACAAACCTTTTTTTCGCTAAAAGGTGTAAAATGTGTTTTTCGTGTAAAGGTGATGAATAGAACAAAAAGTTTTTTATATTATAAAGATATATATTTATTAATTTATTTCTACATGAACAGACCCATGAGAAAAAATTAATCTTTCTGGCAAAGGTGATTGGAGATCTTTAAGGGCATGTAATACTTGAGAAAAGTAGCAAGTTTATGTGAACACATTGGTCCAGTTTCTGCATTTTTGTGTCCAAAATACATTAAATTTTGTTTTAAAATTTTGGAAACTGGTAGAGAAGATAAAAATAAATGTATATAGACTACTTTTTGTTTTGATAATAAAAAAATTTTCTCCTTAGCTTTTGCTGAAATTGAACTTTTTTTCTATTTTTTAAACCAAAAGTCGTCTATCTACGTCCAATTTTATCTTCTCTACCATGTCTCAAATTTTTAAGTCAGAAATCCATGTATTTTGAATACAAACATGTAGAAACTTAAAATCAATAAAATTTTCTGATTTTCAAAGTATCATATGCCCTTAAGGCCATGGATCAATCGGACCACGTGACTAAATTATACATTTATTCGTTCATGTAAGATAACTTTTTTAATTTACAATGTATCTTTCTGATCATTTCGGAAACGTAACAAAAGATAATAAAGCACGTCTGTTAACTTCTTTTTAGTAAAAATTTTGAAAAAAATTCCAAAACTTATCGACAATTACAGTTAACTGTAAAATTTTTTGCAAAATTTTCACTCATACAAAGTTGACAGACGTTCTCTATCGTGTTCTGTAGTATTTTCCAAATTTTCAGGAAGATATTTTGTAAAAGAAAAAAGTTATCTTACACGAACTTTTACAGGAATTTGGTCACGTGATGTGGTTGATCCATGGCCTTAATATGTATGAGTTTCGCTATCGCCCGTACCTCAATTATTAATTTATATTGTAAATTGACAAAATGGCGGCAATTTTTGCAAATGTGTTAAAAAAAATACGTTTCTTTGTGCCATAATTGGGGCACGAATGTAAATTAATATTAAAAAATAAATAATATATTATATTGAATATATAATATTGAAAATAAAATTTCAACCCTATTGGTCAAGCTGTTTTTGAGAAATCACCTGCACCAGCAAGATTGATTTTTTATAGGTCTATTAATGTAGAAATAAATAAATAAATATGTATTTTTCTACAATAAAAAAAAAATCTATTCTTCTAGAGTGCACCTTTCAGCGAACGAAAAAGTTTATGCCGTTACATGCAGATAATAATTTTAAATTAACTTTTTCAGAGATTTCTTCAAATGCTTTCCAAAAGAAAAGAATACGTTTTTCCCAACGCTTTCATGAAAATGAAGCAAGTTTGTGAGTCCGTTGAGCCTGAACTGGTAAGCATTTCAGATCTCGGTATTTAATAATTTCCAGATTTCCAGAAAAATACATAGCACAAAAGATGTTTAAGAAAATTGTGTATTCAACTGTAGGATTTATACTCGCCGCTGTAAATGAATCCTGACCTCCCTCCTCTTACGTCTTATTGCTCTCGAGATGGGTGTTTAGTTTCATTTTGAAGAGACTAGTGACTGGTGGATGCTGCGAAATTCACCTTGCCAGCCATAACATGGCGCAAACGCAGCAAACATTCCATACACAATGGCGAAATAGCATCTAACATATGTATCTATGCATTCGTGCATAATATGTTAGATAATGAAACAACTATAGTATCCATGTTGTATATTTTCTGTACATATGTACGATATTTTATAAAGGGTCTCAGCAGATATTCTATATCATATGATATTATAACTATAGGATAATAGCACGTTTCAGAAAAGGATATCATTTCTATCACCAACCACTTATTTCCATAGATAAAGAAACTCATGCAAATTATTAATGAATAATGCATTGTATATCTCTAATTTCATATTCTCATAAATTGAGCCATCAATCCTAATGGAATTGTCTTTTTACGATTAAACACAATAAATTTATTAAATTACTATAAATTACAACAAGAGAGTGAGAGATTTATTTTCTTCTTAAATTTTCAATTTTTTTTTTTTAATGTTTAGAAACTGTTTGATTATTAGCAAAAATTAGACTATCTCTCTAATTTTTTTATAATTTTTAATGTAATAAAAAAATAATATTTGCATATAATGATAATAAAGGGAAGGGAACTTTATTTTGATTTTCAAAATTTCTATTACACTTTAGAAAGAATCTTGAATTCCTTCTAAAAAATCCTCTGAAAATCTTCTCAATTTGTAATTGTTCAAAAAAAATCTTTAAACCATAAAATTAAGGTAATTGAATTAGTCCGGAAAAGTAATGAAATTGTTAGAAATTATTTATAAGAGTTTCTTCAAAACTAATTAAATAAAAAGAATTATAGTTGGATGAAAAATAGAAATAATTTTCAATCTAAAAGGAATTGTAAATTTAAAAAGTCAGAAACTTCATAAATAAATAATCAAAGGACATTTTAGCCCGTGACTACAATGTAATACAGAAAGTAATTTATTTTCATACAAACGCCAAGAATAATTTGAAGTGAAGGTTGAATTTCCCTAAAGTATAATAGAAGATGCTCAAATTTAAAATAAAAACTCTCTTCGTGAAAATGTATATGGCTTCTTTACATACAAAATTGAAATATTCTCAAGAAATTTCTTTTCTCGTAAGTTTGTGTAGAATTAGGTAGTGTATTGATTTTTAAATGTATATTCTATGTTTAATTAAGGGTTGGTCACAGGACTGGACATTTTTCTGGAGCAATGTATAAATTGTAATTTATTTTCTCGAGTTTCTTAACGAAAACGAGCCTTGAAAACAATCGTCAAGAACATCATCTCTTTCCTTCATTTTCCTCTCGACGACACTTTCAAATCATCATATAAAGAAACGAATCGTCAACTGGACAAAAAAATCGTTTACCTCAAATGAGGGAAAGTGTCGGAACGCCTCGGACATCTCACTCGATATTTTTTTGCTGAATAATGTGGACATGTACAGAGGGAAAACAAAGTGGAGCGCCTTTATATAAAAAGACAAAAATTTTTCATGAGAACCCAAAAACTATATTTTTGAATCTCTAATTGTAAAAAAAGCGAACAAATGTTTCCTGTCGAGGACAGAAATCTAGTATTTTACGTCTTTACTCTCGAGTAGACTGACTTTGCTCTAATAAGAAAACTTTTGCGATGAATAGCTAAAAACTTTTGCTCAATCAGCGAATCCGAGTGTACTTTTTAAAAAAATGAGATTTTCACTGATGTTACGAAACTGTTTCTCCACATATCAGTGAAAAGAGGTGATTTACAAAGTTTTCGAACTTGCTCCACATCCCATTCAAGTCGTTGATTTTCATTATTATTTCCCACTCCCAACATAAATCCCAGCATACGTGAAAATGCTTTCTTCCTAAAAACAAAAAATGTTTTAATCGTCAATGAGGATTGAAGAGTTGCTGAACATTGATTCGCTTATTGCCATCAAAAGATAAGAAATTTTTTAAAGAGACTGACTAGCTTTTAATTACTTTAAATAATATAATTATTGAGATTTTTTTAAAACTGACTCTTGGATCTCAAACAATGAATTTTCTCGATATCGTCTGTGTGATTATGGCAACCAGAAAAAACTAATACAGTATCGTTAGAAACTGCTTCGTAGTCTTGATATTAATATAGTATATAAAAGTAAGTAATTATAAGACACGAAATAAGTGGTCGGATAATTAATCGACGTTACGTTTAATGGGTGTATCTTTAAATTTAAATATATTATAATGGATATACGTAATCAATACACGGAGAAAAATGGATATTGACCCATAATAGCTAGATATTGAGGCACAATGTCAGTAGCATTCAACTATGTGACAAACATTTAGATATTCTACTTCAATGCCTGCAGATATTGAAAAAGAGATATTAACCACCAGTATCTCAGATATTGAACTTGATTATCTCAGAAATTAAGAATGAATATTCGAGATACTAAACTTCTGAATATCCTCGTTAGTAAACTTGAATGTCTGAGGTACTAAAGTTGAATATCTCAGATATTTAACATCAATATCAGGTATACTGAAAAGGTAAGTTATAGATGTTACAGCTCAATGTCTAAGATACTCAAAAAATTATTTTAAAGGTTATTACTACATATTCAGTTTTTAGAAAAAAGTCAAATTATATTTTATTATGTTCATTTCTGTAAAAGTAATATAGATGTTTGAACAAAATTTTCATTATCTGACCTGTCTAAAATTAATTTAATGTTCTTGTTAGAAACTTAAATTTAACACTAAGGTTAGATTTCATTTTCGGCTATAAACCACATATAGAGAAAATATATAACTTACATGTTTTACTTACTGCATCTCAAGTTAATGACCCGATCACTTTTATTCCATTAGAAACACTTATTAGAATTTAAGTAAACTTTAATAAACGTTTAAAATTTATCTTTCCGGAACGCTGCAAGCATGTCAATCTTAGATTCACTTAGATTTCGATGAGAGCGAAAAAGTGATCACATAACCTTTATATATATGCGCGCGCACTTCATGCTTCAATATCTAAACTATTGAATCTGAATATCAAATGTTACTTCTCGGCAAAATCTTATATATTGAAAAAAAAAATTTTAATATTGCGTGTCAATATCTAAATATTATGGATGAATATTTCCTATTTGAATATCTACTTTTCAATATCCATTTTTCTCCGTGTAGATTTATTGAATAATGATAGTTAAGTTTATGTATACAAAAAAATATTATATATATATAAAATTGGTTGTCGTATCGTAGCTAAATAAAATTGTGTATTTCTTGCATTTATGCTTGGGAATAATGATAAATCAATAAGAACTATATTTTTCCTCTTGTTACATACAAAGGGTATGCATAGTTTCTATTCAAGGAGAAAAGTTGATTCTACTAAGTAAATTTTCTTTTATATCAAGTGAAAAGCGTGTAATGCCTTTAGGAAAAGAATCTTTTTGTTGAATTAAAAAGCATACTCTGATTCGAAACAGTTATTTTTCGTGAATAAATTCATTGTCCTTGTCACAAACAGAATTCTAAAATATCGTCTTCTATCTGTAAAAACATTTAGTGGAAAATGTAGCAAGTTGAATTTAAGATCAACCTGGAAAAGAATTCCTTTTTATGAGACATAAGCACACGAAATTCTAGTGTATTCCGTCAAAACAGTTCAAGTATTACACATTTATGTGCCCGTAAAAAGGCACGAAATCTTTCAAAACAAGTCATAACAATCATATTACCTTTCTCTGCACATTGTCTGTTAACAAAATTTTTATACGTCTTAGAAGATTATTATATTATTTATATTCGTAATAACTTTTATGAAAATATAGAAAAAAAACATATTTTGTTATTCACTTGTTCATCAGTGTTTTTAAATAAAAATCCAATTAACTTAGTAAAATAAATTTGACCACTCATTTAATTAATCAATACTATACATTCCGGTATACAATTTTCATGATTTAGAAAATTGTGACTTCAAATCAATTTTACAGTAACTTTTCTAAGGATTAAAAGTGCAATAAAAAAGTTTGAACACTCTCATATAAAAGCGATTATCTGGGCTCTCGGAAAATACAATTGTGTTAAAGTAGTTAACGTCTCATTCGAAAATTTATTGCAAATAAATCACACTTTCGAACTTTACTGCTTCAATAATTTGTATATAAACCAATAAATAATTGTTCAAATAACTTTAAAATGAGAGAATATCGAAAAATATAAAAAGATAAAGTGATAAAGAGATAAATATATAAAGAAATGAAAAGGAAAAAGAAATATTCAAGACATTTTTTCATGAAAAGCGCGATTCAAAGATTTAATTAAGCAGAAAGATTCGATTTGAAGTGACTGTGCTTAATACGAAAAAAAATAAATTTCTCTAGGCGAGAGAAGAGGAAATGTCTGTTTCCCGAGACTTGAAAGAAAAGAGCGATGATGGCATCGAGAAAAAATAAATGGAAGATGCTGCGCTTGACAAGTTGGATCGAGCAGCCTAGGAGGCTGGATCGTGAGAAAATATCCATCAGTCTTAGGAATTTTGTCCAAATTACTTTTTAATCGTATGTAAATAATGAATCTCTGGTGATGCAGCGCGGGCGATGGCTGGATTTCAAATTCAGACCATCCTGAGCCTCCCGTTACTGTCGTAGCTAAGATTCCCGACTTTTTTCACAATAAAATAATAAATCAATCGATAAATTATCGATCGACTGGGGAGGTGTTCCACTATACCAAGAGCTCTCGACTCAATTTGCCAGCCCTGCTCTTTAAACAAAAAACAATTAAAAATACTAAACAACAATTCCGTTTAATTATTATTTATTTATTCATTTAACTATTTATTATTTTACTGAAAATAATAGTTAACACAACCACTTTGGTTTGTAAAATATTCTACAACTGCGTTGATGTTATAAGTTGGTTTTAAGGTCTAGAAATAATAAATAAAAAGTCACATCCTTTCAAACGTTTCGACTCTAATCGGAGTACTCTTTAGTGAATATTTATTGCTAAAAATATAATATAAACACGAAACCTTGAACTAAAAATTAAAAATGTATGTAGATACAGAGTGAAGAATGTTTGTGAATTTTTCTTTGCTTACAAATGTCACACGAAATGTATAGAAATTATGTATAAACGAAAACAAAGATTACATATAATATTATTTTATGAGTGGATAAATTTTTATATAAAATAATTCTTTGGGAAAAAATAACTAGATTTTTAAGAAGAGAGTCTTTGGACAGCTGAGCCGAACAATTGCACATTGTATAATCGAGATATACATATTGTTTGTAAAAAAAACAGACAAACAAATATTGAATAAATAAAAACAAACAATTCAAATGATTTATTAAAGGGACTATAAGTCGTATTTACAATTCTACAACTGAACCGAAAAAAATATTGTTCATTGAACAAATTCGTTTTGTTGAATTCACAAAGTATTTTATTGACTTAACTTATCCAATAAATAATTTTAATTAATGTCTGTATTGCCATTTCAAGAACTCAGCTGTAGTAAAATGAACTGGAAAAGTAGTTGTGTCAACTAATAAAGTAACAGTGGGATATTTTACAAGTCGAAGTAGTAGGTCCGGGTACATTTTTTTTTTATTCAGTGTATCATTACCATACTATACACCTTTCTTTGTCATATTGACGTATAGTAACTGCGTAAATGCGAGGAAAATTGAATGTAATCGCTTTGAAAACTCATTGACGATGGAAGTAGAGCTTTTCTCGTCGTTCTGGTACACAAATATGAAGTACAAAACAAACGATTTTCTCCTTATTCTTCTCCGGCGTTCACAATAATCTCTTTCTTCATAATCCCAGATTTTGAAAACTCGTAAAACATAAAGATGATATAATATACAAGAATGAGGTACAAGGTCTTCTCTTTCATCCTTTAACCATATTTCGCTTTTCTGAGCAGCTTACTTTTCATTCAACTCAAGCTTAGCTTTGTTAGTCTAAATTATCAATAAATTTTCTGTTTTCTACTATTTAAATGAAAATAATTGAGCAGCATTATTCAGGAATAATGCTGTATTTAAAGCTTGAATTGTCAAAAGAAAAGGTAAGTTTTGATATAGAAAGGATTTTTGAACTTAAAAATGGTTCCACATCACATTGCATGAAATTTATTAAAACTAAATATTGCTTTTGAATAAAATTTATGATACATATTTTAAGTGCAATCTTTTTGTGAATAAAGTAAGTTTTGAAGCTAAAGTCGCGTTGCGCTACGCAAAACTCGGTACAAAGAAACAAATTGAATCGGATTAAAACGATCGTTTTCGGCGGTACTTATATGCCCGTCGCTTTAATAAATAAATAAAAGGAGAAAAGTATATTATATACAAAGCCCCACGCGTTTTCAATGTTAAACTCGATTGAGAGGCAAGATAAAAAATAAGGGAACGATGAATGAATGAATCTAAGCGTTCACTATTAAAAGTACATCACGAAAGCGAAATTTCGATAGAAACTCGACTGTTCGATACTACGTAGGATCGAGTCGATTGAGGCTCCTACTACTTAGAGTGTAGGTTTGTACCTAGGACAAGTTCAATCGTGATAGTACACCAAGATCAGGGTTTGATCAGGCTTTCCATTAAAATATCGCTTTTTAGAAAGAGATGTGAGGAGCAACACGTAGATGACGGCTGATCGTCAGATCGATTAGAATAGACCGCGAAATCGTACATGCCGAATATGTAAATAAATCACAAGTCAACGAGGCGTTTCGTTAAAGGCGTCGCTTTGTAGGAGAAGGTCGAGAATTATTCATGATTCATCGTCTACAATCGATCGCCGAAACCACAGAAGCACTAAATATAATTAAATGATACATTACCCAAAATGTTATCCAAATCGAGCAATAGTTCTCTCCATTATTATAGAAAAGGATAGGGTATCACACTTTAAAAATACATTTTATCCTGTCAAATCAATTACCCCAAAATTTTCTTTTTCTTTTTGCACTTTTACTTTCAGCAAATACTTTATTACTGTATATTGAATAAAATATTCATCATCATCAAATAGAGTTCATTTTCCAAATTTTTAAATTCACTTTAAGCTTGCAATTTAACAAAAAATTCCACGCCATTAATTTTTTATTTTAACTTTTGAATGAAGATATAATTCATAATTTTAAGAATGGGTGGAAGGAGATACTAGAATTTTGGAAATTTTGATCGGATCATACTCTAAAATGAAAACCAAAAAATAATCTGATTCTGAACTTGAATTTTGATCTAATCTTAAGGCTCTAGGCATTTTTTTTTTATTTCATAGAACAGAAATAAATATCTTGCAATTTTTTAATTAATTTCTATGATTGTGAATTCTAGTTTAAAAATACAAATACACTTGAGATTCCCTATAAAGAGATTCCCTGTAACAAGGCCTCCCTTTTACGAACGCGTCATGCCTCCCCATAACGAGCAGACGATCGACCCCTCTTCCCCCACTGCTACGGAATGAAGCATGCTCGAATTTGAAACGTTGTATTTCTTGCAAATTTCCCAATTTTTCATCCCGTTTTCCAAATTTGTCAAAATTTCCATTTTTTATTAATCGTCAAGACTTTTCTTTTTTCTGGAAATATTCAAAAATACACCTGATAAGCATAGATATTTTATTATTATATTATTATATTTTTAGTATTTTGAGTTCATACCGTCAAATAAGTCAATTCCATATTCAATACTCGCAAAAATCTTTTTTATACGCTTTTTACTATGTAAATACAATTATTCACATGGCATCACTGACAGACTGACTACGCGCATCATATAATGCGCATAACAGCGCGTAGCAACAAGTAGGATATGGAGGAGATCCCTCTCGCGCTCGATGCAGAGAGGTCTCCGATGCTCGAGCTTCTTGTTATAGGGAATCTCGAGTGTAAATGCAAAAATCGATTGTTCTTTCAATGTTAACATCTTTTTGAATGTGAAATTATTACTTGGCGATTGGCCAATTGTCCAAGAAAAATAGACCTTGAATTTTAGTTATATGGATTTTGCTATCACCTTTCATTAATTTTATTATCTACGAACATTTTATGCTATAAATGAAGCTGTAGGGTTCGCTGTCAATTTTTCGAATGTAAAATAATCAGTTACTTTCTAATTAATGGTTAAATGAGCACAAAGTACCTGACACCTTAATTGGTTTCGAATAATGCGCTGAAGTATCGACCTTATTGTTGCCATACATTTTCACGGCATTCTTGTATCTCGTATTTCACCCAATTAAACTTTCGATACATTTCCCACGTTCCACTTACCATTAAAACTGGCAAACATTTATTATTAACTCATCTTTTTCAAATCACATTTAACCTGTCAGTTCCAAAATTACCGACATGGTTTTACCTGTTGACTGCTATGGACTCGTATCCACGTGACATGAGATATCGCGTTAAATTTATGTGAAATTAAATAAGACACTGAGGAAGGTCTGCTAACAGGTCTGTTTACAAGTAAAATAATGTCAGTTATGTAGGAATTAATAGGTAGGACATGATTTTTATCATTTTTATGTTAATTCTTAGTTAACTTATTATTATTTTTGCAAAACAGGCACTAAATTAATACTTCAAGCCCCTGTAGAGCGGCTGTAAGGACGTCCATTTACGACCAGCATACTCATATTGTATCTAAACAATTTTTTCACAGAAAACATTGTTTAAATATGTATTGAAAATTCCATCTGGTCTTAAATGATGTTAATTCTAAATCTAGGTTGATAAGGTCGATATGGTAGAGTTCAGTTATCATGGTGAGTGATACACTCTTCTAATTATCGACATAATCGACTGAAATGATTTAGAAAGGTTTTGTACATATTGTATCTGTTTTCTTCCTTAAGTCCTACTTTCGTTCCTTATGTCCTACTTTTGTTCCTTACGTCCTTTGGACAGTGTAGCGAGAAATGGATTGTATTTCTCAAATCAAATTTTTTTCTTGAAATGCGGGGGCCATAGCCTCCCGAACCCCCCGGCGGGGCCTTTGCCCCCTGCGATCCCACCGGTGCTTCGCCCCTGGACCCCCCCCCCCCTGGACCCCCCCTGTCAACCCTTTCCACCACATTTCGTACCATATTTATCAATATTATTGTTATAATATGTTCCTATCCCACCGAGTCGTAATTGGACACTCGAAATACTTCTTCAGGATGTATTTTGCAAAAAATATCGTGTGTGCCATGGAGGTCGGCCATTTTGGAACTCGACCGATGTATTCAGTCCTCGGCCCAAAAGACCTATCTTACCTCCTAGGTACACAATATACTATTTCGAACTTCATGCTGGCATTTTTTGAAAACCATTTATTTCTCATTTAATACTCAATTAAGCTATAAATATAAAGGTTATCCGTTGTAAACGAACATTTTTTAGATTTAGATTGATAATTAAGAACATTTTTTTTCTAGAATTTCAATTGTTTAAAAAATAATTCTTCAAATATTATAAACTACAATATTTTCAAGATCATTTAATAATAAAATCATAAAATTAATCTTCATTAAGCTTCAGTCTATCGAGCTCAAAAAATTTTAATATAGGGGAGAGTCGGGTAGTACCGCCCACTTAAGCTTTTTTGATAATAACTTGGCTTATAGGGATCAAAATTGAAATTTAGAAGGTTAGTTATAATGTCAATGCTTTTACCAACAACCTATAAAGAGACATATAAAAAATAAACATATTTTGGATAAAAGCAAAGCGATTGAAGTGAGATTTAAAATAGGTTACTAAAAAATAGTGTCGGATAGCCCCGCCCATCGAAAAAACCGAAATATTTCACTGAGAAAGAAATGCTATTGAATCAAAAGCATGTAAATATACTATTAATTCATAAAAATATACTACAAGAACCAATAAACATGTTACTGATTCTATAGCATATTGATTTGAATCCATGATATACATGCTTTTGATTCAATAGCATTTTTTTCTCAGTGCAGTATTCTTGCGCATCCATAAAGCACACTTTTCCGAATATGCTTGTTTAAAAGGTTTCATGAATTTCCGATCAAGAAGTTGCAATTATTTGTGACTCGTGTGTGGGGGTAAACTTAGAAACTTAGCAGAAAAATGTGGCCAGGGCTACCCGACACCAAATGGCCAGGGCTATCCAACTCTGACAAGTTTCAATAAAACTGCTGTAAATAAAAAAATACGCAAAAATATTAAAAAAAAATTACAGGTCACATAGTTAGAAAGTGAATTTATATATCCCAATCAGAACCAATCTGATATTTTTTTTAGCTTTAGAAATATTTGATAATAAAGATGGTACATATTTCTCAAAATGCACATGTTTTCTAGAGATGAAATATTTAGACCGGATTTTCTTTTAAGCTGATGAAAGATATGGGTCCATATCTTTAAAATTACACTTTGGCACAATTCTAAAAGAGAACAATGTTAATTTATTTTCGCAAAGAGTACAGTTTATTCAATGTCATGAGTGGCCGGGGCTACCCGACTCTCCCTTACTAATGCATAAAAATCATTTTTATTTATATTTTTTAAATCTAAAGTTTAAAGATTTTTACACCAAATGTGAGGTTCAGTAATTTTCGAATGTAACTTGCTTCAGATCTTCTCTCAAAAAGGTTGGAATATATTCGAAAAATATTTGGAAAATAAAAAGATTCACAATCTAGAAATATAAAAGACTAGAAAATCCTTCTACCCAATTTTCAAGAAAAATTGGAAAGAAAGAAATTAATTTGGAGATTAATAAGATGTGTTGCAAACATTCTATTTTACTTTCAACTTGTCATTTGGAATTATTACAAATTTTAAACTTTTTAAATTCACAAATTTTCAAACATTTTGAATTTTAAATTTTTTCTCTCGAATTTCGTGAAAAATAAACTTGAATAAATTCAAAATTTTAAAGGTCTCCAACTCAATAAAAAATAAAAACATTTAGGTATAATTTAATTTCTGTAATTTTTGTATGGAAAATTGAAAGTCCAGAAAGTAAAATACGAGGACGTTGTTATATTTTATAATTGATTTCCCAACAATTTCTTTAAGGTGAATAAAAAATATTAAGATTAAGAAAGTAATGACTTGAATAATTTGTTTTTTAGTCTAAAATGGAGTCCTGAATTTTGTGTATATTTGTTTCCCTGTAACTTATTTTTATCATGCATACATTGTATTACGTTTATTATTTTTTTTCGAATCAAATTAATTTTTTCAACTCCTATCATTAGCACTTTTTAAAATATTTTTATTCTGTCACGTCAACTGAGTTTTTTGCATTTTTCAAAGCCACTTGAAATACGCATTCGTAAATAAGCGATCTTAGATCGTACTGTTAAACGTCTTTCACCATAGAATGTTATCAAGTTAGCTTGTTATAGTCTAGCAGTTTGACTACCACTCCCATCACAAATTAATTAATTAAATTTGCATCTAGATTTAATTTGTGATTGAATGGTACTCCAGGTAAAAATATAAATACAATTTACGTATAAAAATGACTAATTACAAACGTTATTTAAGCTCAAAATATGTTTGCTTTTAAGAAAAATTATTTTAGCTGATATAAAATGTATATACACTCATTTTCATACATAATTTATAAATATGTTTTTCACCTGGGACACTTTTTGACTGATTATACAGACTGACACTGAGTGTAGGCACTTGTTGTGCGTACACACCCTAATTAAAACAAGCGACAATACATTTTTCCTCGGCATAATCCCTACACATCTACGGTAAAAATTTGAAAATACTTTTCACATAAAAATAAATATAATATCGCATATTAATATACTCATTTTTATGTAGAATTTATTTAAATAAATTTTACTCTTCCCATCGAGGATCATTAAGCTAGACTCATCAATCGTTTTTGTAATTTAACAAAATCATATTCATTTGCGAATGTCCAATCACTCACATCCCTGAAGAAATCATTAGAAAAATATTTAAAATTGGATATCAAAACTTCCAAAATTCATGAATATTATTTCTTTCTATTGATCAAGCTTACTATGTCTTATATACTTTCCTTATAGTTTCAAAGAATTTTTTAAATAATATTTAGGAATATAAATCAGTAGGCAAGGAAAGGATATTGTTTTTCATGAATTTTTGTAAACTTATGTATACAGCATCTCATTAAAAGGGAAAGTCCTAAATCCAGGACTAGAAAAAGACTCCCTGTCTAAACGAATTTCCATGTATCCTTCGTATATTTCCCTTGGGATATTCGCAATTTTCCGTGAAATTTTGATGTAAACTTTAAAATAATCAAAATCATGCTACCGAAAGTATCCATTATTTATAAAAAGTACACATGTTGTTACATTCTTGCTTCCTGTTTTCTTCCTATCTTTTATACAGCATATACATGAATTAAAAAATGCACCATTGGTTGCACAAAAAAAATCATTTATTCATATATCATGTTTCCACTCACATTTACAATTAAAAATTCGCCACAGCGAAAATTCTTTTGACGCTGAAAAATCGCTAATGTGCGATTTTATTCGTCAAGGAATCGATGATTCGAAGACAATCTTTAATAATTGGATTTTGCAGGATTTGTCAAAGTTGAGAAAAGAAAGAAAGAAAGAGGGAAGGAAAAATGCAAGACTAAAAGGGAAATTTGTCTATTTTAAATTAATATAGTGAAGATTTTTCTATTTTAGATTTTTCTATATATTACATCCGTAGAATAGAAATGGTTGATTAGAAATGTATATCTGAAAATAACTTTTTTATTGATTTACTCTCTTCGTTCTTTCTTCGACCCCTTTGATTAATTTTGACTTCTAATCAGTGTTTAAATATAAAATCTACATGTGCGGTATACACCATCAATTAAATTCATATTTGCAATCGTATTCGTTGTTATTAAAACGTTAATACGCAAATATAATAATTGAAAATAATTCGGTGAAAAGAGTACTCGCACATTTTTGGAAATTGGCCCAACATCGTTCCCTTCTCCTACTTAAGACTGCTCATTAAAATCGACTTGCATTTCTAAGAGATTCTATTTCCTTTTGGGTGATTAAAATTATCTTGAAAATTCGAGTCGAAAAAGTTACTTCTTTAAAAGCCATCGTCTACAGGTGTACAATGATACAATCAATTAAATTGATAATACTTGAAGGGTTTAAATGTTAATCTAATCCTAACTTTGATAGGTACACTATTAAAAGATCTAATAAGTAAATAAGTTAAAATATATTATATATATATATGTGTATGTGTGTGTATTTTACAGGGTGAGTTCTTTACCTTGAGACATCAATTTATCTCATGAAATACGCATTGTACACAATAGCTTACGTATTTTTAAAATATTTAAAATAAAAAATAGAGATTCCGATTTTAAAATTCAAGGCCCCCTCATTCCTAGGGCGCAGGGTAAATTTTTGCAGAGTTGCTTTTCCCCCTTTGAAAGTAAAAAGTTTTTGTTGTGGGCATTTTTTCATACGATGCGTAATTCTTGAGATATTTGGATGTCTCAAGATAAAAAATTAATCATGTACATATATATATATATATATATATATATATAGGCGACCCTTAATTTGGACAGAGATTGGCATCTTATCAAGTTTCCCCAATTATTTGAATTGATTATTTTCATGTTCTGACAACATTCCATTTTTATGTATGTATTCTATAAGGAAATAGAACACTCGAGCCTATTTTTTGTATTGTATTCATTAATTAAGGCTGTAAAGTTTCCCACTTTTTTCAGTCTCACAGAAGTCTGACAGAAGCAAATAGATAATGAGGAAGTAGATCCATTAATTATAAATAGTGTTTCTGAAATTTATCAGTCTTGGAAATGAAACAAAGAGTGGGAATCTTGGCATTTCTTTCAACGATCTACACTCGCCTAATTTATAAAGGAAGGAGGAAACTTAATGTGAGTTTCTCTCTTACCTTTTTTTTTAAAATTAAGTTCGTATTACTATATATAGATTCGGTAGGCTATAGTTACACAATTACACCTCTGGTCGATGAATTTAGCCGCAAATCAGAGGAACTGGCAACATTTATTTCCAATTATATAAAAATTAAATAACAATTGGATAGTGATCATAATGATTTTGAATAATAATTAGTTAAACAGTGCAATAAAATAAGGCATGAAAACCTGACTTGATGTAATTATTTAAACTTTAATTTGAAAATGAGCACGAAATTTTTGTACGTTGTTTTATTAAATTAATATAAGTACTAATTTGCGATTCTTCCCTTATGATTTCTCATATAAATCGACAAGAGGCGGCAGTCGTTTTTGTTAAAAATTAAGAAAAATAAAAAATATATTAGTCTACAAACTACCTTGTAAGAAAAGTCGATGTGCGACAAGAGAAAAGTTTATTGTGTAAAATCAAAACGTAGATAGAATATGTCTTAAAAGTGCAATAAAATTTTGTAATATAGCTATTAATTATTTCCGAAAAGAACTGTTTTGAAAAAATGATCTGTGTGTCGTAACATAAATGTTTTCTCTGGTTGTACAATCATAAAACGTAATTGTCACTGTGCGATATTTACAGATTTTTATGTAATTTGAATATTTAAAGTGAAATATCTGTTAAAAAAATTTTAATAATTGAGATTAGAAATTAAACTATGTATAAAATTGAATATAATGATATTACGTTTACTTTAGTTGCGTGACTAAGGTAAGGTGTGATAAATAAATTAATAAAGTGAGGGTTGTTTACCTGTAAATAACGAACAGTGTTATATACAGTTTCTATGTTATGTAGTGTGTCTTGGCGAAAGAAATTATAATAAGTGGAGTCATATAATTATTATATCGTATGTATACTGTACAATGTCGATGTTCTAAAACTAAAGTAAATCAATTACTGTGTTTATCAATACACTACGGAATAAAATACGAAGCATGGATGCACGTGAAATTACTTAATTGAAGTTTAGCAATTTGGGTGATTAAGTTAATAAATAAATAAATAAAATTAAAAATCAATAAACAAATAAATACATATACATTAAATTGCGAAGAAAAATAAACCCCTGTCGCCTCTTTTATCGATTCGAGGAGATTACTTACTTGTGCTTTGTCGACGAAAAGGACTTGCTGTTATGATAACTACTCTGAAGAGGCAGACTGAAGTTAATAATATTGTATAATGTTGTATACTTTAATGATACATAGATGACGAAGAATTAGCTTTTAGTTTTGCTTGACTGATCTTTGTAGTGATCAAGATGCAATATACGTCCTTATTTTCTTATTTCGAACATGATTCCAGACAGTATCTGTAAAATAAAGGGTCCCAAAAGAAATATGAAAATTATTAGTGGCTAGTCTGCAATTGTTAATATTTCAATCGATATATTATATATCAGTAAAATGATAATATACATTACGATAAATATATGAATTATGTGTATATTTTACTATTATGAAAGTTATTAAGAGAGGAATGATATTCAACCGTACCATTATCAAATGAATGATCAATGTAATAAAAAATAAACTATAGAGATATACGAAACTATCATAATGTTATTGTGGAACTTCTTGTGGATATGCTGGTAACATATGTATAATCTGATGATGTCTACCCAAAAGTGGCCAGATCAAATGAAAACCTGAGATACTGAAATAAATAAATAAGTATAAATGTATAAAATAAATGCCTCAGCCGCAGTGAAGTTAAACGTTCAATATCTTTTATAATCACCTTTCCTCACTCTAAAATCATTCAATTTACTCACCATTTTTCAAATATCTTATTTTATCTTTTCTAGGAGAAAATGATCTTTGATGACATTTATAGAAAACTAAAATTTATGGCAATCTTTTATAAACATTTTTTGCTTTCTGATTAAGAAAATTATAATTTATAAAATATGTAGATTCTTCTCCAGTTTAAAATTTTGTATTATAATTTTTTTTTAGATCTCGCATAATTTGACTACAAAATGGAAATCAGTTATTGATTTTTTTCCAGTTTTTAAATACTATTATACAACTTTACTGATTATTGTTTGATAGGAAAATGTCATGAGGATAATTTGCAGAGCTTTTTAAGAACTAATAGAAATTAGTTATAAAATTTCGGATCTTTCCAAAGAGTAGTTTCCAAAAATTCAATAATTTAAAAAATTATGGTCAGATATGACTGGTTGATAAATTAATTCATCCTTTCGCTTTAATTTTTGGTTTCGATAAAAAAGTGCCAAAGCTCCCTTCAATTGGATCATTCTTTCGAAATTTATCGTCTCCACAGATAATAACAAGAACGACCAACGACGATAACAGACGGACAGGCAAGATTGAAGAAACACTTTTTTGGTTTCAAGAGGTCATGAAACGTGGACATTTGTTAAAAACAGTATAAATTTCAAATTTTACACAAATCTATTACCTTCTCATATATGATAGGAATATAATATCTGCGCATTTTATTGTCTGAATCAACCCATTGTTTGATTTTTTACATTCTCATCATATATGAGAAGGTATTGGTTTTATGTGAAAAATGACTTTCGAAATTTTCATCAAATCTTTACGTTTTGAGACCCCCTGAGTCAGAAAAAAGGGTTTTTACGAAAGTGTCTGTCTGTCTGTCTGTCTGTAGTAGGCCGTGTGCGGCATAACTCTCGATAGAATTATCAGATTAAATTGAGCTTTGGCACACTTTATCGGAGCCGAAAAAGTAAGGACAAGTTCGTTAACCAGCCACATCCAATCAAAATTGAGGGATTGAGCACTACTTTTGTGTTTTTGAAAATAACTTTTTGAGAAAATCAAAAATTTCAATACTGGATTTGGATAGTGCTCATAAATCTCTACAAATTATCCTGATAACATTTTTTGACTAAATTAAAATTAGAAATGTTACAGCATATTCAAATTCGAAAAAAGTCAATATCAAAATTCCATTTTCCGGTTAAATTATACGAGATACGAAAAAACGTTATGATACAATATTATTAACTACATAAAGACCTACAAATTTGAATTGTAACATTTTTTTATACGATGCATATTTTTCTTTTTAATTTAAAAAAATACTATAGAAAATCCAAAATTCAATTTTTTTTAACAATAATATGTGAAATACTAAAAAAACGTAAGAATACAAAGTTGTTCGTTTCAAAAAGATCTACAAATTTTGTCTTATACAGTTTCTGATAAAACATATATTTTTCATTTCAATTCCAAAAAATACGATTAAAATTAAAAAATTTCATTTTTTAGACAAAATATGTGTAATACAAAAGAAAAGTTTAGAAGGAAAATTGTTTGCCTAAATGAGGTCTACAAATTCTGGTTAAGACATTTCGGGACAGGATGTATATTTTATGTTTTGATTTTTAATATTAAAAAAATTCGATTTTTTTCACCAAAATATGTGAGATACGAAATAAGCGTTGTTCTGCAAAATCGTTTCCTTAAATAAAGTCTACGATTGGTTTTTCTTTTTGAGAGATTTGGAAGAAAATAAATTATTTTAACCATGTAATTTATTAAAAAGTTACTGAAATGTACACAGAAAATCGAGCGCGATGCGCGAGCGTCATGATGAGAATGTGTTCCTTAAGGCTGATAGAGCCTTAAGTAAATTGAATTTCCTGTTTCACTTAAATTCAAAAAGAAATTGAGTGACTTTGAGAAAATGTGTAATTCACATCATCTGTAATATTATTATAAAATTGGTTTGAGCTTCAGTATTAAATTATAAGAAATAAACTTAAATGTGTGCGAAGAGCACAAGACCGAGCGCGACGATCAAATCGCGCGCCCTAGGCGCGCTCAAGATTGCGAGCGAAGCGAGCTGCGCGCGATGAGAATGTGCCCGCGAAGCGGGCACATTTTTGTGATTCAAATCGTTTAGAAGAAAGTTTGAAACGTCAAAAATGAAAATATTCAAAATTTTCTTGAATATAATTTTTAAATGTTTTAAAAAGTGCATTTAATCTTTCAGAAAATTACTTTTATAACAGAGAAAATTTGACTTATACATCATTAGTTGATTAAATTAAAATAGTTTCGGAAAAAATAGTCAAAAGATAGCCTTAATAGTCTAGACCAAAGAAATATGTGAAATTAGTGACAGCATCTTTTTTGTATTTTCTAGATTTTAATAAATATCACTGATGAGGGCTCCGATCAGAGCCGAAACGTCTGATTAAATAGACCTTTTCATTTATGGACCCTAAAGCCAATGCAAACGCACCAAGTATTATGTACCAAGTATTATAAGTTATTAACACTCATCTTTATATTCTTTTTATGTGAAAAATGTCTTCCGAAATTTTTATCAAATCTTTACGTTTCGAGACCCCCTGAGTCAGAAAAAACGGTTTTTACGAAAGTGTCTGTCTGCCTGTCTGTCTGTAGGTCGTGTGCGGCATAACTCTCGATAGAATTATCAGATTGAATTGAGCTTGGGCACACTTTATCGGAGCCGAAAAATTAAGGACAAGTTCGTTAACCAGCCATATCCAACAAAAATTGAGAAAAGTAGAGCATTTTTTGTGTTTTTGAAAAAAACTTTTTGAGAAAATCAAAAATTACAATACTGGATTTTGATAGTGCTCATAAATTTCTACTAATTACCTCAATAATATTTTTCAATTAAACCAAAATTAGAAATGTTACAGCATGTTAAATTATAGTTAAATTATACGAGATATGAAAAAAATTAATCATACAAAATTATTTTTTGTGGAAAGTAGATGGCCTTTCCGGTTTTGTATAATTATTTTTAAATTAGTGAAATATGAAAAATAATATTATGTAGATGGTAAAATATTTTTAAGACCGAAAAAATTTGAAAGCGTGCATCTTGCATGTGTCAGGAGGAATCGAACCTCCGAATATACTTGCCTTTCCGGGGACTTACTGTCATAAACGCACCAAGCCAACACCGCTTACAGCATTTCAAATAATTTTTCGGTATATTTCACTTTTCAGTTTTAGATGTTTTATTTGAATACAGAATACAGAATTGGTAAATTTACCATCTAAGATTGTCGATTCACGAAAGTGTTTGCAATCAGACCCAATAGAGGTCACTTTAAGTCCTAATTTCCATTCAAATAAAACATCTAAAACTGAAAAGTGAAATATACCGAAAAATTATTTGAAATGCTGTAAGCGGTGTTGGCTTGGTGCGTTTATGACAGTAAGTCCCCGGAAAGGCAAGTATATTCGGAGGTTCGATTCCTCCTGACACATGCAAGATGCACGCTTTCAAATTTTTTTCGGTCTTAAAAATATTTTACCATCTAAATAATATTATTTTTCATATTTCACTAATTTAAAAATAATTATACAAAACCGGAAAGGCCATCTACTTTCCTCAGAAATTATAATACCGGTAACACCGAAAAATTATTATACAAAATTATTTTCTACATAAAGATCTACAAATTTGAATTGCAACATTTTTTCATTATATGTATATTTTTCTTTTTAATTTAAAAAAATACTATTGAAAATCCAAAATTCAATTTTTTTAACAATAATATGTGAAATAAGAAAAAAACGTAAGAATACAAAGTTGTTTGTTTCAAAAAGATCTACAAATTTTGTCTTATACAGTTTTTAATGAAACATATATTTTTCGTTTCAATTCCAAAAAATACGATTAAAATTTAAAAATTCCATTTTTAGACAAAATATGTGAGATACGAAATAAGCGTTGTTCTGCAAAATCGCTTCCTTAAATAAAGTCTACGATTGTTTTTTCTTTTTGAGATATTTGGAATAAAATAAATAAATTATTTTAATCATGTAATTTATTAAAAAGTTACTGAAATGTATACAGAAAATCGAGCGCGAAGCATGAGTGTCATGATGAGAATGTGTTCCTTAAGGCCGATAGAGTCTTAATAAAAATGAATTTCCTGTTTCACTTTAATTCAAAAAGAAATTAAGTGACTTTGAGAAAATGTGTAATTCACATCATCTGTAATATTAATATAAAATTGGTTTGAGCTTCAGTATCAAATTATAAGAAATAAATTTAAATGTATGCGAAGAGCACAAGACCGAGCGCAAAGCGCAAGGTCCAGAAAGAACGGAGCGCGAAGCACGACGATCAAATCGCGCGCCCTAGGCGCGCTCATACTTGCGCGCAAAGCGCGGGATGAGAAATGTGCCCGCAAAGCGGGCAGATTTTTTTCATTATGAACAACTTCTAGTTTCCAGGATTTTTATTATTTTCAAATATTATTCAAATTAATAATTACAATTATAAAAATAAATTCAATATTTAAAGAATTTGAAAATCTTTCTGATTAATTTGAAATCATTTACAGCCGCAAGGCTGAGCCACTAGGCGATATAAGGAGATCTTCCTGTGGAGAAGGAGATGTCGGACGCCTGTGTAGCTCAGTGGTTAGAGCAGTCGACCGGCAATCGAAAGACCTGGGCTCGAATCCCAGCGCAGTCGAAAGCGTCATTTTTTCCACAGAAAGATTTTCAAATACTTTAAATATTGAATTTATTTGCATTATTTGCGATATAAGAGTTTGAAATTGTCTACGAGGACACCTGTCGACAACGTATCCTATCTGATACGCGACTAGTGATCCTCCGATAATGTAGGCAGTGATAAAAATTCCAAACTCAACTAATTAATATAAAAATAAAATTTTAAATTAATTAGTTAATTGAAAATTTAGACTTAAGAGCATGTGATACTTTGCCATAAGAGCAATTTAGTTTACACAGATGTTCTTCCACAATTTTTAATTTTTCAAAAAAATAATAGTGCACAGACGTCCGTGTTAATTTTCTTTACGTCTCGGCACTATTATTTTTTTGAAAAATTCAAAATTGTGGAAAAACAACTGTATAAACTAAATTGCTTTCAAGGTAAAGTATCACATACCCTTAAATCAATATCTTACCAGTTCAAAAGTTGAAGTCTTCTCCTTTTCTTAAGCTCAATGTTTACAGAAAATTTTTTTGAAAATTTAAAGAAGAAAGTTGTCCGAAGCTCAAAAATTTGTAATTTCTGAAATATTTGTTTGACTCACACTAGTCAGAATGTTTTAAAATCTCATTATAATTTATGGCTAGTTCTTGTATTTTCTTATCAAAAAAGTGATAATTCCACACTTTTCTGAAAAAAAAAATAGATCAATGTTTTTAAAAAAACTCAAATGAATTGATTTATAAACATTTATAATAAGATGTATAAATAAATAAATTGCATTTAATGAAGATGTTAGAATTTCCGTTTCTCACAATTTTACTGGGAATTGTTATATAAATCAGGATCACCTCCGGTAAGTATACGCTTTATTTCACTATCTAAATCAAAATAAGTGCACTCAGAAAAAAGATTTGATTGAATCAAAGAAAATTATTTGCTTGAAAGACTTTCTTTGATTTAAAGAAATGATTTGTTTAAATGAAATAAAATTTGTTTATTTCAAACAAAATGTCTTTAAATGAAATAAATATTTGTTTGAATCAAATTAATTTTTCTTCAAAACAAAGAAATTAATTCAATGATATATGGTCAAAGATATAAATTGTTTGATTGAAGGCAGAAATTTATTTGATTCAAACAAATATTTATTTGGTCCAAAGGTGTTTTGTTTGAATCAAAAAAATTTTGTTTCAATAAGGTAGTTTTCATCATCGAAAAGTAAACCTCAGGCAAAAATTGATAATTTTGCCTTTAAGAATATTATTGAAGGGCTATTTTGAAAGAGAAAAAGATTATTTTCCATAAAAAAAATTTAAAACACAGAAAAATAATTTTATTAATAAATTTTATTTTTGGACCCAACTTTTTCTTATCGCTTCTTACTAAATCTTAAAAAATTATGCGATTCTAATAAATCATGAATCATTTTTTCAGAGAAAAGATTTCCCACAACTTCACCGTTTCTGATTTTTAAAAATAAATTCTTTAATGGCTAAAACCATTTAAAAAACATTTTCCAAAACGAAATTTTTATAAACAAATTGCTGAATTTGATAATAATTTATTCATTTTCGAAAATTGGAAATGGTTAAGTTGTGGGAAATCTTTTCTCTGAAAAAGTTATTCATGATTTATTAGAATCGCATAATTTTTTGAAATTTGGTAAGAAGCGATGAGAAAAAACGTTGGAGCAAAAATAAAATTAATTAATAAAATTATTTTTCTGTATTTCAAATTTTTTTCATGGAAATTAATCTTTTCTCTTCCAAAATAGCCCTTCAATAATAATATTGTTATTCTTGAAAGCAAAATTATCTATTTTTGCCTGAGGTTTACTTTTCGTGGATAAAAACTACCTTAATGAAACAAAATTTTTTTGATTCAAACAAAATATCTTTGGACCAAATAAATGTTCGTTCGAATAAAATAAAATTTCTGCCTTCAATCAAACAATTTATATCTTTGACCATATATCATTGAATTAATTTCTTTGTTTTGAAGAAAAATTAATTTGATTCAAACAAGTATTTATTTCGTTTAAAGACATTATTTTTGAATTAAAAAAATTTTATTTCATTTAAACAAATCATTTCTTTAAATCAAAGAAAGTCTTTCAAGCAAATAATTTTCTTTGATTCAATCAAATCTTTTTTCTGAGTGCACTTATTTTGATTTAGAGAGTGAAATAAAGCGTATACTTACCGAAGGTGTTCCTGATTTATATAAGAATTCCCAGTAAAATTGTGAGAAAAGGAAATTCTAACAATATCCTCAAAAGAGGGCACAAAAAGTAATTGTTTCATTTGAAATATTTCATTAATTGCAATTTGAAATGATTTCCATGAATTTTCCTAGTTTTCTAAAGTACGAGGACTATTTCAATTTTTTCGATATATAACTAAAATTACTTCAAATTATAAAGATTTATTTTTAAAACTCTTGAAAATTGAGGATATTTTACAATTGGAATTGTTTGCAATTAAAATTTTTGTAAAGAGGAACCATTATAATTATTTGTAGATCTTTTTACTTAAATATTCCCAACTTATTCAATTTAAAATTGGAAATATTACTATTAAGCAATTTTCAATACCTCATTATTTTTTAATCTGTCCACTTATGATTTTCTTGTAAGCTTTTAATTAATCACTTGTAAAAAGCACTTATATCCTTAAAAAAGCCTTTGAAAATTAAAAAAATTTTGAGTTCAAACGATTTTAAAACTATTTCATTTTTAGATCATTGTATCATTAATTCATCTGATTTACATTGTACTTTTGTAAAATTTCAATAACTGTAATTTAATTTTCTTTTGCAAGACTGTAAGAGTATTGGATTTAAATTCTAAACTCAAAATTTCAATTTCTCATTTCAACCAAAAATATTGACAGTAACAATTTTTCCCTTCATAAATGTACTTTATTACCATAAGATATAGGTAAGAATGAATATTAAATAGTTATTTCCTGTAAGTAATTATTTATTAAGTTATTTCATAAATTTCGGGTCGGCTGCAAAGTTTTTCCTACGGAAGCAAACTTGAAGCTAGGTTTCCACATTTTATCTTTAAAGGAGTGTTTTTATATTCTCATAAAATAGAATTACAAGAAAGGTAATTATGACAGAATTTAATAATTAAAAATGATTATTATTTTTAAAATTTACATAAAAATGCAATTAATTAACGTTCTGAATTTATAATATTCAAAATCAATGGAGTGAAATCAAAGAAAGTTAAAAAATACATTTTTTTTTGTAATAGTTAATTTGGCATGGGGTCAGTTTTGATACGGATTTATTTTTCTAAGTGATAGAACACATAAAAAATACAAAAGGCAAACGTTTCGGCCACAAATGGGGGCCCTCTTCAGTGCCAATTAGCTTAATAGTAACCTTTAAATATTTATTAACTAAGACATGAAACTCAATAATTATTGTATTTTTTGTTTTTTTCTTTTTTCCTTTGCTTATTGATATTAGAAAAAGATAGAGTAAACATGCGGAAAGACTTATGGGTAAGCGAGTTCCTAGGTGTGAAGGAACCAGACCGTTCCAAAAACTGTTCCAACGAGTAATCCTCTCCCACAGGAACCGTGAAAAATGCGACCGCGGAACGCACTCTCTCAAGGGCACATATATAAACACAATTATTTCACCAAAGAAAGAAACAACACGATGGAGAATATAACGTGGATCCTTGGTAAAGCACGCACAGCAAACCACACATATGCACGAGCACCAGAAGTAAAGGACACTGAAGTTAAAACAATAAGAACGATGTAATTGGTACGGAAAAATTTTTATTTTGTATTTTCTCCGAAGCCGCAGAGATGACAGACGAAAGTAAGTCCACCACTCTGCCACGTGGCTAAAAGAAAACTGATTTGGGAAGAAGTCGTATTTAGGAAGACTAGTGTTCAGAGTTTGACGTGTATAGAAAGCATTCTCCAGATAGGTCAGGTTCCAACACCAAGGGTTATACACAGTAAAACCTTATTTTAATGTCCCCGGCACTTGAGATTATTATGTGCTCAAGCGTCCGACAAAAGCAAAGACCCACCACATGTTCGAAAAACTCTGTAAGAAAAGGCACTCACTACGGTCCCGACGTCGTAAAAATTGTACACATTTCTGTGGGTATAGAAAGTAAAATGCAACTAAAGTGGAAATTCACGAAAAATTAATTTCCTGGTTTTTCTAAACCTCTGATTCTTAATAACTGGAACCCGGAAAAATACAATATTAAGTTTATAAGTATGATGTCCGAGTTTTTCAGATTATAAGACTGTTGTAAAGTGGCAAAATATTACGAGAGTTATTCGAACTCTGACTTAAATAGAGTGGCCAATTAATACAGTAGCACTACGGATTCTAAGACTGATAAAAAATGGCCAAGTAATGCGCGAGCACTTCGGACTCTAATTCTGAGTAAGGTGGCCAAGTAATGCGCGAGCACATTAGACTCTGATTCTGAGTAAGGTGGCCGAGTAATGCGCGAGCTCTTCGGTCTCAGATTTTCAGTAAGGAGTCCAAGGAAAGCTCGAGAACAATCCACGTCAGGACTGATATAAATGCAAAAATAGCCGCGTAATACGCGAGATCAAACGAAGTCTGACCTAAATAAGGAGGCAAAGTAATGCGCGAATTCTTAGTACAGTATTTTTATATAAAGTGGCCAAGTAATGCGAGAGCTCTTCGGAATCTGGCTTAAAATTATTTTGCCAAGTAATTCGCGATATCAATGGTCGTCAGGACAAATATAAATGCACAAATAGCCGCGTAATACGCGAGATCAACCCAAGACTGACCTAAATAAGGTGGCAAAGTAATGCGCGAGCTCTTCGGACTCAGATTTTCAGTAAGGTGGCCAAGTAATGCGCGAGTTCAATGGACGGCAGGACTGATATAAATGCAAAAATAGCCGCGTAATACGCGAGATCAAACAAAATCTGCCCTAAATAAGGTCGCAAAGTAATGCGCGAATTCTTAGTACTGAATTTTTATATAAAGTGGTCAAGTAATGCGCGAGCTCTTCGGACTCTGTCTTAAAATCATGTGGCCAAATAATGCGCGAGTTAAATGGACGTCAGGACTGATATAAATACAAAAAATATAAAAAATAGTCGCGTAGTACGCGAGTTCAACGAAACCTGACCTAAATAAGGTCGCCAAAAATGCGCGAGTTACAACGAAATCTGTCCCAGACAAAGTGGCCAGATGTAAGAACATAAACCGTGAAGGGACGACTGAAACACGGTGGGTCCCAATTTCTCAGGTCACATTTTGTTATGACCCTTTTTTAAGTATAGGTTTGTAAATCTTAGAAAGGTTTTCTATGTCGGTTCTACGATTCACCGCAACGTTAGTACCTGCAATGTGACACATTTCCAACAGCAACCTTTTTTTGTAGTTTTTTTTGTTAGCTAAGATTTTTGTTCTATCAAAATCGAAGAAGTGGTCTCGTTCAATCGTATGTTTTGTTAGCGCGTTTTTTTTATTGGGGCTTTCTCTAATGTTGTTTTTATGTTCTTTTATGATGTTTTTAAGGAATGGTTTCGTTTGACCTATATAGACAGCCTTGCAGTCATTCCCTTTGCAAGGAACGCTGTAGACGACGTTAGAAGATTGATCTTTGGGTATTTTGTCCTTGGTTGGTATGAAGATCGTTTTTAGGTTTTTTTGGTTTTTGTACGAAGTGTTTATGTTGTAGCTATGTAAGATTCCTGATATTCTCTCTGACAGAACTTCAACGTAAGGGATACTAATGAAGGGTTTGTTTTCTGTGTTTATGTCGGCCTGATTGTTACCTAATCGTGTCTTATGTTCAAGGGTAAGAAGTCTTAGATTTATAATCTCTTGCGTGAACTGTTGTGGATAGTCATTTTCTAGTAGTGTATCTATAATTAGTTTAAGGTTGTTTTTTTGAAATTCTTTATCTGAAAGTAGAATTGCCCTGTCAACTAAGTTGTTTACAACACTTTTCTTGTATCTGAGGGGGTGATGGGAATTAATGTTAAGGTATCTTCCAGACCAAGTCGGTTTCCTATACCAATTGAAAGAAAGTTTTTGATTCTGTTTCCTAGTCATAGTGACATCTAGAAAATTAATAGCACCATTTATCTCTTTTTCTAGGGTGAATTCAATATTGAGGGAATTGTTGTTGAAGATTTGCAAAATTTGGTTCACTTGTGTGTCAGGAACCACGATGAGAATATCGTCTACGTATCGAAAGTAAACAGGTACTTCAAAATCAAGATTAGAGAGCCTGTCTTTTTCTAGGTCATCCATCACTATATCTGCAAGGACGGGGGAGAAAGGAGAACCCATTGGTAATCCGCGTTTTTGAAAATAGGTGGTGCCATCGAAATTAAAGTCTGTGCTATCCAAGCATAATCGCAGCCCTTCTTCATATTCCTTCCATGGCAATGATACTTTGCGACGAATTTCTTCCCATCTATTTTTTACAGCAGAGATGGCTGCTTCCTTGGGTATATTTGTGAAAAGGGACACTACATCCAAGGAGGCGAGAACAAAATTATCAGGGACACTAACATTTTTAAGTTTCTGGACTAGTTCGAAACTGTTAATGATTTTTGATTTTGGTGGCGTGGTGTTTTTAGATATGGTAGTGCTAAAGAAGGATGCTAGATTGTAGGTAGGACTGCCTACATAAGATACAATGGGTCTAATGGGGTTGCTTTCTTTATGGATTTTGGGTAATCCGTAGAATCTGGAGGGAACAGCATTAGAAGACTTTAAATCTTTAGCTAACAGGTTGTTGATTAATTTTTTGTTTTCCCATGTTTTGACTAGACAATTTACTTTATTTTGTATTTTGGTTGTAGTGTCCTTGGGGGGGACTTTGTATGTGTTTTCATCATTTAGAAGGTTCAATACTTTCTCGTTATAATCTGTTCGCGTCAAGGCTCCTGTGGTGTTACCTTTGTCTGCCCTAGTAAAAACTATGTCCGGGTTATTTTTTACGAAATCCCTAGCTTCTTTAATTTCTTTAACAGGTTGTACTAATTTATATTTGTGTTCATTCCCATTTTTCTTAAAATTATTAACGAAGTTAGCAACTTTTAATCGCAATTCATCTTGAGATTCAGGATCAATTTTATTAATGTTAGATTCGATGTCCGCGATTATATTACATGTAGGAATTTCCCGTTTTTTTATAGTAACACCGAAATTTATTCCTAAGCTAGCTATTTTTGCGACGTTCTCTGGAATTTGGTTTCCTGTTAAATTTTTGAACCACTTTTGGTTAAGTTTACTGTTGGAAACGGTCTTTTTATGGCAATCAAGAGACCTTATCAGTAAGTCGAGTTTCTTTTTGAATTTAAATTTGCTTTCTTCAAAACGGCGGGAGACTTTTCCGGATTCGAGCTCAAAAAATCTGTCGAACATGTGGTTTGGAAAAATAGCAACTATTCTACTTTGAAAATACATAATTTGATTCACAAGGTACTTTAAATGTGCACATATGTCACAAATTTCAAGGTTCAAAATGGACCTAAGAAAAGTATTATGCAGGTTTGAGAATTTCTTACTCATACTTCTAGAATTAAAACCAATGTGTTGAGATCGGATACCTTGTAAATGTTTGGGAAGAACTTCAAGTTTCCTACACCGTAGTAGGAAAATTCTCTGATTAAAGCTATTCGCATAGTCTAGATTTAATTGAGACCATTTTTTGAGGAGTGATGCCTCCTCAGATCCATATGTCTCTTCTATTAGATTGTAAAAACCCATCCCACTTCTACCATTTTGATTGTTGCCATAAGTAAAATTATATCGTGACATGTTTCCGTACATGTTCAATGTTTTATTGACCCACAATAATAATTTTGTAATAGTTAATTTGGCATGGGGTCAGTTTTGATACGGATTTATTTTTTTAAGTGATAGAACACATAAAAAATACAAA
Source organism: Diplolepis rosae (assembly GCA_030998225.1). Lineage (NCBI taxonomy): Eukaryota > Metazoa > Arthropoda > Insecta > Hymenoptera > Diplolepididae > Diplolepis > Diplolepis rosae. The sequence goes on along the minus strand of JAPYXD010000158.1, from coordinate 270,207 downwards.
AGGCAAACGTTTCGGCCACAAATGGGGGCCCTCTTCAGTGCCAATTAGCTTAATAGTAACCTTTAAATATTTATTAACTAAGACATGAAACTTAATAATTATTGTATTTTTTGTTTTTTTCTTTTTTTCCTTTGCTTATTGATATTAGAAAAAGATAGAGTAAACATGCGGAAAGACTTATGGGTAAGCGTGTTCCTAGGTGTGAAGGAACCAGACCGTTCCAAAAACTGTTCCAACGAGTAATCCTCTCCCACAGGAACCGTGAAAAATGCGACCGCGGAACGCACTCTCTCAAGGGCACATATATAAACACAATTATTTCACCAAAGAAAGAAACAACACGATGGAGAATATAACGTGGATCCTTGGTAAAGCACGCACAGCAAACCACACATATGCACGAGCACCAGAAGTAAAGGACACTGAAGTTAAAACAATAAGAACGATGTAATTGGTACGGAAAAATTTTTATTTTGTATTTTCTCCGAAGCCACAGAGATGACAGACGAAAGTAAGTCCACCACTCTGCCACATGGCTAAAAGAAAACTGATTTGGGAAGAAGTCGTATTTAGGAAGACTAGTGTTCAGAGTTTGACGTGTATAGAAAGCATTCTCCAGATAGGTCAGGTTCCAACACCAAGGGTTATACACAGTAAAACCTTATTTTAATGTCCCCGGCACTTGAGATTATTATGTGCTCAAGCGTCCGACAAAAGCAAAGACCCACCACATGTTCGAAAAACTCTGTAAGGAAAGGCACTCACTACGGTCCCGACGTCGTAAAAATTGTACACATTTCTGTGGGTATAGAAAGTAAAATACAACTAAAGTGGAAATTCACGAAAAATTAATTTCCTAGTTTTTCTAAACCTCTGATTCTTAATAACTGGAACCCGGAAAAATACAATATTAAGTTTATAAGTATGATGTCCGAGTTTTTCAGATTATAAGACTGTTGTAAAGTGGCAAAATATTACGAGAGTTATTCGAACTCTGACTTAAATAGAGTGGCCAATTAATACAGTAGCACTACGGATTCTAAGACTGATAAAAAATGGCCAAGTAATGCGCGAGCACTTCGGACTCTAATTCTGAGTAAGGTGGCCAAGTAATGCGCGAGCACATAAGACTCTGATTCTGAGTAAGGTGGCCGAGTAATGCGCGAGCTCTTCGGACTCAGATTTTCAGTAAGGTGGCAAAGTAATGCGCGAGTTCAATAGACGTCAGGACTGATATAAATGCAAAAATAGCCGCGTAATACGCGAGATCAAACGAAGTCTGACCTAAATAAGGAGGCAAAGTAATGCGCGAATTCTTAGTACAGTATTTTTATATAAAGTGGCCAAGTAATGCGCGAGCTCTTCGGAATCTGGCTTAAAATTATGTGGCCAAGTAATTCGCGAGTTCAATGGACGTCAGGACTGATATAAATACAAAAATAGCCGCGTAATACGCGAGTTTAACGAAGTCTAACCTGAAAAGAGTGGCCAAGTAATGCGCGAATTCTTAGGGTTATAAGAATTTTTATAAAGTGGCCAAAAAATAATAATTAACACGTAGGCTCCTTAGACTATGACCTGAATAAGGCGGCCAAGTAATGCGCGAGCACTTAGGACTAAGATTTTCAGTAAGGTGGCCAAGTAATGCGCGAGTTCAATGGACGTCAGGACTGATATAAATGCACAAAAAGCCGCGTAATACGCGAGATCAAACAAAGTCTGACCTAAATAAGGTGGCAAAGTAATGCGCGAATTCTTAGTACAGAATTTTTATATATAAAGTGGCCAAGTAATGCGCGAGCTCTTCGGACTCTGGCTTAAAATTATGTGGCCAAGTAATGCGCGAGTTCAATGGACGTCAGGACTGATATAAATGCAAAAATAGCCGCGTAATACGCGAGATCAAACAAAGTCTGACCTAAATAAGGTGGCAAAGTAATGCGCGAATTCTTAGTACAGAATTTTTATATATAAAGTGGCCAAGTAATGCGCGAGTTCAATGGACGTCAGGACTGATATAAATAAAAAAATAGGCGCGTAATACGCGAGTTGAACGCAGTCTGACCTGAAAAGAGTGGCCAAGTAATGCGCGAATTCTGAGGGGTATAAGAATTTTTATAAAGTGGCCAAAAAATAATAATTAACACTTAGGGTCCTTAGACTCTGACCTGAATAAAGCGGCCAAGTAATGCGCGAGCACTTCGGACTCTGGCTTAAAGTTTTTTGGCCAAGTAATGCGCCAATTCTTAGGGGTATAAGAATTTTTATAATGTGGTCAAAAAATAATAATTAACACTTAGGGTCCTTAGACTCTGACCTGAATAAAGCGGCCAAGTAATGCACGAGCACTTCGGACTCTGATTTACAGTAAGGTGGCCAAGTAATGCGCGAGTTCAATGGACGTCAGAACTGATATAAATGCAAAAATAGCCGCGTAATACGCGAGATCAAACAAAGTCTGACCTGAATAAGGTGGAAAAGTAATGCGCGAATTCTTAGTACAGGATCTTTATATAAAGCGGCCAAGTAATGCGCGAGCACTTCGGACTCTGATTTTCAGTAAGGTGGCTGAGTAATGCGCGAGTTCAATGGACGTCAGGACTGATATAAATGCAAAAATAGCCGCGTAATACGTGAGATCAAACGAAGTCTGACATGAATAAGGTGGCAAAGTACTGCGCGAGCTCTTCGGACACTGGCTTAAAATTATGTGGCCAAGTAATTCGCGAGTTCAATGGACGTCAGGACTGATATAAATACAAAAATAGCCGCGTAATACGCGAGTTGAACGAAGTCTGATCTGAAAAGAGTGGCCAAGTAATGCGCGAATTCTTAGGGGTATAAGAATTTTTATAAAGTGACCAAAAAAAAATAATTAACGCGTAGGCTCGTTATACTCTAACCTGAATAAAGCGGCCAAGTAATGCGCGAGCACTTCGGACTCTGATTTTCAGTAATGTGGCCAAGTAATGCGCGAGTTCAATGGACGTCAGGACTGATATAAATGCAAAAATAGCCGCGTAATACGCGAGATCAAACGAAATCTGACCTAAATAAGGTGGCAAAGTAATGCGCGAATTCTTAGTACAGAATTTTTATATAAAGTGGCCAAGTAATGCGCGAGTTCAATCGACGTCAGGACTGACATAAATGCAAAAATAGCCGCGTAATACGCGAGATCAAACAAAGTCTGACCTAAATAAGGTGGCAAAGTAATGCGCGAATTCTTAGTACAGAATTTTTATATAAAGTGGCCAAGTAATGCGCGAGTTCAATGGACGTCAGGACTGATATAGATACAAAAATAGGCGTGTAATACGCGAGTTGAACGCAGTCTGACCTAAAAAGAGTGGCCAAGTAATTCGCGAATTCTTAGGGTTATAAGAATTTTTATAAAGTGGCCAAAAAATAATAATTAACACTTAGGGTCCTTAGACTCTGACCTGAATAAAGCGGCCAAGTAATGCGCGAGCACTTCGGACTCAGATTTTCAGTAAGGTGGCCAAGTAATGCGCGAGTTCAATGGACGTCAGGACTGATATAAATGCAAAAATAGCCGCGTAATACGCGAGATCAAAGAAAGTCTGACCTAAATCAGGTGGAAAAGTAATGCGCATATTCTTAGTACAGGACTTTTATATAAAGCGGCCAAGTAATGCGCGAGCTCTTCGGACTCTGGCTTAAAATTATGTGGCCAAATAATGCGCGAGTTAAACGGACGTCAGGACTGATATAAATACAAAAAATAGTCGCGTAATATGCGAGTTCAAACAAAGTCTGTCCTAAATAAGGTGGCAAAGTAATGCGTGAATTCTTAGTACAGAATTTTTATATATAAAGTGGCCAAGTAATGCGCGAGTTCAATGGACGTCGGTACTGATATAAATACAAAAATAGCCGGGTAATACGCGAGTAGAACGAAGTCTGATCTGAAAAGAGTGGCCAAGTAATGCGCGAATTCTTAGGGGTATAAGAATTTTTATAAAGTGACCAAAAAAAAATAATTAACGCGTAGGCTCGTTATACTCTAACCTGAATAAAGCGGCCAAGTAATGCGCGAGCACTTCGGACTCTGATTTTCAGTAATGTGGCCAAGAAATGCGCGAGTTCAATGGACGTCAGGACTGATATAAATGCAAAAATAGCCGCGTAATACGCGAGATCAAACGAAATCTGACCTAAATAAGGTGGCAAAGTAATGCGCGAATTCTTAGTACAGAATTTTTATATAAAGTGGCCAAGTAATGCGCGAGTTCAATGGACGTCAGGACTGATATAAATGCACAAAAAGCCGCGTAATACGCGAGATCAAACAAAGTCTGACCTAAATAAGGTGGCAAAGTAATGCGCGAATTCTTAGTACAGAATTTTTATATATAAAGTGGCCAAGTAATGCGCGAGTTCAATGAACGTCAGGACTGATATAAATACAAAAATAGGCGTGTAATACGCGAGTTGAACGCAGTCTGACCTGAAAAGAGTGGCCAAGTAATGCGCGAATTCTTAGGGGTATAAGAATTTTTATAAAGTGGCCAAAAAATAATAATTAACACTTAGGGTCCTTAGACTCTGACCTGAATAAAGCGGCCAAGTAATGCGCGAGCACTTCGGACTCAGATTTTCAGTAAGGTGGCCAAGTAATGCGCGAGTTCAATGGACGTCAGGACTGATATAAATGCAAAAATAGCCGCGTAATACGCGAGATCAAACAAAGTCTGACCTAAATAAGGTGGCAAAGTAATGCGCATATTCTTAGTACAGGACTTTTATATAAAGCGGCCAAGTAATGCGCGAGCTCTTCGGACTCTGGCTTAAAATTATGTGGCTAATTAATGCGCGAGTTAAATGGACGTCAGGACTGATATAAATACAAAAAATTGTCGCGTAATACGCGAGATCAAACAAAGTCTGACCTAAATAAGGTGGTAAAGTAATGCGCGAATTATTAGTACAGAATTTTTATATATAAAGTGGCCAAGTAATGCGCGAGTTCAATGGACGTCAGGACTGATATAAATACAAAAATAGGCGCGTAATACGCGAGTTGAACGCAGTCTGACCTGAAAAGAGTGGCCAAGTAATGCGCGAATTCTTAGGGGTATAAGAATTTTCATAAAGTGGCCAAAAAATAATAATTAACACTTAGGGTCCTTAGACTCTGACCTGAATAAAGCGGCCAAGTAATGCGCGAGCACTTCGGACTCTGGCTTAAATTTTTTTGGCCAAGTAATGCGCCAATTCTTAGGGGTATAAGAATTTTTATAATGTGGTCAAAAAATAATAATTAACACTTAGGGTCCTTAGACTCTGACCTGAATAAAGCGGCCAAGTAATGCACGAGCACTTCGGACTCTGATTTACAGTAATGTGGCCAAGTAATGCGCGAGTTCAATGGACGTGAAGACTGATATAAATGCAAAAATAGCCGCGTAATACGCGAGATCAAACAAAGTCTGACATAAATAAGGTGGAAAAGTAATGCGCGAATTCTTAGTACTGAATTTTTATATAAAGTGGTCAAGTAATGCGCGAGCTCTTCGGACTCTGTCTTAAAATCATGTGGCCAAATAATGCGCGAGTTAAATGGACGTCAGGACTGATATAAATACAAAAAATATAAAAAATAGTCGCGTAGTACGCGAGTTCAACGAAACCTGACCTAAATAAGGTCGCCAAAAATGCGCGAGTTACAACGAAATCTGTCCCAGACAAATTGGCCAGATGTAAGAACATAAACCGTGAAGGGACGACTGAAACACGGTGGGTCCCAATTTCTCAGGTCACATTTTGTTATGACCCTTTTTTAAGTATAGGGTTGTAAATCTTAGAAAGGTTTTCTATGTTGGTTCTAAGATTCACCGCAACGTTCGTACCTGCAATGTGACACATTTCCAACAGCAATATTTTTTTGTTTTTTTTTTCGTTAGCTAAGATTTTTTTTCTATCAAAATCGAAGAAGTGGTCTCTTTCAATCGTATGTTTTGTTAGCGCGTTTTTTTTATTGGGGCTTTCTCTAATGTTGTTTTTATGTTCTTTTAGTCTGTTTTTAAGGAATCGTTTCGTTTGACCTATATAGACAGCCTTGCAGTCATTCCCTTTGCAAGGAACGCTGTAGACGACGTTAGAAGATTGATCTTTGGGTATTTTGTCCTTGGTTGGTTTGAAGATCGTTTTTAGGTTTTTTTGGTTTTTGTACGCAGTGTTTATGTTGTAGCTATGTAAGATTCCTGATATTCTCTCTGACAGAACTTCAACGTAAGGGATACTAATGAAGGGTTTGTTTTCTGTGTTTATGTCGGCCTGATTGTTACCTAATCGTGTCTTATGTTCAAGGGTAAGAAGTCTTAGATTTATAATCTCTTGCGTGAACTGTTGTGGATAGTCATTTTCTAGTAGTGTATCTATAATTAGTTTAAGGTTGTTTTTTTGAAATTCTTTATCTGAAAGTAGAATTGCCCTGTCAACTAAGTTGTTTACAACACTTTTCTTGTATCTGAGGGGGTGATGGGAATTAAGGTTAAGGTATCTTCCAGACCAAGTCGGTTTCCTATACCAATTGAAAGAAAGTTTTTGATTCTGTTTCCTAGTCATAGTGACATCTAGAAAATTAATAGCACCATTTATCTCTTTTTCTAGGGTGAATTCAATATTGAGGGAATTGTTGTTGAAGATTTGCAAAATTTGGTTCACTTGTGTGTCAGGAACCACGATGAGAATATCGTCTACGTATCGAAAGTAAACAGGTACTTCAAAATCAAGATTAGAGAGCCTGTCTTTTTCTAGGTCATCCATCACTATATCTGCAAGGACGGGGGAGAAAGGAGAACCCATTGGTAATCCGCGTTTTTGAAAATAGGTGGTGCCATCGAAATTAAAGTCTGTGCTATCCAAGCATAAACGCAACCCTTCTTCATAGTCCTTCCATGGCAATGATACTTTGCGACGAATTTCTTCCCATCTATTTTTTACAGCAGAGATGGCTGCTTCCTTGGGTATATTTGTGAAAAGGGACACTACATCCAAGGAGGCGAGAACAAAATTATCAGGGACACTAACATTTTTAAGTTTCTGGACTAGTTCGAGACTGTTAATGATTTTTGATTTTGGTGGCGTGGTGTTTTTAGATATGGTAGTGCTAAAGAAGGATGCTAGATTGTAGGTAGGACTGCCTACATAAGATACAATGGGTCTAATGGGGTTGCTTTCTTTATGGATTTTGGGTAATCCGTAGAATCTGGAGGGAACAGCATTAGAAGACTTTAAATCTTTAGCTAACAGGTTGTTGATTAATTTTTTGTTTTCCCATGTTTTGACTAGACAATTTACTTTATTTTGTATTTTGGTTGTAGTGTCCTTGGGGGGGACTTTGTATGTGTTTTCATCATTTAGAAGGTTCAATACTTTCTCGTTATAATCTGTTCGCGTCAAGGCTACTGTGGTGTTACCTTTGTCTGCCCTAGTAAAAACTATGTCCGGGTTATTTTTTACGAAATCACTAGATTCTTTATGTTCTTTAACATGTTGTAAGTATGTATTTTTGTGTTCATTACCATTTTTATTAAAATTATTAACCACGTTAGCAACTTTTAATCGAAATTAATATTGAGATTAAGGATCAATTTTATTAATGTTAGATTCGATGTCCGCGATTATATTACATGTAGGAATTTCCCGTTTTTTTATAGTAACACCGAAATTTATTCCTAAGCTAGCTATTTTTGCGACGTTCTCTGGAATTTGGTTTCCTGTTAAATTTTTGAACCACTTTTGGTTAAGTTTACTGTTGGAAACGGTCTTTTTATGGCAATCAAGAGACCTTATCAGTAAGTCGAGTTTCTTTTTGCATTTAAATTTGCTTTCTTCAAAACGGCGGGAGACTTTTCCGGATTCGAGCTAAAAAAATCTGTCGAACATGTGGTTTGGAAAAATAGCAACTATTCTACTTTGAAAATACATAATTTGATTCACAAGGTACTTTAAATGTGCACATATGTCACAAATTTCAAGGTTCAAAATGGACCTAAGAAAAGTATTATGCAGGTTTGAGAATTTCTTACTCATACTTCTAGAATTAAAACCAATGTGTTGAGATCGGATACCTTGTAAATGTTTGGGAAGAACTTCAAGTTTCCTACACCGTAGTAGGAAAATTCTCTGATTAAAGCTATTCGCATAGTCTAGATTTAATTGAGACCATTTTTTGAGGAGTGACGCCTCCTCATATCCATATGTCTCTTCTATTAGATTGTAAAAACCCATCCCACTTCTACCATTTTGATTGTTGCCATAAGTAAAATTATATCGTGACATGTTTCCGTACATGTTCAATGTTTTATTGACCCACAATAATAATTTTGTAATAGTTAATTTGGCATGGGGTCAGTTTTGATACGGATTTATTTTTTTAAGTGATAGAACACATAAAAAATACAAAAGGCAAACGTTTCGGCCACAAATGGGGGCCCTCTTCAGTGCCAATTAGCTTAATAGTAACCTTTAAATATTTATTAACTAAGACATGAAACTTAATAATTATTGTATTTTTTGTTTTTTTCTTTTTTTCCTTTGCTTATTGATATTAGAAAAAGATAGAGTAAACATGCGGAAAGACTTATGGGTAAGCGTGTTCCTAGGTGTGAAGGAACCAGACCGTTCCAAAAACTGTTCCAGCGAGTAATCCTCTCCCACATTAACCGTGAACAATGCGACCGCGGAACGCACTCTATCAAGGGCACATATATAAACACAATTATTTCACCAAAGAAAGAAACAACACGATGGAGAATATAACGTGGATCCTTGGTAAAGCACGCACAGCAAACCACACATATGCACGAGCACCAGAAGTAAAGGACACTGAAGTTAAAACATTAAGAACGATGTAATTGGTACGGAAAAATTTTTATTTTGTATTTTCCTCGAAGCCACAGAGATGACAGACGAAAGTAAGTCCACCACTCTGCCACATGGCTAAAAGAAAACTGATTTGGGAAGAAGTCGTATTTAGGAAGACTAGTGTTCAGAGTTTGACGTGTATAGAAAGCATTCTCCAGATAGGTCAGGTTCCAACACCAAGGGTTATACACAGTAAAACCTTATTTTAATGTCCCCGGCACTTGAGATTATTATGTGTTCAAGCGTCCGACAAAAGCAAAGACCCACCACATGTTCGAAAAACTCTGTAAGGAAAGGCACTCACTACGGTCCCGACGTCGTAAAAATTGTACACATTTCTGTGGGTATAGAAAGTAAAATACAACTAAAGTGGAAATTCACGAAAAATTAATTTCCTAGTTTTTCTAAACCTCTGATTCTTAATAACTGGAACCCGGAAAAATACAATATTAAGTTTATAAGTATGATGTCCGAGTTTTTCAGATTATAAGACTGTTGTAAAGTGGCAAAATATTACGAGAGTTATTCGAACTCTGACTTAAATAGAGTGGCCAATTAATACAGTAGCACTACGGATTCTAAGACTGATAAAAAATGGCCAAGTAATGCGCGAGCACTTCGGACTCTAATTCTGAGTAAGGTGGCCAAGTAATGCGCGAGCACATTAGACTCTGATTCTGAGTAAGGTGGCCGAGTAATGCGCGAGCACTTCGGACTCAGATTTTCAGTAAGGTGGCCAAGTAATGCGCGAATTCAATGGACGTCAGGACTGATATAAATGCAAAAATAGCCGCGTAATACGCGAGATCAAACGAAGTCTGACCTAAATAAGGAGGCAAAGTAATGCGCGAATTCTTAGTACAGTATTTTTATATAAAGTGGCCAAGTAATGCGCGAGCTCTTCGGACTCTGGCTTAAAATTATGTGGCCAAGTAATTCGCGAGTTCAATGGACGTCAGGAATGATATAAATACAAAAATAGCCGCGTAATACGCGAGTTTAACGAAGTCTAACCTGAAAAGAGTGGCCAAGTAATGCGCGAATTCTTAGGGTTATAAGAATTTTTATAAAATGGCCAAGAAATAATAATTAACACGTAGGCTCCTTAGACTATGACCTGAATAAGGCGGCGAAGTAATGCGCGAGCACTTAGGACTCAGATTTCCAGTAAGGTGGCCAAGTAATGCGCGAGTTCAATGGACGTCAGGTATTTTATAAATGCAAAAATTTCCGCGTTATTCGCGTTTTCAAACTAAGTCTGACCTTAATACTGTGGCAAAGTAATGCGCGAATTCTTAGGGTTATAAGAATTTTTATAAAATGGCCAAAAAATAATAATTAACACGCAGGCTCCTTAGACTATGACCTGAATAAGGCGGCCAAGTAATGCGCGAGCACTTCGGTCTCAGATTTTCAGTAAGGTGGCCAAGTAATGCGCGAGTTCAATGGACGTCAGGACTGATATAAATGCAAAAATAGCCGCGTAATACGCGAGATCAAACAAAGTCTGACCTAAATAAGGTGGCAAAGTAATACGCGAGCTCTTCGGACTCTGGCTTAAAATTATGTGGCCAAGTAATGCGCAAGTTAAATGGACGTCAGGACTGATATAAATACAAAAATAGCCGCGTAATACGCGAGTTGAACAAAGTCTGATCTGAAAAGAGTGGCCAAGTAATGCGCGAATTCTTAGGGGTATAAGAATTTTTATAAAGTGGCCAAAAAATAATAATTAACGCGTAGGCTCGTTATACTCTGACCTGAATAAAGCGGCCAGGTAATGCGCGAGCACTTCGGACTCTGATTTTCAGTAATGTGGCCAAGTAATGCGCGAGTTCAAAGGACGTAAGGACTGATATAAATGCAAAAATAGCAGCGTAAAACGCGAGATCAAACAAAGTCTGACCTAAATAAGGTGGCAAAGTAATGCGCGAATTCTTAGTACAGGATTTTTATATAAAGTGGCCAAGTAATGCGCGAGCTCTTCGGACTCTGGCTTAAAGTTTTTTGGCCAAGTAATGCGCCAATTCTTAGGGGTATCAGAATTTTTATAATGTGGTCAAAAAATAATAATCAACACGTAGGGTCCTTAGACTCTGACCTTAATAAAGCGGCAAAGTAATGCGCGAGCACTTCGGACTCTGATTTACAGTAAAGTGGCCAAGTAATGCGCGAGTTCAATGGACGTCAGGACTGATATAAATGCAAAAATAGCCGGGTAATACGTGAGATCAAACGAAATCTGACCTAAAAAAGGTGGCAAAGTAATGCGCGAATTCTTAGTACAGAATTTTTATATAAAGTGGCCAAGAAATGCGCGAGCTCTTCGGACTCTGGCTTAAAATTATGTGGCCAAGTAATGCGCGAGTTCAATGGACGTCAGGACTGATATAAATGCAAAAATAGCCGCGTAATACGTGAGATCAAACAAAGTCTGAACTAAATAAGGTGGCAAAGTAATGGGGGAATTCTCAGTACAGGATCTTTATATAAAGCGGCCAAGTAATGCGCGATCACTTCGGACTCTGATTTTCAGTTAGGTGGCTGAGTAATGCGCGAGTTCAATGGACGTCAGGACTGATATAAATGCAAAAATAGCCGCGTAATACGTGAGATCAAACGAAATCTGACCTAAATAAGGTGGCAAAGTTATGCGCGATCTCTTCGGACTCTGTCTTAATATTATGTGTCCAAGTAATGCGCGAGTTCAATGGACGTCAGGACTGATATAGAGACAAAATAGACGCATAATACGCGAGTTGAACGAAGTCTGATTTGAAAAGAGTGGCCAAGTAATGCGCGAGCACTTCGGACTCTGATTTTCAGTAAGGTGGCCAAGTAGTGCGCGAGTTCAGTGGACATCAGGACTGATAAAAATGCAAAAATAGCCGCGTAATACGCGAGATCAAACGAAGTCTGACCTAAATAAGGTGGCAAAGTAATGCGCGAATTCTTAGTACAGGATTTTTATATAAAGTGGCCAAGTAATGCGCGAGCACTTCGGACTCTAATTCTGAGTAAGGTGGCCAAGTAATGCGCGAGCACATCAGACTCTGATTCTGAGTAAGGTGGCCAAGTAATGCGCGAGCTCTTCGGACTCTGGCTTAAAATTATGTGGCCAAGTAATGCGCGAGTTAAATGGACGTCAGGACTTATATACATACAAAAATAGCCGCCTAATACTCGAGTTGAACAAAGTCTGATCTGAAAAGAGTGGCCAAGTAATTCGCGAATTCTTAGGGGTATACGAATTTTTATAAAGTGGCCAAAAAATAATAATTAACGCATAGGCTCGTTATACTCTGACCTGAATAAAGCGGCCAAGTAATGCGCGAGCACTTCGGACTCTGATTTTCAGTAAGGTGGCCAAGTAATGCGCGAGTTCAATGGACGTAAGGAATGATATAAATGCACAAGAATCCGCGTAATACGCGAGATCAAACAAAGTCTGACCTAAATAAGGTGGCAAAGTAATGCGCGAATTCTTAGTACAGGATTTTTATATAAAGTGGCCAAGTAATGCGCGAGCTCTTCGGACTCTGGCTTAAAGTTTTTTGGCCAAGTAATGCGCCAATTCTTAGGGGTATAAGAATTTTTATAATGTGGTCAAAAAATAATAATTAACACGTAGGGTCCTTAGACTCTGACCTGAATAAAGCGGCCAAGTAATGCGCGAGCACTTCGGACTCTGATTTACAGTAAGGTGGCCAAGTAATGCGCGAGTTCAATGGACGTCAGGACTGATATAAATGCAATAATAGCCGCGTAATACGTGAGATCAAACGAAGTCTGACCTAAATAAGGTGGCAAAGTACTGCGCCGGCTATTCGGACTCTGGCTTAAAATTATGTGGCCAAGTAATGCGCGAGGTCAATGGACGTCAGGACTGATATACAGACAACAATAGCCGCGTAATACGCGAGTTGAACGAAGTCTGATATGAAAAGAGTGGCCAAGTAATGCGCGAGCACTTCGGACTCTGATTTTCAGTAAGGTGGCCAAGTATGCGCGAGTTCAATGGACGTCAGGACTGATATAAATGCAAAAATAGCCGCGTAATACGCGAGATCAAACAAAGTCTGACCTAAATAAGGTGGCAAAGTAATGCGCGAACTCTCAGCACAGGATATTTAAATACAGTGGCCAAGTAATGCGCGAGCACTTCGGACTCTAATTCTGAGTAAGGTGGCCAAGTAATGCGCGAGCACATCAGACTCTGATTCTGAGTAAGGTGGCCAAGTAATGCGCGAGCTCTTCGGACTCTGGCTTAAAATTATGTGGCCAAGTAATGCGCGAGTTCAATGGACGTCAGGACTGATATAAATGCAAAAATAGCAGCGTAATACGCGAGATCAAACAAAGTCTGACCTAAATAAGGTGGCAAAGTAATGCGCGAATTCTTAGTACATGTTCTTTATATACAGCTGCCAAGTAATGCGCGAGCACTTCGGACTCTGTTTTTCAGTTAGGTTGGTGAGTAATGCGCGAGTTCAATGGACGTCAGGACTGATATAAATACAATAATAGCCGCGTAATACGTGAGATCAAACGAAGTCTGACCTAAATAAGGTGGCAAAGTACTGAGCGAGCTCTACGGACTCTGGCTTAAAATTATGTGGCCAAGTAATGCGCGAGTTCAATGGACGTCAGGGCTGATATAGAGACAAAATAGACGCGTAATACGCGAGTTGAACAAAGTCTGATCCGAAAAGAGTGGCCAAGTAATGCGCGAGCACTTCGGACTCTGATTTTCAGTAAGGTGGCCAAGTAGTGCGCGAGTTCAGTGGACATCAGGACTGATAAAAATGCAAAAATAGCCGCGTAATACGCGAGATCAAACAAAGTCTGACCTAAATAAGGTGGCAAAGTAATGCGCGAATTCTTAGTACAGGATTTTTATATAAAGTGGCCAAGTAATGCGCGAGCACTTCGGACTCTAATTCTGAGTAAGGTGGCCAAGTAATGCATGAGCACATTAGACTCTGATTCTGAGTAAGGTGGCCAAGTAATGCGAGAGTTCTTCGGACTCTGGCTTAAAATTATGTGGCCAAGTAATGCGCGAGTTTAATGGACGACAGGACTGATATAAATGCAAAAATAGCCGCGTAATACGCGAGATCAAACAAAGTCTGACCTAAATAAGGTGGCAAAGTAATGCGCGAGCTCTTCGGACTCTGGCTTAAAATTATGTGGCCAATAATGCGCGAGTTCAACGGACGTCAGGACTGATATAAATGCAAAAATAGCCGCGTAATACGCGAGATCAAACGAAATCTGACCTAAATAAGGTGGCAAAGTAATGCGCGAATTCTTAGTACAGGATTTTTATATAAAGTGGCCAAGTAATGCGCGAGCACTTCGGACTCTAATTCTGAGTCAGGTGGCCAAGTAATGCCGACATAAACACAGAAAACAAACCCTTCATTAGTATCCCTTACGTTGAAGTTCTGTCAGAGAGAATATCAGGAATCTTCATAGCTACAACATAAACACTGCGTACAAAAACCAAAAAAACCTAAAAACGATCTTCATACCAACCAAGGACAAAATACCCAAAGATAAATCTTCTAACGTCGTCCACAGCGTTCCTTGCAAAGGGAATTTATAAAAATTCTTATACCCCTAAGATTTCGAGCATTACTTGGCCTCTCTTTTCAGGTCAGACTGCGTTCAACTCGCGTATTACGCGCCTATTTTTGTATTCATATCAGTCCTGACGTCAATTGAACTCGCGCATTACTTGGCCACTTTATATATAAAAATTCTGTACTAAGAATTCGCGCATTACTTTGCCACCTTATTTAGGTCAGACTTTGTTTGATCTCGCGTATTACGCGGCTTTTTGTGCATTTATATCAGTCCTGACGTCCATTGAACTCGCGCATTACTTGGCCACATAATTTTAAGCCAGAGTCCGAAGAGCTCGCGCATTACTTGGCCACTTTATATAAAAATTCTGTACTTAGAATTCGCGCATTACTTTTCCACCTTATTTAGGTCAGATTTCGTTTGATCTCGCGTATTACGCGGCTATTTTTGCATTTATATCAGTCCTGACGTGCTTTTAACTCGCGCATTACTTGGCCACCTTACTGAAAATCAGAGTCCGAAGTGCTCGAGCATTACTTGGCCGCTTTATTCAGGTCAGAGTATAACGAGCCTACGCGTTAATTATTATTTTATGTCCACTTTATAAAAATTCTTATACCCCCAAGAATTCGCGCATTACTTGGCCACTCTTTTCAGATCAGACTTCGTTCAACTCGCGTATTACGCGGCGATTTTTTATTTATATCAGTCCTGACGTCCATTGAACTCCCGCATTACTTGGCCACATATTTTTAAGCCTGAGTCCGAAGAGCTCGCGCATTACTTGGCCACTTTATATTAAAATTCTGTACTAAGAATTCACGCATTACTTTTCCACCTTATTTAGGTCAGATTTCGTTTGATCTCGCGTATTACGCGGCTATTTTTGCATTTATATCAGTCCTGACGTCCACTGAACTCGCGCATTACTTGGCCACCTTACTGAAAATCAGAGTCCGAAGTGCTCGCGCATTACTTTTCCGCTATATACAGGTAAGAGTATAACGAGCCTACGCGTTAATTATTATTTTTTGGCCACTTTATAAAAATCTTATACCCCTAAGAATTCGCGCATTACTTGGCCACTCTTATCAGATCAGACTTCGGTCAACTCGCGTATTCCGCTGCTATTTTTTCATTTATATCAGTCCTGACGTCCATTGAACTCGCGCATTACTTGGACACATTACTGAAAATCTGAGTCCGAAGTGCTCGCGCATTACTTGGCCGCTTTATTCAGGTCAGAGTCTAAGGACCCTAAGTGTTAATTATTATTTTTTGGCCACTTTATAAAAATTCTTATACCCCTAAGAATTCGCGCATTACTTGGCCACTCTTTTCAGGTCAGACTGCGTTCAGCTCGCGTATTACGCGCCTATTTTTGTATTCATATCAGTCCTGACGTCCATTAAACTCGCGCATTACTTGGCCACTTTATTTAGGTCAGACTTTGCTTGATCTCGCGTATTACGCGGCTATTTTTGGATTTATATCAGTCCTGACGTCCATTGAACTCGCGCATTACTTGGCCACATAATTTTAAGACAGAGTCCGCAGAGCTCGCGCATTACTTGGCCACTTTATATAAAAATTCTGTACTAAGAATTCGCGCATTACTTGGCTATTTTTGCATTTATATCAGTCCTCACGTCCATTGAACTTGCGCATTACTTGGCCACCTTACTGAAAATCAGAGTCCGAAGTGCTCGCGCATTACTTGGCCGCTTTATTAAGGTCAGTGTATAAGCAGCCAACCCGTGAATTATTATTTTTGGCGACTTTATAAAAATTCTTTTACCCCTAAGAATTCGCGCATTACTTGGCCACTGTATTAAGGTCAGACTGCGTTCAACTCGCGTATTAGGCGCCTATTTTTGTATTCATATCAGTCCTGACGTCCATTAAACTCGCGCATTACTTGGCCACTTTATATATAAAAATTCTGTACTAAGAATTCGCGCATTACTTTGCCACCTTATTTAGGTCAGACTTGGTTATATATCGCGTATTACGCGCATTTTTTTGAATTTATATCATACCTGACGTCCATTTAAGTCGCGCATTACTTGGCCACATAATGTTAAGCCAGAGTCCGAAGTGCCCGCGCATTACTTGGCCACATAATTTTAAGCCAGAGTCCGAAGAGCTCGCGCATTACTTGGCCACTTTATATAAAAATTCTGTACTAAGAATTCGCGCATTACTTTGCCACCTTATTTAGGTCAGACTTTGTTTGATCTCGCGTATTACGCGGCTTTTTGTGCATTTATATCAGTCCTGACGTCCATTGAACTCGCGCATTACTTGGCCACATAATGTTAAGCCAGAGTCCGAAGAGCTCGCTCATTACTTGGCCACTTTATATAAAAATCCTGTACTAAGAATTCGCGCATTACTTTGCCACCTTATTTAGGTCAGATTTCGTTTGATCTCGCGTATTACGCGGCTATTTTTGCATTTATATCAGTCCTGACGTCCATTGAACTCGCGCATTACTTGGCCACCTTACTGAAAATCAGAGTCCGAAGTGCTCGCGCATTACTTGGCCGCTATATTCAGGTCAGAGTATAACGAACCTACGCGTTAATTATTATTTTTTGACCACATTATAAAAATTCTTATACCCCTAAGAATTGGCGCATTACTTGGCCTCTCTTTTCAGGTCAGACTGCGTTCAACTCGCGTATTACGCGCCTATTTTTGTATTCATATCAGTCCTGACGTCAATTGAACTCGCGCATTACTTGGCCACTTTATATATAAAAATTCTGTACTAAGAATTCGCGCATTACTTTGCCACCTTATTTATGTCAGACTTTGTTTGATCTCGCGTATTACGCGGATTTGTGTGCATTTATATCAGTCCTGACGTCCATTGAACTCGCGTATTACTCTGCCACATTAAGTTAATTCAGAGTCCGAAGAGCTCGCGCATTACTTGACCACTTTATATAAAAATTCTGTACTAAGAATTCTCGCATTACTTTGCCAATTTATTTAGGTCAGATTTCGTTTGATCTCGCGTATTACGAGGCTATTTTTGCATTTATATCAGTCCTGACGTGCATTGAACTCGTGCATTACTTGGCCACCTTACTGAAAATCAGAGTCCGAAGTGCTCGAGCATTACTTGGCCGCTTTATTCAGGTCAGAGTATAACGAGCCTACGCGTTGATTATTATTTTATGTCCACTTTATAAAAATTCTTATACCCCCAAGAATTCGCGCATTACTTGGCCACTCTTTGCATATCATACTTCGTTCAACTCGCGTATTACGCGGCTATTTTTGTACTTATATCAGTCCTGACGTCCATTGAACTCGCGCATTACTTGGCCACATAATTTTAAGCCAGAGTCCGAGGAGCTCGCGCAGTACTTTGCCACCTTATTTAGGTCAGACTTTGTTTGATCTCGCGTATTACGCGGCTATTTTTGCATTTATATCAGTCCTGACGTCCATTGAACTCGCGCATTACTTGGCCACCTTACTGAAAATCTGAGTCCGAAGTGCTCGCGCATTACTTGGCCGCTTTATTCAGGTCAGAGTCTAAGGACCCTAAGTGTTAATTATTATTTTTTGGCCACTTTATAAAAATTCTTATACCCCTAAGAATTCGCGCATTACTTGGCCACTCTTTTCAGGTCAGACTGCGTTCAGCTCGCGTATTACGCGCCTATTTTTGTATTCATATCAGTCCTGACGTCCATGGAACTCGCGCATTACTTGGCCACCTGAGTTAGGTCAGGTTTCGTTGAACTCGCGTATTACGCGGCTATTTTTGGATTTATATCAGTCCTGACGTCCATTGAACTCGCGCATTACTTGGCCACATAATTTTTAGCCAGAGTCCGAAGAGCTCGCGCATTACTTGGCCACTTTATATAAAAATTCTGTACTAAGAATTCGCGCATTACTTGGCTATTTTTGCATTTATATCAGTCCTCACGTCCATTGAATTTGCGCATTACTTGGCCACCTTACTGAAAATCAGAGTCCGAAGTGCTCGCGCATGACTTGGCCGCTTTATTCAGGTCAGAGTATAACGAGCCTACGCGTTAATTTTTTTTTTTTGGCTCTTTATATAAATTCTTATACACCTAAGATTTCGCGCATTACTTGGCCACTCTTTTCAGGTCAGACTGCGTTCAACTCGCGTATTAGGCGCCTATTTTTGTATTCATATCAGTCCTGACGTCCATTAAACTCGCGCATTACTTGGCCACTTTATATATAAAAATTCTGTACTAAGAATTCGCGCATTACTTTGCCACCTTATTTAGGTCAGACTTTGTTTGATCTCGCGTATTACGCGCATTTTTGCGCATTTATATCAGTCCTGAAGTCCATTGAACTCGCGCATTACTTGGCCACATAATGTTAAGCCAGAGTCCGAAGAGCTCGCGCATTACTTGGCCACATAATTTTAAGCCAGAGTCCGAAGAGCTCGCGCATTACTTGGCCACTTTATATAAAAATTCTGTACTAAGAATTCGCGCATTACTTTGCCACCTTATTTAGGTCAGACTTTGTTTGATCTCGCGTATTACGCGGCTTTCTGTGCATTTATATCAGTCCTGACGTCCATTGAACTCGCGCATTACTTGGCCACATAATGTTAAGCCAGAGTCCGAAGAGCTCGCTCATTACTTGGCCACTTTATATAAAAATCCTGTACTAAGAATTCGCGCATTACTTTGCCACCTTATTTAGGTCAGATTTCGTTTGATCTCGCGTATTACGCGGCTATTTTTGCATTTATATCAGTCCTGGCGTCCATTGAACTCGCGCATTACTTGGCCACCTTACTCAGAATTAGAGTACGAAGTGCTCGCGCATTACTTGGCCGCTTTATTCAGGTCAGAGTATAACGAACCTACGCGTTAATTATTATTTTTTGGCGACTTTATAAAAATTCTTATACCCCTAAGAATTCGCGCATTACTTGGCCACTCTTTTCAGGTCAGACTGCGTTCAACTCGCGTATTACGCGCCTATTTTTGTATTTATATCAGTCCTGACGTCCATTGAACTCGCGCATTACTTGGCCAATTTATATAAAAATCCTGTACTAAGAATTCGCGCATTACTTGGCCACTCTTTTCATGTCAGACTTTGTTTGATCTCGCGTATTACGCGGCTTTCTGTGCATTTATATCAGTCCTGACGTCCATTGAACTCGCGTATTACTTGGCCACATAATCTTAAGCCAGAGTCCGAAGAGCTCGCGCATTACTTGGCCACTTTATATAAAAATTCTGTACTAAGAATTCGCGCATTACTTTGCCACCTTATTTAGGTCAGATTTCGTTTGATCTCGCGTATTACGCGGCTATTTTTGCATTTATATCAGTCCTGACGTCCATTGAACTCGCGCATTACTTGGCCACCTTACTGAAAATCAGAGTCAGAAGTGCTCGACCATTACTTGGACGCATTATTCAGGTCAGAGTATAACGAGCCTACGCGTTGATTATTATTTTATGTCCACTTTATAAAAATTCTTATACCCCCAAGAATTCGCGCATTACTTGGCCACTCTTTTCAGATCAGACTTCGTTCAACTCGCGTATTACGCGGCTATTTTTGTATTTATATCAGTCCTGACGTCCATTGAACTCGCGCATTACTTGGCCACATAATTTTAAGCCAGAGTCCGAGGAGCTCGCGCAGTACTTTGCCACCTTATTTAGGTCAGACTTTGTTTGATCTCGCGTATTACGCGGCTATTTTTGCATTTATATCAGTCCTGACGTCCATTGAACTCGCGCATTACTTGGCCACCTTACTGAAAATCTGAGTCCGAAGTGCTCGCACATTACTTGGCCGCTTTATTCAGGTCAGAGTCTAAGGACCCTAAGTGTTAATTATTATTTTTTGGCCACTTTATAAAAATTCTTATACCCCTAAGAATTCGCGCATTACTTGGCCACTCTTTTCAGGTCAGACTGCGTTCAACTCGCGTATTACGCGCCTATTTTTGTATTCATATCAGTCCTGACGTCCATTGAACTCGCGCATTACTTGGCCACATAATTTTAAGCCAGAGTCCTAAGAGCTCGCGCATTACTTGGCCACTTTATATAAAAATTCATTACTAATAATTAGCGCATTACTTTTACACATTATATAGGTCAGATTTCGTTTTATCTAGCGAATTACTCGGCTATTTTTGCATTTATATCATTCCTGACGTCCATTGAACTCGCGCATTACTTGGCCACCTTACTGAAAATCAGAGTCCGAAGTGCTCGCGCATTACTTGGCCGCTATATTCAGGTCAGAGTATAACGAGCCTACGCGTTAATTATTATTTTTTGGCCACTTTATAAAAATCTTATACCCCTAAGAATTCGCGCATTACTTGGCCACATTACTTTACGACAGAGTCCGTACAGCTCGCGCATTACTTGGCCACTTTATATAAAAATTCTGTACTAAGAATTCGCGCATTACTTGGCCACTCTTATCAGATCAGACTTCGTTCAACTCGCGTATTACGCGGATATTTTTGTATTTATATCAGTCCTGACGTCTATTGAACTCGCGCATTACTTGGCCACATAATTTTAAGCCAGAGTCCGAAGAGCTCGCGCAGTACTTTGCCAACTTATTTAGGTCAGACTTCGTTCGATCTATCGTATTACGCGGCTATTTTTGCATTTATATCAGTCCTGACGTCCATTGAATTCGCGCATTACTTGGCCACCTTACTGAAAATCAGAGTCCGAAGTGCTCGCGCATTTCTTGGCCGCTTTATTCAGGTCAGAGTATAACGAGCCTACGTGTTAATTATTATTTTTTTGCCACTCTATAAAAATTCTTATACCCCTAAGAATTCGCGCATTACTTGGCCACTCTTTTCAGGTCAGACTGCGTTCAACTCGCGTATTACGAGGCTATTTTTGTATTCATATCAGTCCTGACGTCCATTGAACTCGCGCATTACTTGGCCACTTTATATATAAAAATTCTGTACTAAGAATTCGCGCATTACTTTGCCACCTTATTTAGGTCAGACTTTGTTTGATCTCGCGTATTACGCGCCTCTTTACGCAATTATATCAGTCCTGAAGTCCATTGAACTCGCGCATTACTTGGCCACATAATGTTAAGCCAGAGTCCGAAGAGTTCGCGCATTACTTGGCCACTTTATATAAAAATTCTGTACTAAGAATTCGCGCATTACTTTGCCACCTTATTTAGGTCAGACTTTGTTTGATCTCGCGTATTACGCGGCTTTTTGTGCACCTATATCAGTCCTGACGTCCATTGAACTCGCGCATTACTTGGCCACATAATTTTAAGCCAGAGTCCGAAGAGCTCGCGCATTACTTGGCCACTTTATATAAAAATCCTGTACTAAGAATTCGCGCATTACTTTGCCACCTTATTTAGGTCAGATTTCGTTTGATCTCGCGTATTACGCGGCTATTTTTGCATTTATATCAGTCCTGACGTGCATTGAACTCGCGCATTACTTGGCCACCTTACTGAAAATCAGAGTCCGAAGTGCTCGCGCATTACTTGGCCGCTATATTCAGGTCAGAGTATAACGAACCTACGCGTTAATTATTTTTTTTTGGCGACTTTTTATATATTCTTATTCCCCTAAGAATTCGCGCATTACTTGGCCACTCTTTTCAGGTCAGACTGCGTTCAACTCGCGTATTACGCGCCTATTTTTTGTATTCATATCAGTCCTGACGTCCATTGAACTCGCGCATTACTTGGCCACTTTATATATAAAAATTCTGTACTAAGAATTCGCGCATTACTTTGCCACCTTATTTATGTCAGACTTTGTTTGATCTCGCGTATTACGCGGCTTTTTGTGCATTTATATCAGTCCTGACGTCCATTGAACTCGCGCATTACTTGGCCACATAATTTTAAGCCAGAGTCCGAAGAGCTCGCGCATTACTTGGCCACTTTATATAAAAATTCTGTACTAAGAATTCGCGCATTACTTTGCCACCTTATTTAGGTCAGATTTCGTTTGATCTCGCGTATTACGCGGCTATTTTTGCATTTATATCAGTCCTGACGTCCATTGAACTCGCGCATTACTTGGCCACATAATTTTAAGCCAGAGTCCGAAGAGCTCGCGCAGTACTTTGCCACCTTATTTAGGTCAGACTTTGTTTGATCTCGCGTATTACGCGGCTATTTTTGCATTTATATCAGTCCTGACGTCCATTGAACTCGCGCATTACTTGGCCACCTTACTGAAAATCTGAGTCCGAAGTGCTCGCGCATTACTTGGCCGCTTTATTCAGGTCAGAGTCTAAGGACCCTAAGTGTTAATTATTATTTTTTGGCCACTTTATAAAAATTCTTATACCCCTAAGAATTCGCGCATTACTTGGCCACTCTTTTCAGGTCAGACTGCGTTCAACTCGCGTATTACGCGCCTATTTTTTGTATTCATATCAGTCCTGACGTCCATTGAACTCGCGCATTACTTGGCCACATAATTTTAAGCCAGAGTCCGAAGAGCTCGCGCATTACTTGGCCACTTTATATAAAAATTCTCTACTAAGAATTCGCGCATTACTTTTCCACCTTATATAGGTCAGATTTCGTTTGATCTCGCGTATTACGCGGCTATTTTTGCATTTATATCAGTCGTGACGTCCATTGAACTCGCGCATTACTTGGCCACCTTACTGAAAATCAGAGTCCGAAGTGCTCGCGCATTACTTGGCCGCTATATTCAGGTCAGAGTATAACGAGCCTACGCGTTAATTATTATTTTTTGGCCACTTTATAAAAATCTTATACCCCTAAGAATTCGCGCATTACTTGGCCACATAATTTTAAGCTAGAGTCCGCAGAGCTCGCGCATTACTTGGCCACTTTATATAAAAATCCTGTACTAAGATTTCGCGCATTACTTGGCCACACTTTTCAGGTCAGACTGCGTTCAACTCGCGTATTACGCGCCTATTTTTGTATTTATATCAGTCCTAACGTCCATTGAACTCGCGCATTACTTGGCCACATAATTTTAAGCCAGATTCGCAAGAGCTCGCGCAGTACTTTGCCACCTTATTTAGGTCAGACTTTGTTTGATCTCGCGTATTACGCGGCTATTTTTGCATTTATATCAGTCCTGACGTCCATTGAATTCGCGCATTACTTGGCCACCTTACTGAAAATCAGTGTCCGAAGTGCTCGCGCATTACTTGGCCGCTTTATTCAGGTCAGAGTATAACGAGCATACCGCATTAATATTATTTTTTGGCTACTATAAAAAAAATGAAATTCACCTAATAAATCGCGCATTACTTGGCCACTCTTTTCAGGTCAGACTGCGTTCACCTCGCGTATTACGCGCCTATTTTTATATTTATATCAGTCCTGACGTCCATTGAACTCGCGCATTACTTGGCCACTTTATATATAAAAATTCTGTACTAAGAATTCGCGCATTACTTTGCCACCTTATTTAGGTCAGACTTTGTTTGATCTCGCGTATTACGCGCCTATTTTTGTATTTATATCAGTCCTGACGTCCATTGAACTCGCGCATTACTTGGCCACATAATTTTAAGCCAGAGTCCGAAGAGCTCGCGCATTACTTGGCCACATAATTTTAAGCCAGAGTCCGAAGAGTTCGCGCATTACTTGGCCACTTTATATAAAAATTCTGTACTAAGAATTCGCGCATTACTTTGCCACCTTATTTAGGTCAGACTTTGTTTGATCTCGCGTATTACGCGGCTTTTTGTGCACCTATATCAGTCCTGACGTCCATTGAACTCGCGCATTACTTGGCCACCTAAATGAAATACAGAGTCCGAAGAGCTCGCGCATTACTTGGCCACGTTATATAAAAAACCTGTACTAAGAGATCGCGCATTACTTTGCCACCTTATTTAGGTCAGATTTCGTTTGATCTCGCGTATTACGCGGCTATTTTTGCATTTATATCAGTCCTGACGTCCATTGAACTCGCGCATTACTTGGCCACCTTACTGAAAATCAGAGTCCGAAGTGCTTGCGCATTACTTGGCCGCTATATTCAGATCAGAGTATAACGAACCTACGCGTTAATTATTATTTTTTGGCGACTTTATAAAAATTCTTATACCCCTAAGAATTCGCGCATTACTTGGCCACTCTTTTCAGGTCAGACTGCGTTCAACTCGCGTATTACGCGCCTATTTTTGTATTCATATCAGTCCTGACGTCCATTAAACTCGCGCATTACTTGGCCACTTTATATATAAAAATTCTGTACTAAGAATTCGCGCATTACTTTGCCACCTTATTTATGTCAGACTTTGTTTGATCTCGCGTATTACGCGGCTTTTTGTGCATTTATATCAGTCCTGACGTCCATTGAACTCGCGCATTACTTGGCCACATAATGTTAAGCCAGAGTCCGAAGAGCTCGCGCATTACTTGGCCACTTTATATAAAAATACTGTACTAAGAATTCGCGCATTACTTGGCCACCTTATTTAGGTCAGATTTCGTTTGATCTCGCGTATTACGCGGCTATTTTTGCATTTATATCAGTCCTGACGTGCATTGAACTCGTGCATTACTTGGCCACCTTACTGAAAATCAGAGTCCGAAGTGCTCGCGCATTTCTTGGCCGCTTTATACAGGTCAGAGTATAACGAGCCTACGTGTTGATTATTATTTTATGTCCACTTTATAAAAATTCTTATACCCCCAAGAATTCGCGCATTACTTGGCCACTCTTTTCAGATCAGACTTCGTTCAACTCGCGTATTACGCGGCTATTTTTGTACTTATATCAGTCCTGACGTCCATTGAACTCGCGCATTACTTGGCCACATAATTTTAAGCCAGAGTCCGATGAGCTCGCGCAGTACTTTGCCACCTTATTTAGGTCAGACTTTGTTTGATCTCGCGTATTACGCGGCTATTTTTGCATTTATATCAGTCCTGACGTCCATTGAAATCGCGCATTACTTGGCCACCTTACTGAAAATCTGAGTCCGAAGTGCTCGCGCATTTCTTGGCCGCTTTATTCAGGTCAGAGTATAACGAGCCTACGCGTTAATTATTATTTTTTGGCCACTTTATAAAAATTCTTATACCCCTAAGAATTCGCGCATTACTTGGCCACATAATTTTAAGCTAGAGTCCGCAGAGCTCGCGCATTACTTGGCCACTTTATATAAAAATCCTGTACTAAGATTTCGCGCATTACTTGGCCACTCTTATCAGATCAGACTGAGTTCAACTCGCGTATTACGCGGATATTTTTGTATTTATAACAGTCCTGACGTCTATTGAACTCGCGCATTACTTGGCCACATAATTTTAAGCCAGAGTCCGAAGAGCTCGCGCAGTACTTTGCCACCTTATTTAGGTCAGACTTTGTTTGATCTCGCGTATTACGCGGCTATTTTTGCATTTATATCAGTCCTGACGTCCATTGAATTCGCGCTTTACTTGGCCACCTTACTGTAAATCAGAGTCCGAAGTGCTCGCGCATTACTTGGCCGCTTTATTCAGGTCAGAGTATAACGAGCCTACGCGTTAATTATTATTTTTGGCCACTTTATAAAAATTCTTATACCCCTAAGAATTCGCGCATTACTTGGCCACTCTTTTCAGGTCAGACTGCGTTCAACTCGCGTATTACGCGCCTATTTTTGTATTTATATCAGTCCTGACGTCCATTGAACTCGCGCATTACTTGGCCACTTTATATATAAAAATTCTGTACTAAGAATTCGCGCATTACTTTGCCACCTTATTTAGGTCAGACTTTGTTTGATCTCGCGTAGTACGATCAGAATTATGAAATCAAATCAGTCCTGACGTCCATTGAACTCGCGCATTACTTGGCCACATAATGTTAAGCCAGAGTCCGAAGAGTTCGCGCATTACTTGGCCACTTTATATAAAAATTCTGTACTAAGAATTCGCGCATTACTTTGCCACCTTATTTAGGTCAGACTTTGTTTGATCTCGCGTATTACGCGGCTTTTTGTGCATTTATATCAGTCCTGACGTCCATTGAACTCGCGCATTACTTGGCCACATAATTTTAAGCCAGAGTCCGAAGAGCTCGCGCATTACTTGGCCACTTTATATAAAAATCCTGTACTAAGAATTCGCGCATTACTTTGCCACCTTATTTAGGTCAGATTTCGTTTGATCTCGCGTATTACGCGGCTATTTTTGCATTTATATCAGTCCTGACGTGCATTGAACTCGCGCATTACTTGGCCACCTTACTGAAAATCAGAGTCCGAAGTGCTCGCGCATTACTTGGCCGCTATATTCAGGTCAGAGTATAACGAACCTACGCGTTAATTATTATTTTTTGGCGACTTTATAAAAATTCTTATACCCCTAAGAATTGGCGCATTACTTGGCCTCTCTTTTCAGGTCAGACTGCGTTCAACTCGCGTATTACGCGCCTATTTTTGTATTCATATCAGTCCTGACGTCAATTGAACTCGCGCATTACTTGGCCACTTTATATATAAAAATTCTGTACTAAGAATTCGCGCATTACTTTGCCACCTTATTTATGTCAGACTTTGTTTGATCTCGCGTATTACGCGGCTTTTTGTGCATTTATATCAGTCCTGACGTCCATTGAACTCGCGCATTACTTGGCCACATAATTTTAAGCCAGAGTCCGAAGAGCTCGCGCATTACTTGGCCACTTTATATAAAAATTCTGTACTAAGAATTCGCGCATTACTTTGCCACCTTATTTAGGTCAGATTTCGTTTGATCTCGCGTATTACGCGGCTATTTTTGCATTTATATCAGTCCTGACGTCCATTGAACTCGCGCATTACTTGGCCACATAATTTTAAGCCAGAGTCCGAAGAGCTCGCGCAGTACTTTGCCACCTTATTTAGGTCAGACTTTGTTTGATCTCGCGTATTACGCGGCTATTTTTGCATTTATATCAGTCCTGACGTCCATTGAACTCGCGCATTACTTGGCCACCTTACTGAAAATCTGAGTCCGAAGTGCTCGCGCATTACTTGGCCGCTTTATTCAGGTCAGAGTCTAAGGACCCTAAGTGTTAATTATTATTTTTTGGCCACTTTATAAAAATTCTTATACCCCTAAGAATTCGCGCATTACTTGGCCACTCTTTTCAGGTCAGACTGCGTTCAACTCGCGTATTACGCGCCTATTTTTGTATTTATATCAGTCCTGACGTCCATTGAACTCGCGCATTACTTGGCCACATAATTTTAAGCCAGAGTCCGAAGAGCTCGCGCATTACTTGGCCACTTTATATAAAAATTCTCTACTAAGAATTCGCGCATTACTTTTCCACCTTATATAGGTTAGATTTCGTTTGATCTCGCGTATTACGCGGCTATTTTTGCATTTATATCAGTCGTGACGTCCATTGAACTCGCGCATTACTTGGCCACCTTACTGAAAATCAGAGTCCGAAGTGCTCGCGCATTACTTGGCCGCTATATTCAGGTCAGAGTATAACGAGCCTACGCGTTAATTATTATTTTTTGGCCACTTTATAAAAATCTTATACCCCTAAGAATTCGCGCATTACTTGGCCACATAATTTTACGCCAGAGTCCGCAGAGCTCGCGCATTACTTGGCCACTTTATATAAAAATCCTGTACTAAGATTTCGCGCATTACTTGGCCACACTTTTCAGGTCAGACTGCGTTCAACTCGCGTATTACGCGCCTATTTTTGTATTTATATCAGTCCTGACGTCTATTGAACTCGCGCATTACTTGGCCACATAATTTTAAGCCAGAGTCCGAAGAGCTCGCGCAGTACTTTGCCACCTTATTTAGGTCAGACTTTGTTTGATCTCGCGTATTACGCGGCTATTTTTGCATTTATATCAGTCCTGACGTCCATTGAATTCGCGCTTTACTTGGCCACCTTACTGTAAATCAGAGTCCGAAGTGCTCGCGCATTACTTGGCCGCTTTATTCAGGTCAGAGTATAACGAGCCTACGCGTTAATTATTATTTTTTGGCCACTTTATAAAGATTCTTATACGCCTAAGAATTCGCGCATTACTTGGCCACTCTTTTCAGGTCAGACTGCGTTTAACTCTCGTATTACGCGCCTATTTTTGTATTTATATCAGTCCTGACGTCCATTGAACTCGCGCATTACTTGGCCACTTTATATATAAAAATTCTGTACTAAGAATTCGCGCATTACTTTTCCACCGTATTTAGGTCAGACTTTGTTTGATCTCGCGTATTACGCGCCTTTTTGTGCATTTATAGCAGTCCTGACGGCCACTGACCTCGCGCATTAGGTGGCCACATAATTTTAAGCCAGCGTCCGAAGAGCTCGCGCATTACTTGGCCACATAATTTTAAGCCAGAGTCCGAAGAGCTCGCGCATTACTTGGCCACTTTATATAAAAATTCTGTACTAAGAATTCGCGCATTACTTTGCCACCTTATTTAGGTCAGACTTTGTTTGATCTCGCGTATTACGCGGCTTTTTGTGCATTTATATCAGTCCTGACGTCCATTGAACTCGCGCATTACTTGGCCACATAATGTTAAGCCAGAGTCCGAAGACCTCGCGCATTACTTCGCCACCTTCGATAAAAAGACCGCACTAAGAATTCGCGCATTACTTTGCCACCTTATTTAGGTCAGATTTCGTTTGATCTCGCGTATTACGCGGCTATTTTTGCATTTATATCAGTCCTGACGTCCATTGAACTCGCGCATTACTTGGCCACCTTACTGAAAATCAGAGTCCGAAGTGCTCGCGCATTACTTGGCCGCTATATTCAGGTCAGAGTATAACGAACCTACGCGTTAATTATTATTTTTTGGCGACTTTATAAAAATTCTTATACCCCTAAGAATTCGCGCATTACTTGGCCACTCTTTTCAGGTCAGACTGCGTTCAACTCGCGTATTACGCGCCCTATTTTTGTATTCATATCAGTCCTGACGTCCATTAAACTCGCGCATTACTTGGCCACTTTATATATAAAAATTCTGTACTAAGAATTCGGGTATTACTTTGCCACCTTATTTATGTCAGACTTTGTTTGATCTCGCGTATTACGCGGCTTTTTGTGCATTTATATCAGTCCTGACGTCCATTGAACTCGCGCATTACTTGGCCACATAATTTTAAGCCAGAGTCCGAAGAGCTCGCGCATTACTTGGCCACTTTATATAAAAATTCTGTACTAAGAATTCGCGCATTACTTTGCCACCTTATTTAGGTCAGATTTCGTTTGATCTCGCGTATTACGCGGCTATTTTCTCATTTATATCAGTCCTGACGTGCATTGAACTCGTGCATTACTTGGCCACCTTACTGAAAATCAGAGTCCGAAGTGCTCGAGCATTACTTGGCCGCTTTATTCAGGTCAGAGTATAACGAGCCTACGTGTTGATTATTATTTTATGTCCACTTTATAAAAATTCTTATACCCCCAAGAATTCGCGCATTCCTGGGCCACTCTTTTCAGAACAGACGTCGTTCAACTCGCGTATTCGGCGGCTATTTGTGTACTGATTTGAGTACTGACGTCCATTGATCTCGCGCATTACTTGGCCACATAATTTTAAGCCAGAGTCCGATGAGCTCGCGCAGTACTTTGCCACCTTATTTAGGTCAGACTTGGTTTGATCTTGCGTATTACGCGGCTATTTTTGCATTTATATCAGTCCTGACGTCCATTGAAATCGCGCATTACTTTGCCATCGTACTGAAAATCTGAGTAATAAGTGCTCGCGCATTACTTGGCCGCTTTATTCAGGTCAGAGTCTAAGGACCCTAAGTGTTAATTATTATTTTTTGGCCACTTTATAAAAATTCTTATACCCCTAAGAATTCGCGCATTACTTGGCCACTCTTTTCAGGTCAGACTGCGTTCAACTCGCGTATTACGCGCCTATTTTTGTATTTATATCAGTCCTGACGTCCATTGAACTCGCGCATTACTTGGCCACATAATTTTAAGCCAGAGTCCGAAGAGCTCGCGCATTACTGGGCCACTTTATATAAAAATTCTCTACTAAGAATTCGCGCATTACTTTTCCAACTTATATAGGTCAGATTTCGTTTGATCTCGCGTATCACGCGGCTATTTTTGCATTTATATCAGTCGTGACGTCCATTGAACTCGCGCATTACTTGGCCACCTTACTGAAAATCAGAGTCCGAAGTGCTCGCGCATTACTTGGCCGCTATATTCAGGTCAGAGTATAACGAGCCTACGCGTTAATTATTATTTTTTGGCCACTTTATAAAAATCTTATACCCCTAAGAATTAGCGCATTACTTGGCCACTCTTATCAGATCAGACTTCGTTCAACTCGCGTATTACGCGGCTATTTTTGTATTTATATCAGTCCTGACGTCCATTGAACTCTCGCATTACTTGGCCACAAAATTTTTAAGCCAGAGTCCGAAGAGCTCGCGCAGTTCTTTGCCACCTTATTTAGGTCACACTTCGTTTGATCTCGCGTATTACGCGGCTATTTTTGCATTTATATCAGTCCTGACGTCCATTGAACTCGCGCATTACTTGGCCACCTTACTGAAAATCTGAGTCCGAAGTGCTCGCGCATTACTTGGCCGCTTTATTCAGGTCAGAGTCTAAGGACCCTAAGTGTTAATTATTATTTTTTGGCCACTTTATAAAAATTCTTATACCCCTAAGAATTCGCGCATTACTTGGCCACTCTTTTCAGGTCAGACTGCGTTCAACTCGCGTATTACGCACCTATTTTTGTATTCATATCAGTCCTGACGTCCATTGAACTCGCGCATTACTTGGCCACTTTATATATAAAAATTCTGTACTAAGAATTCGGGCATTACTTTGCCACCTTATTTAGGTCAGACTTTGTTTGATCTCGCGTATTACGCGGCTTTTTGTGCATTTATATCAGTCCTGACGTCCATTGAACTCGCGCATTACTTGGCCACATAATTTTAAGCCAGAGTCCGAAGAGCTCGCGCATTACTTGGCCACTTTATATAAAAATTCTGTACTAAGAATTCGCGCATTACTTTGCCACCTTATTTAGGTCAGATTTCGTTTGATCTCGCGTATTACGCGGCTATTTTTGCATTTATATCAGTCCTGACGTCCATTGAACTCGAGCATTACTCAGCCACCTTACTGAAAATCAGAGTACGAAGTGCTCGAGTATTACTTGGCCGCTATATTCAGGTCAGAGTATAACGAGCCTACGCGTTAATTATTATTTTATGTTCACTTTATAAAAATTCTTATACCCCCAAGAGCTCGCGCAGTACTTTGCCACTTTATTTAGGTCAGACTTCGTTCAACTCGCGTATTACGCGGCGATTTCTGTATTTATATCAGTCCTGACGTCCATTGAACTCGCGCATTACTTGGCCACATAATTTTAAGCCAGAGTCCGAAGAGCTCGCGCATTACTTGGCAACTCTATATAAAAATTCTCTACTAAGAATTCGCGCATTACTTTTCCACCTTATTTAGGTCAGATTTCGTTTGATCTCGCGTATTACGCGGCTATTTTTGCATTTATATCAGTCGTGACGTCCATTGAACTCGCGCATTACTTGGCCACCTTACTGAAAATCAGAGTCCGAAGTGCTCGCGCATTACTTGGCCGCTATATTCAGGTCAGAGTATAACGAGCCTACGCGTTAATTATTATTTTTTGGCCACTTTATAAAAATCTTATACCCCTAAGAATTCGCGCATTACTTGGCCACTCTTATCAGATCAGACTTCGTTCAACTCGCGTATTACGCGGCTATTTTTGTATTTATATCAGTCCTGACGTCCATTGAACTCGCGCATTACTTGGCCACATAATTTTAAGCCAGAGTCCGAGGAGCTCGCGCAGTACTTTGCCACCTTATTTAGGTCAGACTTTGTTTGATCTCGCATATTACGCGGCTATTTTTGCATTTATATCAGTCCTGACGTCCATTGAACTCGCGCATTACTTGGCCACCTTACTGAAAATCTGAGTCCGAAGTGCTCGCGCATTTTTGGCCGCTTTATTCAGGTCAGAGTCTAAGGACCCTAAGTGTTAATTATTATTTTTTGGGCACTTTATAAAAATTCTTATACCCCTAAGAATTCGCGCATTACTTGGCCACTCTTTTCAGGTCGGACTGCGTTCATCTCGCGTATTACGCGCCTATTTTTGTATTTATATCAGTCCTGACGTCCATTGAACTCGCGCATTACTTGGCCACATAATTTTAAAACAGAGTCCGAAGAGCTCGCGCATTACTTGGCCACTTTATATAAAAATTCTGTACTAAGAATTCGCGCATTACTTTTCCACCTTATTTAGGTCAGATTTCGTTTGATCTCGCGTATTACGCGGCTATTTTTGCATTTATATCAGTCGTGACGTCCATTGAACTCGCGCATTACTTGGCCACATAATGTTAAGCCAGAGTCCGAAGAGCTCGCGCATTACTTGGCCACATAATTTTAAGCCAGAGTCCGAAGAGCTCGCGCATTACTTGGCCACTTTATATAAAAATTCTGTACTAAGAATTCGCGCATTACTTTGCCACCTTATTTAGGTCAGACTTTGTTTGATCTCGCGTATTACGCGGCTTTTTTGTGCATTTATATCAGTCCTGACGTCCATTGAACTCGCGCATTACTTGGCCACATAATGTTAAGCCAGAGTCCGAAGAGCTCGCGCATTACTTGGCCAATTTATATAAAAATCCTGTACTAAGAATTCGCGCATTACTTTGCCACCTTATTTAGGTCAGACTTTGTTTGATCTCGCGTATTACGCGGCTTTTTGTGTATTTATATCAGTCCTGACGTCCATTGAACTCGCGCATTACTTGGCCACATAATGTTAAGCCAGAGTCCGAAGTGCTCGCGCATTACTTGGCCCCTTTATATAAAAATCCTGTACTAAGAATTCGCGCATTACTTTGCCACCTTATTTAGGTCAGATTTCGTTTGATATCGCGTATTACGCGGCTATTTTTGCATTTATATCAGTTCTGACGTCCATTGAACTCGCGCATTACTTGGCCACCTTTACTGAAAATCAGAGTCCGAAGTGCTCGCGCATTACTTGGCCGCTATATTCAGGTCAGAGTATAACGAACCTACGCGTTAATTATTATTTTTTGGCGACTTTATAAAAATTCTTATACCCCTAAGAATTCGCGCATCACTTGGCCACTCTTTTCAGGTCAGACTGCGTTCAACTCGCGTATTACGCGCCTATTTTTGTATTTATATCAGTCCTGACGTCCATTGAACTCGCGCATTACTTGGCCACTTTATATATAAAAATTCTGTACTAAGAATTCGCGCATTACTTTGCCACCTTATTTATGTCAGACTTTGTTTGATCTCGCGTATTACGCGGCTTTTTGTGCATTTATATCAGTCCTGACGTCCATTGAACTCGCGCATTACTTGGCCACATAATGTTAAGCCAGAGTCCGAAGAGCTCGCGCATTACTTGGCCACTTTATATAAAAATTCTGTACTAAGAATTCGCGCATTACTTTGCCACCTTATTTAGGTCAGAATTTGTTTGATCTCGCGTATTACGCGGCTATTTTTGCATTTATATCAGTCCTGACGTGCATTGAACTCGTGCATTACTTGGCCACCTTACTGAAAATCAGAGTCCGAAGTGCTCGAGCATTACTTGGCCGCTTTATTCAGGTCAGAGTATAACGAGCCTACGCGTTAATTATTATTTTTTGGCCACTTTATAAAAATTCTTATACCCCTAAGAATTCGCGCATTACTTGGCAACTCTTTTCAGATCAGACTTTGTTCAACTCGAGTATTACGCTGCTATTTTTGCATTTATATCAGTCCTTAAGTCCATTGAACTCGCGCATTACTTGGCCACATAATTTTAAGCCAGAGTCCGATGAGCTCGCGCAGTACTTTGCCACCTTATTTAGGTCAGACTTTGTTTGATCTCGCGTATTACGCGGCTATTTTTGCATTTATATCAGTCCTGACGTCCATTGAACTCGCGCATTACTTGGCCACCTTACTGAAAATCTGAGTCCGAAGTGCTCGCGCATTACTTGGCCGCTTTATTCAGGTCAGAGTCTAAGGACCCTAAGTGTTAATTATTATTTTTTGGCCACTTTATAAAAATTCTTATACCCCTAAGAATTCGCGCATTACTTGGCCACTCTTTTCAGGTCAGACTGCGTTCAACTCGCGTATTACGAACCTATTTTTGTATTCATATCAGTCCTGACGTCCATTGAACTCGCGCATTACTTGGCCACATAATTTTAAGCCAGAGTCCGAAGAGCTCGCGCATTACTTGGCCACTTTATATAAAAATTCTCTACTAAGAATTCGCGCATTACTTTTCCACCTTATATAGGTCAGATTTCGTTTGATCTCGCGTATTACGCGGCTATTTTTGCATTTATATCAGTCGTGACGTCCATTGAACTCGCGCATTACTTGGCCACCTTACTGAAAATCAGAGTCCGAAGTGCTCGCGCATTACTTGGCCGCTATATTCAGGTCAGAGTATAACGAGCCTACGCGTTAATTATTATTTTTTGGCCACTTTATAAAAATCTTATACCCCTAAGAATTCGCGCATTACTTGGCCACATAATTTTACGCCAGAGTCCGCAGAGCTCGCGCATTACTTGGCCACTTTATATAAAAATCCTGTACTAAGATTTCGCTCATTACTTGGCCACACTTTTCAGGTCAGAATGCGTTCAACTCGCGTATTACGCGCCTATTTTTGTATTTATATCAGTCCTGACGTCTATTGAACTCGCGCATTACTTGGCCACATAATTTTAAGCCAGAGTCCGAAGAGCTCGCGCAGTACTTTGCCACCTTATTTAGGTCAGACTTTGTTTGATCTCGCGTATTACGCGGCTGTTTTTGCATTTATATCAGTCCTGACGTCCATTGAATTCGCGCATTACTTGGCCACCTTACTGAAAATCAGAGTCCGAAGTGCTCGCGCATTACTTGGCCGCTTTATTCAGGTCAGAGTATAACGAGCCTACGTATTAATTATTATTTTTTGGCCACTTTATAAAAATTCTTATACGCTTAAGAATTCGCGCATTACTTGGCCACTCTTTTCAGGTCAGACTGCGTTCAACTCGCGTATTACGCGCCTATTTTTGTATTCATATCAGTCCTGACGTCCATTAAACTCGCGCATTACTTGGCCACTTTATATATAAAAATTCTGTACTAAGAATTCGCGCATTACTTTGCCACCTTATTTAGGTCAGACTTTGTTTGATCTCGCGTATTACGCGCCTTTTTGCGCATTTATATCAGTCCTGACGTCCATTGAACTCGCGCATAACTTGGCCACATAATGTTAAGCCAGAGTCCGAAGTGCTCGCGCATTACTTGGCCACATAATTTTAAGCCAGAGTCCGAAGAGCTCGCGCATTACTTGGCCACTTTATATAAAAATTCTGTACTAAGAATTCGCGCATTACTTTGCCACCTTATTTAGGTCAGACTTTGTTTGATCTCGCGTATTACGCGGCTTTTTGTGCATTTATATCAGTCCTGACGTCCATTGAACTCGCGCATTACTTGGCCACATAATTTTAAGCCAGAGTCCGAAGAGCTCGCGCATTACTTGGCCACTTTATATAAAAATCCTGTACTAAGAATTCGCGCATTACTTTGCCACCTTATTTAGGTCAGATTTCGTTTGATCTCGCGTATTACGCGGCTATTTTTGCATTTATATCAGTCCTGACGTCCATTGAACTCGCGCATTACTTGGCCACCTTACTGAAAATCAGAGTCCGAAAATCTCGCGCATTACTTGGCCGCTATATTCAGGTCAGAGTATAACGAACCTACGCGTTAATTATTATTTTTTGGCGACTTTATAAAAATTCTTATACCCCTAAGAATTCGCGCATTACTTGGCCACTCTTTTCAGGTCAGACTGCGTTCAACTCGCGTATTACGCGCCTATTTTTGTATTTATATCAGTCCTGACGTCCATTAAACTCGCGCATTACTTGGCCACTTTATATATAAAAATTCTGTACTAAGAATTCGCGCATTACTTTGCCACCTTATTTATGTCAGACTTTGTTTGATCTCGCGTATTACGCGGCTTTTTGTGCATTTATATCAGTCCTGACGTCCATTGAACTCGCGCATTACTTGGCCACATAATGTTAAGCCAGAGTCCGAAGAGCTCGCGCATTACTTGGCCACTTTATATAAAAATTCTGTACTAAGAATTCGCGCATTACTTTGCCACCTTATTTAGGTCAGATTTCGTTTGATCTCGCGTATTACGCGGCTATTTTTGCATTTATATCAGTCCGGACGTGCATTGAACTCGTGCATTACTTGGCCACCTTACTGAAAATCAGAGTCCGAAGTGCTCGAGCATTACTTGGCCGCTTTATTCAGGTCAGAGTATAACGAGCCTACGCGTTAATTATTATTTTTTGGCCACTTTATAAAAATCTTATACCCCTAAGAATTCGCGCATTACTTGGCCACTCTTTTCAGATCAGACTTAGTTCAACTAGCGTAATACGCTGCTATTTTTGCATTTATATCAGTCCTGACGTCCATTGAACTCGCGCATTACTTGGCCACATAATTTTAAGCCAGAGTCCGATGAGCTCGCGCAGTACTTTGCCACCTTATTTAGGTCAGACTTTGTTTGATCTTGCGTATTACGCGGCTATTTTTGCATTTATATCAGTCCTGACGTCCATTGAACTCGCGCATTACTTGGCCACCTTACTGAAAATCTGAGTCCGAAGTGCTCGCGCATTACTTGGCCGCTTTATTCAGGTCAGAGTCTAAGGACCCTAAGTGTTAATTATTATTTTTTGGCCACTTTATAAAAATTCTTATACCCCTAAGAATTCGCGCATTACTTGGCCACTCTTTTCAGGTCAGACTGCGTTCAACTCGCGTATTACGCGCCTATTTTTGTATTTATATCAGTCCTGACGTCCATTGAACTCGCGCATTACTTGGCCACATAATTTTAAGCCAGAGTCCGAAGAGCTCGCGCATTACTTGGCCACTGTATATAAAAAATTCTCTACTAAGAATTCGCGCATTACTTTTCCACCTTATATAGGTCAGATTTCGTTTGATCTCGCGTATTACGCGGCTATTTTTGCATTTATATCAGTCGTGACGTCCATTGAACTCGCGCATTACTTGGCCACCTTACTGAAAATCAGAGTCCGAAGTGCTCGCGCATTACTTGGCCGCTATATTCAGGTCAGAGTATAACGAGCCTACGCGTTAATTATTATTTTTTGGCCACTTTATAAAAATCTTATACCCCTAAGAATTCGCGCATTACTTGGCCACATAATTTTAAGCTAGAGTCCGCAGAGCTCGCGCATTACTTGGCCACTTTATATAAAAATCCTGTACTAAGATTTCGCGCATTACTTGGCCACACTTTTCAGGTCAGACTGCGTTCAACTCGCGTATTACGCGCCTATTTTTGTATTTATATCAGTCCTGACGTCCATTGAACTCGCGCATTACTTGGCCACATAATTTTAAGCCAGAGTCCGAAGAGCTCGCGCATTACTTTGCCACCTTA
Source organism: Diplolepis rosae (assembly GCA_030998225.1). Lineage (NCBI taxonomy): Eukaryota > Metazoa > Arthropoda > Insecta > Hymenoptera > Diplolepididae > Diplolepis > Diplolepis rosae. Next base: position 232,170 of record JAPYXD010000158.1, on the reverse strand, counting down.
TTTAGGTCAGACTTTGTTTGATCTCGCGTATTACGCGGCTATTTTTGCATTTATATCAGTCCTGACGTCCATTGAACTCGCGCATTACTTGGCCACCTTACTGAAAATCAGAGTCCGAAGTTCTCGCGCATTACTTGGCCGCTTTATTCAGGTCAGAGTATAACGAGCCTACGCGTTAATTATTATTTTTGGCCACTTTATAAAAATTCTTATACGCCTAAGATTTCGCGCATTACTTGGCCACACTTTTCAGGTCAGACTGCGTTCAACTCGCGTATTACGCGCCTATTTTTGTATTCATATCAGTCCTGACGTCCATTGAACTCGCGCATTACTTGGCCACTTTATATATAAAAATTCTGTACTAAGAATTCGCGAATTACTTTGCCACCTTATTTAGGTCAGACTTTGTTTGATCTCACGTATTACGCGCCTTTTTGCGCATTTATATCAGTCCTGACGTCCATTGAACTCGCGCATAACTTGGCCACATAATGTTAAGCCAGAGTCCGAAGAGCTCGCGCATTACTTGGCCACATAATTTTAAGCCAGAGTCCGAAGAGCTCGCGCATTACTTGGCCACTTTATATAAAAATTCTGTACTAAGAATTCGCGCATTACTTTGCCACCTTATTTAGGTCAGACTTTGTTTGATCTCGCGTATTACGCGGCTTTTTGTGCATTTATATCAGTCCTGACGTCCATTGAACTCGCGCATTACTTGGCCACATAATTTTAAGACAGAGTCCGAAGAGCTCGCGCATTACTTGGCCACTTTATATAAAAAGCCTGTACTAAGAATTCGCGCATTACTTTGCCACCTTATTTAGGTCAGATTTCGTTTGATCTCGCGTATTACGCGGCTATTTTTGCATTTATATCAGTCCTGACGTCCAATGAACTCGCGCATTACTTGGCCACCTTACTGAAAATCAGAGTCCGAAGTGCTCGCGCATTACTTGGCCGCTTTATTCAGGTCAGAGTATAACGAACCTACGCGTTAATTATTATTTTTTGGCGACTTTATAAAAATTCTTATACCCCTAAGAATTCGCGCATTACTTGGCCACTCTTTTCAGGTCAGACTGCGTTCAACTCGCGTATTACGCTCCTATTTTTGTATTCATATCAGTCCTGACGTCCATTAAACTCGCGCATTACTTGGCCACTTTATATATAAAAATTCTGTACTAAGAATTCGCGCATTACTTTGCCACCTTATTTATGTCAGACTTCGTTTGATCTCGCGTATTACGCGGCTTTTTGTGCATTTATATCAGTCCTGACGTCTAATGAACTCGCGCATTACTTGGCCACATAATTTTAAGCCAGAGTCCGAAGAGCTCGCGCATTACTTGGCCACTTTATATAAAAAGCCTGTACTAAGAATTCGCGCATTACTTTGCCACCTTATTTAGGTCAGATTTCGTTTGATCTCGCGTATTACGCGGCTATTTTTGCATTTATATCAGTCCTGACGTGCATTGAACTCGTGCATTACTTGGCCACCTTACTGAAAATCAGAGTCCGAAGTGCTCGAGCATTACTTGGCCGCTTTATTCAGGTCAGAGTACAACGAGCCTACGCGTTGATTATTATTTTATGTCCACTTTATAAAAATTCTTATAACCCTAAAAATTCGCGCATTACTTGGCCACTCTTTTCAGATCAGACTTCGTTCAACTCGCGTATTACGCGGCTATTTTTGTATTTATATCAGTCCTGACGTCCATTGAACTCGCGCATTACTTGGCCACATAAATTTAAGACAGAGTCCGAAGAGCTCGCGCAGTACTTTGCCACCTTATTTAGGTCAGACTTTGTTTGATCTCGCGTATTACGCGGCTATTTTTGCATTTATATCAGTCCTGACGTCCATTGAACTCGCGCATTACTTGGCCACCTTACTGAAAATCTGAGTCCGAAGTGCTCGCGCATTACTTGGCCGCTTTATTCAGGTCAGAGTCTAAGGACCCTAAGTGTTAATTATTATTTTTTGGCCACTTTATAAAAATTCTTATACCCCTAAGAATTCGCGCATTACTTGGCCACTCTTTTCAGGTCAGACTGCGTTCAACTCGCGTATTACGCGCCTATTTTTGTATTCATATCAGTCCTGACGTCCATTGAACTCGCGCATTACTTGGCCACATAATTTTAAGCCATAGTCCGATGACCTCGCGCATTACTTGGCCACTTTATATAAAAATTCTCTACTAAGAATTCGCTTATTACTTTTCCACCTTATATAGGTCAGATTTCGTTTGATCTCGCGTATTACGCGGCTATTTTTGCATTTATATCAGTCGTGACGTCCATTGAACTCGCGCATTACTTGGCCACCTTACTGAAAATCAGAGTCCGAAGTGCTCGCGCATTACTTGGCCGCTATTTTCAGCTCAGAGTATAACGAGCCTACGCGTTAATTATTATTTTTTGGCCACTTTATAAAAATCTTATACCCCTAAGAATTCGCGCATTACTTGGCCACTCTTTTCAGATCAGACTTAGTTCAACACGCGTATTACGCGGCTATTTTTGTATTTATATCAGTCCTGACGTCCATTGAACTCGCGCATTACTTGGCCACATAATTTTAAGACAGAGTCCGAAGAGAAAGCGCAGCTCTTTGCCACCTTATTTAGGTCAGACTTTGTTTGATCTCGCGTATTACGCGGCTATTTTTGCATTTATATCAGTCCTGACGTCCATTGAACTCGCGCATTACTTGGCCACCTTACTGAAAATCTGAGTCCGAAGTGCTCGCGCATTACTTGGCCGCTTTATTCAGGTCAGAGTCTAAGGACCCTAAGTGTTGATTATTATTTTTTGACCACATTATAAAAATTCTTATACCCCTAAGAATTGGCGCATTACTTGGCCTCTCTTTTCAGGTCAGACTGCGTTCAACTCGCGTATTACGCGCCTATTTTTGTATTCATATCAGTCCTGACGTCAATTGAACTCGCGCATTACTTGGCCACTTTATATATAAAAATTCTGTACTAAGAATTCGCGCATTACTTTGCCACCTTATTTAGGTCAGACTTTGTTTGATCTCGCGTATTACGCGGCTTTTTGTGCATTTATATCAGTCCTGACGTCCATTGAACTCGCGCATTACTTGGCCACATAATTTTAAGCCAGAGTCCGAAGAGCTCGCGCATTACTTGGCCACTTTATATAAAAATTCTGTACTAAGAATTCGCGCATTACTTTGCCACCTTATTTAGGTCAGATTTCGTTTGATCTCGCGTATTACGCGGCTATTTTTGCATTTATATCAGTCCTGACGTCCATTGAACTCGCGCATTACTTGGCCACATAATTTTAAGCCAGAGTCCGAAGAGCTCGCGCATTACTTGGCCACTTTATATAAAAATTCTGTACTAAGAATTCGCGCATTACTTTGCCACCTTATTTAGGTCAGACTTTGTTTGATCTCGCGTATTACGCGGCTTTTTGTGCATTTATATCAGTCCTGACGTCCATTGAACTCGCGCATTACTTTGCCACATAATGTTAAGCCAGAGTCCGAAGAGCTCGCGCATTACTTGGCCACTTTATATAAAAAGTCTGCACTATTAATTCGCGCATTACTTTGCCACCTTATTTAGGTCAGAGTTCGTTTGATCTCGCGTATTACGCGGCTATTTTTGCATTTATATCAGTCCTGACGTCCATTGAACTCGCGCATTACTTGGCCACCTTACTGAAAATCAGAGTCCGAAGTGCTCGCGCAAAACTTGGCCGCTATATTCAGGTAAGAGTATAACGAGCCTTCGCGTTAATTATTATTTTTGTCCACTTTATAAATATTCTTATACCCCTAAGAATTCGCGCATTACTTGGCCACTCTTTTCAGGTCAGACTGCGTTCAACTCGCGTATTACGCGCCTATTTTTTTATTCATATCAGTCCTGACGTCCATTAAACTCGCGCATTACTTGGCCACTTTATATATAAAAATTCTGTACTAAGAATTCGCGCATTACTTTGCCACCTTATTTATGTCAGACTTTGTTTGATCTCGCGTATTACGCGGCTTTTTGTGCATTTATATCAGTCCTGACGTCCATTGAACTCGCGCATTACTTGGCCACATAATGTTAAGCCAGAGTCCGAAGAGCTCGCGCATTACTTGGCCACTTTATATAAAAATTCTGTACTAAGAATTCGCGCATTACTTTGCCACCTTATTTAGCTCAGATTTCGTTTGATCTCGCGTATTACGCGGCTATTTTTGCATTTATATCAGTCCTGACGTGCTTTGAACTCGTGCATTACTTGTCCACCTTAATGAAAATCAGAGTCCGTAGTGCTCGCGCATTACTTGGCCACTTTATTCAGGTCAGAGTACAACGAGCCTACGCGTTGATTATTATTTTATGTCCACTTTATAAAAATTCTTATACCCCCAAGAATTCGCGCATTACTTGGCCACTCTTTTCAGATCAGACTTCGTTCAACTCGCGTATTACGCGGCTATTTTTGTATTTATATCAGTCCTGACGTCCATTGAACTCGCGCATTACTTGGCCACATAATTTTAAGACAGAGTCCGAAGAGCTCGCGCAGTACTTTGCCACCTTATTTAGGTCAGACTTTGTTTGATCTCGCGTATTACGCGGCTATTTTTGCATTTATATCAGTCCTGACGACCATTGCACTCGCGCATTACTTGGCCGCCTTACTGAAAATCTGAGTCCGAAGTGCTCGCGCATTACTTGGCCGCTTTATTCAGGTCAGAGTCTAAGGACCCTAAGTGTTAATTATTATTTTTTGGCCACTTTATAAAAATTCTTATACCCCTAAGAATTCGCGCATTACTTGGCCACTCTTTTCAGGTCAGACTGCGTTCAACTCGCGTATTACGCGCCTATTTTTGTATTTATATCAGTCCTGACGTCCATTGAATTCGCGCATTACTTGGCCACATAATTTTAAGCCAGAGTCCGAAGAGCTCGCGCAGTTCTTTGCCACCTTATTTAGGTCAGACTTTGTTTGATTTCGCGTATTACGCGGCTATTTTTGCATTTATATCAGTCCTGACGTCCATTGAACTCGCGCATTGCTTGGCCACCTTACTGAAAATCTGAGTCCGAAGTGCTCGCGCATTACTTGGCCGCTTTATTCAGGTCAGAGTCTAAGGACCCTAAGTGTTAATTATTATTTTTTGGCCACTTTATAAAAATTCTTATACCCCTAAGAATTCGCGCATTACTTGGCCACTCTTTTCAGGTCAGACTGCGTTCAACTCGCGTATTACGCGCCTATTTTTGTATTTATATCAGTCCTGACGTCCATTGAACTCGCGCATTACTTGGCGAAGGTATATAAAAAGTCTGTAATAAGAATACGCGCATTACATTGCCACCTTAGTTAGGTCAGACTTTGTTTGATCTCGCGTATTACGCGGCTTTTTGTGCATTTATATCAGTCCTGACGTCCATTGAACTCGCGCATTACTTTGGCCACATAAGTTAAAGCCAGAGTCCGTAGAGCTCGCGCTGTTATTTGACAACTTATTTAGGTCAGACTTATTTTGATCTCGCGTATTACGCGGCTATTTTTGCATTTATATCAGTCCTGACGTCCATTGAACTCGCGCATTACTTGGCCACCTTACTTAAAATCAGAGTCCGAAGTGCTCGAGCATTACTTGGCCGCTTTATTAAGGTAAGAGTATACCGAGCCTACGCGTTGATTATTATTTTATGTCCACTTTATAAAAATTCTTATACCCCGAAGAATTCGCGCATTACTTTGGCCACTCTTTTCAGGTCAGACTGCGTTCAACTCGCGTATTACGCGGCTATTTTTGTACTTATATCAGTCCTGACGTCCATTGAACTCGCGCATTACTTGGCCACATAATTTTAAGCCAGAGTCCGAAGAGCTCGCGCAGTACTTTGCCACCTTATTTAGGTCAGACTTTGTTTGATCTCGCGTATTACGCGGCTATTTTTGCATTTATATCAGTCCTGACGTCCATTGAACTCGCGCATTACTTGGCCACCTTACTGAAAATCTGAGTCCGAAGTGCTCGCGCATTACTTGGCCGCTTTATTCAGGTCAGAGTCTAAGGACCCTAAGTGTTAATTATTATTTTTTGGCCACTTTATAAAAATTCTTATACCCCTAAGAATTCGCGCATTACTTTGCCACTCTTTTCAGGTCAGACTGCGTTCAACTCGCGTATTACGCGCCTATTTTTGTATTTATATCAGTCCTGACGTCCATTGAACTCGCGCATTACTTGGCCACATAATTTTAAGCCAGAGTCCGAAGAGCTCGCGCATTACTTGGCCACTTTATAAAAAAAATCTAGACTAGGAAGTCGCGCATTACTTTTCAAACTTATATAGGTCAGATTTCGTTTGATCTCGCGTATTACGCGGCTATTTTTGCATTTATATCAGTCGTGACGTCCATTGAACTCGCGCATTACTTGGCCACCTTACTGAAAAACAGAGTCCGAAGTGCTCGCGCATTACTTGGCCGCCATATTCAGGTCAGAGTATAACGAGCCTACGCGTTAATTATTATTTTTTGGCCACTTTATAAAAATCTTATACCCCTAAGAATTAGCGCATTACTTGGCCACTCTTATCAGATCAGACTTCGTTCAACTCGCGTATTACGCGGCTATTTTTGTATTTATATCAGTCCTGACGTCCATTGAACTCGCGCATTACTTGGCCACATAATTTTAAGCCAGAGTCCGAAGAGGTCGCGCAGTACTTTGCCACCTTATTTAGGTCAGACTTTGTTTGATCTCGCGTATTACGCGGCTATTTTTGCATTTATATCAGTCCTGACGTCCATTGAACTCGCGCATTACTTGGCCACCTTACTGAAAATCTGAGTCCGAAGTGCTCGCGCATTACTTGGCCGCTTTATTCAGGTCAGAGTCTAAGGACCCTAAGTGTTAATTATTATTTTTTGGCCACTTTATAAAAATTCTTATACCCCTAAGAATTCGCGCATTACTTGGCCACTCTTTTCAGGTCAGACTGCGTTCAACTCGCGTATTACGCGCCTATTTTTGTATTCATATCAGTCCTGACGTCCATTGAACTCGCGCATTACTTGGCCACTTTATATATAAAAATTCTGTACTAAGAATTCGCGCATTACTTTGCCACCTTATTTAGGTCAGACTTTGTTTGATCTCGCGTATTACGCGGCTTTTTGTGCATTTATATCAGTCCTGACGTCCATTGAACTCGCGCATTACTTGGCCACATAATATTAAGCCAGAGTCCGAAGAGCTCGCGCATTACTTGGCCACTTTATATAAAAATTATGTACTAAGAATTCGCGCATTACTTTGCCACCTTATTTAGGTCAGATTTCGTTTGATCTCGCGTATTACGCGGCTATTTTTGCATTTATATCAGTCCTGACGTCCATTGAACTCGAGCATTACTCAGCCACCATACTGAAAATCAGGAGTACGAAGTGCTCGAGTATTACTTGGCCGCTATATTCAGGTCAGAGTATAACGAGCCTACGCGTTAATTATTATTTTATGTTCACTTTATAAAAATTCTTATACCCCCAAGAGCTCGCGCAGTACTTTGCCACTTTATTTAGGTCAGACTTCGTTCAACTCGCGTATCACGCGGCTATTTATGTATTTATATCAGTCCTGACGTCCATTGAACTCGCGCATTACTTGGCCACATAATTTTAAGCCAGAGTCCGAAGAGCTCGCGTATTACTTGGCAACTTTATATAAAAATTCTGTACTAAGAATTCGCGCATTACTTGGCCACCTTACTGAAAATCTGAGTCCGAAGTGCTCGCGCATTACTTGGCCGCCTTATTCAGGTCAGAGTATAACGAGCCTACGGGTTAATTATTATTTTTTGGCCACTTTATAAAAATCTTATACCCCTAAGAATTCGCGCATTACTTGGCCACTCTTTTCAGATCAGACTTCGTTCAACTCGCGTATTACGCGGCTATTTTTGCATTTATATCAGTCCTGGCGTCCATTGAACTCGCGCATTACTTGGCCACATAATTTTAAGCCAGAGTCCGAAGAGGTCGCGCAGTACTTTGCCACCTTATTTAGGTCAGACTTTGTTTGATCTCGCGTATTACGCGGCTTTTTGTGCATTTATATCAGTCCTGACGTCCATTGAACTCGCGCATTACTTGGCCACCTTACTGAAAATCAGAGTCCGAAGTGCTCGCGCATTACTTGGCCGCTTTATTCAGGTCAGAGTCTAAGGACCCTAAGTGTTAATTATTATTTTTTGGCCACTTTATAAAAATTCTTATACCCCTAAGAATTCGCGCATTACTTGGCCACTCTTTTCAGGTCAGACTGCGTTCAACTCGCGTATTACGCGCCTATTTTTGTATTTATATCAGTCCTGACGTCCATTGAACTCGCGCATTACTTGGCCACTTTATATATAAAAATTCTGTACTAAGAATTCGCGCATTACTTTGCCACCTTATTTAGGTCAGACTTTGTTTGATCTCGCGTATCACGCGGCTTTTTGTGCATTTATATCAGTCCTGACGTCCATTGAACTCGCGCATTACTTGGCCACATAATTTTAAGCCAGAGTCCGAAGAGCTCGCGCATTACTTGGCCACTTTATATAAAAATTATGTACTAAGAATTCGCGCATTACTTTGCCACCTTATTTAGGTCAGATTTCGTTTGATCTCACGTATTACGCGGCTATTTTTGCATTTATATCAGTCCTGACGTCCATTGAACTCGAGCATTACTCAGCCACCTTACTGAAAATCAGAGTCCGAAGTGCTCGCGCATTACTTGGCCGCTTTATTCAGTTCAGAGTATAACGAGCCTACGCGTTAATTATTATTTTTTTGCCACTCTATAAAAATTCTTATACCCCTAAGAATTCGCGCATTACTTTGGCCACTCTTTTCAGGTCAGACTGCGTTCAACTAGCGTATTACGAGGCTATTTTTGTATTTATATCAGTCCTGACGTCCATTGAACTCGCGCATTACTTGGCCACATAATTTTAAGCCAGAGTCCGAAGAGCTCGCGCATTACTTTGCCACCTTATTTAGGTCAGACTTTGTTTGATCTCGCGTATTACGCGGCTATTTTTGCATTTATATCAGTCCTGACGTCCATTGAACTCGCGCATTACTTGGCCACATAATTTTAAGCCAGAGTCCGAAGAGCTCGCGCATTACTTGGCCACTTTATATAAAAATTCTGTACTTAGAATTCGCGCATTACTTTTCCACCTTATTTAGGTCAGATTTCGTTTGATCTCGCATATTCCGCGATTATTTTTGCATTTATATCAGTCCTGACGTGCATTGAACTCGCGCATTACTTGGCCACATAATTTTAAGCCAGAGTCCGAAGAGCTCGCGCATTACTTGGCCACTTTATATAAAAATTCTGTACTAAGAATTCGCGCATTACTTTGCCACCTTATTTAGGTCAGACTTTGTTTGATCTCGCGTATTACGCGGCTATTTTTGCATTTTTATCAGTCCTGACGTCGATTGAACTCGCCCATTACTTGGCCACCTTACCGAAAATCTGAGTCCGAAGTGCTCGCGCATTACTTGGCCGCTTTATTCAGGTCAGAGTCTAAGGACCCTAAGTGTTAATTATTATTTTTTGGCCACTTTATAAAAATTCTTATACCCCTAAGAATTCGCGCATTACTTGGCCACTCTTTTCAGGTCAGACTGCGTTCAACTCGCGTATTACGCGCCTATTTTAGTATTCATATCAGTCCTGACGTCCATTAAACTCGCGCATTACTTGGCCACTTTATATATAAAAATTCTGTACTAAGAATTCGCGCATTACTTTGCCACCTTATTTAGGTCAGACTTTGTTTGATCTCGCGTATTACGCGGCTTTTTGTGCATTTATATCAGTCCTGACGTCCATTGAACTCGTGCATTACTTGGCCACATAATTTTAAGCCAGAGTCCGAAGAGCTCGCGCATTACTTGGCCACTTTATATAAAAATTCTGTACTAAGAATTCGCGCATTACTTTGCCACCTTATTTAGGTCAGATTTCGTTTGATCTCGCGTATTACGCGGCTATTTTTGCATTTATATCAGTCCTGACGTTCATTGAACTCGCGCATTACTTGGCCACCTTACTCAGAATTAGAGTCCGATGTGCTCGAGCATTACTTGGCCGCTTTATTCAGGTCACAGTATAACGAGCCTACGCGTTAATTATTATTTTATGTCCACTTTAAAAAAATACTTATACCCACAAGATTGCACGCATTACTGGGCCACTCTTTTCAGATCAGACTTCGTTCAACTCGCGTATTACGCGGCTATTTTTGTATTTATAGCAGTCCTGACGTCCATTGAACTCGCGCATTATTGGCCACATAATTTTAAGCCAGAGTCCGAGGAGCTCGCGCAGTACTTTGCCACCTTATTTAGGTCAGATTTCGTTTGATCTCGCGTATTACGCGGCTATTTTTGCATTTATATCAGTCCTGAAGTCCATTGAACTCGCGTATTACTTGGCCACCTTACTGAAAATCTGAGTCCGAAGTGCTCGCGCATTACTCGGCCGCTTTATTCAGGTCAGAGTCTAAGGACCCTAAGTGTTAATTATTATTTTTTGGCCACTTTATAAAAATTCTTATACCCCTAAGAATTCGCGCATTACTTGGCCACTCTTATCAGATCAGACTTCGTTCAACTCGCGTATTACGCGGCGATTTTTGTATTTATATCAGTCCTGACGTCCATTGAACTCGCGCATTACTTGGCCACATAATTTTAAGCCAGAGTCCGAAGAGCTCGCGCATTACTTGGCAACTTTATATAAAAATTCTCTACTAAGAATTCGCGCATTACTTTTCCACCTTATTTAGGTCAGATTTCGTTTGATCTCGCGTATTACGCGGCTATTTTTGCATTTATATCAGTCGTGACGTCCATTGAACTCGCGCATTACTTGGCCACCTTACTGAAAATCAGAGTCCGAAGTGCTCGCGCATTACTTGGCCGCTATATTCAGGTCAGAGTATAACGAGCCTACGCGTTAATTATTATTTTTTGGCCACTTTATAAAAATCTTATACCCCTAAGAATTCGCGCATTACTTGGCCACTCTTATCAGATCAGACTTCGTTCAACTCGCGTATTACGCGGCTATTTTTGTATTTATATCAGTCCTGACGTCCATTGAACTCGCACATTACTTGGCCACAAAATTTTAAGCCAGAGTCCGCAGAGCTCGCGCATTACTTGGCCACTTTATATAAAAATTCTGTACTAAGAATTCACGCATTAATTTGCCACCTTTTTTAGTTCATATTTCGTTTGATCTCGCGTATTACGCGGCTATTTTTGCATTTCTATCAGTCCTGACGTCCATTGAACTCGAGCATTACTTGGCCACATAATTTTAAGCCAGAGTCCGAAGAGCTCGCTCATTACTTGGCCACTTTATATAAAAATTCAGAATTCGAGCATTACGTGGCCACTCTTTTCAGATCAGACTTTGTTCAACTCGCGTATTACGCGGCTATTTTTGTATTTATATCAGTCCTGACGTCTATTGAACTCGCGCATTACTTGGCCACATAATTTTAAGCCAGAGTCCGAAGAGCTCGCGCAGTACTTTGCCACCTTATTTAGGTCAGACTTTGTTTGATCTCGCGTATTACGCGGCTATTTTTGCATTTATATCAGTCCAGACGTCCATTGAACTCGCGCATTACTTGGCCACCTTACTGAATATCAGAGTCCGCAGTGCTCGCGCATTACTTGGCCGCTTTATTCAGGTCAGAGTCCTAGGACCCTCAGTGTTAATTAGTATCTTTTGGCCACTTTATAACAATTCTAACACCCCTAAGAATTCGCGCATTACTTGGCCACTCTTTTCAGGTCAGACTGCGTTCAACTCGCGTATTACGCGCCTATTATTGTATTCATATCAGTCCTGACGTCCATTAAACTAGCGCATTACTTGGCCACTTTATATATAAAAATTCTGTACTAAGAATTCGCGCATTACTGTGCCACCTTATTTAGGTCAGACTTTGTTTGATCTCGCGTATTACGCGGCTTTTTGTGCATTTATATCAGTCCTGACGTCCATTGAACTCGCGCATTACTTGGCCACATAATGTTAAGCCAGAGTCCGAAGAGATCGCGCATTGCTTGGCCATTTTATATAAAAATTCTGTACTAAGAATTCGCGCATTACTTTGCCACCTTATTTAGGTCAGATTTCGTTTGATCTCGCGTATTACGCGGCTATTTTTGCATTTATATCAGTCCTCACGTGCATTGAACTCGCGCATTACTTGGCCACCTTACTGATAATCAGAGTCCGAAGTGCTCGAGCATTACTTGGCCGCTTTATTCAGGTCAGAGTATAACGAGCCTACGCGTTAATTATTATTTTATGTCCACTTTATATAAATTCTTATACCCCCAGGAATTCGCGCATTACTTGGCCACTCTTTTCAGATCAGACTTCGTTCAACTCGCGTATTACGCGGCGATTTTTGTACTTATATCAGTCCTGACGTTCATTGAACTCGCGCATTACTTGGCCACATAATTTTAAGCCAGAGTCCGAGGAGCTCGCGCAGTACTTTGCCACCTTATTTAGGTCAGACTTTGTTTGATCTCGCGTATTACGCGGCTATTTTTGCATTTATATCAGTCCTAACATCCATTGAACTCGCGCATTACTTGGCCACCTTACTGAAAATCTGAGTCCGAAGTGCTCGCGCATTACTTGGCTGCTTTATTCAGGTCAGAGTCTAAGGACCCTAAGTGTTAATTATTATTTTTTGGCCACTTTATAAAAATTCTTATACCCCTAAGAATTCGCGCATTACTTGGCCACTCTTTTCAGGTCAGACTGCGTTCAGCTCGCGTATTACGCGCCTATTTTTGTATTTATATCAGTCCTGACGTCCATTGAACTCGCGCATTACTTGACCACATAATTTTAAGCCAGAGTCCGAAGAGCTCGCGCATTACTTGGCCACTTTATATAAAAATTCTGTAATAATAATTAGCGCATAACTTTTCCACCTTATTTAGGTCAGATTTCGTTTGATCTCGCGTATTACGCGGCTATTTTTGCATTTATATCAGTCGTGACGTCCATTGAACTCGCGCATTACTTGGCGACCTTACTGAAAATCAGAGTCCGTAGAGCTCGCGCATTACTTGGTCACTATATTCAGGTCAGAGTATAACGAGCCTACGCGTTAATTATTATTTTTTGGCCACTTTATAAAAATCTTATACCCCTAAGAATTCGCGCATTACTTGGCCACTCTTATCAGATCAGACTTCGTTCAACTCGCGTATTACGCGGCTATTTTTGTATTTATATCAGTCCTGACGTCCATTGAACTCGCGCATTACTTGGCCACATGATTTTAAGCCAGAGTCCGAAGAGCTCGCGCAGTTCATTGCCACCTTATTTAGGTCAGACTTTGTTTGATCTCGCGTATTACGCGGCTATTTTTGCATTTATATCAGTCCTGACGTCCATTGAACTCGCGCATTACTTGGCCACCTTACTGAAAATCTGAGTCCGAAGTGCTCGCGCATTACTTGGCCGCTTTATTCAGGTCAGAGTCTAAGTAACATTATCATTTCTTATTATTTTTGTCCCACTTTATAAATATTCATAGACACCTAAGATTTCGCGCATTACTTGGCCACTCTTTTCAGGTCAGACTGCGTTCAACTCGCGTATTACGCGCCTATTTTTGTATTCATATCAGTCCTGACGTCCATTAAACTCGCGCATTACTTGGTCACTTTATATATAAAAATTCTGTACTAAGAATTCGCGCATTACTTTGCCACCTTATTTAGGTCACACTTTGTTTGATCTCGCGTATTACGCGGCTTTTTGTGCATTTATATCAGTCCTGACGTCCATTGAACTCGCGCATTACTTGGCCACATAATGTTAAGCCAGAGTCCGAAGAGCTCGCGCATTACTTGGCCACTTTATATAAAAATTCTGTACTAAGAATTCGCGCATTACTTTGCCACCTTATTTAGGTCAGATTTCGTTTGATCTCGCGTATTACGCGGCTATTTTTGCATTTATATCAGTCCTGACTTGCATTGAACTCGGGCATTACTTGGCCACCTTACTGAAAATCAGAGTCCGAAGTGCTCGAGCATTACTTGGCCGCTTTATTCAGGTCAGAGTATAACGAGCCTACGCGTTAATTATTATTTTATGTCCACTTTATAAAAATTTTTATACCCCTAAGAATTCGCGCATTACTTGGCCCCTCTTTTCAGATCAGACTTAGTTCAACTCGCGTATTACGGGGCGATTTTTGTATTTATATGAGTCCTGACGTCCATTGAACTCGCGCATTACTTGGCCACATAATTTTAAGCCAGAGTTCGAAGAGCTCGCGCAGTACTTTGCCACCTTATTCAGTTCTGACTTCGTTTGATCTCACGTATTACGCGGCTATTTTTGCATTTATATCAGTCCTGACGTCCATTCAACTCGAGCATTACTCAGCCACCTTACTGAAAATCAGAGTACGAAGTGCTCGAGCATTACTTGGCCGCTATATTCAGGTCAGAGTATAACGAGCCTACGCGTTAATTATTATTTTATGTCCACTTTATAAAAATTCTTATACCCCCAAGAGCTCGCGCAGTACTTTGCCACTTTATTTAGGTCAGACTTCGTTCAACTCGCGTATTACGCGGCGATTTTTGTATTTATAACAGTCCTGACGTCCATTGAACTCGCGCATTACTTGGCCACGTTACTGATAATCAGAGTCCGAAGTGCTCGAGCATTACTTGGCCGCTTTATTCAGGTCAGAGTATAACGAGCCTACGCGTTAATTATTATTTTATGTCCACTTTATATAAATTCTTATACTCCAATGAATTCGCGTATTACTTGGCCACTCTTTTCAAGACAGACTTCGTCTAACTCGCGTATTACGCGGCGATTTTTGCACTTATATCAGTCCTGACGTCCATTGAACTCGCGAATTACTTGGCCACATAATTTTAAGCCAGAGTCCGAGGAGCTCGCGCAGTACTTTGCCACCTTATTTAGGTCAGACTTTGTTTGATCTCGCGTATTACGCGGCTATTTTTGCATTTATATCAGTCCTGACGTCCATTGAACTCGCGCATTACTTGGCCACCTTACTGAAAATCTGAGTCCGAAGTGCTCGCGCATTACTTGACCGCTTTATTCAGGTCAGAGTCTAAGGACCCTAAGTGTTAATTATTATATTTTGGCCACTTTATAAAAATTCTTATACCCCTAAGAATTCGCGCATTACTTGGCCACTCTTTTCAGGTCAGACTGCGTTCAGCTCGCGTATTACGCGCCTATTTTTGTATTCATATCAGTCCTGACGTCCATTGAACTCGCGCATTACTTGGCCACATAATTTTAAGCCAGAGTCCGAAGAGCTCGCGCATTACTTGGCCACTTTATATAAAAATTTTCTACTAAGAATTCGCGCATTACTTTTCCACCTTATTTAGGTCAGATTTCGTTTGATCTCGCGTATTACGCGGCTATTTTTGCATTTATATCAGTCGTGACGTCCATTGAACTCGCGCATTACTTGGCCACCTTACTGAAAATCAGAGTCCGAAGTGCTCGCGCATTACTTGGCCGCTATATTCAGGTCAGAGTATAACGAGCCTACGCGTTAATTATTATTTTTTGGCCACTTTATAAAAATCTTATACCCCTAAGAATTCGCGCATTACTTGGCCACTCTTATCAGATCAGACTTCGTTCAACTCGCGTATTACGCGGCTATTTTTGTATTTATATCAGTCCTGACGTCCATTGAACTCGCGCATTACTTGGCCACATAATTTTAAGCCAGAGTCCGAAGAGCTCGCGCAGTTCTTTGCCACCTTATTTAGGTCAGACTTTGTTTGATCTCGCGTATTACGCGGCTATTTTTGCATTTATATCAGTCCTGACGTCCATTGAACTCGCTCATTACTTGGCCGCCTTACTGAAAATCTGAGTCCGAAGTGCTCGCGCATTACTTGGCCGCGTTATTCAGGTCAGAGTCTAAGGTTAATTATTATTTTTTGGCCACTTTATAAAAATTCTTATACCCCTAAGAATTCGCGCATTACTTGGCCACTCTATTCAGGTCAGACTGCGTTCAACTCGCGTATTACGCGCCTATTTTTGTATTCATATCAGTCCTGACGTCCATTAAACTCGCGCATTACTTGGCCACTTTATATATAAAAATTCTGTACTAAGAATTCGCGCATTACTTTGCCACCTTATTTAGGTCAGACTTTGTTTGATCTCGCGTATTACGCGGCTTTTTTGTGCATTTATATCAGTCCTGACGTCCATTGAACTCGCGAATTACTTGGCCACATAATTTTAAGCCAGAGTCCGAAGAGCTCGCGCATTACTTGGCCACTTTATATAGAAATTCTGTACTAAGAATTCGCGCATTACTTTGCCACCTTATTTAGGTCAGATTTCGTTTGATGTCGCGTATTACGCGGCTATTTTTGCATTTATATTATTCCTGACGTCCATTGAACTCGCGCATTACTTGGCCACCTTACTGAAAATCTGAGTCCGAAGTGCTCGCGCATTACTTGGCCGCTTTACTCAGGTCAGAGTATAACGAGCCTACGCGTTAATTATTATTTTATGTCCACTTTATAAAAATTCTTATACCCCCAAGAATTCGCGCATTACTTGGCCACTCTTTTCAGATCAGACTTCGTTCAACTCGCGTATTACGCGGCGATTTTTTGTATTTATATTAGTCCTGACGTCCATTGAACTCGCGCATTACTTGGCCACATAATTTTAAGCCAGAGTCCGAAGAGCTCGCGCAGTACTTTGCCACTTTATTTAGGTCAGACTTCGTTTGATCTCACGTATTACGCGGCTATTTTTGCATTTATATCAGTCCTGACGTCCATTGAACTCGAGCATTACTCAGCCACCTTACTGAAAATCAGAGTACGAAGTGCTCGAGCATTACATGGCCGCTATATTCAGGTCAGAGTATAACGAGCCTACGCGTTAATTATTATTTTATGTCCACTTTATAAAAATTCTTATACCCCCAAGAGCTCGCGCAGTACTTTGCCACTTTATTTAGGTCAGACTTCGTTCAACTCGCGTATTACGCGGCGATTTTTGTATTTATATCAGTCCTGACGTCCATTGAACTCGCGCATTACTTGGCCACATAATTTTAAGCCAGAGTCCGAAGAGCTCGCGCATTACTTGGCAACTTTATATAAAAATTCTCTACTAAGAATTCGCGCATTACTTTTCCACCTTATTTAGGTCAGATTTCGTTTGATCTCGCGTATTACGCGGCTATTTTTGCATTTATATCAGTCGTGACGTCCATTGAACTCGCGCATTACTTGGCCACCTTACTGAAAATCAGAGTCCGAAGTGCTCGCGCATTACTTGGCCGCTATATTCAGGTCAGAGTATAACGAGCCTACGCGTTAATTATTATTTTTTGGCCACTTTATAAAAATCTTATACCCCTAAGAATTCGCGCATTACTTGGCCACTCTTATCAGATCAGACTTCGTTCAACTCGCGTATTACGTGGCTATTTTTGTATTTATATCAGTCCTGACGTCCATTGAACTCGCGCATTACTTGGCCACATAATTTTAAGCCAGAGTCCGAGGAGCTCGCGCAGTACTTTGCCACCTTATTTAGGTCAGACTTTGTTTGATCTCGCGTATTACGCGGCTATTTTTGCATTTATATCAGTCCTGACGTCCATTGAACTCGCGCATTACTTGGCCACCTTACTGAAAATCTGAGTCCGAAGTGCTCGCGCATTCTTGGCCGCTTTATTCAGGTCAGAGTCTAAGGACCCTAAGTGTTAATTATTATTTTTTGGCCACTTTATAAAAACTCTTATACCCCTAAGAATTCGCGCATTACTTGGCCACTCTTTTCAGGTCAGACTGAGTTCAACTCACGTATTACGCGCCTATTTTTGTATTCATATCAGTCCTGACGTCCATTGAACTCGCGCATTACTTAGCCACATAATTTTAAGCCAGAGTCCGAAGAGCTCGCGCATTACTTGGCCACTTTATATAAAAATTCTCTACTAAGAATTCGCGCATTACTTTTCCACCTTATTTAGGTCAGATTTCGTTTGATCTCGCGTATTACGCGGCTATTTTTGCATTTATATCAGTCGTGACATCCATTGAACTCTCGCATTACTCGGCCACCTTACTGAAAATCAGAGTCCGAAGTGCTCGCGCATTACTTGGTCGCTTTATTCAGGTCAGAGTCTAAGGACCCTAAGTGTTAATTATTATTTTTTGGCCACTTTATAAAAATTCTTATACCTCTAAGAATTCGCGCATTATTTGGCCACTCTTTTCAGGTCAGACTGCGTTCAACTCGCGTATTACGCGCCTATTTTTGTATTCATATCTGTCCTGACGTCCATTGAACTCGCGCATTACTCAGCCACATAATTTTAAGCCAGAGTCCGAAGTGCTCGCGCATTACTTGGCCACTTTATATAAAAATTCTCTACTAAGAATTCGCGCATTACTTTTCCACCTTATTTCGGTCAGATTTCGTTTGATCTCGCGTATTACGCGGCTATTTTTGCATTTATATCAGTCCTGACGTCCATTGAACTCGCGCATTACTTGGCCACCTTACTGAAAATCAGAGTCCGA
Source organism: Diplolepis rosae (assembly GCA_030998225.1). Lineage (NCBI taxonomy): Eukaryota > Metazoa > Arthropoda > Insecta > Hymenoptera > Diplolepididae > Diplolepis > Diplolepis rosae. The sequence goes on along the minus strand of JAPYXD010000158.1, from coordinate 213,459 downwards.
AGTGCTCGCGCATTACTTGGCCGCTTTATTCAGGTCAGAGTCTAAGGACCCTAAGTGTTAATTATTATTTTTTGGCCACTTTATAAAAATTCTTATACCCCTAAGAATTCGCGCATTACTTGGCCTCTCATTTAAGATCAGACTTCGATAAACTCGCGTAATACGCGCCTATTTTTGTATTCATATCAGTCGTGACGTCCATTGAACTCGCGCATTGCTTGGCCACCTTACTGAAAATCAGAGTCCGAAGTGCTCGCGCATTACTTGTTCGCTATATTCAGGTCAGAGTATAACGAGCCTACGCGTTAATTATTATTTTTTGGCCACTTTATAAAAAGCTTATACCCCTAAGAATTCGCGCATTACTTGGCCACTCTTATCAGATCAGACTTCGTTCAACTCGCGTATTACGCGGCTATTTTTGTATTTATATCAGTCCTGACGTCCATTGAACTCGCGCATTACTTGGCCACATAATTTTAAGCCAGAGTCCGAAGAGCTCGCGCAGTTCGTTGCCACCTTATTTCGGTCAGATTTCGTTTGATCTCGCGTATTACGCGGCTATTTTTGCATTTATATCAGTCGTGACGTCCATTGAACTCGCGCATTACTCGGCCACCTTACTGAAAATCAGAGTCCGAAGTGCTCGCGCATTACTTGGCCGCTTTATTCAGGTCAGAGTCTAAGGACCCTAAGTGTTAATTATTATTTTTTGGCCACTTTATAAAAATTCTTAGACCCCTAAGAATTCGCGCCTTCCTTGGCCTCTCTTTTCAGGTCAGACTTCGTTCAACTCGCGTATTACGCGCCTATTTTTGTATTCATATCAGTCGTGACGTCCATTGAACTCGCGCATTGCTTGGCCACCTTACTGAAAATCAGAGTCCGAAGTGCTCGCGCATTACTTGTTCGCTATATTCAGGTCAGAGTATAACGAGCCTACGCGTTAATTATTATTTTTTGGCCACTTTATAAAAAGCTTATACCCCTAAGAATTCGCGCATTACTTGGCAACTCTTTTTAGATCAGACTTCGTTCAACTCGCGTATTACGCGGCTATTTTTGTATTTATATCAGTCCTGACGTCCATTGAACTCGCGCATTACTTGGACACATAATTGTAAGCAGAGTCCGAAGTGCTCGCGCAGTTCGTTGCCACCTTATTTAGGTCATACTTTGTTTGATCTCTCGTATTACGCGGCTATTTTTGCATTTATATCAGTCCTGACGTCCATTGAACTCGCGCATTACTTGGCCACCTTACTGAAAATCTGAGTCCGAAGTGCTCGCGCATTACTTGGCCGCTTTATTCAGGTCAGAGTCTAAGGACCCTAAGTGTTATTTATTATTTTTTGGCCACTTTATAAAAATTCTTATACCCCTAAGAATTCGCGCATTACTTGGCCACTCTTTTCAGGTCAGACTGCGTTCAACTCGCGTATTACGTGCCTATTTTTGTATTTATATCAGTCCTTACGCCCATTGAACTCGCGCATTACTTTGCCACTTTATATAATAAAATTCTGTACTAAGAATTCGCGCATTACTTTGCCACCTTATTTAGGTCAGAATTTCTTTGATCTCGCGTATTACGCGGCTTTTTGTATTTATATCAGTCCTGACGTCCATTGAACTCGCGCATTACTTGGCCACATAATTTTAAGCCAGAGTCCGAAGAGCTCGCGCATTACTTGGCAGCTTTATATAAAAATTCTCTACTAAGAATTCGCGCATTACTTTTCCACCTTATTTAGGTCAGATTTCGTTTGATCTCGCGTATTACGCGGCTATTTTTGCATTTATATCAGTCGTGACGTCCATTGAACTCGCGCATAACTTGGCCACCTTACTGAAAATCAGAGTCCGAAGTGCTCGCGCATTACTTGGCCGCTATATTCAGGTCAGAGTATAACGAGCCTACGCGTTAATTATTATTTTTTGGCCACTTTATAAAAATCTTATACCCCTAAGAATTCGCGCATTACTTGGCCACTCTTTTCAGATCAGACTTCGTTCAACTCGCGGCTTACGCGGCTATTTTTGTATTTATATCAGTCCTGACGTCCATTGAACTCGCGCATTACTTGGCCACAAAATTTTAAGCCAGAGTCCGCAGAGCTCGCGCATTACTTGGCCACTTTATATAAAAATTCTGTACTAAGAATTCGCGCATTAATTTGCCACCTTTTTTAGTTCATATTTCGTTTGATCTCGCGTATTACGCGGCTATTTTTGCATTTCTATCAGTCCTGACGTCCATTGAACTCGAGCATTACTTGGTCACATAATTCTAAGCCAGAGTCCGAAGAGCTCGCGAATTACTTGGCCACTTTATATAAAAATTCTGTACTAAGAATTCGATCATTAATTTGCCACCTTTTTTAGTAAAGATTTCGTTTGATCTAACGTATTAGGCGGCTATTTTTGCATTTCTATCAGTCCTGACGTCCATTGAACTCGCGCATTACTTGGCCACATAATTTTAAGCCAGAGTCCGAAGAGCTCGCGCATTACTTGGCCACTTTATATAGAAATTCTGTACTAAGAATTCGCGCATTACTTTGCCACCTTATTTAGGTCAGATTTCGTTTGATGTCGCGTATTACGCGGCTATTTTTGCATTTATATCAGTCATGACGCCCATTGCACTCGCGCATTACTTGGCCACCTTACTGAAAATCTGAGTCCGAAGTGCTCGCGCATTACATGGCCGCCTTATTCAGGTCAGAGTATAACGAGCCTACGCGTTAATTATTATTTTATGTCCACTTTATAAAAATTCTTATACCCCCAAGAATTCGCGCATTTCTTGGCCACTCTTTTCAGATCAGGCTTCGTTCAACTCGCGTATTACGCGGCGCTTTGTGTATTTATATTAGTCCTGACGTCCATTGAACTCGCGCATTACTTGGCCACATAATTTTAAGCCAGAGTCCGACGAGCTCGCGCAGTACTTGGCCACTTTATTTAGGTCAGACTTCGTTTGATCTCACGTATTACGCGGCTATTTTTGCATTTATATCAGTCCTGACGTCCATTGAACTCGAGCATTACTCAGCCACCTTACTGAAAATCAGAGTACGAAGTGCTCGAGCATTACTTGGCCGCTATATTCAGGTCAGAGTATAACGAGCCTACGCGTTAATTATTATTTTATGTCCACTTTATAAAAATTCTTATACCCCCAAGAGCTCGCGCAGTACTTTGCCACTTTATTTAGGTCAGACTTCGTTCAACTCGCGTATTACGCGGCGATTTTTGTATTTATATCTGTCTTTACGTCCTTTCAACTCGCTCTTTACTTGGCCACATAATTTTAAGCCTGTGTGCGCAGAGGTCGCGCTTTAGTTGGAAACTTTATATAAAAATTCTCTACTAATAATGCGCCCATTACTTTTCCACCTTATTTAGGTCAGATTTCGTTTGATCTCGCGTATTACGCGGCTATTTTTGCATTTATATCAGTCGTGACGTCCATTGAACTCGCGCATTACTTGGCCACCTTACTGAAAATCAGAGTCCGAAGTGCTCGCGCATTACTTGGCCGCTATATTCAGGTCAGAGTATAACGAGCCTACGCGTTAATTATTATTTTTTGGCCACTTTATAAAAATCTTATACCCCTAAGAATTCGCGCATTACTTGGCCACTCTTATCAGATCAGACTTCGTTCAACTCGCGTATTACGCGGCTATTTTTGTATTTATATCAGTCCTGACGTCCATTGAACTCGCGCATTACTTGGCCACATAATTTTAAGCCAGAGTCCGAGGAGCTCGCGCAGTACTTTGCCACCTTATTTAGGTCAGACTTTGTTTGATCTCGCGTATTACGCGGCTATTTTTGCATTTATATCAGTCCTGACGTCCATTGAACTCGCGCATTACTCGGCCACCTTACTGAAAATCAGAATCCGAAGTGCTCGCGCATTACTTGGCCGCTTTATTCAGGTCAGAGTCTAAGGACCCTAAGTGTTAATTATTATTTTTTGGCCACTTTATAAAAATTCTTATACATCTAAGAATTCGCGCATTACTTGGCCACTCTTTTCAGGTCAGACTGCGTTCAACTCACGTATTACGCGCCTATTTTTGTATTCATATCAGTCCTGACGTCCATTGAACTCGCGCATTACTTAGCCACATAATTTTAAGCCAGAGTCCGAAGAGCTCGCGCATTACTTGGCCACTTTATATAAAAATTCTCTACTAAGAATTCGCGCATTACTTCTCCACCTTATTTAGGTCAGACTTTGTTTGATCTCGCGTATTACGCGGCTATTTTTGTATTTATATCAGTCCTGACGTCCATTGAACTCTCGCATTACTTGGCCACATAATTTTAAGCTAGAGTCCGAAGTGCTCGCGCATTACTTGGTCGCTTTATTCAGGTCAGAGTCTAAGGACCCTAAGTGTTAATTATTATTTTTTGGCCACTTTATAAAAATTCTTATACCTCTAAGAATTCGCGCATTATTTGGCCACTCTTTTCAGGTCAGACTGCGTTCAACTCGCGTATTACGCGCCTATTTTTGTATTAATATCAGTCCTGACGTCCATTGAACTCGCGCATTACTTGGCCACATAATTTTAAGCCAGAGTCCGAAGAGCTCGCGCATTACTTGGCCACTTTATATAAAAATTCTCTACTAAGAATTCGCGCATTACTTTTCCACCTTATTTCGGTCAGATTTCGTTTGATCTCGCGTATTACGCGGCTATTTTTGCATTTATATCAGTCGTGACGTCCATTGAACTCGCGCATTACTTGGCCACCTTACTGAAAATCAGAGTCCGAAGTGCTCGCGCATTACTTGGCCGCTTTATTCAGGTCAGAGTCTAAGGACCCTAAGTGTTAATTATTATTTTTTGGCCACTTTATAAAAATTCTTATACCCCTAAGAATTCGCGCATTACTTGGCCTCTCTTTTCAGGTCAGACTGCGTTCAACTCGCGTATTACGCGCCTATTTTTGTATTCATATCAGTCGTGACGTCCATTGAACTCGCGCATTGCTTGGCCACCTTACTGAAAATCAGAGTCCGAAGTGCTCGCGCATTACTTGTTCGCTATATTCAGGTCAGAGTATAACGAGCCTACGCGTTAATTATTATTTTTTGGCCACTTTATAAAAAGCTTATACCCCTAAGAATTCGCGCATTACTTGGCCACTCTTATCAGATCAGACTTCGTTCAACTCGCGTATTACGCGGCTATTTTTGTATTTATATCAGTCCTGACGTCCATTGAACTCGCGCATTACTTGGCCACATAATTTTAAGCCAGAGTCCGAAGAGCTCGCGCAGTTCGTTGCCACCTTATTTCGGTCAGATTTCGTTTGATCTCGCGTATTACGCGGCTATTTTTGCATTTATATCAGTCGTGACGTCCATTGAACTCGCGCATTACTTGGCCACCTTACTGAAAATCAGAGTCCGAAGTGCTCGCGCATTACTTGGCCCCTTTATTCAGGAAAGAGTCAAAGGAACCTAAGTGTAAATTATTACGTGTTGTCCACTAAATAAAAATTCACATAACCCTAAGAAGTCGCGCATTACTTGGCCTCTCTTTTCAGGTCAGACTGCGTTCAACTCGCGTATTACGCGCCTATTTTTGTATTCATATCAGTCCTGACGTCCATTGAACTCGCGCATTGCTTGGCCACCTTAGTTAAAAACAGAGTCAGAAGTGCTCGCGCATTACTTGTTCGCTATATTCAGGTCAGAGTATAACGAGCCTACGCGTTAATTATTATTTTTTGGCCACTTTATAAAAAGCTTATACCCCTAAGAATTCGCGCATTACTTGGCCACTCTTATCAGATCAGACTTCGTTCAACTCGCGTAATACGCGGCTATTTTTGTATTTATATCAGTCCTGACGTCCATTGAACTCGCGCATTACTTGGCCACATAATATTAAGCCAGAGTCCTACGAGCTCGCGCAGTTCGTTGCCACCTTATTTAGGTCAGACTTTGTTTGATCTCGCGTATTACGCGGCTATTTTTGCATTTATATCAGTCCTGACGTCCATTGAACTCGCGCATTACTTGGCCACCTTACTGAAAATCTGAGTCCGAAGTGCTCGCGCATTACTTGGCCGCTTTATTCAGGTCAGAGTCTAAGGACCCTAAGTGTTATTTATTATTTTTTGGCCACTTTATAAAAATTCTTATACCCCTAAGAATTCGCGCATTACTTGGCCACTCTTTTCAGGTCAGACTGCGTTCAACTCGCGTATTACGCGCCTATTTGTGTATTTATATCAGTCCTGACGTCCATTGGACTCGCGCATTACTTTGCCACTTATAATAAAATTCTGTACTAAGAATTCGCGCATTACTTTGCCACCTTATTTAGGTCAGACTTTGTTTGATCTCGCGTATTACGCGGCTTTTTGTATTTATATCAGTCCTGACGTCCATTGAACTCGCGCATTACTTGGCCACATAATTTTAAGCCAGAGTCCGAAGAGCTCGCGCATTACTTGGCCACTTTATATAAAAATTCTGTACTAAGAATTCGCGCATTACTTTGCCACCTTATTTAGGTCAGATTTCGTTTGATCTCGCGTATTACGCGGCTATTTTTGCATTTATATCAGTCGTGACGTCCATTGAACTCGCGCATAACTTGGCCACCTTACTGAAAATCAGAGTCCGAAGTGCTCGCGCATTACTTGGCCGCTATATTCAGGTCAGAGTATAACGAGCCTACGCGTTAATTATTATTTTTTGGCCACTTTATAAAAATCTTATACCCCTAAGAATTCGCGCATTACTTGGCCACTCTTATCAGATCAGACTTCGTTCAACTCGCGTATTACGCGGCTATTTTTGTATTTATATCAGTCCTGACGTCCATTGAACTCGCGCATTACTTGGCCACAAAATTTTAAGCCAGAGTCCGCAGAGCTCGCGCATTACTTGGCCACTTTATATAAAAATTCTGTACTAAGAATTCGCGCATTAATTTGCCACCTTTTTTAGTTCATATTTCGTTTGATCTCGCGTATTACGCGGCTATTTTTGCATTTCTATCAGTCCTGACGTCCATTGAACTCGAGCATTACTTGGTCACATAATTCTAAGCCAGAGTCCGAAGAGCTCGCGAATTACTTGGCCACTTTATATAAAAATTCTGTACTAAGAATTCGCGCATTACTTGGCCACTCTTATCAGATCAGACTTCGTTCAACTCGCGTATTACGCGGCTATTTTTTGTATTTATATCAGTCCTGACGTCCATTGAACTCGCGCATTACTTGGCCACATAATTTTAAGCCAGAGTCCGAAGAGCTCGCGCATTACTTGGCAACTTTATATAAAAATACTGTACTAAGAATTCGCGCATTAATTTGCCACCTTATTTAGGTCAGACTGAGTTTGATCTCGCGTATTACGCGGCTATTTTTGCATTTATATCAGTCCTGACGACAATTGAACTCGCGCATTACTTGGCCACCTTACTGAATATCAGAGTCCGCAGTGCTCGCGCATTACTTGGCCGCTTTATTCAGGTCAGAGTCTAAGGACCCTAAGTGTTAATTATTATTTTTTGGCCACTTTATAAAAATTCTTATACCCCTAAGAATTCGCGCATTACTTGGCCACTCTTTTCAGGTCAGACTGCGTTCAACTCGCGTATTACGCGCCTATTATTGTATTTATATCAGTCATGACGTCCATTGAACTCGCGCATTACTAAGACACTTTATATAAAAAATCTGGACAAATAAAACGCGAATTACTGTGCCACCTTATTTAGGTCAGACTTTGTTTGATCTCGCGTATTACGCGGCTGTTTGTGCATTTATATCAGTCCTGACGTCCATTGAACTCGCGCATTACTTGGCCACATAATGTTAAGCCAGAGTCCGAAGAGATCGCGCATTGCTTGGCCATTTTATATATATATTCTGTACTAAGAATTCGCGCATTACTTTGCCACCTTATTTAGGTCAGATTTCGTTTGATCTCGCGTATTACGCGGCTATTTTTGCATTTATATCAGTCCTCACGTGCATTGAACTCGCGCATTACTTGGCCACCTTACTGATAATCAGAGTCCGAAGTGCTCGAGCATTACTTGGCCGCTTTATTCAGGTCAGAGTATAACGAGCCTACGCGTTAATTATTATTTTATGTCCACTTTATATAAATTCTTATACCCCCAGGAATTCGCGCATTACTTTGCCACTCTTTTCAGATCAGACTTCGTTCAACTCGCGTATTACGCGGCGATTTTTGTATTTATATCAGTCCTGACGTCCATTGAACTCGCCCATTACTTGGCCACATAATTTTAAGCCAGAGTCCGAAGAGCTCGCGCATTACTTGGCCACTTTATATAAAAATTCTCTACTAAGAATTCGCGCATTACTTTTCCACCTTATTTAGGTCAGATTTCGTTTGATCTCGCGTATTACGCGGCTATTTTTGCATTTATATCAGTCCTGACGTGCATTGAACTCGCGCATTACTTGGCCACCTTACTGAAAATCAGAGTCCGAAGTGCTCGAGCATTACTTGGCCGCTTTATTCAGTTCAGAGTATAACGAGCCTACGCGTTAATTATTATTTTATGTCCACTTTATATAAATTCTTATACCCCCAGGAATTCGCGCATTACTTTGCCACTCTTTTCAGATCAGACTTCGTTCAACTCGCGTATTACGCGGCGATTTTTTGTATTTATATCAGTCCTGACGTCCATTGAACTCGCCCATTACTTGGCCACATAATTTTAAGCCAGAGTCCGAAGAGCTCGCGCAGTACTTTGCCACTTTATTTAGGTCAGACTTCGTTCGATCTCACGTATTACGCGGCTATTTTTGCATTTATATCAGTCCTGACGCCCATTGAACTCGAGCATTACTCAGCCACCTTACTGAAAATCAGAGTCCGAAGTGCTCGCGCATTACTTGGCCGCTTTATATAAAGATCCTGTACTAAGAATTCGCGCATTTCTTTTCCGCCTTATTTAGGTCAGATTTCGTTTGATCTCGCGTATTACGCGGCTATTTTTGCATTTATATCAGTCCTGACGTGCATTGAACTCGCGCATTACTTGGCCACCTTACTGAAAATCAGAGTCCGAAGTGCTCGAGCATTACTTGGCCGCTTTATTCAGTTCAGAGTATAACGAGCCTACGCGTTAATTATTATTTTATGTCCACTTTATATAAATTCTTATACCCCCAGGAATTCGCGCATTACTTTGCCACTCTTTTCAGATCAGACTTCGTTCAACTCGCGTATTACGCGGCGATTTTTTGTATTTATATCAGTCCTGACGTCCATTGTACTCGCCCATTACTTGGCCACATAATTTTAAGCCAGAGTCCGAAGAGCTCGCGCATTACTTGGCCGCTATATTCAGGTCAGAGTATAACGAGCCTACGCGTTAATTATTATTTTTTGGCCACTTTATAAAAATCTTATACCCCTAAGAATTCGCGCATTACTTGGCCACTCTTATCAGATCAGACTTCGTTCAACTCGCGTATTACGCGGCTATTTTTGTATTTATATCAGTCCTGACGTCCATTGAACTCGCGCATTACTTGGCCACAAAATTATAACCCAGAGTCCGCAGAGCTCGCGCATTACTTGGCCACTTTATATAAAAATTCTGTACTAAGAATTCGCGCATTAATTTGCCTCCTTTTTTAGTTCATATTTAGTTTGATCTCGCGTATTACGCGGCTATTTTTGCATTTCTATCAGTCCTGACGTCCATTGAACTCGAGCATTACTTGGTCACATAATTCTAAGCCAGAGTCCGAAGAGCTCGCGTATTACTTGGCCACTTTATATAAAAATTCTGTACTAAGAATTCGCGCATTACTTGGCCACTCTTTTCAGATCAGACTTTGTTCAACTCGCGTATTACGCGGCTATTTTTGTATTTATATCAGTCCTGACGTCCATTGAACTCGCGCATTACTTGGCCACATAATTTTAAGCCAGAGTCCGAAGAGCTCGCGCATTACTTGGCAACTTTATATAAAAATTCTGAACTAAGAATTCGCGCATTAATTTGCCACCTTATTTAGGTCAGACTTTGTTTGATCTCGCGTATTACGCGGCTAATTTTGCATTTATATCAGTCCAGACGTCCATTGAACTCGCGCATTACTTGGCCACCTTACTGTAAATCAGAGTCCGCAGTGCTCGCGCATTACTTGGCCGCTTTATTCAGGTCAGAGTCTAAGGACCCTAAGTGTTAATTATTATTTTTTGGCCACTTTATAAAAATTCTTATACCCCTAAGAATTCGCGCATTACTTGGCCACTCTTTTCAGGTCAGACTGCGTTCAACTCGCGTATTACGCGCCTATTATTGTATTCATATCAGTCCTGACGTCCATTAAACTAGCGCATTACTTGGCCACTTTATATATAAAAATTCTGTACTAAGAATTCGCGCATTACTGTGCCACCTTATTTAGGTCAGACTTTGTTTGATCTCGCGTATTACGCGGCTTTTTGTGCATTTATATCAGTCCTGACGTCCATTGAACTCGCGCATTACTTGGCCACATAATGTTAAGCCAGAGTCCGAAGAGATCGCGCATTGCTTGGCCATTTTATATAAATATTCTGTACTAAGAATTCGCGCATTAATTTGCCACCTTATTTAGTTCAGATTTCGTTTGATCTCGCGTATTACGCGGCTATTTTTGCATTTATATCAGTCATCACGAGCAAAGAACTCGCGCAATACTTCGCCACCTTAAATAAATACAGAGTCCGAAGAGCTCGCGCATTACTTGGCCGCTTTATTCAGGTCAGAGTATAACGAGCCTACGCGTTAATTATTATTTTATGTCCACTTTATATAAATTCTTATACCCCCAGGAATTCGCGCATTACTTTGCCACTCTTTTCAGATCAGACTTCGTTAAACTCGCGTATTACGCGGATAGTTTTGTATTTATATCAGTCCTGACGTCCATTGAACTCGCCCATTACTTGGCCACATAATTTTAAGCCAGAGTCCGAAGAGCTCGCGCATTACTTGGCCACTTTATATAAAAATTCTCTACTAAGAATTCGCGCATTATTTTTCAACCTTTTTTAGGTCAGATTTCGTTTGATCTCACGTATTACGCGGCTATTTTTGCATTTATATCAGTCCTGACGTGCATTGAACTCGCGCATTACTTGGCCACCTTACTGAAAATCAGAGTCCGAATTGCTCGAGCATTACTTGGCCGCTTTATTCAGTTCAGAGTATAACGAGCCTACGCGTTAATTATTATTTTATGTCCACTTTATATAAATTCTTATACCCCCAGGAATTCGCGCATTACTTTGCCACTCTTTTCAGATCAGACTTCGTTCAACTCGCGTATTACGCGGCTATTTTTGTATTTATATCAGTCCTGACGTCCATTGAACTCGCCCATTACTTGGCCACATAATTTTAAGCCAGAGTCCGAAGAGCTCGCGCAGTACTTTGCCACTTTATTTAGGTCAGACTTCGTTCGATCTCACGTATTACGCGGCTATTTTTGCATTTATATCAGTCCTGACGCCCATTGAACTCGAGCATTACTCAGCCACCTTACCGAAAATCAGAGTCCGAAGTGCTCGCGCATTACTTGGCCGCTTTATATAAAGATCCTGTACTAAGAATTCGCGCATTTCTTTTCCGCCTTATTTAGGTCAGACTTTGCTTGATCTCGCGTATTACGCGACTATTTTTTGATTTTTTTCAGTCCTGACGTGCATTGAACTCGCGCATTACTTGGCCACATAATTTTAAGCCTGAGTCCGAAGAGCTCGCGCATTACTTGGCCACTTTATATAAAAATTCTGTACTAAGAATTCGCGCAATAATTGGCCACTCTTTTCAGATCAGACTTTGTTCATCTTGCGCATTACGCGGCTATTTTTGTCTTTATACCAGTCCTGACGTCTATTGAACTCGCGCATTACTTGGCCACATAATTTTTAAGCCAGAGTCCGAAGAGCTCGCGCAGTACTTTGCCACTTTATTTAGGTCAGACTTCGTTTGATCTCACGTATTACGCGGCTATTTTTGCATTTATATCAGTCCTGCCGTCCATTGAAGTCGAGCATTACTCAGCCACCTTACTGAAAATCAGAGTCCGAAGTGCTCGCGCATTACTTGGCCGCTTTATATAAAGATCCTGTACTAAGAATTAGCGCATTACTTTGCCACTTTATTTAGGTCAGACTTCGTTTGATCTCACGTATTACGCGGCTATTTTTGCATTTATATCAGTCCTGACGTCAATTGATGTCGCGTATTACTTGGCCACATAAATTTTATCCAGAGTCCTTATACCACGCGCCTTACTTGGCCACTTTATATAAAAATTCTGTACTAAGAATTCGCGCATTAATTTGCCACCTTTTTTAGGTCAGATTTCGTTTGATCTCGCGTATTACGCGGCTATTTTTGCATTTATATCAGTCCTGACGTCCACTGAACTCGCGCATTACTTGGCCACATAATTATGAGACAGAGTCCGAAGAGCTCGCGCATTACTTGGCCACTTTATATAAAAAATTCTGTACTAAGAATTCGGGCATTAATTTGCCACCTTTTTTAGGACAGACTTTGCTTGATCTCGCGTATTACGCGGCTAATTTTGCATTTATATCAGTCCTGACGTCCACTGAACTCGCGCATTACTTGGCCACATAATTTTAAGCCAGAGTCCGAAGAGCTCGCGCATTACTTGGCCACTTTATATAAAAATTCTGTACTAAGAATTCCCGCATTACTTTGCCACCTTTTTTAGGTCAGACTTTGTTTGATCTCGCGTATTACGCTGCTATTTTTTGCATTTATATCAGTCCTGACGTCCATTGAACTCGAGCATTACTCAGCCACCTTACTGAAAATCAGAGTACGAAGTGCTCGAGCATTACTTGGCCGCTTTATTCAGGTCAGAGTATAACGAGCCTACGCGTTAATTATTATTTTATGTCCACTTTATAAAAATTCTTATACCCCTAAGAATTCGCGCATTACTTGGCCCCTCTTTTCAGATCAGACTTCGTTCAACTCGCGTATTACGTGGCCATTTTTGTATTTATATCAGTCCTGACGTCCATTGAACTCGCGCATTACTTGGCCACATAATTTTAAGCCAGAGTCCGAAGAGCTCGCGCATTACTTGGCAACTTTATATAAAAATTCTGTACTAAGAATTAGCGCATTACTTTTCCACCTTATTTATGTCAGATTTCGTTTGATCTCGCGTATTACGCGGATATTTTTGCATTTATATCAGTCCTGACGTCCATTGAACTAGCTAATTACTAGGCCGCCTTACAGAAAATCTGAGTCCGAAGTTCTCGCGCATTACATGGCCGCATTATTAAGGTCATAGTATAAGGAGCCTACGCGTTAATTATTATTTTTTGGCCACTTTATAAAAATCTTATACCCCTAAGAATTCGCGCATTACTTGGCCACTCTTATCAGATCGGACTTGGTTCAACTCGCGTATTACGCGGCCATTTTTGTATTTATATCAGTCCTGACGTCCATTGAACTCGCGCATTACTTGGCCACATAATTTTAAGCCAGAGTCCGAAGAGCTCGCGCATTACTTGGCCACTTTATATAAAAATTCTGTACTAAGAATTCGCGCATTACTTTTCCACCTTTTTTATGTCATATTTCGTTTGATGTCGCGTATTACGCGGCTATTTTTGCATTTATATTATTCCTGACGTCCATTGAACTCGAGCATTACTCAGCCACCTTACTGAAAATCAGAGTACGAAGTGCTCGAGCATTACTTGGCCGCTTTATTCAGGTCAGAGTCTAAGGACCCTAAGTGTTAATTATTATTTTTTGGCCACTTTATAAAAATCTTATACCCCTAAGAATTAGCGCATTACTTGGCCTCTCTTATCAGATCAGACTTCGTTCAACTCGCGTATTACGCGGCTATTTTTGTATTTATATCAGTCCTGACGTCCATTGAACTCGCACATTACTTGGCCACATAATTTTAAGCCAGAGTCCGCAGAGCTCGCGCATTACTTGGCCACTTTATATAAAAATTCTGTACTAAGAATTCGCGCATTAATTTGCCACCTTTTTTAGGTCATATTTCGTTTGATCTCGCGTATTACGCGGCTATTTTCGTATTTATATCAGTCCTGACGTCCATTGAACTCGCGCATTACTTGGCCACATAATTTTAAGCCAGAGTCCGAAGAGCTCGCGCATTACTTGGCCACTTTATATAAAAATTCTGTACTAAGAATTCGCGCATTATTTTGCCACCTTTTTTAGGTCAGATTTCGTTTGATCTCACGTATTACGCGGCTATTTTTGCATTTATATCAGTCCTGACGTCCATTGAACTCGAGCATTACTTGGCCACATAATTTTAAGCCAGAGTCCGAAGAGCTCGCGCATTACTTGGCCACTTTATATAAAAATTCTGTACTAAGAATTCGCGCATTACTTTTCCACCTTATTTAGGTCAGATTTCGTTTGATCTCGCGTATTACGCGGCTATTTTTGCATTTATATCAGTCGTGACGTCCATTGAACTCGCGCATAACTTGGCCACCTTACTGAAAATCAGAGTCCGAAGTGCTCGCGCATTACTTGGCCGCTATATTCAGGTCAGAGTATAACGAGCCTACGCGTTAATTATTATTTTTTGGCCACTTTATAAAAATCTTATACCCCTAAGAATTCGCGCATTACTTGGCCACTCTTATCAGATCAGACTTCGTTCAACTCGCGTATTACGCGGCTATTTTTGTATTTATATCAGTCCTGACGTCCATTGAACTCGCGCATTACTTGGCCACAAAATTTTAAGCCAGAGTCCGCAGAGCTCGCGCATTACTTGGCCACTTTATATAAAAATTCTGTACTAAGAATTCGCGCATTAATTTGCCACCTTTTTTAGTTCATATTTCGTTTGATCTCGCGTATTACGCGGCTATTTTTGCATTTCTATCAGTCCTGACGTCCATTGAACTCGAGCATTACTTGGTCACATAATTCTAAGCCAGAGTCCGAAGAGCTCGCGAATTACTTGGCCACTTTATATAAAAATTCTGTACTAAGAATTCGCGCATTACTTGGCCACTCTTATCAGATCAGACTTCGTTCAACTCGCGGATTACGCGGCTATTTTTGTATTTATATCAGTACAGACGTCTATTGAACTCGCGCATTACTTGGCCACATAATTTTAAGCCAGAGTCGCAAGAGCTCGCGCAGTACTTTGCCACCTTATTTAGGTCAGACTTTGTTTGATCTCGCGTATTACGCGGCTTTTTGTGCATTTATATCAGTCCTGACGTCCATTGAACTCGCGCATTACTTGGCCACATAATGTTAAGCCAGAGTCCGAAGAGATCGCGCATTACTTGGCCATTTTATATAAAAATTCTGTACTAAGAATTCGCGCATTACTTTGCCACCTTATTTAGGTCAGATTTCGTTTGATCTCGCGTATTACGCGGCTATTTTTGCATTTATATCAGTCCTCACGTGCATTGAACTCGCGCATTACTTGGCCACCTTCCTGATAATCAGAGTCCGAAGTGCTCGAGCATTACTTGGCCGCTTTATTCAGGTCAGAGTATAACGAGCCTACGCGTTAATTATTATTTTATGTCCACTTTATATAAATTCTTATACCCCCAGGAATTCGCGCATTACTTTGCCACTCTTTTCAGATCAGACTTCGTTCAACTCGCGTATTACGCGGCGATTTTTGTATTTATATCAGTCCTGACGTCCATTGAACTCGCCCATTACTTGGCCACATAATTTTAAGCCAGAGTCCGAAGAGCTCGCGCATTACTTGGCCACTTTATATAAAAATTCTCTACTAAGAATTCGCGCATTACTTTTCCACCTTATTTAGGTCAGATTTCGTTTGATCTCGCGTATTACGCGGCTATTTTTGCATTTATATCAGTCCTGACGTCCATTGAACTCGCGCATTACTTGGCCACATAATTTTAAGCCAGAGTCCGAAGAGCTCGCGCAGTACTTTGCCACTTTATTTAGGTCAGACTTCGTTCGATCTCACGTATTACGCGGCTATTTTTGCATTTATATCAGTCCTGACGTCCATTGAACTCGCGCATTACTTGGCCACCTTACTGAAAATCAGAGTCCGAAGTGCTCGCGCATTACTTGGCCGCTATATTCAGGTCAGAGTATAACGAGCCTACGCGTTAATTATTATTTTTTGGCCACTTTATAAAAATCTTATACTCCCAAGAATTCGCGCATTACTTCGCCACTCTTTTCAGATCAGACTTCGTTCAACTCGCGTATTACGCGGCGATTTTTGTATTTATATCAGTCCCGACGTCCATTGAACTCGCGCATTACTTGGCCACATAATTTTAAGCCAGAGTCCGAAGAGCTCGCGCAGTACTTTGCCACTTTATTTAGGTCAGACTTCGTTCGATCTCACGTATTACGCGGCTATTTTTGCATTTATATCAGTCCTGACGTCCATTGAACTCGAGCATTACTCAGCCACCTTACTGAAAATCAGAGTCCGAAGTGCTCGCGCATTACTTGGCCGCTTTATATAAAGATCCTGTACTAAGAATTCGCGCATTTCTTTTCCGCCTTATTTAGGTCAGACTTTGCTTGATCTCGCGTATTACGCGGCTATTTTTGGATTTCTATCAGTCCTGACGTGCATTGAACTTGCGCATTACTTGGCCACATAATTTTAAGCCAGAGTCCGAAGAGCTCGCGCATTACTTGGCCACTTTATATAAAAATTCTGTACTAAGAATTCGCGCATTACTTGGCCACTCTTATCAGATCAGACTTCGTTCAACTCGCGTATTACGCGGCTATTTTTGTATTTATATCAGTCCTGACGTCTATTGAACTCGCGCATTACTTGGCCACATAATTTTAAGCCA
Organism: Diplolepis rosae; assembly: GCA_030998225.1. Lineage (NCBI taxonomy): Eukaryota > Metazoa > Arthropoda > Insecta > Hymenoptera > Diplolepididae > Diplolepis > Diplolepis rosae. The sequence continues at coordinate 196,544 of JAPYXD010000158.1, read as the reverse complement.
GAGTCCGAAGAGCTCGCGCAGTACTTTGCCACTTTATTTAGGTCAGACTTCGTTTGATCTCACGTATTACGCGGCTATTTTTGCATTTATATCAGTCCTGCCGTCCATTGAAGTCGAGCATTACTCAGCCACCTTACTGAAAATCAGAGTCCGAAGTGCTCGCGCATTACTTGGCCGCTTTATATAAAGATCCTGTACTAAGAATTAGCGCATTACTTTGCCACCTTATTTAGGTCAGACATCGTTTGATCTCACGTACTACGCGGCTATTTTTGCATTTATATCAGTCCTGACGTCCATTGAACTCGCGCATTACTTGGCCACATAATTTTAAGCCAGAGTCCGCAGAGCTCGCGCATTACTTGGCCACTTTATATAAAAATTCTGTACTAAGAATTCGCGCATTACTTTTCCACCTTATTTATGTCAGATTTCGTTTGATCTCGCGTATTACGCGGCTATTTTTGCATTTCTATCAGTCCTGACGTCCACTGAACTCGCGCATTACTTGGCCACATAATTTTAAGCCAGAGTCCGAAGAGCTCGCGCATTACTTGGCCACTTTATATAAAAATTCTGTACTAAGAATTCGGGCATTAATTTGCCACCTTTTTTAGGACAGACTTTGGTTGATCTCGCGTATTACGCGGCTATTTTTGCATTTATATCAGTCCTGACGTCCACTGAACTCGCGCATTACTTGGCCACATAATTTTAAGCCAGAGTCCGAAGAGCTCGCGCATTACTTGGCCACTTTATATAAAAATTCTGTACTAAGCATTCGCGCATTAATTTGCCACCTTTTTTAGGTCAGACTTTGTTTGATCTCGCGTATTACGCGGCTATTTTTGCATTTATATCAGTCCTGACGTCCATTGAACTCGAGCATTACTCAGCCACCTTACTGAAAATCAGAGTACGAAGTGCTCGAGCATTACTTGGCCGCTTTATTCAGGTCAGAGTATAACGAGCCTACGCGTTAATTATTATTTTATGTCCACTTTATAAAAATTCTTATACCCCCAAGAATTCGCGCATTACTTGGCCACTCTTTTCAGATCAGACTTCGTTCAACTCGCGTATTACGCGGCGATTTTTGTATTTATATCAGTCCTGACGTCCATTGAACTCGCGCATTACTTGGCCACATAATTTTAAGCCAGAGTCCGAAGAGCTCGCGCATTACTTGGCAACTTTATATAAAAATACTGTACTAAGAGATCGCGCATTACTTTTCCACCTTATTTATGTCAGATTTCGTTTGATCTCGCGTATTACGCGGCTATTTTAGCATTTATATCAGTCCTGACGTCCATCGAATTCGCGCATTACTTGGCCACCTTACTTAAAGTCAGAGTCCGAAGTGCTCGCGCATTACTTGGCCACTATATTCAGGTCAGAGTATAACGAGCCTACGCGTTAATTATTATTTTTTGGCCACTTTATAAAAATCTTATACCCCTAAGAATTCGCGCATTACTTGGCCACTCTTATCAGATCGGACTTCGTTCAACTCGCGTATTACGCGGCGATTTTTGTATTTATATCAGTCCTGACGTCCATTGAACTCGCGCATTACTTGGCCACATAATTTTAAGCCAGAGTCCGAAGAGCTCGCGCATTACTTGGCCACTTTATATAAAAATTCTGTACTAAGAATTCGCGCATTACTTTGCCACCTTTTTTATGTCATATTTCGTTTGATATCACGAATTACACGGCTATTTTTGCATTTATATCAGTCCTGACGTCCATTGAACTCGAGCATTACTCAGCCACCTTACTGAAAATCAGAGTCCGAAGTGCTCGCGCATTACTTGGCCGCTTTATTCAGTTCAGAGTCTAAGGGCCCTAAGTGTTGATTATTATTTTTTGGCCACTTTATAAAAATCTTATACCCCTAAGAATTAGCGCATTACTTGGCCTCTCTTATCAGATCAGACTTCGTTCAACTCGCGTATTACGCGGCTATTTTTGTATTTATATCAGTCCTGACGTCCATTGAACTCGCACATTACTTGGCCACATAATTTTAAGCCAGAGTCCGCAGAGCTCGCGCATTACTTGGCCACTTTATATAAAAATTCTGTACTAAGAATTCGCGCATTAATTTGCCACCTTTTTTAGGTCATATTTCGTTTGATCTCACGTATTGCGCGGCTATTTTTTTTTTTATATCTGTCCTGACGTCCATTGAACTCGCGCATTACTTGGCCACATAATTTTAAGCCAGAGTCCGAAGAGCTCGCGCATTACTTGGCCACTTTATATAAAAATTCTGTACTAAGAATTCGCGCATTATTTTGCCACCTTTTTTAGGTCAGATTTCGTTTGATCTCACGTATTACGCGGCTATTTTTGCATTTATATCAGTCCTGACGTCCATTGAACTCGAGCATTACTTGGCCACATAATTTTAAGCCAGAGTCCGTAGAGTTCGCGCATTACTTGGCAACTTTATATAAAAATTCTCTACTAAGAATTCGCGCATTAATTTGCCACCTTATTTAGGACAGACTTGGTTGGATCTCGCGTATTACGCGGCTATTTTTGCATTTATATCAGTCCTGACGTCCATTGAACTCGCGCATACTTGGCCACCTTACTGAAAATCAGAGTCCGAAGTGCTCGCGCATTACTTGGCCGCTATATTCAGGTCAGAGTATAACGAGCCTACGCGTTAATTATTATTTTTTGGCCACTTTATAAAAATCTTATACCCCTAAGAATTCGCGCATTACTTGGCCACTCTTATCAGATCAGACTTCGTTCAACTCGCGTATTACGCGGCTATTTTTGTATTTATATCAGTCCTGACGTCCATTGAACTCGCGCATTACTTGGCCACAAAATTTTAAGCCAGAGTCCGCAGAGCTCGCGCATTACTTGGCCACTTTATATAAAAATTCTGTACTAATAATTCGAGCATTAATTTGCCACCTTTTTTAGTTCATATTTCGTTTGATCTCGCGTATTACGCGGCTATTTTTGCATTTCTATCAGTCCTGACGTCCATTGAACTCGAGCATTACTTGGCCACATAATTTTAAGCCAGAGTCCGAAGAGCTCGCTCATTACTTGGCCACTTTATATAAAAATCCTGTACTAAGAATTCGCGCATTACTTGGCCACTCTTTTCAGATCAGACTTCGTTCAACTCGCGGATTACGCGGCTATTTTTGTATTTATATCAGTCCTGACGTCCATTGAACTCGCGCATTACTTGGCCACATAATTTTAAGCCAGAGTCCGAAGAGGTCGCGCAGTACTTTGCCACCTTATTTAGGTCAGACTTTGTTTGATCTCGCGTATTACGCGGCTTTTTGTGCATTTATATCAGTCCTGACGTCCATTGAACTCGCGCATTACTTGGCCACATAATGTTAAGCCAGAGTCCGAAGAGATCGCGCATTACTTGGCCATTTTATATAAAAATTCTGTACTAAGAATTCGCGCATTACTTTGCCACCTTATTTAGGTCAGATTTCGTTTGATCTCGCGTATTACGCGGCTATTTTTGCATTTATATCAGTCCTCACGTGCATTGAACTCGCGCATTACTTGGCCACCTTCCTGATAATCAGAGTCCGAAGTGCTCGAGCATTACTTGGCCGCTTTATTCAGGTCAGAGTATAACGAGCCTACGCGTTAATTATTATTTTATGTCCACTTTATATAAATTCTTATACCCCCAGGAATTCGCGCATTACTTTGCCACTCTTTTCAGATCAGACTTCGTTCAACTCGCGTATTACGCGCCTTTTTTTGTATTTATATCAGTCCTGACGTCCATTGAACTCGCCCATTACTTGGCCACATAATTTTAAGCCTGAGTCAGAAGAGCTCGCGCATTACTTGGCCACTTTATATAAAAATTCTGTACTCCTAAGAATTCGCGCATTACTTTTCCACCTTATTTAGGTCAGATTTCGTTTGATCTCGCGTATTACGCGGCTATTTTTGCATTTATATCAGTCCTGACGTCCATTGAACTCGCGCATTACTTGGCCACATAATTTTAAGCCAGAGTCCGAAGAGCTCGCGCAGTACTTTGCCACTTTATTTAGGTCAGACTTCGTTCGATCTCACGTATTACGCGGCTATTTTTGCATTTATATCAGTCCTGACGTCCATTTAACTCGCGCATTACTTGGCCACCTTACTGAAAATCAGAGTCCGAAGTGCTCGCGCATTACTTGGCCGCTATATTCAGGTCAGAGTATAACGAGCCTACGCGTTAATTATTATTTTTTGGCCACTTTATAAAAATCTTATACTCCCAAGAATTCGCGCATTACTTCGCCACTCTTTTCAGATCAGACTTCGTTCAACTCGCGTATTACGCGGCGATTTTTGTATTTATATCAGTCCCGACGTCCATTGAACTCGCGCATTACTTGGCCACATAATTTTAAGCCAGAGTCCGAAGAGCTCGCGCAGTACTTTGCCACTTTATTTAGGTCAGACTTCGTTCGATCTCGTATTACGCGGCTATTTTTGCATTTATATCAGTCCTGACGTCCATTGAACTCGAGCATTACTCAGCCACCTTACTGAAAATCAGAGTCCGAAGTGCTCGCGCATTACTTGGCAGCTTTATATAAAAATCCTGTACTAAGAATTCGCGCATTTCTTTTCCGCCTTATTTAGGTCAGACTTTGCTTGATCTCGCGTATTACGCGTCTATTTTTGGATTTCTATCAGTCCTGACGTGCATTGAACTTGCGCATTACTTGGCCACATAATTTTAAGCCAGAGTCCGAAGAGCTCGCGCATTACTTGGCCACTTTATATAAAAATTCTGTACTAAGAATTCGCGCATTACTTGGCCACTCTTTTCAGTTCAGACTGCGTTAAACTAGCGTATTACGAGGCTATTTTTGTATTTATATCAGTCCTGACGTCCATTGAACTCGCGCATTACTTGGCCACATTATTGAAATCCAGAGTCCGAAGTGCTCGCGCAGTACTTGGCCACTTTATTTAGGTCAGACTTCGTTTGATCTCACGTATTACGCGGCTATTTTTGCATTTATATCAGTCCTGCCGTCCATTGAAGTCGAGCATTACTCAGCCACCTTACTGAAAATCAGAGTCCGAAGTGCTCGCGCATTACTTGGCCGCTTTATATAAAGATCCTGTACTAAGAATTCGCGCATTACTTTGCCACCTTATTTAGGTCAGACATCGTTTGATCTCACGTACTACGCGGCTATTTTTGCATTTATATCAGTCCTGACGTCCATTGAACTCGCGCATTACTTGGCCACATAATTTTAAGCCAGAGTCCGCAGAGCTCGCGCATTACTTGGCCACTTTATATAAAAATTCTGTACTAAGAATTCGCGCATTACTTTTCCACCTTATTTATGTCAGATTTCGTTTGATCTCGCGTATTACGCGGCTATTTTTGCATTTATATCAGTCCTGACGTCCATTGAACTCGCGCATTACTTGGCCACCTTACTGAAAATCAGAGTCCGAAGTGCTCGCGCATTACTTGGCCGCTATATTCAGGTCAGAGTATAACGAGCCTACGCGTTAATTATTATTTTTTGGCCACTTTATAAAAATCTTATACCCCTAAGAATTAGCGCATTACTTGGCCACTCTTATCAGATCAGACTTCGTTCAACTCGCGTATTACGCGGCTATTTTTGTATTTATATCAGTCCTGACGTCCATTGAACTCGCACATTACTTGGCCACATAATTTTAAGCCAGAGTCCGCAGAGCTCGCGCATTACTTGGCCACTTTATATAAAAATTCTGTACTAAGAATTCGCGCATTAATTTGCCACCATTTTTAGGTCATATTTCGTTTTATCTCGCGTATTATTCTGATATTTTTGCATTTATATCATTCGTGATGTCCATTGAACTCGCGCATTACTTGGCCACCTTACTGAAAATCAGAGTCCGAAGTGCTCGCGCATTACTTGGCCGCTATATTCAGGTCAGAGTATAACGAGCCTACGCGTCAATTATTATTTTTTGGCCACTTTATAAAAATCTTATACCCCTAAGAATTCGCGCATTACTTGGCCACTCTTATCAGATCAGACTTCGTTCAACTCGCGTATTACGCGGCTATTTTTGTATTTATATCAGTCCTGACGTCCATTGAACTCGCGCATTACTTGGCCACATAATTTTAAGCCAGAGTCCGAAGAGCTCGCGCATTACTTGGCCACTTTATATAAAAATTCTGTACTAAGAATTCGCGCATTAATTTTCCACCTTTTTTAGGAGATATTTCGTTTTATCTCTCGTATTACGCGGCTATTTTTGCATTTTTATCAGTCCTGACGTCCATTGAACTCGAGCATTACTCAGCCACCTTACTGAAAATCAGAGTACGAAGTGCTCGAGCATTACTTGGCCGCTTTATTCAGGTCAGAGTCTAAGGACCCTAAGTGTTAATTATTATTTTTTGGCCACTTTATAAAAATTCTTATACCCCTAAGAATTCGCGCATTACTTGGCCACTCTTATCAGATCAGACTTCGTTCAACTCGCGTATTACGCGGCGATTTTTGTATTTATATCAGTCCTGACGTCCATTGAACTCGCGCATTACTTGGCCACATAATTTTAAGCCAGAGTCCGAAGAGCTCGCGCATTACTTGGCAACTGTATAAAAAAATTATTTACTACGACTTCGCGCATTACTTTGCCACCTTATTTAGGGCAGATTTCGTTAGATCTCGCGTATTACGCGGCTATTTTTGCATTTATATCAGTCGTGACGTCCATTGAACTCGCGCATTACTTGGCCACCTTACTGAAAATCAGAGTCCGAAGTGCTCGCGCATTACTTGGCCGCTATATTCAGGTCAGAGTATAACGAGCCTACGCGTTAATTATTATTTTTTGGCCACTTTATAAAAATCTTATACCCCTAAGAATTCGCGCATTACTTGGCCACTCTTATCAGATCAGACTTCGTTCAACTCGCGTATTACGAGGCTATTTTTGTATTTATATCAGTCCTGACGTCCATTGAACTCGCGCATTACTTGGCCACAAAATTTTAAGCCAGAGTCCGAAGAGCTCGCGCATTACTTGGCCACTTTATATAAAAATTCTGTACTTAGAATTCGCGCATTAATTTGCCACCTTTTTTTAGTTCATATTTCGTTTGATCTCGCGTATTACGCGGCTATTTTTGCATTTCTATCAGTCCTGACGTCCATTGAACTCGAGCATTACTTGGTCACATAATTCTAAGCCAGAGTCCGAAGAGCTCGCGAATTACTTGGCCACTTTATATAAAAATTCTGTACTAAGAATTCGCGCATTACTTGGCCACTCTTATCAGATCAGACTTCGTTCAACTCGCGTATTACGCGGCTATTTTTGTATTTATATCAGTCCTGACGTCTATTGAACTCGCGCATTACTTGGCCACATAATTTTAAGCCAGAGTCCGAAGAGGTCGCGCAGTACTTTGCCACCTTATTTAGGTCAGACTTTGTTTGATCTCGCGTATTACGCGGCTTTTTGTGCATTTATATCAGTCCTGACGTCCATTGAACTCGCGCATTACTTGGCCACCGTAGAGAATATCTGAGTCCGCAGTGCTCGCGCATTACTTGGCCGCTTTATTCAGGTCAGAGTCTAAGGACCCTAAGTGTTAATTATTATTTTTTGGCCACTTTATAAAAATTCTTATACCCCTAAGAATTCGCGCATTACTTGGCCACTCTTTTCAGGTCAGACTGCGTTCAACTCGCGTATTACGCGCCTATTATTGTATTCATATCAGTCCTGACGTCCATTAAACTAGCGCATTACTTGGCGACATTTAATATAAAAATTCTGTACTAAGAATTCGCGCATTACTTTGCCACCTTATTTAGGTCAGACTTTGTTTGATCTCGCGTATTACGCGGCTATTTGTGCATTTATATCAGTCCTGACGTCCATTGAACTCGCGCATTACTTGGCCACATAATGTTAAGCCAGAGTCCGAAGAGATCGCGCATTGCTTGGCTATTTTATATAAAAATTCTGTACTAAGAATTCGCGCATTACTTTGCCACCTTATTTAGGTCAGATTTCGTTTGATCTCGCGTATTACGCGGCTATTTTTGCATTTATATCAGTCCTCACGTCCATTGAACTCGCGAATTACTTGGCCACCTTACTGATAATCAGAGTCCGAAGTGCTCGAGCATTACTTGGCCGCTTTATTCAGGTCAGAGTATAACGAGCCTACGCGTTAATTATTATTTTATGTCCACTTTATATAAATTCTTATACCCCCAGGAATTCGCGCATTACTTGGCCACCTTATTTAGGTCAGATTTCGTTTGATCTCGCGTATTACGCGGCTATTTTTGCATTTATATCAGTCCTGACGTCCATTGAACTCGCCCATTACTTGGCCACATAATTTTAAGCCAGAGTCCGAAGAGCTCGCGCATTACTTGGCCACTTTATATAAAAATTCTCTACTAAGAATTCGCGCATTACTTTTCCACCTTATTTAGGTCAGATTTCGTTTGATCTCGCGTATTACGCGGCTATTTTTGCATTTATATCAGTCCTGACGTCCATTGAACTCGCGCATTACTTGGCCACCTTACTGAAAATCAGAGTCCGAAGTGCTCGAGCATTACTTGGCCGCTTTATTCAGGTCAGAGTATAACGAGCCTACGCGTTAATTATTATTTTATGTCCACTTTATAAAAATTCTTATACTCCCAAGAATTCGCGCATTACTTCGCCACTCTTTTCAGATCAGACTTCGTTCAACTCGCGTATTACGCGGCGATTTTTGTATTTATATCAGTCCCGACGTCCATTGAACTCGCGCATTACTTGGCCACATAATTTTAAGCCAGAGTCCGAAGAGCTCGCGCATTACTTGGCCACTTTATATAAAAATTCTGTACTTAGAATTCGCGCATTACTTTTCCACCTTATTTAGGTCAGATTTCGTTTGATCTCGCGTATTACGCGGCTATTTTTGCATTTATATCAGTCCTGACGTGCATTGAACTCGCGCATTACTTGGCCACCTTACTGAAAATCAGAGTCCGAAGTGCTCGAGCATTACTTGGCCGCTTTATTCAGGTCAGAGTATAACGAGCCTACGCGTTAATTATTATTTTATGTCCACTTTATAAAAATTCTTATACTCCCAAGAATTCGCGCATTACTTCGCCACTCTTTTCAGATCAGACTTCGTTTAACTCACGTATTACGCGGCTATTTTTGCATTTATATCTGTCCTGACGTAAATTGAAAACTCTCATAACGTGTCCACATAATTTTAAGCCAGAGTCCGAAGAGCTCGCGCATTACTTGGCCACTGTATATAAAAATTCTCTACTAAGAATTCGCGCATTACTTTTCCACCTTATTTAGGTCAGATTTCGTTTGATCTCGCGTATTACGCGGCTTTTTGTGCATTTATATCAGTCCTGACGTGCATTGAACTCGCGCATTACTTGGCCACCTTACTGAAAATCAGAGTCCGAAGTGCTCGAGCATTACTTGGCCGCTTTATTCAGGTCAGAGTATAACGAGCCTACGCGTTAATTATTATTTTATGTCCACTTTATAAAAATTCTTATACTCCCAAGAATTCGCGCATTACTTGGCCACTCTTTTCATATCAGACTTCGTTCAACTCGCGTATTACGCGGCTATTTTTGCATTTATATCAGTCCTGACGTCCATTGAACTCGAGCATTACTCAGCCACCTTACTGAAAATCAGAGTCCGAAGTGCTCGCGCATTACTTGGCCGCTTTATATAAAGATCCTGTACTAAGAATTCGCGCATTACTTTTCCGCCTTATTTAGGTCAGACTTTGCTTGATCTCGCGTATTACGCGGCTATTTTTGGATTTCTATCAGTCCTGACGTGCATTGAACTCGCGCATTACTTGGCCACATCATTTTAAGTCAGAGTCCGAAGAGCTCGCGCATTACTTGGCCACTTTATATAAAAATTCTGTACTAAGAATTCGCGCATTACTTGGCCACTCTTATCAGATCAGACTTCGTTCAACTCGCGTATTACGCGGCTATTTTTGTATTTATATCAGTCCTGACGTCTATTGAACTCGCGCATTTCTTGGCCACATAATTTTAATCCAGAGTCCGAAGAGCTCGCGCAGTACTTTGCCACTTTATTTAGGTCACACTTCGTTTGATCTCACGTATTACGCGGCTATTTTTGCATTTATATCAGTCCTGCCGTCCATTGAAGTCGAGCATTACTCAGCCACCTTACTGAAAATCAGAGTCCGAAGTGCTCGCGCATTACTTGGCCGCTTTATATAAAGATCCCGTACTAAGAATTAGCGCATTACTTTGCCACTTTATTTAGGTCAGACTTCGTTTGATCTCACGTATTACGCGGCTATTTTTGCATTTATATCAGTCCTGACGTCCATTGAACTCGCGCATTACTTGGCCACATAATTTTAAGCCAGAGTCCCCAGAGCTCGCGCATTACTTGGCCACTTTATATAAAAATTCTGTACTAAGAATTCGCGCATTAATTTCCCACCTTTTTTAGGTCAGATTTCGTTTGATCTCGCGTATTACGCGGCTATTCTCGCATTGCTCTCAGTCCGGACGTCCACTGAACTCGCGCATTACTTGGCCACATAATTTTAAGCCAGAGTCCGAAGAGCTCGCGCATTACTTGGCCACTTTATATAAAAATTCTGTACTAAGAATTCGGGCATTAATTTGCCACCTTTTTTAGGTCAGACTTTGCTTGATCTCGCGTATTACGCGGCTATTTTTGTATTTATATCAGTCCTGACGTCTATTGAACTCGCGCATTACTTGGCCACATAAATTTAAGCCAGAGTCCGAAGCGCTCGCGCAGTACTTTGCCACCTTTTTTAGGTCAGACTTTGTTTGATCTCGCGTATTACGCGGCTATTTTTGCATTTATATCAGTCCTGACGTCCATTGAACTCGAGCATTACTCAGCCACCTTACTGAAAATCAGAGTACGAAGTGCTCGAGCATTACTTGGCCGCTTTATTCAGGTCAGAGTATAACGAGCCTACGCGTTAATTATTATTTTATGTCCACTTTATAAAAATTCTTATACCCCCAAGAATTCGCGCATTACTTGGCCACTCTTTTCAGATCAGACTTCGTTCAACTCGCGTATTACGCGGCGATTTTTGTATTTATATCAGTCCTAACGTCCATTGAACTCGCGCATTACTTGGCCACATAATTTTAAGCCAGAGTCCGAAGAGCTCGCGCATTACTTGGCAACTTTATATAAAAATTCTCTACTAAGAATTCGCGCATTACTTTTCCACCTTATTTATGTCAGATTTCGTTTGATCTCGCGTATTACGCGGCTATTTTTGCATTTATATCATTCCTGACGTCGATTGAACTCGCGCATTACTTGGCCACCTTACTGAAAATCAGAGTCCGAAGTGCTCGCGCATTACTTGGCCGATATATTCAGGTCAGAGTATAACGAGCCTACGCGTTAATTATTATTTTTTGGCCACTTTATAAAAATCTTATACCCCTAAGAATTAGCGCATTACTTGGCCACTCTTATCAGATCAGACTTTGTTCAACTCGCGTATTACGCGGCTATTTTAGTATTTATATCAGTCCTGACGTCCATTGAACTCTCACATTACTTGGCCACATCAGTCTAAGCCAGAGTCCGCAGAGCTCGCGCATTACGTGGCCACTTTATATAAAAATTCTGTACTAAGAATTCGCGCATTACTTTGCCACCTTTTTTAGGTCATACTTTGTTTGATCTCGCGTATTACGCGGCTATTTTTGCATTTCTATCAGTCCTGACGTCCATTGAACTCGCGCATTACTTGGCCACATAATTTTAAGCCAGAGTCCGAAGAGCTCGCGCATTACTTGGCCACTTTATATAAAAATTCTGTACTAAGAATTCGCGCATTACTTGGCCACATAATTTTAAGCCAGAGTCCGAAGAGCTCGCGCAGTACTTTGCCACCTTATTTAGGTCAGACTTTGTTTGATCTCGCGTATTACGCGGCTATTTTTTCATTTATATCAGTCCTGACGTGCATTGAACTCGCGCATTACTTGGCCACCTTACTGAAAATTATAGTCCGAAGTGCTCGCGCATTACTTGGCCGCTTTATTCAGGTCACAGTATAACGAGCCTACGCGTTAATTATTATTTTATGTCCACTTTATAAAAATTCTTATACCCCCAAGAATTCGCGCATTACTTGGCCACCTTATTTAGGTCAGACTGCGTTCAACTCGCGTATTACGCGCCTATTATTGTATTCATATCAGTCCTGACGTCCATTAAACTCGCGCATTACTTGGCCACTTTATATATAAAAATTCTGTACTAAGAATTCGCGCATTACTTTGCCACCTTATTTAGGTTAGACTTTGTTTGATCTCGTGTATTACGCGGCTTTTTGTGCATTTATATCAGTCCTGACGTCCATTGAACTCGCGCATTACTTGGCCACCTAATATTAACACAAAGACCGAAGAGCTCGCGCATTACTTGGCCACTTTATATAAAAATTCTGTACTAAGAATTCGCGCATTACTTTGCCACTCAGATTTCGTTTGATCTCGCGTATTACGCGGCTATTTTTGCATTTATATCAGTCCTGACGTGCATTGAACTCGCGCATTACTTGGCCACCTTACTGAAAATCAGAGTCCGAAGTGCTCGAGCATTACTTGGCCGCTTTATTCAGGTCAGAGTATAACGAGCCTACGCGTTAATTATTATTTTTTGGCCACTTTATAAAAATTCTTATACCCCTAAGAATTCGCGCATTACTTGGCCACTCTTATCAGATCATACTTCGTTCAACTCGCGTATTACGCGGCTATTTTTGTATTTATATCAGTCCTGACGTCCATTGAACTCGCGCATACTTGGCCACATGATTTTAAGCCAGAGTCCGAAGAGCTCGCGCACTTCTTTGCCACCTTATTTAGGTCAGACTTTGTTTGATCTCGCGTATTACGCGGCTATTTTTGCATTTATATCAGTCCTGACGTCCATTAAACTCGCGCATTACTTGGCCACTTTATATATAAAAATTCTGTACTAAGAATTCGCGCATTACTTTGCCACCTTATTTAGGTCAGACTTTGTTTGATCTCGCGTATTACGCGGCTATTTTTGCATTTATATCAGTCCTGACGTCCATTAAACTCGCGCATTACTTGGCCACTTTATATATAAAAATTCTGTACTAAGAATTCGCGCATTACTTTGCCACCTTATTTAGGTCAGACTTTGCTTGATCTCGCGTATTACGCGGCTATTTTTGCATTTATATCAGTCCTGACGTCCATTAAACTCGCGCATTACTTGGCCACTTTATATATAAAAATTCTGTACTAAGAATTCGCGCATTACTTTGCCACCTTATTTAGGTCAGACTTTGCTTGATCTCGCGTATTACGCGGCTATTTTTGCATTTATATCAGTCCTGACGTCCATTGAACTCGCGCATTACTTGGCGACATAATTTTAAGCCAGAGTCCGAAGAGCTCGCGCATTACTTGGCCACTTTATATAAAAATTCTGTACTAAGAATTCGCTCAGTACATTTCCACCTTATTTAGGTCAGACTTCGTTTGATCTCACGTATTACGCGGCTATTTTTGCATTTATATCGGTCCTGACGTCCATTGACCTCGCGCATTACTTGGCCAAAAAACTTTAAGCCAGAGTCCGTAGTGCTCGCGCATTACTTGGCCATTTTATATAAAAATCCTGTACTAAGAATTCGCGCATTACTTTGCCACCTTATTTAGGTCAGACTTTGCTTGATCTCGCGTATTACGCGGCTATTTTTGCATTTGTATCAGTCCTGCCGTCCATTAAACTCGCGCATTACTTGGCCACTTTATATATAAAAATTCTGTACTAAGAATTCGCGCATTACTTTGCCACCTTATTTAGGTCAGACTTTGCTTGATCTCGCGTATTACGCGGCTATTTTTTGCATTTATATCAGTCCTGACGTCCATTAAACTCGCGCATTACTTGGCCTCTTTATATATAAAAATTCTGTACTAAGAATTCGCGCATTACTTTGCCACCTTATTTAGGTCAGACTTTGTTTGATCTCGCGTATTACGCGGCTTTTTGTGCATTTATATCAGTCCTGACGTCCATTGAACTCGCGCATTACTTGGCCACCTTACTGAAAATCTGAGTCCGAAGTGCTCGCGCATTACTTGGCCGCTTTATTCAGGTCAGAGTATAACGAGCCTACGCGTTAATTATTATATTGGCCACTTTATAAAAATTCTTATACTCCTAAGAATTCGCGCATTACTTTGCCTCCTTATTTAGGTCAGACTTCGTTTGATTTCGCGTATTACGCGCCTAGTTTTGTATTCATATCAGTCCTGACGTCCATTAAACTCGCGCATTACTTGGCCACTTTATATATAAAAATTCTATACTAAGAATTGGCGCATTACTTTGCCACATTATTTAGGTCAGACTTTGCTTGATCTCGCGTATTACGCGGCTATTTTTGCATTTATATCAGTCCTGACGTCCATTGAACTCGCGCATTACTTGGCCACATAATTTTAAGCCAGAGTCCGAGGGGCTCGCGCATTACTTTCCCACCTTATTTAGGTCAGACTAGTTTTATCTCGCGTATTACGCGGCTATTTTTGCATTTATATCGGTCCTGACGTCCATTGAACTCGCGCATTACTTGGCCACCTTACCGAAAATCTGAGTCCGAAGTGCTCGCGCATTACTTGGCCGCCTTATTCAGGTCAGAGTATAACTAGCCTACGCGTTAATTATTATTTTTTGGCCACTTTATAAAAATTCTTATACCCCTAAGAATTCGCGCATTACTTGGCCACTCTTATCATATCAGACTTCGTTCAACTCGCGTATTACGCGGCTATTTTTGTATTTATATCAGTCCTGACGTCCATTGAACTCGCGCATTACTTGGCCACATAATTTTAAGCCAGAGTCCGAAGAGCTCGCGCATTACTTGGCCACTTTATATAAAAATTCTGTACTAAGAATTCGCTCTCTCCTGTGCGACCTTATGTAGGTATGATTTCGTATGTTCTCCCGTATTACGCGGCTATTTTTGCATTTATATCGGTCCTGACGTCCATTGACCACGCGCATTACTTGGCCAAAAAACTTTAAGCCAGAGTCCGAAGAGCTCGCGCATTACTTGGCCACTTTATATAAAAATCCTGTACTAAGAATTCGCGCATTACTTTGCCACCTTATTTAGGACAGACTTTGCTTGATCTCGCGTATTACGCGGCTATTTTTGCATTTGTATCTGTCCTGACGTCCATTGATCTCGCGCATTACTTGGCAACATAATTTTAAGCCAGTGTCCGAAGAGCTCGCGCATTACTTTTCCACCTTATTTAGGTCAGACTTTGTTTGATCTCGCGTATTACGCGGCTATTTTTGCATTTATATCAGTCCTGACATCCATTGAACTCGCGCATTACTTGGCCACCTTACTGAAAATGAGATTCCGAAGTGCTCGCGCATTACTTGGCCGCTTTATTCAGGTCAGAGTATAAGGACCCTAAGTGTTAATTATTATTTTTTGGCCACTTTATAAAAATTCTTATACCCCTAAGAATTCGCGCATTACTTGGCCACTCTTATCAGATCAGACTTCGTTCAACTCGCGTATTACGCGGCTGTTTTTGTATTTATATCAGTCCTGACGTCCATTGAACTCGCGCATTACTTGGCCGCTTTATTCAGGTCAGAGTATAACGAGCCTACGCGTTAATTATTATTTTTTGGCCACTTTATAAAAATTCTTATACCCCTAAGAATTCGCGCATTACTTGGCCACTCTTTTCAGGTCAGACTGCGTTCAACTCGCGTATTACGCCCCTATTTTTGTATTCATATCAGTCCTGACGTCCATTAAACTCGCGCATTACTTGGCCACTTTATATATAAAAATCCTGTACTAAGAATTCGCGCATTACTTTTCCACCTTATTTAGGTCAGACTTTGTTTGATCTCGCGTATCACGCGGCTTTTTGTGCATTTATATCAGTCCTGACGTCCATTGAACTCGCGCATTACTTGGCCACATAATTTTAAGCCAGAGTCCGAAGAGCTCGCGCATTACTTGGCCACTTTATTTAGGTCAGACTTTGTTTGATCTCGCGTATTACGCGGCTATTTTAGCATTTATATCGGTCCTGACGTCCATTGACCTCGCGCATTACTTGGCCACTTTATATAAAAATCCTGTACTAAGAATTCGCGCATTACTTTGCCACCTTTTTTAGGACAGATTTCGTTTGATCTCACGTATTACGCGGCTATTTTTGCATTTATATCAGTCCTGACGTCCATTGAACTCGAGCATTACTCAGCCACCTTACTGAAAATCAGAGTCCGAAGTGCTCGCGCATTACTTGGCCGCTTTATATAAAGATCCTGTACTAAGAATTCGCGCATTACTTTTCCACCTTATTTAGGTCAGACTTTGTTTGATCTCGCGTATTACGCGGCTATTTTTGCATTTATATCAGTCCTGACGTCCATTGAACTCGCGCATTACTTGGCCACATAATTTTAAGCCAGAGTCCGAAGTGCTCGCGCATTACTTGACAGCTTTATATAAAAATCCTGTACTAAGAATTCGCGCATTACTTTGCCACCTTACTTAGGTCAGACTTTGTTTGATCTCGCGTATTACGCTGCTATTTTTGCATTTATATCAGTCCTAACGTCCATTGAACTCGCGCATTACTTGGCCACCTTACTGAAAATCAGAGTCCGAAGTGCTCGCGCATTACTTGGCCGCTTTATTCAGGTCAGAGTATAACGAGCCTACGCGTTAATTATTATTTTTTGGCCACTTTATAAAAATTCTTATACCCCTAAGAATTCGCGCATTACTTTGCCACCTTATTTAGGTCAGACTTTGTTTGATCTCGCGTATTACGCGGCTATTTTTGCATTTGTATCAGTCCTGACGTCCATTGAACTCGCGCATTACTTGGTCACCTTACTGAAAATCTGAGTCCGAAGTGCTCGCGCATTACTTGACCGCTTTATTCAGGTCAGAGTCTAAGGACCCTAAGTGTTAATTATTATTTTTTGGCCACTTTATAAAAATTCTTATACCCCTAAAAATTCGCGCATTACTTGGCCACTCTTTTCATGTCAGACTGCGTTCAACTCGCGTATTACGCGCCTATTTTGGTATTCATATCAGTCCTGACGTTCATTAAACTCGCGCATTACTTGGCCACTTTATATATAAAAATTCTGTACTAAGAATTCGCGCATTACTTTGCCACCTTATGTAGGTCAGACTTTGTTTGATCTCGCGTATTACGCGGCTTTTTGTGCATTTATATCAGTCCTGACGTCCATTGAACTCGCGCATTACTTGGCCACCTTACTGAAAATCTGAGTCCGAAGTGCTCGCGCATTACTTGGCCGCTTTATTCAGGTCAGAGTATAACGAGCCTACGCGTTAATTATTATATTGGCCACTTTATAAAAATTCTTATACCCCTAAGAATTTGCGCATTACTTTGCCACCTTATTTAGGACAGACTTTGTTTGATCTCGCGTATTACGCGGCTATTTTTGCATTTATATCAGTCCTGACGTCCATTGAACTCGCGCATTACTCAGCCACCTTACTGAAAATCAGAGTCCGAAGTGCTCGCGCATTACTTGACAGCTTTATATAAAAATCCTGTACTAAGAATTCGCGCATTACTTTGCCACCTTACTTAGGTCAGACTTTGTTTGATCTCGCGTATTACGCTGCTATTTTTGCATTTATATCAGTCCTAACGTCCATTGAACTCGCGCATTACTTGGCCACCTTACTGAAAATCAGAGTCCGAAGTGCTCGCGCATTACTTGGCCGCTTTATTCAGGTCAGAGTATAACGAGCCTACGCGTTAATTATTATTTTTTGGCCACTTTATAAAAATTCTTATACCCCTAAGAATTCGCGCATTACTTTGCCACCTTATTTAGGTCAGACTTTGTTTGATCTCGCGTATTACGCGGCTATTTTTGCATTTTTATCAGTCCTGACGTCGATTGAACTCGCGCATTACTTGGCCACCTTACTGAAAATCTGAGTCCGAAGTGCTCGCGCATTACTTGGCCGCTTTATTCAGGTCAGAGTCTAAGGACCCTAAGTGTTAATTATTATTTTTTGGCCACTTTATAAAAATTCTTATACCCCTAAAAATTCGCGCATTACTTGGCCACTCTTTTCATGTCAGACTGCGTTCAACTCGCGTATTACGCGCCTATTTTTGTATTCATATCAGTCCTGACGTTCATTAAACTCGCGCATTACTTGGCCTCTTTATATATAAAAATTCTGTACTAAGAATTCGCGCATTACTTTCCCACCTTATTTAGGTCAGACTAGTTTTATCTCGCGTATTACGCGGCTATTTTTGCATTTATATCGGTCCTGACGTCCATTGAACTCGCGCATTACTTGGCCACCTTACCGAAAATCTGAGTCCGAAGTGCTCGCGCATTACTTGGCCGCTTTATTCAGGTCAGAGTATAACGAGCCTACGCGTTAATTATTATTTTTTGGCCACTTTATAAAAATTCTTATACCCCTAAGAATTCGCGCATTACTTTGCCACCTTATTTAGGTCAGACTTCGTTTGATCTCACGTATTACGCGGCTATTTTTGCATTTATATCAGTCCTGACGTCCATTGAACTCGCGCATTACTCAGCCACCTTACTGAAAATCAGAGTCCGAAGTGCTCGCGCATTACTTGGCCGCTTTATATAAAGATCCTGTACTAAGAATTCGCGCATTACTTTGCCACCTTTTTTAGGTCAGACATTGCTTGATCTCGCGTATTACGCGGCTATTATTGCATTTATATCAGTCCTGACGTCCATTGAACTCGCGCAGTACTCAGCCACCTTACTGAAAATCAGAGTCCGAAGTGCTCGCGCATTACTTTGCCACCTTATTTAGGTCAGACTTTGTTTGATCTCGCGTATTACGCGGCTATTTTTGCATTTATATCAGTCCTGATTTCCATTGAACTCGCGCATTACTTGGCCACCTTACTGAAAATCAGATTCCGATGTGCTCGCGCATTACTTGGCCGCTTCATTCAGGTCAGAGTATAACGAGCCTACTCGTTAATTATTATTTTTTGGCCCCTTCATAAAAATTCTTATACCCCTAAGAATTCGCGCATTACTTTGCCACCTTATTTATGTCAGATTTCGTTTGATCTCGCGTATTACGCGCCTATTTTTGTATTCATATCAGTCCTGACGTCCATTAAACTCGGGCATTACTTGGCCACTTTATATAAAAATTCTGTACTAAGAATTCGCGCATTACTTTGCCACCTTATTTAGGTCAGACTTTGTTTGATCTCGCTTATTACGCGGCTATTTGTGCATTTGTATCAGTCCTGACGTCCATTGAACTCGCGAATTACTAGGCCACCTTACTGAAAATCTGAGTCCGAAGTGCTCGCGCATTACTTGACCGCTTTATTCAGGTCAGAGTCTAAGGACCCTAAGTGTTAATTATTATTTTTTGGCCACTTTATAAAAATTCTTATACCCCTAAAAATTCGCGCATTACTTGGCCACTCTTTTCATGTCAGACTGCGTTCAACTCGCGTATTACGCGCCTATTTTTGTATTCATATCAGTCCTGACGTTCATTAAACTCGCGCATTACTTGGCCCTTTATATATAAAAATTCTGTACTAAGAATTCGCGCATTACTTTGCCACCTTATTTAGGTCAGACTTTGTTTGATCTCGCGTATTACGCGGCTTTTTGTGCATTTATATCAGTCCTGACGTCCATTGAACTCGCGCATTACTTGGCCACCTTACTGAAAATCTGAGTCCGAAGTGCTCGCGCATTACTTGGCTGCTTTATTCAGGTCAGAGTATAACGAGCCTACGCGTTAATTATTATTTTTTGGCCACTTTATAAAAATTCTTATACCCCTAAGAATTCGCGCATTACTTTGCCACCTTATTTATGTCAGATTTCGTTTATCTCGCGTATTACGCGCCTATTTTTGTATTCATATCAGTCCTGACGTCCATTAAACTCGCGCATTACTTGGCCACTTTATATATAAAAATTCTGTACTAAGAATTCGCGCATTACTTTGCCACCTTATTTAGGTCAGACATTGCTTGATCTCGCGTATTACGCGGCTATTTTTGCATTTATATCGGTCCTGACGTCCATTGAACTCGCGCATTACTTGGACACATAATTTTAAGCCAGAGTCCGAGGAGCTCGCGCATTACTTTGCCACCTTATTTAGGTCAGACTTTGTTTAATCTCGCGTATTACGCGGCTATTTTTGCATTTATATCAGTCCTGACATCCATTGAACTCGCGCATTACTTGGCCACCTTAGTGTAAATCAGAGTCCGAAGAGCTCGCGCATTACTTGGCCGCTTTATTCAGATCAGAGTATAACGAGCCTACGCGTTAATTATTATTTTTTGGCCACTTTATAAAAATTCTTATACCCCTAAGAATTCGCGCATTACTTTGCCAACTTATTTATGTCAGATTTCGTTTGATCTCGCGTATTACGCCCCTATTTTTGTATTCATATCAGTCCTGACGTCCATTAAACTCGCGCATTACTTGGCCACTTTATATATAAAAATTCTGTACTAAGAATTCGCGCATTACTTTGCCACCTTAATTAGGTCAGACTTTGTTTGATCTCGCGTATTACGCGGCTTTTTGTGCATTTGTATCAGACCTGACGTCCATTGAACTCGCGCATTACTTGGCCACATAATTTTAAGCCAGAGTCCGAGGAGCTCGCGCATTACTTTGCCACCTTATTTAGGTCAGACTTTGTTTGATCTCGCGTATTACGCGGCTATTTTTGCATTTATATCGGTCCTGACGTCCATTGACCTCGCGCATTACTTGGCCGCGTTATATAAAAATCCTGTACTAAGAATTCGCGCGTTACTTTGCCACCTTATTTAGGTCAGACTTCGTTTGATCTCACGTATTACGCGGCTATTTTTGCATTTATATCAGTCCTGACGTCCATTGAACTCGCGCATTACTTGGCCAAAAAACTTTAAGCCAGAGTCCGAAGTGCTCGCGCATTACTTGACAGCTTTATATAAAAATCCTGTACTAAGAATTCGCGCATTACTTTGCCACCTTACTTAGGTCAGACTTTGTTTGATCTCGCGTATTACGCTGCTATTTTTGCATTTATATCAGTCCTAACGTCCATTGAACTCGCGCATTACTTGGCCACCTTACTGAAAATCAGAGTCCGAAGTGCTCGCGCATTACTTGGCCGCTTTATTCACGTCAGAGTATAACGAGCCTACGCGTTAATTATTATTTTTTGGCCACTTTATAAAAATTCTTATACCCCTAAGAATTCGCGCATTACTTTGCCACCTTATTTAGGTCAGCCTTTGTTTGATCTCGCGTATTACGCGGCTATTTTTGCATTTGTATCAGTCCTGACGTCCATTGAACTCGCGCATTACTTGGTCACCTTACTGAAAATCTGAGTCCGAAGTGCTCGCGCATTACTTGACCGCTTTATTCAGGTCAGAGTCTAAGGACCCTAAGTGTTAATTATTATTTTTTGGCCACTTTATAAAAATTCTTATACCCCTAAAAATTCGCGCATTACTTGGCCACTCTTTTCATGTCAGACTGCGTTCAACTCGCGTATTACGCGCCTATTTTTGTATTCATATCAGTCCTGACGTTCATTAAACTCGCGCATTACTTGGCCTCTTTATATATAAAAATTCTGTACTAAGAATTCGCGCATTACTTTTCCACCTTATTTAGGTCAGACTTTGTTTGATCTCGCGTATTACGCGGCTTTTTGTGCATTTATATCAGTCCTGACGTCCATTGAACTCGCGCATTACTTGGCCACCTTACTGAAAATCTGAGTCCGAAGTGCTCGCGCATTACTTGGCCGCTTTATTCAGGTCAGAGTATAACGAGCCTACGCGTTAATTATTATATTGGCCACTTTATAAAAATTCTTATACTCCTAAGAATTCGCGCATTACTTTGCCTCCTTATTTAGGTCAGACTTCGTTTGATCTCTCGTATTACGCGGCTATTTTTGCATTTATATCAGTCCTGACGTCCATTGAACTCGCGCATTACTCAGCCACCTTACTGAAAATCAGAGTCCGAAGTGCTCGCGCATTACTTGGCCGCTTTATTCAGTTCAGAGTATAACGAGCCTACGCGTTAATTATTATTTTTTGGCCACTTTATAAAAATTCTTATACCCCTAAGAATTCGCGCATTACTTTGCCACCTTATTTATGTCAGATTTCGTTTGATCTCGCGTATTACGCGCCTATTTTTGTATTCATATCAGTCCTGACGTCCATTAAACTCGCGCATTACTTGGCCACTTTATATATAAAAATTCTGTACTAAGAATTCGCGCATTACTTTGCCACCTTATGTAGGTCAGACTTTGTTTGATCTCGCGTATTACGCGGCTATTTTTGCATTTTTATCAGTCCTGACGTCGATTGAACTCTCGCATTACTTGGCCACCTTACCGAAAATCTGAGTCCGAAGTGCTCGCGCATTACTTGACAGCTTTATTCAGGTCAGAGTCTAAGGACCCTAAGTGTTAATTATTATTTTTTGGCCACTTTATAAAAATTCTTATACCCCTAAGAATTCGCGCATTACTTGGCCACTCTTTTCAACACAGACTGCGTTCAACTCGCGTATTACGCGCCTAGTTTTGTATTTATATCAGTCCTGACGTTCATTAAACTCGCGCATTACTTGGCCTCTTTATATATAAAAATTCTGTACTAAGAATTCGCGCATTACTTTGCCACCTTATTTAGGTCAGACTTTGTTTGATCTCGCGTATTACGCGGCTTTTTGTGCATTTATATCAGTCCTGACGTCCATTGAACTCGCGCATTACTTGGCCACCTTACTGAAAATCTGAGTCCGAAGTGCTCGCGCATTACTTGGCCGCTTTATTCAGGTCAGAGTATAACGAGCCTACGCGTTAATTATTATTTTTTGGCCACTTTATAAAAATTCTTATACCCCTAAGAATTCGCGCATTACTTTGCCACCTTATTTATGTCAGATTTCGTTTATCTCGCGTATTACGCGCCTATTTTTGTATTCATATCAGTCCTGACGTCCATTAAACTCGCGCATTACTTGGCCACTTTATATATAAAAATTCTGTACTAAGAATTCGCGCATTACTTTGCCACCTTATTTAGGTCAGACATTGCTTGATCTCGCGTATTACGCGGCTATTTTTGCATTTATATCGGTCCTGACGTCCATTGAACTCGCGCATTACTTGAACACAAAATTTTAAGCCAGAGTCCGAGGAGCTCGCGCATTACTTTGCCACCTTATTTAGGTCAGACTTTGTTTAATCTCGCGTATTACGCTGCTATTTTTGCATTTATATCAGTCCTAACATCCATTGAACTCGCGCATTACTTGGCCACCTTACTGAAAATCAGAGTCCGAAGTGCTCGCGCATTACTTGGCCGCTTTATTCAGATCAGAGTATAACGAGCCTACGCGTTAATTATTATTTTTTGGCCACTTTATAAAAATTCTTATACCCCTAAGAATTCGCGCATTACTTTGCCACCTTATTTAAGACAGATTTCGTTTGATCTCGCGTATTACGCGCATATTTTTGGATTTATATAAGTCCTGACGTCCATTGAACTCGCGCATTACTTGGCCACTTTATATATAAAAATTCTGTACTAAGAATTCGCGCATTACTTTGCCACCTTATTTAGGTCAGACTTTGTTTGATCTCGCGTATTACGCGGCTATTTTTGCATTTATATCAGTCCTGACGTATATTGAACTCGCGCATTACTTGGCCACCTTACTGAAAATCTGAGTCCGAAGTGCTCGCGCATTACTTGGCCGCTTTATTCAGGTCAGAGTATAACGAGCCTACGCGTTAATTATTATTTTTTGGCCACTTTATAAAAATTCTTATACCCCTAAGAATTCGCGCATTACTTTGCCACCTTATTTATGTCAGATTTCGTTTGATCTCGCGTATTACGCGCCTATTTTTGTATTCATATCAGTCCTGACGTCCATTAAACTCGCGCATTACTTGGCCACTTTATATATAAAAATTCTGTACTAAGAATTCGCGCATTACTTTGCCACCTTATTTAGGTCAGACATTGCTTGATCTCGCGTATTACGCGGCTATTTTTGCATTTATATCGGTCCTGCGTCCATTGAACTCGCGCATTACTTGGACACATAATTTTAAGCCAGAGTCCGAAGAGCTCGCGCATTACTTTGCCACCTTATTTAGGTCAGACTTTGTTTGATCTCGCGTATTACGCGGCTTTTTGTGCATTTATATCAGTCCTGACGTCCATTGAACTCGCGCATTACTTGGCCACCTTACTGAAAATCTGAGTCCGAAGTGCTCGCGCATTACTTGGCCGCTTTATTCAGGTCAGAGTATAACGAGCCTACGCGTTAATTATTATTTTTTGGCCACTTTATAAAGATTCTTATACCCCTAAGAATTCGCGCATTACTTTGCCACCTTATTTATGTCAGATTTCGTTTGATCTCGCGTATTACGCGCCTATTTTTGTATTCATATCAGTCCTGACGTCCATTGAACTCGCGCATTACTTGGCCACTTTATATATAAAAATTCTGTACTAAGAATTCGCGCATTACTTTGCCACCTTATTTAGGTCAGACTTTGTTTGATCTCGCGTATTACGCGGCTTTTTGTGCATTTATATCAGTCCTGACGTCCATTGAACTCGCGCATTACTTGGCCACCTTACTGAAAATCTGAGTCCGAAGTGCTCGCGCATTACTTGGCCGCTTTATTCAGGTCAGAGTATAACGAGCCTACGCGTTAATTATTATTTTTTGGCCACTTTATAAAGATTCTTATACCCCTAAGAATTCGCGCATTACTTTGCCACCTTATTTATGTCAGATTTCGTTTGATCTCGCGTATTACGCGCCTATTTTTGTATTCATATCAGTCCTGACGTCCATTAAACTCGCGCATTACTTGGCCACCTTACTGAAAATCAGAGTCCGAAGTGCTCGCGCATTACTTGGCCGCTTTATTCAGGTCAGAGTATAACTAGCCTACGCGTTAATTATTATTTTTTGGCCACTTTATAAAAATTCTTATACCCCTAAGAATTCGCGCATTACTTGGCCACTCTTATCAGATCATACTTCGTTCAACTCGCGTATTACGCGGCTATTTTTGTATTTATATCAGTCCTGACGTCCATTGAACTCGCGCATTACTTGGCCACATGATTCTAAGCCAGAGTCCGAAGAGCTCGCGCACTTCTTTGCCACCTTATTTAGGTCAGACTTTGTTTGATCTCACGTATTACGCGGCTATTTTTGCATTTATATCAGTCCTGACGTCCATTGAACTCGCGCATTACTTGGCCACATAATTTTAAGCCAGAGTCCGAAGAGCTCGCGCACTTCTTTGCCACCTTATTTAGGTCAGACTTTGTTTGATCTCGCGTATTACGCGGCTATTTTTGAATTTATATCAGTCCTGACGTCCATTAAACTCGCGCATTACTTGGCCACTTTATATATAAAAATTCTGTACTAAGAATTCGCGCATTACTTTGCCACCTTATTTAGGTCAGACTTTGCTTGATCTCGCGTATTACGCGGCTATTTTTGCATTTATATCAGTCCTGACGTCCATTGAACTCGCGCATTACTTGGCGACATAATTTTAAGCCAGAGTCCGATGAGCTCGCTCATTACTTGGCCACTTTATATAAAAATTCTGTACTAAGAATTCGCTCAGTACATTGCCACCTTATTTAGGTCAGACTTCGTTTGATCTCACGTATTACGCGGCTATTTTTGCATTTATATCGGTCCTGACGTCCATTGACCTCGCGCATTACTTGGCCAAAAAACTTTAAGCCAGAGTCCGTAGAGCTCGCGCATTACTTGGCCACTTTATATAAAAATCCTGTACTAAGAATTCGCGCATTACTTTGCCACCTTATTTAGGTCAGACTTTGTTTGATCTCGCGTTTTACGCGGCTATTTGTGCATTTATATTAGTACTGACGTCCTTTTATCTCGCGTATTACTTGTCCACTTTATTTTTAAATAGTCTGTACGAAGAATTCGCGCATTACTTTGCCACCTTATTTAGGTCAGACTTTGCTTGATCTCGCGTATTACGCGGCTATTATTGCATTTATGTCAGTCCTGACGTCGATGAAACTCGCGCATAACTTGGCCACTTTATATAAAAATCCTGTACTAAGATTTCGCGCATTACTTGGCCACCTTATTTAGGTCAGACTTTGTTTGATCTCGCGTATTACGCGGCTTTTTGTGCATTTATATCAGTCCTGACGTCCATTGAACTCGCGCATTTGTTGGCCACCTTACTGAAAATCTGAGTCCGAAGTGCTCGCGCATTACTTGGCCGCTTTATTCAGGTCAGAGTATAACGAGCCTACGCGTTAATTATTATTTTTTGGCCACTTTATAAAAATTCTTATACCCCTAAGAATTCGCGCATTACTTTGCCACCTTATTTAGGTCAGATTTCGTTTGATCTCGCGTATTACGCGCCTAGTTTTGTATTCATATCAGTCCTGACGTCCATTAAACTCGCGCATTACTTGGCCACTTTATATATAAAAATTCTGTACTAAGAATTGGCGCATTACTTTGCCACATTATTTAGGTCAGACTTTGCTTGATCTCGCGTATTACGCGGCTATTTTTGCATTTATATCAGTCCTGACGTCCATTGAACTCGCGCATTACTTGGCCACATAAATTTAAGACAGAGTCCGAGGAGCTCGCGCATTACTTTGCCACCTTATTTAGGTCAGACTTTGTTTGATCTCGCGTATTACGCGGCTATTTTTGCATTTATATCAGTCCTGACATCCATTGAACTCGCGCATTACTTGGCCACCTTACTGAAAATCAGAGTCCGAAGTGCTCGCGCATTACTTGGCCGCTTTATTCAGGTCAGAGTATAACTAGCCTACGCGTTAATTATTATTTTTTGGCCACTTTATAAAAATTCTTATACCCCTAAGAATTCGCGCATTACTTGGCCACTCTTATCAGATCAGACTTCGTTCAACTCGCGTATTACGCGGCTATTTTTGTATTTATATCAGTCCTGACGTCCATTGAACTCGCGCATTACTTGGCCACATAATTTTAAGCCAGAGTCCGAAGAGCACGCGCATTACTTGGCCACTTTATATAAAAATTCTGTACTAAGAATTCGCTCAGTACATTGCCACCTTATTTAGGTCAGACTTCGTTTGATCTCACGTATTACGCGGCTATTTTTGCATTTATATCGGTCCTGACGTCCATTGACCTCGCGCATTACTTGGCCAAAAAACTTTAAGCCAGAGTCCGAAGAGCTCGCGCATTACTTGGCCACTTTATATAAAAATCCTGTACTAAGAATTCGCGCATTACTTTGCCACCTTATTTAGGTCAGACTTTGCTTGATCTCGCGTATTATGCGGCTATTTTTGCATTTGTATCTGTCCTGACGTCCATTAAACTCGCGCATTACTTGGCCACATAATGTTAAGCCAGAGTCCGAAGAGCTCGCGCATTACTTTGCCACCTTATTTAGGTCAGATTTCGTTTTATCTCGCGTATTACGCGGCTATTTTTGCATTTATATCAGTCCTGACGTCCATTGAACTCGCGCATTACTTGGCCACATAATTTTAAGCCAGAGTCCGAGGAGCTCGAGCATTACTTTGCCACCTTATTTAGGTCAGACTTTGATTGATCTCGCGTATTACGCGGCTATTTTTGCATTTATATCAGTCCTGACATCCATTGAACTCGCGCATTACTTGGCCACCTTACTGAAAATGAGATTCCGAAGTGCTCGCGCATTACTTGGCCGCTTTATTCAGGTCAGAGTCTAAGGACCCTAAGTGTTAATTATTATTTTTTGGCGACTTTATAAAAATTCTTATAACCCTAAGAATTCGCGCATTACTTGGCCACCTTATTTAGGTCAGACTTCTTTTGATTTCGTGTATTACGTGGGTATTTCTTGTATTTATATTACTCCTGACGTCCATTTAACTCGCGCATTACTCGGCCACCTTTTCAGAATCAGAGTCCGAAGTGCTCGCGCATTACTCGGCCACTTTATATAAAGATCCTGTACTAAGAATTCGCGCATTACTTTGCCACCTTATTTAGGTCAGACATTGCTTGATCTCGCGTATTACGCGGCTATTATTGCATTTATATCAGTCCTGACGTCCATTGAACTCGTGCATTACTCAGCCACCTTACTGAAAATCAGAGTCCGAGGAGCTCGCGCATTACTTTGCCACCTTATTTAGGTCAGACTTTGTTTGATCTCGCGTATTACGCGGCTATTTTTGCATTTATATCAGTCCTGACATCCATTGAACTCGCGCCTTACTTGGCCACCTTACTGAAAATCAGAGTCCGAAGTGCTCGCGCATTACTTGGCCGCTTTATTCAGGTCAGAGTATAACGAGCCTACGCGTTAATTATTATTTTTTGGCCACTTTATAAAAATTCTTATACCCCTAAGAATTCGCGCATTACTTTGCCACCTTATTTATGTCAGATTTCGTTTGATCTCGCGTATTACGCGCCTATTTTTGTATTCATATCAGTCCTGACGTCCATTAAACTCGCGCATTACTTGGCCACTTTATATATAAAAATTCTGTACTAAGAATTCGCGCATTACTTTGCCACCTTATTTAGGTCAGACTTTGTTTGATCTCGCGTATTACGCGGCTATTTTTGCATTTGTATCAGTCCTGACGTCCATTGAACTCGCGCATTACTTGGCCACCTTACTGAAAATCTGGAGTCCGAAGTGCTCGCGCATTACTTGACCGCTTTATTCAGGTCAGAGTCTAAGGACCCTAAGTGTTAATTATTATTTTTTGGCCACTTTATAAAAATTCTTATACCCCTAAAAATTCGCGCATTACTTGGCCACTCTTTTCATGTCAGACTGCGTTCAACTCGCGTATTACGCGCCTATTTTTGTATTCATATCAGTCCTGACGTTCATTAAACTCGCGCATTACTTGGCCTCTTTATATATAAAAATTCTGTACTAAGAATTCGCGCATTACTTTTCCACCTTATTTAGGTCAGACTTTGTTTGATCTCGCGTATTACGCGGCTTTTTGTGCATTTATATCAGTCCTGACGTCCATTGAACTCGCGCATTACTTGGCCACCTTACTGAAAATCTGAGTCCGAAGTGCTCGCGCATTACTTGGCCGCTTTATTCAGGTCAGAGTATAACGAGCCTACGCGTTAATTATTATTTTTTGGCCACTTTATAAAAATTCTTATACCCCTAAGAATTCGCGCATTACTTTGCCACCTTATTTATGTCAGATTTCGTTTATCTCGCGTATTACGCGCCTATTTTTGTATTCATATCAGTCCTGACGTCCATTAAACTCGCGCATTACTTGGCCACTTTATATATAAAAATTCTGTACTAAGAATTCGCGCATTACTTTGCCACCTTATTTAGGTCAGACATTGCTTGATCTCGCGTATTACGCGGCTATTTTTGCATTTATATCGGTCCT
Source organism: Diplolepis rosae (assembly GCA_030998225.1). Lineage (NCBI taxonomy): Eukaryota > Metazoa > Arthropoda > Insecta > Hymenoptera > Diplolepididae > Diplolepis > Diplolepis rosae. The sequence continues at coordinate 166,857 of JAPYXD010000158.1, read as the reverse complement.
GACGTCCATTGAACTCGCGCATTACTTGGACACATAATTTTAAGCCAGAGTCCGAGGAGCTCGCGCATTACTTTGCCACCTTATTTAGGTCAGACTTTGTTTAATCTCGCGTATTACGCGGCTATTTTTGCATTTATATCAGTCCTGACATCCATTGAACTCGCGCATTACTTGGCCACCTTACTGAAAATCAGAGTCCGAAGTGCTCGCGCATTACTTGGCCGCTGTATTCAGATCAGAGTATAACGAGCCTACGCGTTAATTATTATTTTTTGGCCACTTTATAAAAATTCTTATACCCCTAAGAATTCGCGCATTACTTTGCCAACTTATTTATGTCAGATTTCGTTTGATCTCGCGTATTACGCCCCTATTTTTGTATTCATATCAGTCCTGACGTCCATTAAACTCGCGCATTACTTGGCCACTTTATATATAAAAATTCTGTACTAAGAATTCGCGCATTACTTTTCCACCTTATTTAGGTCAGACTTTGTTTGATCTCGCGTATTACGCGGCTTTTTGTGCATTTATATCAGTCCTGACGTCCACTGAACTCGCGCATTACTTGGCCACATAATTTTAAGCCAGAGTCCGAGGAGCTCGCGCATTACTTTGCCACCTTATTTAGGTCAGACTTTGTTTGATCTCGCGTATTACGCGGCTATTTTTGCATTTATATCGGTCCTGACGTCCATTGACCTCGCGCATTACTTGGCCACTTTATATAAAAATCCTGTACTAAGAATTCGCGCATTACTTTGCCACCTTATTTAGGTCAGACTTCGTTTGATCTCACGTATTACGCGGCTATTTTTGCATTTATATCAGTCCTGACGTCCATTGAACTCGCGCATTACTTGGCCAAAAAACTTTAAGACAGAGTCCGAAGAGCTCGCGCATTACTTGGCCGCTTTATATAAAAAATCCTGTACTAAGAATTCGCGCATTACTTTGCCACCTTACTTAGGTCAGACTTTGTTTGATCTCGCGTATTACGCTGCTATTTTTGCATTTATATCAGTCCTAACGTCCATTGAACTCGCGCATTACTTGGCCACCTTACTGAAAATCAGAGTCCGAAGTGCTCGCGCATTACTTGGCCGCTTTATTCAGGTCAGAGTATAACGAGCCTACGTGTTAATTATTATTTTTTGGCCACTTTATAAAAATTCTTATACCCCTAAGAATTCGCGCATTACTTTGCCAACTTTTTTAAGTAAGGAGTTCTTTCATCTCGCGTATTACGCGGCTATTTTTGCATTTGTATCAGTCCTGACGTCCATTGAACTCGCGCATTACTTGGTCACCTTACTGAAAATCTGAGTCCGAAGTGCTCGCGCATTACTTGACCGCTTTATTCAGGTCAGAGTCTAAGGACCCTAAGTGTTAATTATTATTTTTTGGCCACTTTATAAAAATTCTTATACCCCTAAAAATTCGCGCATTACTTGGCCACTCTTTTCATGTCAGACTGCGTTCAACTCGCGTATTACGCGCCTATTTTTGTATTCATATCAGTCCTGACGTTCATTAAACTCGCGCATTACTTGGCCTCTTTATATATAAAAATTCTGTACTAAGAATTCGCGCATTACTTTGCCTCCTTATTTAGGTCAGACTTTGTTTGATCTGGCGTATTACGCGGCTTTTTGTGCATTTATATCAGTCCTGACGTCCATTGAACTCGCGCATTACTTGGCCACCTTACTGAAAATCGGAGTCCGAAGAGCTCGCGCATTACTTGGCCGCTTTATTCAGGTCAGAGTATAACGAGCCTCCGGGTTAAGTATTATTTTTTGGCCACTTTATAAAAATTCTTATACCCCTAAGAATTCGCGCATTACTTTGCCACCTTATTTATGTCAGACTTCGTTTGATCTCACGTATTACGCGGCTATTTTTGCATTTATATCAGTCCTGACGTCCATTGAACTCGTGCATTACTCAGCCACCTTACTGAAAATCAGAGTCCGAAGTGCTCGCGCATTACTTGGCCGCTTTATTCAGGTCAGAGTATAACGAGCCTACGCGTTAATTATTATTTTTTGGGCACTTTATAAAAATTCTTATACCCCTAAGAATTCGCGCATTACTTTGCCACCTTATTTATGTCAGATTTCGTTTGATCTCGCGTATTACGCGCCTATTTTTGTATTCATATCAGTCCTGACGTCCATTAAACTCGCGCATTACTTGGCCACTTTATATATAAAAATTCTGTACTAAGAATTCGCGCATTACTTTGCCACCTTATTTAGGTCATACTTTGTTTGATCTCGCGTATTACGCTGCTATTTTTGCATTTATATCAGTCCTAACGTCCATTGAACTCGCGCATTACTTTGCCACCTTACTGAAAATCAGAGTCCGAAGTGCTCGCGCATTACTTGGCCGCTTTATTCAGGTCAGAGTCTAAGGACCCTAAGTGTTAATTATTATTTTTTGGCCACTTTATAAAAATTCTTATACCCCTAAAAATTCGCGCATTACTTGGCCACTCTTTTCATGTCAGACTGCGTTCAACTCGCGTATTACGCGCCTATTTTTGTATTCATATCAGTCCTGACGTTCATTAAACTCGCGCATTACTTGGCCTCTTTATATATAAAAATTCTGTACTAAGAATTCGCGCATTACTTTTCCACCTTATTTAGGTCAGACTTTGTTTGATCTCGCGTATTACGCGGCTTCTTGTGCATTTATATCAGTCCTGACGTCCATTGAACTCGCGCATTACTTGGCCACCTTACTGAAAATCTGAGTCCGAAGTGCTCGCGCATTACTTGGCCGCTTTATTCAGGTCAGAGTATAACGAGCCTACGCGTTAATTATTATTTTTTGGCCACTTTATAAAAATTCTTATACCCCTAAGAATTCGCTCATTACTTTGCCACCTTATTTATGTCAGATTTCGTTTATCTCGCGTATTACGCGCCTATTTTTGTATTCATATCAGTCCTGACGTCCATTAAACTCGCGCATTACTTGGCCACTTTATATATAAAAATTCTGTACTAAGAATTCGCGCATTACTTTGCCACCTTATTTAGGTCAGACATTGCTTGATCTCGCGTATTACGCGGCTATTTTTGCATTTATATCGGTCCTGACGTCCATTGAACTCGCGCATTACTTGGACACATAATTTTAAGCCAGAGTCCGAGGAGCTCGCGCATTACTTTGCCACCTTATTTAGGTCAGACTTTGTTTAATCTCGCGTATTACGCGGCTATTTTTGCATTTATATCAGTCCTGACATCCATTGAACTCGCGCATTACTTGGCCACCTTACTGAAAATCAGAGTCCGAAGTGCTCGCGCATTACTTGGCCGCTTTATTCAGATCAGAGTATAACGAGCCTACGCGTTAATTATTATTTTTTGGCCACTTTATAAAAATTCTTATACCCCTAAGAATTCGCGCATTACTTTGCCACCTTATTTATGTCAGATTTCGTTTGATCTCGCGTATTACGCGCCTATTTTTGTATTCATATCAGTCCTGACGTCCATTAAACTCGCGCATTACTTGGCCACTTTATATATAAAAATTCTGTACTAAGAATTCGCGCATTACTTTGCCACCTTATTTAGGTCAGACTTTGTTTGATCTCGCGTATTACGCGGCTATTTTTGCATTTATATCAGTCCTGACGTCCATTGAACTCGCGCATTACTTGGCCACCTTACTGAAAATCTGAGTCCGAAGTGCTCGCGCATTACTTGGCCGCTTTATTCAGGTCAGAGTATAACGAGCCTACGCGTTAATTATTATTTTTTGGCCACTTTATAAAAATTCTTATACCCCTAAGAATTCGCGCATTACTTTGCCACCTTATTTATGTCAGATTTCGTTTGATCTCGCGTATTACGCGCCTATTTTTGTATTCATATCAGTCCTGACGTCCATTAAACTCGCGCATTACTTGGCCACTTTATATATAAAAATTCTGTACTAAGAATTCGCGCATTACTTTGCCACCTTATTTAGGTCAGACATTGCTTGATCTCGCGTATTACGCGGCTATTTTTGCATTTATATCGGTCCTGCGTCCATTGAACTCGCGCATTACTTGGACACATAATTTTAAGCCAGAGTCCGAAGAGCTCGCGCATTACTTTGCCACCTTATTTAGGTCAGACTTTGTTTGATCTCGCGTATTACGCGGCTTTTTGTGCATTTATATCAGTCCTGACGTCCATTGAACTCGCGCATTACTTGGCCACCTTACTGAAAATCTGAGTCCGAAGTGCTCGCGCATTACTTGGCCGCTTTATTCAGGTCAGAGTATAACGAGCCTACGCGTTAAATAATATTTTTTTGCTACTTTATAAAAATTCTTATAACCCTAATAATTCGCGCATTACTTTGCCACATTATTTATGTCAGATTTCGTTTGATCTCGCGTATTACGCGGCTATTTTTGCATTTATATCAGTCCTGACGTCAATTGAACTCGCGCATTACTTGGCCACTTTATATATAAAAATTCTGTACTAAGAATTCGCGCATTACTTTGCCACCTTATTTAGGTCAGACTTTGTTTGATCTCGCGTATTACGCGGCTTTTTGTGCATTTATATCAGTCCTGACGTCCATTGAACTCGCGCATTACTTGGCCACCTTACTGAAAATCTGAGTCCGAAGTGCTCGCGCATTACTTGGCCGCTTTATTCAGGTCAGAGTATAACGAGCCTAACGGTTAATTATTATTTTTTGGCCACTTTATAAAAATTCTTATACCCCTAAGAATTCGCGCATTACTTTGCCACCTTATTTATGTCAGATTTCGTTTGATCTCGCGTATTACGCGCCTATTTTTGTATTCATATCAGTCCTGACGTCCATTAAACTCGCGCATTACTTGGCCACCTTACTGAAAATCAGAGTCCGAAGTGCTCGCGCATTACTTGGCCGCTTTATTCAGGTCAGAGTATAACTAGCCTACGCGTTAATTATTATTTTTTGGCCACTTTATAAAAATTCTTATACCCCTAAGAATTCGCGCATTACTTGGCCACTCTTATCAGATCATACTTCGTTCAACTCGCGTATTACGCGGCTATTTTTGTATTTATATCAGTCCTGACGTCCATTGAACTCGCGCATTACTTGGCCACATGATTCTAAGCCAGAGTCCGAAGAGCTCGCGCACTTCTTTGCCACCTTATTTAGGTCAGACTTTGTTTGATCTCACGTATTACGCGGCTATTTTTGCATTTATATCAGTCCTGACGTCCATTGAACTCGCGCATTACTTGGCCACATAATTTTAAGCCAGAGTCCGAAGAGCTCGCGCACTTCTTTGCCACCTTATTTAGGTCAGACTTTGTTTGATCTCGCGTATTACGCGGCTATTTTTGAATTTATATCAGTCCTGACGTCCATTAAACTCGCGCATTACTTGGCCACTTTATATATAAAAATTCTGTACTAAGAATTCGCGCATTACTTTGCCACATTAATTAGGTCAAACATTCTCAGATCTCGAGAATTAAGCGGCTATGTTTTGATGTATATCAGTCCTGACGTCCATTGAACTCGCGCATTACTTGGCGACATAATTTTAAGCCAGAGTCCGATGAGCTCGCTCATTACTTGGCCACTTTATATAAAAATTCTGTACTAAGAATTCGCTCAGTACATTGCCACCTTATTTAGGTCAGACTTCGTTTGATCTCGCGTATTACGCGGCTATTTTTGCATTTGTATCAGTCCTGACGTCCATTAAACTCGCGCATTACTTGGCCACTTTATATATAAAAATTCTGTACTAAGAATTCGCGCATTACTTTGCCACCTTATTTAGCTCAGAATTTGTTTGATCTCGCGTATTACGCGGCTATTATTGCATTTATGTCAGTCCTGACGTCGATTAAACTCGCGCATTACTTGGCCTCTTTATATATAAAAATTCTGTACTAAGAATTCGCGCATTACTTTGCCACCTTATTTAGGTCAGACTTTGTTTGATCTCGCGTATTACGCGGCTTTTTGTGCATTTATATCAGTCCTGACGTCCATTGAACTCGCGCATTTGTTGGCCACCTTACTGAAAATCTGAGTCCGAAGTGCTCGCGCATTACTTGGCCGCTTTATTCAGGTCAGAGTATAACGAGCCTACGCGTTAATTATTATTTTTTGGCCACTTTATAAAAATTCTTATACCCCTAAGAATTCGCGCATTACTTTGCCACCTTATTTAGGTCAGATTTCGTTTGATCTCGCGTATTACGCGCCTAGTTTTGTATTCATATCAGTCCTGACGTCCATTAAACTCGCGCATTACTTGGCCACTTTATATATAAAAATTCTGTACTAAGAATTGGCGCATTACTTTGCCACATTATTTAGGTCAGACTTTGCTTGATCTCGCGTATTACGCGGCTATTTTTGCATTTATATCAGTCCTGACGTCCATTGAACTCGCGCATTACTTGGCCACATAATTTTAAGCCAGAGTCCGAGGAGCTCGCGCATTACTTTGCCACCTTATTTAGGTCAGACTTTGTTTGATCTCGCGTATTACGCGGCTATTTTTGCATTTATATCAGTCCTGACATCCATTGAACTCGCGCATTACTTGGCCACCTTACTGAAAATCAGAGTCCGAAGTGCTCGCGCATTACTTGGCCGCTTTATTCAGGTCAGAGTATAACTAGCCTACGCGTTAATTATTATTTTTTGGCCACTTTATAAAAATTCTTATACCCCTAAGAATTCGCGCATTACTTGGCCACTCTTATCAGATCAGACTTCGTTCAACTCGCGTATTACGCGGCTATTTTTGTATTTATATCAGTCCTGACGTCCATTGAACTCGCGCATTACTTGGCCACATAATTTTAAGCCAGAGTCCGAAGAGCACGCGCATTACTTGGCCACTTTATATAAAAATTCTGTACTAAGAATTCGCTCAGTACATTGCCACCTTATTTAGGTCAGACTTCGTTTGATCTCACGTATTACGCGGCTATTTTTGCATTTATATCGGTCCTGACGTCCATTGACCTCGCGCATTACTTGGCCAAAAAACTTTAAGCCAGAGTCCGAAGAGCTCGCGCATTACTTGGCCACTTTATATAAAAATCCTGTACTAAGAATTCGCGCATTACTTTGCCACCTTATTTAGGTCAGACTTTGCTTGATCTCGCGTATTATGCGGCTATTTTTGCATTTGTATCTGTCCTGACGTCCATTAAACTCGCGCATTACTTGGCCACATAATGTTAAGCCAGAGTCCGAAGAGCTCGCGCATTACTTTGCCTCCTTATTTAGGTCAGACTTCGTTTTATCTCGCGTATTACGCGGCTATTTTTGCATTTATATCAGTCCTAACGTCCATTGAACTCGCGCATTACTTGGCCACATAATTTTAAGCCAGAGTCCGAGGAGCTCGAGCATTACTTTGCCACCTTATTTAGGTCAGACTTTGATTGATCTCGCGTATTACGCGGCTATTTTTGCATTTATATCAGTCCTGACATCCATTGAACTCGCGCATTACTTGGCCACCTTACTGAAAATGAGATTCCGAAGTGCTCGCGCATTACTTGGCCGCTTTATTCAGGTCAGAGTATAAGGACCCTAAGTGTTAATTATTATTTTTTGGCCACTTTATAAAAATTCTTATACCCCTAAGAATTCGCGCATTACTTGGCCACTCTTATCAGATCAGACTTCGTTCAACTCGCGTATTACGCGGCTGTTTTTGTATTTATATCAGTCCTGACGTCCATTGAACTCGCGCATTACTTGGCCGCTTTATTCAGGTCAGAGTATAACGAGCCTACGCGTTAATTATTATTTTTTGGCCACTTTATAAAAATTCTTATACCCCTAAGAATACGCGCATTACTTGGCCACTCTTTTCAGGTCAGACTGCGCTCTACTCGCGTATTACGCGCCTATTTTTGTATTCATATCAGTCCTGACGTCCATTAAACTCGCGCATTACTTGGCCACTTTATATATAAAAATTCTGTACTAAGAATTCGCGCATTACTTTGCCACCTTATTTAGGTCAGACATTGCTTGATCTCGCGTATTACGCGGCTATTTTTGCATTTATATCGGTCCTGACGTCCATTGAACTCGCGCATTACTTGGACACATAATTTTAAGCCAGAGTCCGAGGAGCTCGCGCATTACTTTGCCACCTTATTTAGGTCAGACTTTGTTTAATCTCGCGTATTACGCGGCTATTTTTGCATTTATATCAGTCCTGACATCCATTGAACTCGCGCATACTTGGCCACCTTACTGAAAATCAGAGTCCGAAGTGCTCGCGCATTACTTGGCCGCTTTATTCAGATCAGAGTATAACGAGCCTACGCGTTAATTATTATTTTTTGGCCACTTTATAAAAATTCTTATACCCCTAAGAATTCGCGCATTACTTTGCCACCTTATTTATGTCAGATTTCGTTTGATCTCGCGTATTACGCGCCTATTTTTGTATTCATATCAGTCCTGACGTCCATTAAACTCGCGCATTACTTGGCCACTTTATATATAAAAATTCTGTACTAAGAATTCGCGCATTACTTTGCCACCTTATTTAGGTCAGACTTTGTTTGATCTCGCGTATTACGCGGCTTTTTGTGCATTTATATCAGTCCTGACGTCCATTGAACTCGCGCATTACTTGGCCACCTTACTGAAAATCTGAGTCCGAAGTGCTCGCGCATTACTTGGCCGCTTTATTCAGGTCAGAGTATAACGAGCCTACGCGTTAATTATTATTTTTTGGCCACTTTATAAAAATTCTTATACCCCTAAGAATTCGCGCATTACTTTGCCACCTTATTTATGTCAGATTTCGTTTGATCTCGCGTATTACGCGCCTATTTTTGTATTCATATCAGTCCTGACGTCCATTAAACTCGCGCATTACTTGGCCACTTTATATATAAAAATTCTGTACTAAGAATTCGCGCATTACTTTGCCACCTTATTTAGGTCAGACTTTGTTTGATCTCGCGTATTACGCGGCTTTTTGTGCATTTATATCAGTCCTGACGTCCATTGAACTCGCGCATTACTTGGCCACCTTACTGAAAATCTGAGTCCGAAGTGCTCGCGCATTACTTGGCCGCTTTATTCAGGTCAGAGTATAACGAGCCTACGCGTTAATTATTATTTTTTGGCCACTTTATAAAAATTCTTATACCCCTAAGAATTCGCGCATTACTTTGCCACCTTATTTATGTCAGATTTCGTTTGATCTCGCGTATTACGCGCCTATTTTTGTATTCATATCAGTCCTGACGTCCATTAAACTCGCGCATTACTTGGCCACCTTACTGAAAATCAGAGTCCGAAGTGCTCGCGCATTACTTGGCCGCTTTATTCAGGTCAGAGTATAACTAGCCTACGCGTTAATTATTATTTTTTGGCCACTTTATAAAAATTCTTATACCCCTAAGAATTCGCGCATTACTTGGCCACTCTTATCAGATCATACTTCGTTCAACTCGCGTATTACGCGGCTATTTTTGTATTTATATCAGTCCTGACGTCCATTGAACTCGCGCATTACTTGGCCACATGATTCTAAGCCAGAGTCCGAAGAGCTCGCGCACTTCTTTGCCACCTTATTTAGGTCAGACTTTGTTTGATCTCACGTATTACGCGGCTATTTTTGCATTTATATCAGTCCTGACGTCCATTGAACTCGCGCATTACTTGGCCACATAATTTTAAGCCAGAGTCCGAAGAGCTCGCGCACTTCTTTGCCACCTTATTTAGGTCAGACTTTGTTTGATCTCGCGTATTACGCGGCTATTTTTGAATTTATATCAGTCCTGACGTCCATTAAACTCGCGCATTACTTGGCCACTTTATATATAAAAATTCTGTACTAAGAATTCGCGCATTACTTTGCCACCTTATTTAGGTCAGACTTTGCTTGATCTCGCGTATTACGCGGCTATTTTTGCATTTATATCAGTCCTGACGTCCATTGAACTCGCGCATTACTTGGCGACATAATTTTAAGCCAGAGTCCGATGAGCTCGCTCATTACTTGGCCACTTTATATAAAAAATTCTGTACTAAGAATTCGCTCAGTACATTGCCACCTTATTTAGGTCAGACTTCGTTTGATCTCACGTATTACGCGGCTATTTTTGCATTTATATCGGTCCTGACGTCCATTGACCTCGCGCATTACTTGGCCAAAAAACTTTAAGCCAGAGTCCGTAGAGCTCGCGCATTACTTGGCCACTTTATATAAAAATCCTGTACTAAGAATTCGCGCATTACTTTGCCACCTTATTTAGGTCAGACTTTGCTTGATCTCGCGTATTACGCGGCTATTTTTGCATTTGTATCAGTCCTGACGTCCATTGAACTCGCGCATTACTTTGCCACTTTATATATAAAAATTCTGTACTAAGAATTCGCGCATTACTTTGCCACCTTATTTACGTCAGACTTTGCTTGATCTCGCGTATTACGCGGCTATTATTGCATTTATGTCAGTCCTGACGTCCATTAAACTCGCGCATTACTTGGCCTCTTTATATATAAAAATTCTGTACTAAGAATTCGCGCATTACTTTGCCACCTTATTTAGGTCAGACTTTGTTTGATCTCGCTTATTACGCGGCTTTTTGTGCATTTATATCAGTCCTGACGTCCATTGAACTCGCGCATTTGTTGGCCACCTTACTGAAAATCTGAGTCCGAAGTGCTCGCGCATTACTTGGCCGCTTTATTCAGGTCAGAGTATAACGAGCCTACGCGTTAATTATTATTTTTTGGCCACTTTATAAAAATTCTTATACCCCTAAGAATTCGCGCATTACTTTGCCACCTTATTTAGGTCAGATTTCGTTTGATCTCGCGTATTACGCGCCTAGTTTTGTATTCATATCAGTCCTGACGTCCATTAAACTCGCGCATTACTTGGCCACTTTATATATAAAAATTCTGTACTAAGAATTGGCGCATTACTTTGCCACATTATTTAGGTCAGACTTTGCTTGATCTCGCGTATTACGCGGCTATTTTTGCATTTATATCAGTCCTGACGTCCATTGAACTCGCGCATTACTTGGCCACATAATTTTAAGCCAGAGTCCGTGGAGCTCGCGCATTACTTTGCCACCTTATTTAGGTCAGACTTTGTTTGATCTCGCGTATTACGCGGCTATTTTTGCATTTATATCAGTCCTGACATCCATTGAACTCGCGCATTACTTGGCCACCTTACTGAAAATCAGAGTCCGAAGTGCTCGCGCATTACTTGGCCGCTTTATTCAGGTCAGAGTATAACTAGCCTACGCGTTAATTATTATTTTTTGGCCACTTTATAAAAATTCTTATACCCCTAAGAATTCGCGCATTACTTGGCCACTCTTATCAGATCAGACTTCGTTCAACTCGCGTATTACGCGGCTATTTTTGAATTTATATCAGACCTGACGTCCATTGAACTCGCGCATTACTTGGCCACATAATTTTAAGCCAGAGTCCGAAGAGCACGCGCATTACTTGGCCACTTTATATAAAAAAACTGTACTAAGAATTCGCTCAGTACATTGCCACCTTATTTAGGTCAGACTTCGTTTGATCTCACGTATTACGCGGCTATTTTTGCATTTATATCGGTCCTGACGTCCATTGACCTCGCGCATTACTTGGCCAAAAAACTTTAAGCCAGAGTCCGAAGAGCTCGCGCATTACTTGGCCACTTTATATAAAAATCCTGTACTAAGAATTCGCGCATTACTTTGCCACCTTATTTAGGTCAGACTTTGCTTGATCTCGCGTATTATGCGGCTATTTTTGCATTTGTATCTGTCCTGACGTCCATTAAACTCGCGCATTACTTGGCCACATAATTTTAAGCCAGAGTCCGAAGAGCTCGCGCATTACTTTGCCACCTTATTGAGGTCAGATTTCGTTTTATCTCGCGTATTTCGCGGCTATTTGTGCTTTTATTTCAGTCCTGACGTCCATTGAACTCGCGCATTACTTGGCCTCATAATTTTAAGCCAGAGTCCGAAGAGCTCGCGCATTACTTTGCCACCTTATTTAGGTCAGACTTTGATTGATCTCGCGTATTACGCGGCTATTTTTGCATTTATATCAGTCCTGACATCCATTGAACTCGCGCATTACTTGGCCACCTTACTGAAAATGAGATTCCGAAGTGCTCGCGCATTACTTGGCCGCTTTATTCAGGTCAGAGTATAAGGACCCTAAGTGTTAATTATTATTTTTTGGCCACTTTATAAAAATTCTTATACCCCTAAGAATTCGCGCATTACTTGGCCACTCTTGTCAGCACAGACTTCGTTCGACACCCGTAATACGCGGCTAGTTTTGTATTTATATCAGTCCTGACGTCCATTGAACTCGCGCATTACTTGGCCGCTTTATTCAAGTCAGAGTATAACGAGCCTACGCGTTAATTATTATTTTTTGGCCACTTTATAAAAATTCTTATACCCCTAAGAATTCGCGCATTACTTGGCCACTCTTTTCAGGTCAGACTGCGCTCTACTCGCGTATTACGCCCCTATTTTTGTATTCATATCAGTCCTGACGTCCATTAAACTCGCGCATTACTTGGCCACTTTATATATAAAAATTCTGTACTAAGAATTCGCGCATTACTTTTCCACCTTATTTAGGTCAGACTTTGTTTGATCTCGCGTATTACGCGGCTTTTTGTGCATTTATATCAGTCCTGACGTCCATTGAACTCGCGCATTACTTGGCCACCTTACTGAAAATCTGAGTCCGAAGTGCTCGCGCATTACTTGGCCGCTTTATTCAGGTCAGAGTATAACGAGCCTACGCGTTAATAATTATTTTTTGGCCACTTTATAAAAATTCTTATACCCCTAAGAATTCGCGCATTACTTGGCCACTCTTATCAGATCAGACTTCGTTCAACTCGCGTATTACGCGGCTGTTTTTGTATTCATATCAGTCCTGACGTCCATTGAACTCGCGCATTACTTGGCCGCTTTATTCAGGTCAGAGTATAACGAGCCTACGCGTTAATTATTATTTTTTGGCCACTTTATAAAAATTCTTATACCCCTAAGAATTCGCGCATTACTTGGCCACTCTTTTCAGGTCAGACTGCGCTCAACTCGCGTATTACGCCCCTATTTTTGTATTCATATCAGTCCTGACGTCCATTAAACTCGCGCATTACTTGGCCACTTTATATATAAAGATCCTGTACTAAGAATTCGCGCATTACTTTTCCACCTTATTTAGGTCAGACTTTGTTTGATCTCGCGTATTACGCGGATTCTTGTGCATTTATATCAGTCCTGACGTCCATTGAACTCGCTCATTACTTGGCCACATAATTTTAAGCCAGAGTCCGAAGAGCTCGCGCATTACTTTTCCACCTTATTTAGGTCAGACTTTGTTTGTTCTCGGGTATTACGCTGCTATTTTTGTATTTATATCAGTCCTAACGTCCATTGAACTCGCGCATTACTTGGCCACCTTACTGAAAATCAGAGTCCGAAGTGCTCGCGCATTACTTGGCTGCTTTATTCAGGTCAGAGTATAACGAGCCTACGCGTTAATTATTATTTTTTGGCCACTTTATAAAGATTCTTATACCCCTAAGAATTCGCGCATTACTTTGCCACCTTATTTATGTCAGATTTCGTTTGATCTCGCGTATTACGCGCCTATTTTTGTATTCATATCAGTCCTGACGTCCATTAAACTCGCGCATTACTCGGCCACCTTATATATAAACATTCTGTACTAAGAATTCGCGCATTACTTTTCCACCTTATTTAGGTCAGACTTTGTTTGATCTCGCGTATTACGCGGCTTTTTGTGCATTTATATCAGTCCTGACGTCCATTGAACTCGCGCATTACTTGGCCACCTTACTGAAAATCTGAGTCCGAAGTGCTCGCGCATTACTTGGCTGCTTTATTCAGGTCAGAGTATAACGAGCCTACGCGTTAATTATTATTTTTTGGCCACTTTATAAAGATTCTTATACCCCTAAGAATTCGCGCATTACTTTGCCACCTTATTTATGTCAGATTTCGTTTGATCTCGCGTATTACGCGCCTATTTTTGTATTCATATCAGTCCTGACGTCCATTAAACTCGCGCATTACTTGGCCACCTTACTGAAAATCAGAGTCCGAAGTGCTCGCGCATTACTTGGCCGCTTTATTCAGGTCAGAGTATAACTAGCCTACGCGTTAATTATTATTTTTTGGCCACTTTATAAAAATTCTTATACCCCTAAGAATTCGCGCATTACTTGGCCACTCTTATCAGATCATACTTCGTTCAACTCGCGTATTACGCGGCTATTTTTGTATTTATATCAGTCCTGACGTCCATTGAACTCGCGCATTACTTGGCCACATGATTCTAAGCCAGAGTCCGAAGAGCTCGCGCACTTCTTTGCCACCTTATTTAGGTCAGACTTTGTTTGATCTCACGTATTACGCGGCTATTTTTGCATTTATATCAGTCCTGACGTCCATTGAACTCGCGCATTACTTGGCCACATAATTTTAAGCAAGAGTCCGTAGAGCTCGCGCACTTCTTTGCCACCTTATTTAGGTCAGACTTTGTTTGATCTCGCGTATTACGCGGCTATTTTTGAATTTATATCTGTCCTGACGTCCATTGAACTCGCGCATTACTTGGCCACTTTATATATAAAAATTCTGTACTAAGAATTCGCGCATTACTTTGCCACCTTATTTAGGTCAGACTTCGTTTGATCTCGCGTATTACGCTGCTATTTTTGCATTTATATCAGTCCTGACGTCCATTGAACTCGCGCATTACTTGGCCAAAAAACTTTAAGCCAGAGTCCGTAGAGCTCGCGCATTACTTGGCCACTTTATATTAAAATTCTGTACTAAGAATTCGCGCATTACTTTGCCACCTTATTTAGGTCAGATTTCGTTTGATCTCGCGTATTACGCGGCTATTTTTGCATTTATATCAGTCCTGACGTCCATTGACCTCGCGCATTACTTGGCCAAAAAACTTTAAGCCAGAGTCCGTAGAGCTCGCGCATTACTTGTCCACTTTATAAAAAAATTCTGTACTAAGAATTCGCGCATTACTTTGCCACCTTATTTAGGTCAGACTTTGATTGATCTCGCGTATTACGCGCCTATTTTTGCATTTATATCAGTCCTGACGTCCATTGAACTCGCGCATTACTTGGACACTTTATATATAAAAATTCTGTACTAAGAATTCGCGCATTACTTTGCCACCTTATTTAGGTCAGACTTTGCTTGATCTCGCGTATTACGCGGCTATTATTGCATTTATATCAGTCCTGACGTCCATTAAACTCGCGCATTACTTGGCCTCTTTATATATAAAAATTCTGTACTAAGAATTCGCGCATTACTTTGCCACCTTATTTAGGTCAGACTTTGTTTGATCTCGCGTATTACGCGGCTTTTTGTGCATTTATATCAGTCCTGACGTCCATTGAACTCGCGCATTTGTTGGCCACCTTACTGAAAATCTGAGTCCGAAGTGCTCGCGCATTACTTGGCCGCTTTATTCAGGTCAGAGTATAACGAGCCTACGCGTTAATTATTATTTTTTGGCCACTTTATAAAAATTCTTATACCCCTAAGAATTCGCGCATTACTTTGCCACCTTATTTAGGTCAGATTTCGTTTGATCTCGCGTATTACGCGCCTAGTTTTGTATTCATATCAGTCCTGACGTCCATTAAACTCGCGCATTACTTGGCCACTTTATATATAAAAATTCTGTACTAAGAATTGGCGCATTACTTTGCCACATTATTTAGGTCAGACTTTGCTTGATCTCGCGTATTACGCGGCTATTTTTGCATTTATATCAGTCCTGACGTCCATTGAACTCGCGCATTACTTGGCCACATAATTTTAAGCCAGAGTCCGAGGAGCTCGCGCATTACTTTGCCACCTTATTTAGGTCAGACTTTGTTTGATCTCGCGTATTACGCGGCTATTTTTGCATTTATATCAGTCCTGACATCCATTGAACTCGGGCATTACTTGGCCACCTTACTGAAAATCAGAGTCCGAAGTGCTCGCGCATTACTTGGCCGCTTTATTCAGGTCAGAGTATAACTAGCCTACGCGTTAATTATTATTTTTTGGCCACTTTATAAAAATTCTTATACCCCTAAGAATTCGCGCATTACTTGGCCACTCTTATCAGATCAGACTTCGTTCAACTCGCGTATTACGCGGCTATTTTTGTATTTATATCAGTCCTGACGTCCATTGAACTCGCGCATTACTTGGCCACATAATTTTAAGCCAGAGTCCGAAGAGCTCGCGCATTACTTGGCCACTTTATATAAAAATTCTGTACTAAGAATTCGCTCAGTAAATTGCCACCTTATTTAGGTCAGACTTCGTTTGATCTCACGTATTACGCGGCTATTTTTGCATTTATATCGGTCCTGACGTCCATTGACCTCGCGCATTACTTGGCCAAAAAACTTTAAGCCAGAGTCCGAAGAGCTCGCGCATTACTTGGCCACTTTATATAAAAATCATTTACTAAGAATTCGCGCATTACTTTGCCTCCTTATATATGTCAGACTTTGCTTGATCTCGCGTATTATGCGGCTATTTTTGCATTTGTATCTGTCCTGACGTCCATTAAACTCGCGCATTACTTGGCCACATTATATTAAGATCGAGTCCGAAGAGCTCGCGCATTACTTTGCCACCTTATTTAGGTCAGATTTCGTTTGATCTCGCGTATTACGCGGCTATTTTTGCATTTATATCAGTCCTGACGTTCATTGAACTCGCGCATTACTTGGCCGCATAATTTTAAGCCAGAGTCCGAGGAGCTCGAGCATTACTTTGCCACCTTATTTAGGTCAGACTTTGATTGATCTCGCGTATTACGCGGCTATTTTTGCATTTATATCAGTCCTGACATCCATTGAACTCGCGCATTACTTGGCCACCTTACTGAAAATGAGATTCCGAAGTGCTCGCGCATTACTTGGCCGCTTTATTCAGGTCAGAGTATAAGGACCCTAAGTGTTAATTATTATTTTTTGGCCACTTTATAAAAATTCTTATACCCCTAAGAATTCGCGCATTACTTGGCCACTCTTATCAGATCAGACTTCGTTCAACTCGCGTATTACGCGGCTGTTTTTGTATTTATATCAGTCCTGACGTTCATTGAACTCGCGCATTACTTGGCCGCTTTATTCAGGTCAGAGTATAACGAGCCTACGCGTTAATTATTATTTTTTGGCCACTTTATAAAAATTCTTATACCCCTAAGAATTCGCGCATTACTTGGCCACTCTTTTCAGGTCAGACTGCGCTCAACTCGCGTATTACGCCCCTATTTTTGTATTCATATCAGTCCTGACGTCCATTAAACTCGCGCATTACTTGGCCACTTTATATATAAAAATTCTGTACTAAGAATTCGCGCATTACTTTTCCACCTTATTTAGGTCAGACTTTGTTTGATCTCGCGTATTACGCGGCTTCTTGTGCATTTATATCAGTCCTGACGTCCATTGAACTCGCGCATTACTTGGCCACATAATTTTAAGCCAGAGTCCGAAGAGCTCGCGCATTACTTTGCCACCTTTTTTAGGTCAGACTTTGTTTGATCTCGCGTATTACGCTGCTATTTTTGCATTTATATCAGTCCTAACGTCCTTTGCACTCGCGCATTACTTGGCCACCTTACTGAAAATCAGAGTCCGAAGTGCTCGCGCATTACTTGGCCGCTTTATTCAGGTCAGAGTCTAACGAGCCTACGCGTTAATTATTATTTTTTGGCCACTTTATAAAAATTCTTATACCCCTAAGAATTCGCGCATTACTTTGCCACCTTATTTATGTCAGATTTCGTTTGATCTCGCGTATTACGCGCCTATTTTTGTATTCATATCAGTCCTGACGTCCATTGAACTCGCGCATTGCTCGGCCACCTTACTGAAAATCAGAGTCCGAAGTGCTCGCGCATTACTTGGCCGCTTTATTCAGGTCAGAGTATAACTAGCCTACGCGTTAATTATTATTTTTTGGCCACTTTATAAAAATTCTTATACCCCTAAGAATTCGCGCATTACTTGGCCACTCTTATCAGATCATACTTCGTTCAACTCGCGTATTACGCGGCTATTTTTGTATTTATATCAGTCCTGACGTCCATTGAACTCGCGCATTACTTGGCCACATGATTCTAAGCCAGAGTCCGAAGAGCTCGCGCACTTCTTTGCCACCTTATTTAGGTCAGACTTTGTTTGATCTCACGTATTACGCGGCTATTTTTGCATTTATATCAGTCCTGACGTCCATTGAACTCGCGCATTACTTGGCCACATAATTTTAAGCCAGAGTCCGAAGAGCTCGCGCACTTCTTTGCCTCCTTATTTAGGTCTGACTTTGTTTGATCTCGCGTATTACGCGGCTATTTTTGAATTTATATCAGTCCTGACGTCCATTGAACTCACGCATTACTTGGCCACATTATATAAAAAAATTCTGTACTAAGAATTCGCGCATTACTTTGCCACCTTATTTAGGTCAGACTTTGCTTGATCTCGCGTATTACGCGGCTATTTTTGCATTTATATCAGTCCTGACGTCCATTGAACTCGCGCATTACTTGGCCACATGATTCTAAGCCAGAGTCCGAAGAGCTCGCGCACTTCTTTGCCACCTTATTTAGGTCAGACTTTGTTTGATCTCACGTATTACGCGGCTATTTTTGCATTTATATCAGTCCTGACGTCCATTGAACTCGCGCATTACTTGGCCACATAATTTTAAGCCAGAGTCCGAAGAGCTCGCGCACTTCTTTGCCACCTTATTTAGGTCTGACTTTGTTTGATCTCGCGTATTACGCGGCTATTTTTGTATTTATATCAGTCCTGACGTCCATTGAACTCGCGCATTACTTGGCAACTTTATATATAAAAATTCTGTACTAAGAATTCGCGCATTACTTTGCCACCTTATTTAGGTCAGACTTTGCTTGATCTCGCGTATTACGCGGCTATTTTTGCATTTATATCAGTCCTGACGTCCATTGAACTCGCGCATTACTTGGCGACATAATTTTAAGCCAGAGTCCGATGAGCTCGCTCATTACTTGGCCACTTTATATAAAAATTCTGTACTAAGAATTCGCTCAGTACATTGCCACCTTATTTAGGTCAGACTTCGTTTGATCTCACGTATTACGCGGCTATTTTTGCATTTATATCGGTCCTGACGTCCATTGACCTCGCGCATTACTTGGCCAAAAAACTTTAAGCCAGAGTCCGTAGAGCTCGCGCATTACTTGGCCACTTTATATAAAAATCCTGTACTAAGAATTCGCGCATTACTTTGCCACCTTATTTAGGTCAGACTTTGCTTGATCTCGCGTATTACGCGGCTATTTTTGCATTTGTATCAGTCCTGACGTCCATTGAACTCTCGCATTACTTGGCCACGTTATATATAAAAATTCTGAACTAAGAAGTCGCTCATAAATTTGCCACGATATTTATGTCAGACTTTGTGTTATCTAGCGTATAACGAGGCTATTATTGCATTTATATCAGTCCTGACGTCCATTAAACTCGCGCATTACTTGGCCTCTTTATATATAAAAATTCTGTTCTAAGAATTCGCGCATTACTTTGCCACCTTATTTAGGTCAGACTTTGTTTGATCTCGCGTATTACGCGGCTTTTTGTGCATTTATATCAGTCCTGACGTCCATTGAACTCGCGCATTTGTTGGCCACCTTACTGAAAATCTGAGTCCGAAGTGCTCGCGCATTACTTGGCCGCTTTATTCAGGTCAGAGTATAACGAGCCTACGCGTTAATTATTATTTTTTGGCCACTTTATAAAAATTCTTATACCCCTAAGAATTCGCGCATTACTTTGCCACCTTATTTAGGTCAGATTTCGTTTGATCTCGCGTATTACGCGCCTAGTTTTGTATTCATATCAGTCCTGACGTCCATTAAACTCGCGCATTACTTGGCCACTTTATATATAAAAATTCTGTACTAAGAATTGGCGCATTACTTTGCCACATTATTTAGGTCAGACTTTGCTTGATCTCGCGTATTACGCGGCTATTTTTGCATTTATATCAGTCCTGACGTCCATTGAACTCGCGCATTACTTGGCCACATAATTTTAAGCCAGAGTCCGAGGAGCTCGCGCATTACTTTGCCACCTTATTTAGGTCTGACTTTGTTTGATCTCTCGTATTACGCGGCTATTTGTGCATTTAGATCAGTCCTGACGTCCATTGAACTCGGGCATTACTTGGCCACCTTACTGAAAATCAGAGTCCGAAGTGCTCGCGCATTACTTGGCCGCTTCATTCAGGTCAGAGTATAACTAGCCTACGCGTTAATTATTATTTTTTGGCCACTTTATAAAAATTCTTATACCCCTAAGAATTCGCGCATTACTTGGCCACTCTTATCAGATCAGACTTCGTTCAACTCGCGTATTACGCGGCTATTTTTGTATTTATATCAGTCCTGACGTCCATTGAACTCGCGCATTACTTGGCCACATAATTTTAAGCCAGAGTCCGAAGAGCTCGCGCATTACTTGGCCACTTTATATAAAAATTCTGTACTAAGAATTCGCTCAGTACATTGCCACCTTATTTAGGTCAGACTTCGTTTGATCTCACGTATTACGCGGCTATTTTTGCATTTATATCGGTCCTGACGTCCATTGACCTCGCGCATTACTTGGCCAAAAAACTTTAAGCCAGAGTCCGAAGAGCTCGCGCATTACTTGGCCACTTTATATAAAAATCCTGTACTAAGAGATCGCGCATTACTTTGCCACCTTATTTAGGTCAGACTTTGCTTGATCTCGCGTATTATGCGGCTATTTTTGCATTTGTATCTGTCCTGACGTCCATTAAACTCGCGCATTACTTGGCCACATAATGTTAAGCCAGAGTCCGAAGAGCTCGCGCATTACTTTGCCACCTTATTTAGGTCAGATTTCGTTTGATCTCGCGTATTACGCCCCTATTTTTGTATTCATATCAGTCCTGACGTCCATTAAACTCGCGCATTACTTGGCCACTTTATATATAAAAATTCTGTACTAAGAATTCGCGCATTACTTTTCCACCTTATTTAGGTCAGACTTTGTTTGATCTCGCGTATTACGCGGCTTCTTGTGCATTTATATCAGTCCTGACGTCCATTGAACTCGCTCATTACTTGGCCACATAATTTTAAGCCAGAGTCCGAAGAGCTCGCGCATTACTTTGCCACCTTTTTTAGGTCAGACTTTGTTTGATCTCGCGTATTACGCTGCTATTTTTGCATTTATATCAGTCCTAACGTCCATTGAACTCGCGCATTACTTGGCCACCTTACTGAAAATCAGAGTCCGAAGTGCTCGCGCATTACTTGGCCGCTTTATTCAGGTCAGAGTATAACGAGCCTACGCGTTAATTATTATTTTTTGGCCACTTTATAAAAATTCTTATACCCCTAAGAATTCGCGCATTACTTTGCCACCTTATTTATGTCAGATTTCGTTTGATCTCGCGTATTACGCGCCTATTTTTGTATTCATATCAGTCCTGACGTCCATTAAACTCGCGCATTACTTGGCCACCTTACTGAAAATCAGAGTCCGAAGTGCTCGCGCATTACTTGGCCGCTTTATTCAGGTCAGAGTATAACTAGCCTACGCGTTAATTATTATTTTTTGGCCACTTTATAAAAATTCTTATACCCCTAAGAATTCGCGCATTACTTGGCCACTCTTATCAGATCATACTTCGTTCAACTCGCGTATTACGCGGCTATTTTTGTATTTATATCAGTCCTGACGTCCATTGAACTCGCGCATTACTTGGCCACATGATTCTAAGCCAGAGTCCGAAGAGCTCGCGCACTTCTTTGCCACCTTATTTAGGTCAGACTTTGTTTGATCTCACGTATTACGCGGCTATTTTTGCATTTATATCAGTCCTGACGTCCATTGAACTCGCGCATTACTTGGCCACATAATTTTAAGCCAGAGTCCGAAGAGCTCGCGCACTTCTTTGCCACCTTATTTAGGTCAGACTTTGTTTGATCTCGCGTATTACGCGGCTATTTTTGAATTTATATCAGTCCTGACGTCCATTAAACTCGCGCATTACTTGGCCACTTTATATATAAAAATTCTGTACTAAGAATTCGCGCATTACTTTGCCACCTTATTTAGGTCAGACTTTGCTTGATCTCGCGTATTACGCGGCTATTTTTGCATTTATATCAGTCCTGACGTCCATTGAACTCGCGCATTACTTGGCGACATAATTTTAAGCCAGAGTCCGATGAGCTCGCTCATTACTTGGCCACTTTATATAAAAATTCTGTACTAAGAATTCGCTCAGTACATTGCCACCTTATTTAGGTCAGACTTCGTTTGATCTCACGTATTACGCGGCTATTTTTGCATTTATATCGGTCCTGACGTCCATTGACCTCGCGCATTACTTGGCCAAAAAACTTTAAGCCAGAGTCCGTAGAGCTCGCGCATTACTTGGCCACTTTATATAAAAATCCTGTACTAAGAATTCGCGCATTACTTTGCCACCTTATTTAGGTCAGACTTTGTTTGATCTCGCGTTTTACGCGGCTATTTTTGCATTTGTATCAGTCCTGACGTCCATTAAACTCGCGCATTACTTGGCCACTTTATATATAAAAATTCTGTACTAAGAATTCGCGCATTACTTTGCCACCTTATTTAGGTCAGACTTTGCTTGATCTAGCGTATTACGCGGCTATTATTGCATTTATATCAGTCCTGACGTCCATTAAACTCGCGCATTACTTGGCCTCTTTATATATAAAAATTCTGTACTAAGAATTCGCGCATTACTTTGCCACCTTATTTAGGTCAGACTTTGTTTGATCTCGCGTATTACGCGGCTTTTTGTGCATTTATATCAGGCCTGACGTCAAATGAACTCGCGCATTTGTTGGCCACGTTACTGAAAATCTGAGTCCGAAGTGCTCGCGCATTACTTGGCCGCTTTATTCAGGTCAGAGTATAACGAGCCTACGCGTTAATTATTATTTTTTGGCCACTTTATAAAAATTCTTATACCCCTAAGAATTCGCGCATTACTTTGCCACCTTATTTAGGTCAGATTTCGTTTGATCTCGCGTATTACGCGCCTAGTTTTGTATTCATATCAGTCCTGACGTCCATTAAACTCGCGCATTACTTGGCCACTTTATATATAAAAATTCTGTACTAAGAATTGGCGCATTACTTTGCCACATTATTTAGGTCAGACTTTGCTTGATCTCGCGTATTACGCGGCTATTTTTGCATTTATATCAGTCCTGACGTCCATTGAACTCGCGCATTACTTGGCCACATAATTTTAAGCCAGAGTCCGAGGAGCTCGCGCATTACTTTGCCACCTTATTTAGGTCAGACTTTGTTTGATCTCGCGTATTACGCGGCTATTTTTGCATTTATATCAGTCCTGACATCCATTGAACTCGGGCATTACTTGGCCACCTTACTGAAAATCAGAGTCCGAAGTGCTCGCGCATTACTTGGCCGCTTTATTCAGGTCAGAGTATAACTAGCCTACGCGTTAATTATTATTTTTTGGCCACTTTATAAAAATTCTTATACCCCTAAGAATTCGCGCATTACTTGGCCACTCTTATCAGATCAGACTTCGTTAAACTCGCGTATTACGCGATTATTTTGTATCTATATCAGTCCTGACGTCCATTGAACTCGCGAATTACATGGCCACATAATTTTAAGCCAGAGTCCGAAGAGCTCGCGCATTACTTGGCCACTTTATATAAAAAATCTGTACTAAGAATTCGCTCAGTACATTGCCACCTTATTTAGGTCAGACTTCGTTTGATCTCACGTATTACGCGGCTATTTTTGCATTTATATCGGTCCTGACGTCCATTGACCTCGCGCATTACTTGGCCAAAAAACTTTAAGCCAGAGTCCGAAGAGCTCGCGCATTACTTGGCCACTTTATATAAAAATCCTGTACTAAGAATTCGCGCATTACTTTGCCACCTTATTTAGGTCAGACTTTGCTTGATCTCGCGTATTATGCGGCTATTTTTGCATTTGTATCTGTCCTGACGTCCATTAAACTCGCGCATTACTTGGCCACATAATGTTAAGCCAGAGTCCGAAGAGCTCGCGCATTACTTTGCCACCTTATTTAGGTCAGTTTTCGTTTTATCTCGCGTATTACGCGGCTATTTTTGCATTTATATCAGTCCTGACGTCCATTGAACTCGCGCATTACTTGGCCACATAAATTTAAGCCAGAGTCCGAGGAGTTCGAGCATTACTTTGCCACCTTATTTAGGTCAGACTTTGATTGATCTCGCGTATTACGCGGCTATTTTTGCATTTATATCAGTCCTGACATCCATTGAACTCGCGCATTACTTGGCCACCTTACTGAAAATGAGATTCCGAAGTGCTCGCGCATTACTTGGCCGCTTTATTCATTTCAGAGTATAAGGACCCTAAGTGTTAATTATTATTTTTTGGCCACTTTATAAAAATTCTTATACCCCTAAGAATTCGCGCATTACTTGGCAACTCTTATCAGATCAGACTTCGTTCAACTCGCGTATTACGCGGCTGTTTTTGTATTTATATCAGTCCTGACGTCCATTGAACTCGCGCATTACTTGGCCGCTTTATTCAGGTCAGAGTATAACGAGCCTACGCGTTAATTATTATTTTTTGGCCACTTTATAAAAATTCTTATACCCCTAAGAATTCGCGCATTACTTGGCCACTCTTTTCAGGTCAGACTGCGCTCAACTCGCGTATTACGCCCCTATTTTTGTATTCATATCAGTCCTGACGTCCATTAAACTCGCGCATTACTTGGCCACTTTATATATAAAAATTCTGTACTAAGAATTCGCGCATTACTTTTCCACCTTATTTAGGTCAGACTTTGTTTGATCTCGCGTATTACGCGGCTTCTTGTGCATTTATATCAGTCCTGACGTCCATTGAACTCGCGCATTACTTGGCCACATAATTTTAAGCCAGAGTCCGAAGAGCTCGCGCATTACTTTGCCACCTTATTTAGGTCAGACTTTGTTTGATCTCGCGTATTACGCTGCTATTTTTGCATTTATATCAGTCCTAACGTCCATTGAACTCGCGCATTACTTGGCCACCTTACTGAAAATCAGAGTCCGAAGTGCTCGCGCATTACTTGGCCGCTTTATTCAGGTCAGAGTATAACGAGCCTACGCGTTAATTATTATTTTTTGGCCACTTTATAAAAATTCTTATACCCCTAAGAATTCGCGCATTACTTTGCCACCTTATTTATGTCAGATTTCGTTCGATCTCGCGTATTACGCGCCTATTTTTGTATTTATATCAGTCCTGACGTCCATTGAACTCGCGCATTACTTGGCCACTTTATATAAAAATTCTGTACTAAGAATTCGCGCATTACTTTTCCACCTTATTTAGGTCAGACTTTGTTTGATCTCGCGTATTACGCGGCTTCTTGTGCATTTATATCAGTCCTGACGTCCATTGAACTCGCGCATTACTTGGCCACCTTACTGAAAATCAGAGTCCGAAGTGCTCGCGCATTACTTGGCCGCTTTATTCAGGTCAGAGTATAACGAGCCTACGCGTTAATTATTATTTTTTGGCCACTTTATAAAAATTCTTATACCCCTAAGAATTCGCGCATTACTTTGCCACCTTATTTATGTCAGATTTCGTTTGATCTCGCGTATTACGCGCCTATTTTTGTATTCATATCAGTCCTGACGTCCATTAAACTCGCGCATTACTTGGCCACCTTACTGAAAATCAGAGTCCGAAGTGCTCGCGCATTACTTGGCCGCTTTATTCAGGTCAGAGTATAACTAGCCTACGCGTTAATTATTATTTTTTGGCCACTTTATAAAAATTCTTATACCCCTAAGAATTCGCGCATTACTTGGCCACTCTTTTCAGATCAGACTTCGTTCAACTCGCGTATTACGCGGCTATTTTTGTATTTATATCAGTCCTGACGTCCATTGAACTCGCGCATTACTTGGCCACATGATTCTAAGCCAGAGTCCGAAGAGCTCGCGCACTTCTTTGCCACCTTATTTAGGTCAGACTTTGTTTGATCTCACGTATTACGCGGCTATTTTTGCATTTATATCAGTCCTGACGTCCATTGAACTCGCGCATTACTTGGCCACATAATTTTAAGCCAGAGTCCGAAGAGCTCGCGCACTTCTTTGCCACCTTATTTAGGTCAGACTTTGTTTGATCTCGCGTATTACGCGGCTATTTTTGAATTTATATCAGTCCTGACGTCCATTAAACTCGCGCATTACTTGGCCACTTTATATATAAAAATTCTGTACTAAGAATTCGCGCATTACTTTGCCACCTTATTTAGGTCAGACTTTGCTTGATCTCGCGTATTACGCGGCTATTTTTGCATTTATATCAGTCCTGACGTCCATAGAACTCGCGCATTACTTGGCGACATAATTTTAAGCCAGAGTCCGATGAGCTCGCTCATTACTTGGCCACTTTATATAAAAATTCTGTACTAAGAATTCGCTCAGTACATTGCCACCTTATTTAGGTCAGACTTCGTTTGATCTCACGTATTACGCGGCTATTTTTGCATTTATATCGGTCCTGACGTCCATTGACCTCGCGCATTACTTGGCCAAAAAACTTTAAGCCAGAGTCCGTAGAGCTCGCGCATTACTTGGCCACTTTATATAAAAATCCTGTACTAAGAATTCGCGCATTACTTTGCCACCTTATTTAGGTCAGACTTTGCTTGATCTCGCGTATTACGCGGCTATTTTTGCATTTGTATCAGTCCTGTCGTCCATTGAACTCGCGCATTACTTTGCCACTTTATATTAAAATTCTGTACTAAGAATTCGCGCATTACTTTGCCACCTTATTTACGTCAGACTTTGCTTGATCTCGCGTATTACGCGGCTATTATTGCATTTATGTCAGTCCTGACGTCGATTGGACTCGCGCATTACTTGGCCACCTTACTGAAATTCAGAGTCCGAAGTTCTCGCGCATTACTTGGCCGCCTTTTTCAGGTCATAGTCTAAGGAGCCTACGTGTTAATTATTATTTTTTGGCCACTTTATAAAAATTCTTATACCCCTAAGAATTCGCGCATTACTTGGCCACTCTTTTCATGTCAGACTGCGTTCAACTCGCGTATTACGCGCCTATTTTTGTATTTATATCAGTCCTGACGTCCATTGAACTCGCGCATTACTTGGCCACTTTATATTAAAATTCTGTACTAAGAATTCGCGCATTACTTTTCCACCTTATTTAGGTCAGACTTTGTTTGATCTCGCGTATTACGCGGCTTTTTGTGCATTTATATCAGTCCTGACGTCCATTGAACTCGCGCATTACTTGGCCACCTTACTGAAAATCTGAGTCCGAAGTGCTCGCGCATTACTTGGCCGCTTTATTCAGGTCAGAGTATAACGAGCCTACGCGTTAATTATTATTTTTTGGCCACTTTATAAAAATTCTTATACCCCTAAGAATTCGCGCATTACTTTGCCACCTTATTTAGGTCAGACTTTGTTTGATCTCGCGTATTACGCTGCTATTTTTGCATTTATATCAGTCCTGACGTCCATTGAACTCGCGCATTACTTGGCCACCTTACTGAAAATCTGAGTCCGAAGTGCTCGCGCATTACTTGGCCGCTTTATATAAAGATCCTGTACTAAGAATTCGCGCATTACTTTTCCACCTTATTTAGGTCAGACTTTGTTTGATCTCGCGTATTACGCGGCTATTTTTGCATTTATATCAGTCCTGACGTCCATTGAACTCGCGCATTACTTGGCCACATAATTTTAAGCCAGAGTCCGAAGAGCTCGCGCATTACTTGGCCACTTTATATAAAAATCCTGTACTAAGAATTCGCGCATTAATTTGCCACCTTATTTAGGTCAGACTTTGTTTGATCTCGCGTATTACGCTGCTATTTTTGCATTTATATCAGTCCTAACGTCCATTGCACTCGCGCATTACTTGGCCACCTTACTGAAAATCAGAGTCCGAAGTGCTCGCGCATTACTTGGCCGCTTTATTCAGGTCAGAGTATAACGAGCCTACGCGTTAATTATTATTTTTTGGCCACTTTATAAAAATTCTTATACCCCTAAGAATTCGCGCATTACTTTGCCACCTTATTTAGGTCAGACTTTGTTTGATCTCTCGTATTACGCGGCTATTTTTGCATTTTTATCAGTCCTGACGTCGATTGAACTCGCGCATTACTTGGCCACCTTACCGAAAATCAGAGTCCGAAGTGCTCGCGCTTTACTTGGCCTCTTTATTCAGGTCAGAGTCTAAGGACCCTAAGTGTTAATTATTATTTTTTGGCCACTTTATAAAAATTCTTATACCCCTAAAAATTCGCGCATTACTTGGCCACTCTTTTCATGTCAGACTGCGTTCAACTCGCGTATTACGCGCCTATTTTTGTATTCATATCAGTCCTGACGTTCATTAAACTCGCGCATTACTTGGCCTCTTTATATATAAAAATTCTGTACTAAGAATTCGCGCATTACTTTGCCACCTTATTTAGGTCAGACATTGCTTGATCTCGCGTATTACGCGGCTATTTTTGCATTTATATCGGTCCTGACGTCCATTGAACTCGCGCATTACTTGGACACATAATTTTAAGCCAGAGTCCGAGGAGCTCGCGCATTACTTTGCCACCTTATTTAGGTCAGACTTTGTTTGATCTCGCGTATTACGCGGCTATTTTTGCATTTATATCAGTCCTGACATCCATTGAACTCTCGCATTACTTGGCCACCTTACTGAAAATCAGAGTCCGAAGTGCTCGCGCATTACTTGGCCGCTTTATTCAGGTCAGAGTATAACGAGCCTACGCGTTAATTATTATTTTTTGGCCACTTTATAAAAATTCTTATACCCCTAAGAATTCGCGCATTACTTTGCCACCTTATTTATGTCAGATTTCGTTTGATCTCGCGTATTACGCGCCTATTTTTGTATTCATATCAGTCCTGACGTCCATTGAACTCGCGCATTACTTGGCCACCTTACTGAAAATCTGAGTCCGAAGTGCTCGCGCATTACTTGGCAGCTTTATTCAGGTCAGAGTATAACGAGCCTACGTATTAATTATTATTTTTTGGCCACTTTATAAAAATTCTTATACCCCTAAGAATTCGCGCATTACTTTTCCACCTTATTTAGGTCAGACTTTGTTTGATCTCGCGTATTACGCTGCTATTTTTGCATTTATATCAGTCCTAACGTCCATTGAACTCGCGCATTACTTGGCCACCTTACTGAAAATCTGAGTCCGAAGTGCTCGCGCATTACTTGGCCGCTTTATATAAAGATCCTGTACTAAGAATTCGCGCATTACTTTTCCACCTTATTTAGGTCAGACTTTGTTTGATCTCGCGTATTACGCGGATTCTTGTGCATTTATATCAGTCCTGACGTCCATTGAACTCGCGCATTACTTGGCCACATAATTTTAAGCCAGAGTCCGAAGAGCTCGCGCATTACTTGGTCACTTTATATAAAAATTCTGTACTAAGAATTCGCGCATTACTTTGCCACCTTTTTTAGGTCAGACTTTGTTTGATCTCGCGTATTACGCTGCTATTTTTGCATTTATATCAGTCCTAACGTCCATTGCACTCGCGCATTACTTGGCCACCTTACTGAAAATCAGAGTCCGAAGTGCTCGCGCATTACTTGGCCGCTTTATTCAGGTAAGAGTATAACGAGCCTACGCGTTAATTATTGTTTTTTGGCCACTTTATAAAAATTCTTATACCCCTAAGAATTCGCGCATTACTTTGCCACCTTATTTAGGTCTGACTTTGTTTGATCTCTCGTATTTCGCGGCTATTTTTGCATTTTTATCCGTCCTGCAGTCGATTGCACTCGCGCATTACTTGGCCACCTTACTGAAAATCTGAGTCCGAAGTGCTCGCGCATTACTTGACCGCTTTATTCAGGTCAGAGTCTAAGGACCCTAAGTGTTAATTATTATTTTTTGGCCACTTTATAAAAATTCTTATACCCCTAAAAATTCGCGCATTACTTGGCCACTCTTTTCATGTCAGACTGCGTTCAACTCGCGTATTACGCGCCTATTTTTGTATTCATATCAGTCCTGACGTTCATTAAACTCGCGCATTACTTGGCCTCTTTATATATAAAAATTCTGTACTAAGAATTCGCGCATTACTTTGCCACCTTATTTAGGTCAGACATTGCTTGATCTCGCGTATTACGCGGCTATTTTTGCATTTATATCGGTCCTGACGTCCATTGAACTCGCGCATTACTTGGACACATAATTTTAAGCCAGAGTCCGAGGAGCTCGCGCATTACTTTGCCACCTTATTTAGGTCAGACTTTGTTTGATCTCGCGTATTACGCGGCTATTTTTGCATTTATATCAGTCCTGACATCCATTGAACTCTCGCATTACTTGGCCACCTTACTGAAAATCAGAGTCCGAAGTGCTCGCGCATTACTTGGCCGCTTTATTCAGGTCAGAGTATAACGAGCCTACGCGTTAATTATTATTTTTTGGCCACTTTATAAAAATTCTTATACCCCTAAGAATTCGCGCATTACTTTGCCACCTTATTTATGTCAGATTTCGTTTGATCTCGCGTATTACGCGCCTATTTTTGTATTCATATCAGTCCTGACGTCCATTAAACTCGCGCATTACTTGGCCACTTTATATATAAAAATTCTGTACTAAGAATTCGCGCATTACTTTGCCACCTTATTTAGGTCAGACTTTGTTTGATCTCGCGTATTACGTGGCTATTTTTGCATTTGTATCAGTCCTGACGTCCATTGAACTCGCGCATTACTTGGCCACCTTACTGAAAATCTGAGTCCGAAGTGCTCGCGCATTACTTGACCGCTTTATTCAGGTCAGAGTCTAAGGACCCTAAGTGTTAATTATTATTTTTTGGCCACTTTATAAAAATTCTTATACCCCTAAAAATTCGCGCATTACTTGGCCACTCTTTTCATGTCAGACTGCGTTCAACTCGCGTATTACGCGCCTATTTTTGTATTCATATCAGTCCTGACGTTCATTAAACTCACGAATTACTTGGCCTCTTTATATATAAAAATTCTGTACTAAGAATTCGCGCATTACTTTGACACCTTATTTAGGTCAGACTTTGTTTGATCTCGCGTATTACGCGGCTTTTTGTGCATTTATATCAGTCCTGACGTCCATTGAACTCGCGCATTACTTGGCCACCTTACTGAAAATCTGAGTCCGAAGTGCTCGCGCATTACTTGGCCGCTTTATTCAGGTCAGAGTATAACGAGCCTACGCGTTAATTATTATTTTTTGGCCACTTTATAAAAATTCTTATACCCCTAAGAATTGGCGCATTACTTTGCCACCTTATTTAGGTCAGATTTCGTTTGATCTCGCGTATTACGCGCCTATTTTTGTATTTATATCAGTCCTGACGTCCATTGAACTCGCGCATTACTTGGCCACTTTATATATAAAAATTCTGTACTAAGAATTCGCGCATTACTTTGCCACCTTATTTAGGTCAGACATTGCTTGATCTCGCGTATTACGCGGCTATTTTTGCATTTATATCGGTCCTGACGTCCATTGAACTCGCGCATTACTTGGACACATAATTTTAAGCCAGAGTCCGAGGAGCTCGCGCATTACTTTGCCACCTTATTTAGGTCAGACTTTGTTTAATCTCGCGTATTACGCGGCTATTTTTGCATTTATATCAGTCCTGACATCCATTGAACTCGCGCATTACTTGGCCACCTTACTGAAAATCAGAGTCCAAAGTGCTCGCGCATTACTTGGCCGCTTTATTCAGATCAGAGTATAAAGAGCCTACGCGTTAATTTTTATTTTTTGGCCACTTTATAAAAATTCTTATACCCCTAATAATTGGCGCATTACTTTGCCAACTTATTTATGTCAGTTTTCGTTTGATCTCGCGTATTACGCGCCTATTTTTGTATTTATATCAGTCCTGACGTCCATTGAACTCGCGCATTACTTGGCCACTTTATATAAAAATTCTGTACTAAGAATTCGCGCATTACTTTTCCACCTTATTTAGGTCAGACTTTGTTTGATCTCGCGTATTACGCGGCTTCTTGTGCATTTATATCAGTCCTGACGTCCATTGAACTCGCGCATTACTTGGCCACCTTACTGAAAATCAGAGTCCGAAGTGCTCGCGCATTACTTGGCCGCTTTATTCAGATCAGAGTATAACGAGCCTACGCGTTAATTATTATTTTTTGGCCACTTTATAAAAATTCTTATACCCCTAAGAATTCGCGCATTACTTGGCCACTCTTTTCATGTCAGACTGCGTTCAACTCGCGCATTACTTGGCCACCTTACTGAAAATCTGAGTCCGAAGTGCTCGCGCATTACTTGGCCGCTTTATATAAAGATCCTGTACTAAGAATTCGCGCATTACTTTTCCACCTTATTTAGGTCAGACTTTGTTTGATCTCGCGTATTACGCGGCTTCTTGTGCATTTATATCAGTCCTGACGTCCATTGAACTCGCGCATTACTTGGCCAAAAAACTTTAAGCCAGAGTCCGAAGAGCTCGCGCATTACTTGGCCTCTTTATATAAAAATTCTGTACTAAGAATTCGCGCATTACTTTGCCACCTTTTTTAGGTCAGACTTTGTTTGATCTCGCGTATTACGCTGCTATTTTTGCATTTATATCAGTCCTAACGTCCTTTGCACTCGCGCATTACTTGGCCACCTTACTGAAAATCAGAGTCCGAAGTGCTCGCGCATTACTTGGCCGCTTTATTCAGGTCAGAGTATAACGAGCCTACGCGTTAATTATTATTTTTGGCCACTTTATAAAAATTCTTATACCCCTAAGAATTCGCGCATTACTTTGCCACCATATTTAGGTCAGACTTTGTTTGATCTCTCGTATTACGCTGCTATTTTTGCATTTATATCAGTCCTGACGTCCATTCAACTCTCGCATTACTTGGCCGCCTTACTGAAAATCTGAGTCCGAAGTGCTCGCGCTTTACTTGGCCGCTTTATTCAGGTCAGAGTCTAAGGACCCTAAGTGTTAATTATTATTTTTTGGCCACTTTATAAAAATTCTTATACCCCTAAGAATTCGCGCATTACTTGGCCACTCTTTTCATGTCAGACTGCGTTCAACTCGCGTATTACGCGCCTATTTTTGTATTCATATCAGTCCTGACGTTCATTAAACTCGCGCATTACTTGGCCTCTTTATATATAAAAATTCTGTACTAAGAATTCGCGCATTACTTTGCCACCTTATTTAGGTCAGACATTGCTTGATCTCGCGTATTACGCGGCTATTTTTGCATTTATATCGGTCCTGACGTCCATTGAACTCGCGCATTACTTGGACACATAATTTTAAGCCAGAGTCCGAGGAGCTCGCGCATTACTTTGCCACCTTATTTAGGTCAGACTTTGTTTGATCTCGCGTATTACGCGGCTATTTTTGCATTTATATCAGTCCTGACATCCATTGAACTCTCGCATTACTTGGCCACCTTACTGAAAATCAGAGTCCGAAGTGCTCGCGCATTACTTGGCCGCTTTATTCAGGTCAGAGTATAACGAGCCTACGCGTTAATTATTATTTTTTGGCCACTTTATAAAGATTCTTATACCCCTAAGAATTCGCGCATTACTTTGCCACCTTATTTATGTCAGATTTCGTTTGATCTCGCGTATTACGCGCCTATTTTTGTATTCATATCAGTCCTGACGTCCATTAAACTCGCGCATTACTTGGCCACTTTATATATAAAAATTCTGTACTAAGAATTCGCGCATTACTTTGCCACCTTATTTAGGTCAGACTTTGTTTGATCTCGCGTATTACGCGGCTATTTTTGCATTTTTATCAGTCCTGACGTCGATTGAACTCGCGCATTACTTTGCCACCTTACTGAAAATCTGAGTCCGAAGTGCTCGCGCATTACTTGACCGCTTTATTCAGGTCAGAGTCTAAGGACCCTAAGTGTTAATTATTATTTTTTGGCCACTTTATAAAAATTCTTATACCCCTAAAAATTCGCGCATTACTTGGCCACTCTTTTCATGTCAGACTGCGTTCAACTCGCGTATTACGCGCCTATTTTTGTATTCATATCAGTCCTGACGTTCATTAAACTCACGCATTACTTGGCCTCTTTATATATAAAAATTCTGTACTAAGAATTCGCGCATTACTTTGCCACCTTATTTAGGTCAGACTTTGTTTGATCTCGCGTATTACGCGGCTTTTTGTGCATTTATATCAGTCCTGACGTCCATTGAACTCGCGCATTACTTGGCCACCTTACTGAAAATCTGAGTCCGAAGTGCTCGCGCATTACTTGGCCGCTTTATTCAGGTCAGAGTATAACGAGCCTACGCGTTAATTATTATTTTTTGGCCACTTTATAAAAATTCTTATACCCCTAAGAATTCGCGCATTACTTTGCCACCTTATTTATGTCAGATTTCGTTTGATCTCGCGTATTACGCGCCTATTTTTGTATTCATATCAGTCCTGACGTCCATTAAACTCGCGCATTACTTGGCCACTTTATATATAAAAATTCTGTACTAAGAATTCGCGCATTACTTTGCCACCTTATTTAGGTCAGACATTGCTTGATCTCGCGTATTACGCGGCTATTTTTGCATTTATATCGGTCCTGACGTCCATTGAACTCGCGCATTACTTGGACACATAATTTTAAGCCAGAGTCCGAGGAGCTCGCGCATTACTTTGCCACCTTATTTAGGTCAGACTTTGTTTAATCTCGCGTATTACGCGGCTATTTTTGCATTTATATCAGTCCTAACATCCATTGAACTCGCGCATTACTTGGCCACCTTACTGAAAATCAGAGTCCGAAGTGCTCGCGCATTACTTGGCCGCTTTATTCAGATCAGAGTATAACGAGCCTACGCGTTAATTATTATTTTTTGGCCACTTTATAAAAATTCTTATACCCCTAAGAATTCGCGCATTACTTTGCCAACTTATTTATGTCAGATTTCGTTTGATCTCGCGTATTACGCGCCTATTTTTGTATTCATATCAGTCCTGACGTCCATTAAACTCGCGCATTACTTGGCCACTTTATATATAAAAATTCTGTTCTAAGATTTCGCGCATTACTTTGCCTCCTTATTTAGGTCAGACTTTGTTTGATCTCGCGTATTACGCGGCTTTTTGTGCATTTATATCAGTCCTGACATCCATTGAACTCGCGCATTACTTGGCCACCTTACTGAAAATCAGAGTCCGAAGTGCTCGCGCATTACTTGGCCGCTTTATTCAGATCAGAGTATAACGAGCCTACGCGTTAATTATTATTTTTTGGCCACTTTATAAAAATTCTTATACCCCTAAGAATTCGCGCATTACTTTGCCAACTTATTTATGTAATATTTCGTTTGATCTCGCGTATTACGCGCCTATTTTTGTATTCATATCAGTCCTGACGTCCATTAAACTCGCTCATTACTTGTCCACTTTATATATAAAAATTCTGTACTAAGAATTCGCGCATTACTTTTCCACCTTATTTAGGTCAGACTTTGTTTGATCTCGCGTATTACGCGGCTTTTTGTGCATTTATATCAGTCCTGACGTCCATTGAACTCGCGCATTACTTGGCCACCTTACTGAAAATCTGAGTCCGAAGTGCTCGCGCATTACTTGGCAGCTTTATTAAGATCACAGTATAACGAGCCTACGCGTTAATTATTATTTTTTGGCCACTTTATAAAAA
The DNA here is from genome assembly GCA_030998225.1 of Diplolepis rosae. Taxonomy (NCBI): domain Eukaryota; kingdom Metazoa; phylum Arthropoda; class Insecta; order Hymenoptera; family Diplolepididae; genus Diplolepis; species Diplolepis rosae. The sequence goes on along the minus strand of JAPYXD010000158.1, from coordinate 130,958 downwards.
TTCTTATACCCCTAAGAATTCGCGCATTACTTTGCCACCTTATTTATGTCAGATTTCGTTTGATCTCGCGTATTACGCGCCTATTTTTGTATTCATATCAGTCCTGACGTCCATTAAACTCGCGCATTACTTGGCCACTTTATATATAAAAATTCTGTACTAAGAATTCGCGCATTACTTTACCACCTTATTTAGGTCAGACTAGTTTTATAACGCCTATTACGCCGCAATTTTTTCATTTATATCGGTCCTGACGTCCATTGAACTCGCGCATTACTTGGACACATAATTTTAAGCCAGAGTCCGAAGAGGTCGCGCAGTACTTTGCCACCTTATTTAGGTCAGACTTTGTTTGATCTCGCGTATTACGCGGCTTTTTGTGCATTTATATCAGTCCTGACGTCCATTGAACTCGCGCATTACTTGGCCACCTTACTGAAAATCTGAGTCCGAAGTGCTCGCGCATTACTTGGCCGCTTTATTCAGGTCAGAGTATAACGAGCCTACGCGTTAATTATTATTTTTTGGCCACTTTATAAAAATTCTTATACCCCTAAGAATTCGCGCATTACTTTGCCACCTTATTTATGTCAGATTTCGTTTGATCTCGCGTATTACGCGCCTATTTTTGTATTCATATCAGTCCTGACGTCCATTGAACTCGCGCATTACTGGCCCACTTTATATATAAAAATTCTGTACTAAGAATTCGCGCATTACTTTGCCACCTTTTTTAGGTCAGACTTTGTTTGATCTCGCGTATTACGCTGCTATTTTTGCATTTTTATCAGTCCTGACGTCGATTGAACTCGCGCATTACTTGGCCACCTTACTGAAAATCAGAGTCCGAAGTGCTCGCGCATTACTTGACCGCTTTATTCAGGTCAGAGTCTAAGGACCCTAAGTGTTAATTATTATTTTTTGACCACTTTATAAAAATTCTTATACCCCTAAGTATTCGCGCATTACTTGGCCACTCTTTTCAGGTCAGACTGCGTTCAACTCGCGTATTACGCGCCTATTTTTGTATTCATATCAGTCCTGACGTTCATTAAACTCGCGCATTACTTGGCCTCTTTATATATAAAAATTCTGTACTAAGAATTCGCGCATTACTTTGCCACCTTATTTAGGTCAGACTTTGTTTGATCTCGCGTATCACGCGGCTTTTTGTGCATTTATATCAGTCCTGACGTCCATTGAACTCGCGCATTACTTGGCCACCTTACTGAAAATCTGAGTCCGAAGTGCTCGCGCATTACTTGGCCGCTTTATTCAGGTCAGAGTATAACGAGCCTACGCGTTAATTATTATTTTTTGGCCACTTTATAAAAATTCTTATACCCCTAAGAATTCGCGCATTACTTTGCCACCTTATTTATGTCAGATTTCGTTTGATCTCGCGTATTACGCGCCTATTTTTGTATTCATATCAGTCCTGACGTCCATTAAACTCGCGCATTACTTGGCCACTTTATATATAAAAATCCTGTACTAAGAATTCGCGCATTACTTTCCCACCTTATTTAGGTCAGACTAGTTTTATCTCGCGTATTACGCGGCTATTTTTGCATTTATATCGGTCCTGACGTCCATTGAACTCGCGCATTACTTGGACACATAATTTTAAGCCAGAGTCCGAGGAGCTCGCGCATTACTTTGCCACCTTATTTAGGTCAGACTTTGTTTAATCTCGCGTATTACGCGGCTATTTTTGCATTTATATCAGTCCTGACATCCATTGAACTGGCTCATTACTTGGCCACCTTACTGAAAATCAGAGTCCGAAGTGCTCGCGCATTACTTGGCCGCTTTATTCAGATCAGAGTATAACGAGCCTACGCGTTAATTATTATTTTTTGGCCACTTTATAAAGATTCTTATACCCCTAAGAATTCGCGCATTACTTTGCCAACTTATTTATGTCAGATTTCGTTTGATCTCGCGTATTACGCGCCTATTTTTGTATTCATATCAGTCCTGACGTCCATTAAACTCGCGCATTACTTGGCCACTTTATATATAAAAATTCTGTACTAAGAATTCGCGCATTACTTTTCCACCTTATTTAGGTCAGACTTTGTTTGATCTCGCGTATTACGCGGCTTTTTGTGCATTTATATCAGTCCTGACGTCCATTGAACTCGCGCATTACTTGGCCACCTTACTGAAAATCAGAGTCCGAAGTGCTCGCGCATTACTTGGCCGCTTTATTCAGGTCAGAGTCTAACGAGCCTACGCGTTAATTATTATTTTTTGGCCACTTTATAAAAATTCTTATAGCCCTAAGAATTCGCGCATTACTTTGCCACCTTATTTATGTCAGATTTCGTTTGATCTCGCGTATTACGCGCCTATTTTTGTATTCATATCAGTCCTGACGTCCATTAAACTCGCGCATTACTTGGCCACTTTATATATAAAAATTCTGTACTAAGAATTCGCGCATTACTTTCCCACCTTATTTAGGTCAGACTAGTTTTATCTCGCGTATTACGCGGCTATTTTTGCATTTATATCGGTCCTGACGTCCATTGAACTCGCGCATTAATAGGCCACATAATTTTAAGACAGAGTCCGAAGAGGTCGCGCATTACTTTTCCACCTTATTTAGGTCAGACTTTGTTTGATCTCGCGTATCACGCGGCTTTTTGTGCATTTATATCAGTCCTGACGTCCATTGAACTCGCGCATTACTTGGCCACCTTACTGAAAATCTGAGTCCGAAGTGCTCGCGCATTACTTGGCTGCTTTATTCAGGTCAGAGTCTAACGAGCCTACGCGTTAATTATTATTTTTTGGCCACTTTATAAAAATTCTTATACCCCTAAGAATTCGCGCATTACTTTGCCACCTTATTTATGTCAGATTTCGTTTGATCTCGCGTATTACGCGCCTATTTTTGTATTCATATCAGTCCTGACGTCCATTAAACTCGCGCATTACTTGGCCACTTTATATATAAAGATCCTGTACTAAGAATTCGCGCATTACTTTTCCACCTTATTTAGGTCAGACTTTGTTTGATCTCGCGTATTACGCGGCTTTTTGTGCATTTATATCAGTCCTGACGTCCATTGAACTCGCGCATTACTTGGCCACCTTACTGAAAATCTGAGTCCGAAGTGCTCGCGCGTTACTTGGCCGCTTTATTCAGGTCAGAGTATAACGAGCCTACGCGTTAATTATTATTTTTTGGCCACTTTATAAAAATTCTTATACCCCTAAGAATTCGCGCATTACTTTGCCAACTTATTTATGTCAGATTTCGTTTGATCTCGCGTATTACGCGCCTATTTTTGTATTCATATCAGTCCTGACGTCCATTAAACTCGCGCATTACTTGGCCACCTTACTGAAAATCAGAGTCCGAAGTGCTCGCGCATTACTTGGCCGCTTTATTCAGGTCAGAGTATAACTAGCCTACGCGTTAATTATTATTTTTTGGCCACTTTATAAAAATTCTTATACCCCTAAGAATTCGCGCATTACTTGGCCACTCTTATCAGATCATACTTCGTTCAACTCGCGTATTACGCGGCTATTTTTGTATTTATATCAGTCCTGACGTCCATTGAACTCGCGCATTACTTGGCCACATGATTTTAAGCCAGAGTCCGAAGAGCTCGCGCACTTCTTTGCAACCTTATTTAGGTCAGACTTTGTTTGATATCACGAAATACGCGGCTATTTTAGCATTTATATCAGTCCTGACGACCATTGAACTCGCGCATTACTAGTACACCTAAATTTAATACAGAGTCCGAAGAGCTCGCGCACTTCTTTGCCACCTTATTTAGGTCAGACATTGTTTGATCTCGCGTATTACGCGGCTATTTTTGAATTTATATCAGTCCTGACGTCCATTAAACTCGCGCATTACTTGGCCACTTTATATATAAAAATTCTGTACTAAGAATTCGCGCATTACTTTGCCACCTTATTTAGGTCAGACTTTGCTTGATCTCGCGTATTACGCGGCTATTTTTGCATTTATATCAGTCCTGACGTCCATTGAACTCGCGCATTACTTGGCGACATAATTTTAAGCCAGAGTCCGATGAGCTCGCTCATTACTTGGCCACTTTATATAAAAATTCTGTACTAAGAATTCGCTCAGTACATTGCCACCTTATTTAGGTCAGACTTCGTTTGATCTCACGTATTACGCGGCTATTTTTGCATTTATATCGGTCCTGACGTCCATTGACCTCGCGCATTACTTGGCCAAAAAACTTTAAGCCAGAGTCCGTAGAGCTCGCGCATTACTTGGCCGCGTTATATAAAAATCGAGTAATAGGAAAGCGCGCAAATCTATGCCACCTAATTTAGGTCAGACTTGGGTTGATCTCGCGTATTACGCGGCTATTTTTGCATTTGTATCAGTCCTGAAGTCCATTAAACTCGCGCATTACTTTGCCACTTATAATAAAATTCTGTACTAAGAATTCGCGCATTACTTTGCCACCTTATTTAGGTCAGACTTTGTTTGATCTCGCGTATTACGCGGCTATTATTGCATTTATGTCAGTCCTGACGTCGATTAAACTCGCGCATTACTTGGCCACTTTATATATAAAAATTCTGTACTAAGAATTCGCGCATTACTTTGCCACCTTATTTAGGTCAGACTTTGTTTGATCTCGCGTATTACGCGGCTTTTTGTGCATTTATATCAGTCCTGACGTCCATTGAACTCGCGCATTTGTTGGCCACCTTACTGAAAATCTGAGTCCGAAGTGCTCGCGCATTACTTGGCCGCCTTATTCAGGTCAGAGTATAACGAGCCTACGCGTTAATTATTATTTTTTGGCCACTTTATAAAAATTCTTATACCCCTAAGAATTCGCGCATTACTTTGCCACCTTATTTAGGTCAGATTTCGTTTGATCTCGCGTATTACGCGCCTAGTTTTGTATTCATATCAGTCCTGACGTCCATTAAACTCGCGCATTACTTGGCCACTTTATATATAAAAATTCTGTACTAAGAATTGGCGCATTACTTTGCCACATTATTTAGGTCAGACTTTGCTTGATCTCGCGTATTACGCGCCTAGTTTTGTATTCATATCAGTCCTGACGTCCATTAAACTCGCGCATTACTTGGCCACTTTATATATAAAAATTCTGTACTAAGAATTGGCGCATTACTTTGCCACATTATTTAGGTCAGACTTTGCTTGATCTCGCGTATTACGCGGCTATTTTTGCATTTATATCAGTCCTGACATCCATTGAACTCGCGCATTACTTGGCCACCTTACTGAAAATCAGAGTCCGAAGTGCTCGCGTATTACTTGGCCGCTTTATTCAGGTCAGAGTATAACTAGACTACGCGTTATTTATTATTTTTTGACCTCATTATAAAAATTCTTATACTCCTAAGAATTCGCGCATTACTTGGCTACGTTATTTAGGTCAGGCTTCGATCAACTCGCGTATTACGCGGCTATTTTTGAATTCGAAGCGTTTCTGACATCCATTGAACTCGCGCATTACTTGGCCACCTTACTGAAAATGAGATTCCGAAGTGCTCGCGCATTACTTGGCCGCTTTATTCAGGTCAGAGTATAAGGACCCTAAGTGTTAATTATTATTTTTTGGCCACTTTATAAAAATTCTTATACCCCTAAGAATTCGCGCATTACTTGGCCACTCTTATCAGATCAGACTTCGTTCAACTCGCGTATTACGCGGCTGTTTTTGTATTTATATCAGTCCTGACGTCCATTGAACTCGCGCATTACTAGGCCGCTTTATTCAGGTCAGAGTATAACGAGCCTACGCGTTAATTATTATTTTTTGGCCACTTTATAAAAATTCTTATACCCCTAAGTATTCGCGCATTACTTGGCCACTCTTTTCAGGTCAGACTGCGCTCAACTCGCGTATTACGCCCCTATTTTTGTATTCATATCAGTCCTGACGTCCATTAAACTCGCGCATTACTTGGCCACTTTATATATAAAAATTCTGTACTAAGAATTCGCGCATTACTTTGCCACCTTATTTAGGTCAGACTTTTGTTTGATCTCGCGTATTACGCGGCTTTTTGTGCATTTGTATCAGTCCTGACGTCCATTGAACTCGCGCATTACTTGGCCACATAATTTTAAGCCAGAGTCCGAGGAGCTCGCGCATTACTTTGCCACCTTACTTAGGTCAGACTTTGTTTGATCTCGCGTATTACGCTGCTATTTTTGCATTTATATCGGTCCTGACGTCCATTGAACTCGCGCATTACTCAGCCACCTTACTGAAAATCAGAGTCCGAAGTGCTCGCGCATTACTTGGCCGCTTTATATAAAGATCCTGTACTAAGAATTCGCGCATTACTTTTCCACCTTATTTAGGTCAGACTTTGTTTGATCTCGCGTATTACGCTGCTTCTTGTGCATTTATATCAGTCCTGACGTCCCTTGAACACGCGCATTACTTGGCCCCCTGACTGACAATCTGAGTCCGAAGTGCTCGCGCATTACTTGACCGCTTTATTCAGGTCAGAGTCTAAGGACCCTAAGTGTTAATTATTATTTTTTGGCCACTTTATAAAAATTCTTATACCCCTAAGAATTCGCGCATTACTTGGCCACACTTTTAATGTCAGACTTCGTTAAACTCGCGTATTACGCGCCTATTTTTGTATTCATATCAGTCCTGACGTTCATTAAACTCGCGCATTACTTGGCCTCTTTATATATAAAAATTCTGTACTAAGAATTCGCGCATTACTTTGGCACCTTATTTAGGTCAGACTTGGTTTGATCTCGCGTATGACGCGGCTTTTTGTGCATTTATATCAGTCCTGACGTCCATTGAACACGCGCATTACTTGGCCACCTTACTGAAAATCTGAGTCCGAAGTGCTCGCGCATTACTTGGCCGCTTTATTCAGGTCAGAGTATAACGAGCCTACGCGTTAATTATTATTTTTTGGCCACTTTATAAAAATTCTTATACCCCTAAGAATTCGCGCATTACTTTGCCACCTTATTTATGTCAGAGTTCGTTTGATCTCGCGTATTACGCGCCTATTTTTGTATTCATATCAGTCCTGACGTCCATTAAACTCGCGTATTACTTGGCCACTTTATATATAAAAATTCTGTACTAAGAATTCGCGCATTACTTTGCCACCTTATTTAGGTCAGACATTGCTTGATCTCGCGTATTACGCGGCTATTTTTGCATTTATATCGGTCCTGACGTCCATTGAACTCGCGCATTACTTGGACACATAATTTTAAGCCAGAGTCCGAGGAGCTCGCGCATTACTTGGCCAACTTATTTAGTACAGACTTTGTTTGAGCTCGCGTATTACGCGGATATTTGTGCATTTCTTTCAGTCCTGACTTCCATTGAACTCGCGCATACTTGGCCACCTTACTGAAAATCAGAGTCCGAAGTGCTCGCGCATTAGTTGGCCGCTTTATTCAGGTCAGAGTATAACTAGCCTACGCGTTAATTATTATTTTTTGGCCACTTTATAAAAATTCTTATACCCCTAAGAATTCGCGCATTACTTGGCCACTCTTATCAGATCATACTTCGTTCAACTCGCGTATTACGCGGCTATTTTTGTATTTATATCAGTCCTGACGTCCATTGAACTCGCGCATTACTTGGCCACATGATTTTAAGCCAGAGTCCGAAGAGCTCGCGCACTTCTTTGCCACCTTATTTTGGTCATTCTTTGGTTGATCTCGCGTATTACGATGCTATTTTTGCATTTATATCAGTTCTGACGTCCATTGAACTCGCGCATTACTTGGCCACATAATTTTAAGCCAGAGTCCGCAGAGCTCGCGCACTTCTTTGCCACCTTATTTAGGTCAGACTTTGTTTGATCTCGCGTATTACGCGGCTATTATTGCATTTATGTCAGTCCTGACGTCGATTAAACTCGCGCATTACTTGGCCACTTTATATAAAAATTCTGTACTAAGAATTCGCGCATTACTTTGCCACCTTATTTAGGTCAGAATTTGTTTGATCTCGCGTATTACGCGGCTTTTTGTGCAATTATATCAGTCCTGAAGTCCATTGAACTCGCGCATTACTTTGCCACATAATGTTAAGCCAGAGTCCGAAGAGTTCGCGCATTACTTGGCCACTTTATATAAAAATTCTGTACTAAGAATTCGCTCAATACTTTGCCACCTTATTTAGGTCAGACTTCGTTTGATCTCACGTATTACGCGGCTATTTTTGCATTTATATCAGTCCTGACGTCCATTGACCTCGCGCATTACTTGGCCAAAAAACTTTAAGCCAGAGTCCGTAGAGCTCGCGCATTACTTGGCCACTTTATATAAAAATCCTGTACTAAGAATTCGCGCATTACTTTGCCACCTTATTTAGGTCAGACTTTGTTTGTTCTCGCGTTTTACGCGGCTATTTTTGCATTTGTATCAGTCCTGACGTCCATTAAACTCGCGCATTACTTGGCCACTTTATATATAAAAATTCTGTACTAAGAATTCGCGCATTACTTTGCCACCTTATTTAGGTCAGACTTTGCTTGATCTCGCGTATTACGCGGCTATTTTTGCATTTACATCAGTCCTGACGTCCATTAAACTCGCGCAATACTTGGCCTCTTTATATATAAAAATTCTGTACTAAGAATTCGCGCATTACTTTGCCACCTTATTTAGGTCAGACTTTGTTTGATCTCGCGTATTACGCGGCTTTTTGTGCATTTATATCAGTCCTGACGTTCATTGAACTCGCGCATTACTTGGCCACCTTACTGAAAATCTGAGTCCGAAGTGCTCGCGCATTACTTGGCCGCTTTATTCAGGTCAGAGTATAACGAGCCTACGCGTTAATTATTATTTTTTGGCCACTTTATAAAAATTCTTATACCCCTAAGAATTCGCGCATTACTTTGCCACCTTATTTAGGTCAGATTTCGTTTGATCTCGCGTATTACGCGCCTAGTTTTGTATTCATATCAGTCCTGACGTCCATTAAACTCGCGCATTACTTGGCCACTTTATATATAAAAATTCTGTACTAAGAATTGGCGCATTACTTTGCCACATTATTTAGGTCAGACTTTGCTTGATCTCGCGTATTATGCGGCTATTTTTGCATTTATATCAGTCCTGACGTCCATTGAACTCGCGCATTACTTGGCCACATATTTTTAAGCCAGAGTCCGAGGAGCTCGCGCATTACTTTGCCACCTTATTTAGGTCAGACTTTGTTTGATCTCGCGTATTACGCGGCTATTTTTGCATTTATATCAGTCCTGACATCCATTGAACTCGCGCATTACTTGGCCACCTTACTGAAAATCAGAGTCCGAAGTGCTCGCGCATTACTTGGCCGCTTTATTCAGGTCAGAGTATAACTAGCCTACGCGTTAATTATTATTTTTTGGCCACTTTATAAAAATTCTTATACCCCTAAGAATTCGCGCATTACTTGGCCACTCTTATCAGATCAGACTTCGTTCAACTCGCGTATTACGCGGCTATTTTTGTATTTATATCAGTCCTGACGTCCATTGAACTCGCGCATTACTTGGCCACATAATTTTAAGCGAGAGTCCGAAGAGCTCGCGCACTTCTTTGCCACCTTATTTAGGTCAGACTTTGTTTGATCTCGCGTATTACGCGGCTATTTTTGCATTTATATCAGTCCTGACGTCCATAGAACTCGCGCATTACTTGGCCACCTTACAGAAAATCTGAGTCCGACGTGCTCGCGCATTCCTTGGCCTCTTTATTCAGGTCAGAGTCTAAGGACCCTAAGTGTTAATTATTATTTTTTGGCCATTTTATAAAAATTCTTATACCCCTAAGAATTCGCGCATTACTTGGCCACTCTTATCAGATCAGACTTCGTTCAACTCGCGTATTACGCGGCTATTTTTGTATTTATATCAGTCCTGACGTCCATTGAACTCGCGCATTACTTGGCGACATAATTTTAAGCCAGAGTCCGAAGAGCTCGCGCAGTACTTTGCCACCTTATTTAGGTCAGACTTTGTTTGATCTCGCGTATTACGCGCCTATTTTTGTATTCATATCAGTCCTGACGTTCATTAAACTCGCGCATTACTTGGCCACTTTATATATGAAAATTCTGTACTAAGAATTCGCGCATTACTTTGCCACAATATTAAGGTAAGACTTTGTTTGATCTCGCGTATTACGCGGCTTTTTGTGCATTTATATCAGTCATGACGTCCATTGAACTCGCGCATTACTTGGCCACATAATGTTAAGCCAGAGTCCGAAGAGCTCGCGCATTACTTTGCCACCTTATTTAGGTCAGATTTCGTTTGATCTCGCGTATTACGCGGCTATTTTTGCATTTATATCAGTCCTGACGTTCATTAAACTCGCGCATTACTTGGCCACTATATATATGAAAATTCTGTACTAAGAATTCGCGCATTACTTTGCCACCATATTTAGGTCAGACTTTGTTTGATCTCGCGTATTACGCGGCTATTTTTGCATGTATATCAGGACTGACGTCCATAGAACTCCCGCATTACTTGGCCACATAATTTTAAGCCAGAGTCCGAAGAGCTCGCGCAGTACTTTGCCACCTTATTTAGGTCAGACTTTGTTTGATCTCGCGTATTACGCGCCTATTTTTGTATTCATATCAGTCCTGACGTTCATTAAACTCGCGCATTACTTGGCCACTTTATATATGAAAATTCTGTACTAAGAATTCGCGCATTACTTTGCCACATTATTTAGGTCAGACTTTGTTTGATCTCGCGTATTACGCGGCTTTTTGTGCATTTATATCAGTAATGACTTCCATTGAACTCGCGCATTACTTGGCCACATAATGTTAAGCCAGAGTCCGAGGAGCTCGCGCATTACTTTGCCACCTTATTTAGGTCAGACTTTGTTTGATCTCGCGTATTACGCGGATATTTTTGCATTTATATCAGTCCTGACATCCATTGAACTCGCGCATTACTTGGCCACCTTACTGAAAATCAGAGTCCGAAGTGCTCGCGCATTAGTTGGCCGCTTTATTCAGGTCAGAGTATAACTAGCCTACGCGTTAATTATTATTTTTTGGCCACTTTATAAAAATTCTTATACCCCTAAGAATTCGCGCATTACTTGGCCACTCTTATCAGATCATACTTCGTTCAACTCGCGTATTACGCGGCTATTTTTGTATTTATATCAGTCCTGACGTCCATTGAACTCGCGCATTACTTGGCCACATGATTTTAAGCCAGAGTCCGAAGAGCTCGCGCACTTCTTTGCCACCTTATTTAGGTCAGACTTTGTTTGATCTCGCGTATTACGCGGCTATTTTTGCATTTATATCAGTTCTGACGTCCATTGAACTCGCGCATTACTTGGCCACATAATTTTAAGCCAGAGTCCGAAGAGCTCGCGCATTACTTTGCCACCTTATTTAGGTCAGACTTTGTTTGATCTCGCGTATTACGCGGCTATTATTGCATTTATGTCAGTCCTGACGTCGATTAAACTCGCGCATTACTTGGCCACTTTATATAAAAATTCTGTACTAAGAATTCGCGCATTACTTTGCCACCTTATTTAGGTCAGAATTTGTTTGATCTCGCGTATTACGCGGCTTTTTGTGCAATTATATCAGTCCTGAAGTCCATTGAACTCGCGCATTACTTTGCCACATAATGTTAAGCCAGAGTCCGAAGAGTTCGCGCATTACTTGGCCACTTTATATAAAAATTCTGTACTAAGAATTCGCTCAATACTTTGCCACCTTATTTAGGTCAGACTTTGTTTGATCTCGCGTATTACGCGGCTTTTTGTGCACCTATATCGGTCCTGACGTCCATTGACCTCGCGCATTACTTGTCCAAATAAATTTAAGCCAGAGTCCGTAGAGCTCGCGCATTACTTGGCCACTTTATATAAAAATCCTGTACTAAGAATTCGCGCATTACTTTGCCACCTTATTTAGGTCAGACTTTGCTTGATCTCGCGTATTACGCGGCTATTTTTGCATTTGTATCAGTCCTGACGTCCATTAAACTCGCGCATTACTTGGCCACTTTATATATAAAAATTCTGTACTAAGAATTCGCGCATTACTTTGCCACCTTATTTAGGTCAGACTTTGCTTGATCTCGCGTATTACGCGGCTATTTTTGCATTTACATCAGTCCTGACGTCCATTAAACTCGCGCAATACTTGGCCTCTTTATATATAAAAATTCTGTACTAAGAATTCGCGCATTTCTTTGCCTCCTTATTTAGGTCAGACTTTGTTTGATCTGGCGTATTACGCGGCTTTTTGTGCATTTATATCAGTCCTGACGTCCATTGAACTCGCGCATAACTAGGCCACCTTACTGAAAATCTGAGACCGAAGTGCTCGCGCATTACTTGGCCGCTTTATTCAGGTCAGAGTATAACGAGCCTACGCGTTAATTATTATTTTTTGGCCACTTTATAAAAATTCTTATACCCCTAAGAATTCGCGCATTACTTTGCCACCTTATTTAGGTCAGATTTCGTTTGATCTCGCGTATTACGCGCCTAGTTTTGTATTCATATCAGTCCTGACGTCCATTAAACTCGCGCATTACTTGGCCACTTTATATATAAAAATTCTGTACTAAGAATTGGCGCATTACTTTGCCACATTATTTAGGTCAGACTTTGCTTGATCTCGCGTATTATGCGGCTATTTTTGCATTTATATCAGTCCTGACGTCCATTGAACTCGCGCATTACTTGGCCACATATTTTTTAGCCAGATTCCGAAGAGCTCGCGCATTACTTTTCCACCTTATTTAGGTCAGACATTGTTTGATCTGGCGTATTACGCGGCTTTTTTTGCATTTATATCAGTCCTGAACTCCATTGAACTCGCGCATTACTTGGACACCTAACTGTAAATCAGAGTCCGAAGAGCTCGCGCATTACTTGGCCGCTTTATTCAGGTCAGAGTATAACTAGCCTACGCGTTAATTATTATTTTTTGGCCACTTTATAAAAATTCTTATACCCCTAAGAATTCGCGCATTACTTGGCCACTCTTATCAGATCAGACTTCGTTCAACTCGCGTATTACGCGGCTATTTTTGTATTTATATCAGTCCTGACGTCCATTGAACTCGCGCATTACTTGGCCACATAATTTTAAGCGAGAGTCCGAAGAGCTCGCGCACTTCTTTGCCACCTTATTTAGGTCAGACTTTGTTTGATCTCGCGTATTACGCGGCTATTTGTGCATTTATATCAGTCCTGACGTCCATAGAACTCGCGCATTACTTGGCCACCTTACTGAAAATCTGAGTCCGAAGTGCTCGCGCATTACTTGGCCGCTTTATTCAGGTCAGAGTCTAAGGACCCTAAGTGTTAATTATTATTTTTTGGCCACTTTATAAAAATTCTTATACCCCTAAGAAATCGCGCATTACTTGGCCACACTTGTCAGATCAGACTTCGGTCAACTCGCGTATTACGCGGCTATTTTTGTATTTATATCAGTCCTGACGTCCATTGAACTCGCGCATTACTTGGCGACATAATTTTAAGCCAGAGTCCGAAGAGCTCGCGTAGTACTTTGCCACCTTATTTAGGTCAGACTTTGTTTGATCTCGCGTATTACGCGCCTATTTTTGTATTCATATCAGTCCTGACGTTCATTAAACTCGCGCATTACTTGGCCACTTTATATATGAAAATTCTGTACTAAGAATTCGCGCATTACTTTGCCACATTATTTAGGTCAGACTTTGTTTGATCTCGCGTATTACGCGGCTTTTTGTGCATTTATATCAGTCATGACGTCCATTGAACTCGCGCATTACTTGGCCACATAATGTTAAGCCAGAGTCCGAAGAGCTCGCGCATTACTTTGCCACCTTATTTAGGTCAGATTTCGTTTGATCTCGCGTATTACGCGGCTATTTTTGCATTTATATCAGTCCTGACGTTCATTAAACTCGCGCATTACTTGGCCACTATATATATGAAAATTCTGTACTAAGAATTCGCGCATTACTTTGCCACCTTATTTAGGTCAGACTTTGCTTGATCTCGCGTATTACGCGGCTATTTTTGCATTTATATCAGTCCTGACGTCCATTGAACTCGCGCATTACTTGGCGACATAATTTTAAGCCAGAGTCCGAAGAGCTCGCGCATTACTTGGCCACTTTATATAAAAATTCTGTACTAAGAATTCGCTCAGTACATTGCCACCTTATTTAGGTCAGACTTCGTTTGATCTCACGTATTACGCGGCTATTTTTGCATTTATATCGGTCCTGACGTCCATTGACCTCGCGCATTACTTGGCCAAAAAACTTTAAGCCAGAGTCCGTAGAGCTCGCGCATTACTTGGCCACTTTATATAAAAATCCTGTACTAAGAATTCGCGCATTACTTTGCCACCTTATTTAGGTCAGACTTTGTTTGATCTCGCGTATTACGCGGCTATTTTTGCATTTTTATCAGTCCTGACGTCCATTAAACTCGCGCATTACTTGGCCACTTTATATATAAAAATTCTGTACTAAGAATTCGCGCATTACTTTGCCACCTTATTTAGGTCAGACTTTGCTTGATCTCGCGTATTACGCGGCTATTTTTGCATTTACATCAGTCCTGACGTCCATTAAACTCGCGCAATACTTGGCCTCTTTATATATAAAAATTCTGTACTAAGAATTCGCGCATTACTTTGCCACCTTATCTAGGTCAGACTTTGTTTGATCTCGCGTATTACGCGGCTTTTTGTGCATTTATATCATTCCTGACGTTCATTGAACTCGCGCATTACTTGGCCACCTTACTGAAAATCTGAGTCCGAAGTGCTCGCGCATTACTTGGCCGCTTTATTCAGGTCAGAGTATAACGAGCCTACGCGTTAATTATTATTTTTTGGCCACTTTATAAAAATTCTTATACCCCTAAGAATTCGCGCATTACTTTGCCACCTTATTTAGGTCAGATTTCGTTTGATCTCGCGTATTACGCGCCTAGTTTTGTATTCATATCAGTCCTGACGTCCATTAAACTCGCGCATTACTTGGCCACTTTATATATAAAAATTCTGTACTAAGAATTGGCGCATTACTTTGCCACGATATTAAGGTCAGACTTTGCTTGATCTCGCGTATTATGCGGCTATTTTTGCATTTATATCAGTCCTGACGTCCATTGAACTCGCGCATTACTTGGCCACATAATTTTAAGCCAGAGTCCGAGGAGCTCGCGCATTACTTTGCCACCTTATTTAGGTCAGACTTTGTTTGATCTCGCGTATTACGCGGCTATTTTTGCATTTATATCAGTCCTGACATCCATTGAACTCGCGCATTACTTGGCCACCTTACTGAAAATCAGAGTCCGAAGTGCTCGCGCATTACTTGGCCGCTTTATTCAGGTCAGAGTATAACTAGCCTACGCGTTAATTATTATTTTTTGGCCACTTTATAAAAATTCTTATACCCCTAAGAATTCGCGCATTACTTGGCCACTCTTATCAGATCAGACTTCGTTCAACTCGCGTATTACGCGGCTATTTTTGTATTTATATCAGTCCTGACGTCCATTGAACTCGCGCATTACTTGGCCACATAATTTTAAGCGAGAGTCCGAAGAGCTCGCGCACTTCTTTGCCACCTTATTTAGGTCAGACTTTGTTTGATCTCGCGTATTACGCGGCTATTTTTGCATTTATATCAGTCCTGACGTCCATAGAACTAGCGCATTACTTGGCCAACTTACTGAAAATCTGAGTCCGAAGTGCTCGCGCATTACTTGGCCGCTTTATTCAGGTCAGAGTCTAAGGACCCTAAGTGTTAATTATTATTTTTTGGCCACTTTATAAAAATTCTTATACCCCTAAGAATTCGCGCATTACTTGGCCACTCTTATCAGATCAGACTTCGTTCAACTCGCGTATTACGCGGCTATTTTGGTATTTATATCACTCCTGGCGTCCATTGAACTCGCGCATTACTTGGCGACATAATTTTAAGCCAGAGTCCGAAGAGCTCGCGCAGTACTTTGCCACCTTATTTAGGTCAGACTTTGTTTGATCTCGCGTATTACGCGCCTATTTTTGTATTCATATCAGTCCTGACGTTCATTAAACTCGCGCATTACTTGGCCACTTTATATATGAAAATTCTGTACTAAGAATTCGCGCATTACTTTGCCACATTATTTAGGTCAGACTTTGTTTGATCTCGCGTATTACGCGGCTTTTTGTGCATTTATATCAGTCATGACGTCCATTGAACTCGCGCATTACTTGGCCACATAATGTTAAGCCAGAGTCCGAAGAATTCGCGCATTACTTTGCCACCTTATTTAGGTCAGATTTCGTTTGATATCGCGTATTACGCGGCTATTTTTGCATTTATATCAGTCCTGACGTCCATTGAACTCGCGCATTACTTGGCCGCTTCATTCAGGTCAGAGTATAACGAGCCTACTCGTTAATTATTATTTTTTGGCCACTTCATAAAAATTCTTATACCCCTAAGAATTCGCGCATTACTTGGCCACTCTTATCAGATCAGACTTCGTTCAACTCGCGTATTACGCGGCTGTTTTTGTATTTATATCAGTCCTGACGTCCATTGAACTCGCGCATTACTTGGCCGCTTTATTCAGGTCAGAGTATAACGAGCCTACGCGTTAATTATTATTTTTTGGCCACTTTATAAAAATTCTTATACCCCTAAGAATTCGCGCATTACTTGGCCACTCTTTTCAGGTCAGACTGCGTTCAACTCGCGTATTACGCCCCTATTTTTGTATTCATATCAGTCCTGACGTCCATTAAACTCGCACATTACTTGGCCACTTTATATATAAAAATTCTGTACCAAGAATTCGCGCATTACTTTGCCACCTTATTTAGGTCAGACCTTGTTTGATCTCGCGTATTACGCGGCTTTTTGTGCATTTGTATCAGTCCTGACGTCCATTGAACTCGCGCATTACTTGGCCACATAATTTTAAGCCAGAGTCCGAGGAGCTCGCGCATTACTTTGCCACCTTATTTAGGTCAGACTTTGTTTGATCTCGCGTATTACGCGGCTATTTTTGCATTTATATCGGTCCTGACGTCCATTGACCTCGCGCATTACTTGGCCACTTTATATAAAAATCCTGTACTAAGAATTCGCGCATTACTTTGCCAACTTATTTAGGTCAGACTTCGTTTGATCTCACGTATTACGCGGCTATTTTTGCATTTATATCAGTCCTGACGTCCATTGAACTCGCGCATTACTCTGCCACCTTACTGAAAATCAGAGTCCGAAGTGCTCGCGCATTACTTGGCCGCTTTATATAAAGATCCTGTACTAAGAATTCGCGCATTACTTTTCCACCTTATTTAGGTCAGACTTTGTTTGATCTCGCGTATTACGCGGCTATTTTTGCATTTATATCAGTCCTGATGTCCATTGAACTCGCGCATTACTTGGCCAAAAAACTTTAAGCCAGAGTCCGAAGAGCTCGCTCATTACTTGGCTTCTTTTTATTAAAATCCTGTACTAAGAATTCGCGCATTACTTTTCCACCTTTTTAAGGTCAGACTTTGTTTGATTTCTCGTATTACGCGGCTATTTTTGTATTTATATCAGTCCTGACGTCCATTGAACTCGCGCATTACTTGGCCACCTTACTGAAAATCAGAGTCCGAAGTGCTCGCGCATTACTTGGCCGCTTTATTCAGGTCAGAGTCTAAGGACCCTAAGTGTTATCTATTATTTTTTGGCCACTTTATAAAAATTCTTATACCCCTAAGAATTCGCGCATTACTTGGCCACTCTTATCAGATCAGACTTCGTTCAACTCGCGTATTACGCGGCTGTTTTTGTATTTATATCAGTCCTGACGTCCATTGAACTCGCGCATTACTTGGCCGCTTTATTCATGTCATAGTATAACGAGCCTACGCGTTCATTAGTATTTTTTGGCCACTTTATAAAAATTCTTATACCCCTAAGAATTCGCGCAGTACTTGGCCACTCTTTTCAGGTCAGACTGCGTTCAACTCGCGTATTACGCCCCTATTTTTGTATTCATATCAGTCCTGACGTCCATTAAACTCGCGCATTACTTGGCCACTTTATATATAAAAATTCTGTACTAAGAATTCGCGCATTACTTTGCCACCTTATTTAGGTCAGACTTTGTTTGATCTCGCGTATTACGCGGCTTTTTGTGCATTTGTATCAGTCCTGACGTCCATTGAACTCGCGCATTACTTGGCCACATAATTTTAAGCCAGAGTCCGAGGAGCTCGCGCATTACTTTGCCACCTTATTTAGGTCAGACTTTGTTTGATCTCGCGTATTACGCGGCTATTTTTGCATTTATATCAGTCCTGACGTCCATTGAACTCGCGCATTACTAAGCCACATTATATAAAAAAAGAGTACTAAGAAATCGCGCATTACTTTGCCACCTTATTTAGGTCAGACTTCGTTTGATCTCACGTATTACGCGGCTATTTTTGCATTTATATCAGTCCTGACGTCCATTGAACTCGCGCATTACTCAGCCACCTTACTGAAAATCAGAGTCCGAAGTGCTCGCGCATTACTTGGCCGCTATATATAAAGATCCTTTACTAAGAATTCGCGCATTACTTTTCCACCGTATTTAGGTCAGACTTTGTTTGATCTCGCGTATGACGCGGCTTGTTGTGCATTTATATCAGTCCTGACGTCCATTGAACTCGCGCATTACTTGGCCAAAAAACTTTAAGCCAGAGTCCGAAGAGCTCGCGCATTACTTGGCCGCTTTATATAAAAATCCTGTACTAAGAATTCGCGCATTACTGTGCCCCCTTATTTAGGTCAGACTTTGTTTGATCTCGCGTATTACGCGGCTATTTTTGCATTTATATCAGTCCTGACGTCCATTGAACTCGCGCATTACTTGGCCACCTTACTGAAAATCAGAGTCCGAAGTGCTCGCGCATTACTTGGCCGCTTTATTCAGGTCAGAGTATAACGAGCCTACGTGTTAATTATTATTTTTTGGCCACTTTATAAAAATTCTTATACTCCTAAGAATTCGCGCATTACTTGGCCTCCTTATTTAGGTCAGACTTCGTTTGATCTCGCGTATTACGCGGCTATTTTTGCATTTATATCAGTCCTGACGTCCATTGAACTAGCGCAAAACTTGGCCACCACACTCAAAATCTGAGAACGAAGTGCTCGCGCAGTACTTGGCCGCTTTATTCAGGTCAGAGTCTAAGGACCCTAAGTGTAAATTATTATTTTTTGGCCACTTTATAAAAATTCTTATACCCCTAAAAATTCGCGCATTACTTGGCCACTCTTTTCATGTCAGACTGCGTTCAACTCGCGTATTACGCGCCTATTTTTGTATTCATATCAGTCCTGACGTTCATTAAACTCGCGCATTACTTGGCCGCTTTATATATAAAAATTCTGTACTAAGAATTCGCGCATTACTTTTCCACCTTATTTAGGTCAGACTTTGTTTGATCTCGCGTATTACGCTGCTTCTTGTGCATTTATATCAGTCCTGACGTCCATTGAACTCGCGCATTACTTGGCCACCTTACTGAAAATCTGAGTCCGAAGTGCTCGCGCATTACTTGGCTGCTTTATTCAGGTCAGAGTCTAAGGACCCTAAGTGTTGATTATTATTTTTTGGCCACTTTATAAAAATTCTTATACCCCTAAGAAGTCGCGCATTACTTGGCCACTCTTTTCATGTCAGACTGCGTTCAACTCGCGTATTACGCGCCTATTTTTGTATTCATATCAGTCCTGACGTTCATTAAACTCGCGCATTACTTGGCCTCTTTATATATAAAAATTCTGTACTAAGAATTCGCGCATTACTTTGCCACCTTATTTAGGTCAGACTTTGTTTGATCTCGCGTATTACGCGGCTTTTTGTGCATTTATATCAGTCCTGACGTCCATTGAACTCGCGCATTACTTGGCCACCTTACTGAAAATCTGAGTCCGAAGTGCTCGCGCATTACTTGGCCGCTTTATTCAGGTCAGAGTATAACGAGCCTACGCATTAATTATTATTTTTTGGCCACTTTATAAAAATTCTTATACCCCTAAGAATTCGCGCATTACTTTGCCTCCTTATTTATGTCAGATTTCGTTTGATCTCGCGTATTACGCGCCTATTTTTGTATTCATATCAGTCCTGACGTCCATTCAACTCGCGCATTAATTGGCCACTTTATATATAAAAATTCTGTACTAAGAATTCGCGCATTACTTTGCCACCTTATTTAGGTCAGACTTTGCTTGATCTCGCGTATTACGCGGCTATTTTTGCATTTATATCGGTCCTGACATCCATTGAACTCGCGCATTACTTGGCCACCTTACTGAAAATCAGAGTCCGAAGTGCTCGCGCATTACTTGGCCGCTTTATTCAGGTCAGAGTATAACTAGCCTACGCGTTAATTATTATTTTTTGGCCACTTTATAAAAATTCTTATACCCCTAAGAATTCGCGCATTACTTTGCCTCCTTATTTATGTCAGATTTCGTTTGATCTTGCGTATTACGCGCCTATTTTTGTATTCATATCAGTCCTGACGTCCATTCAACTCGCGCATTACTTGGCCACTTTATATATAAAAATTCTGTACTAAGAATTCGCGCATTACTTTGCCACCTTATCTAGGTCAGACTTTGTTTGATCTCGCGTATTACGCGGCTTTTTGTGCAATTATATCAGTCATGACGTCCATTGAACTCGCGCATTACTTGGCCACATAATGTTAAGCCAGAGTCCGAAGAGCTCGCGCATTACTTTGCCACCTTATTTAGGTCAGATTTCGTTTAATCTCGCGTATTACGCGGCTATTTTTGCATTTATATCAGTCCTGACGTCCATTGAACTCGAGCATTACTTGGCCACTTTATATATAAAAATTCTGTACTAAGAATTCGCGCATTACTTTCCCACCTTATTTAGGTCAGACTAGTTTTATCTCGCGTATTACGCGGCTTTTTGTGCATTCATATCAGTCCTGACGTCCACTGAACTCGCGCATTACTTGGCCACATAATTTTAAGCCAGAGTCCGAAGAGCTCGCGCACTTCTTTGCCACCTTATTTAGGTCAGACTTTGTTTGATCTCGCGTATTACGCGGATATTTTTGCATTTATATCAGTCCTGACGTCCATTAAACTCGCGCATTACTTGGCCACTTTATATATAAAAATTCTGTACTAAGAATTCGCGCATTACTTTGCCACCTTATTTAGGTCAGACTTTGCTTGATCTCGCGTATTACGCGGCTATTTTTGCATTTATATCAGTCCTGACGTCCATTGAACTCGCGCATTACTTGGCGACATAATTTTAAGCCAGAGTCCGAGGAGCTCGCGCATTACTTTGCCAACTTATTTAGGTCAGACTTTGTTTGATCTCGCGTATTACGCGGCTATTTTTGCATTTATATCAGTCCTGACATCCATTGAACTCGCGCATTACTTGGCCACCTTACTGAAAATCAGCGTCCGAAGTGCTCGCGCATTACTTGGCCGCTTTATTCAGGTCAGAGTATAAGGACCCTAAGTGTTAATTATTATTTTTTGGCGACTTTATAAAAATTCTTATACCCCTAAAAATTCGCGCATTACTTGGCCACTCTTTTCATGTCAGACTGCGTTCAACTCGCGTATTACGCGCCTATTTTTGTATTCATATCAGTCCTGACGTTCATTAAACTCGCGCATTACTTGGCCTCTTTATATATAAAAATTCTGTACTAAGAATTCGCGCATTACTTTGCCACCTTACTTAGGTCAAACTTTGTTTGATCTCGCGTATTACGCGGCTTTTTGTGCATTTATATCTGTCCTGACGTCCATTGAACTCGCGCATTACTTGGCCACCTTACTGAAAATCAGAGTCCGAAGTGCTCGCGCATTACTTGGCCGCTTTATTCAGGTCAGAGTATAACGAGCCTACGCGTTAATTATTATTTTTTGGCCACTTTATAAAAATTCTTATACCCCTAAGAATTCGCGCATTACTTTGCCACCTTATTTAGGTCAGATTTCGTTTGATCTCGCGTATTACGCGCCTATTTTTGTATTCATATCAGTCCTGACGTCCATTAAACTCGCGCATTACTTGGCCACTTTATATATAAAAATTCTGTACTAAGAATTCGCGCATTACTTTGCCACCTTATTTAGGTCAGACTTTGCTTGATCTCGCGTATTACGCGGCTATTTTTTATTTATATCAGTCCTGACGTCCATTGAACTCGCGCATTACTTGGCCACATAATTTTAAGCCAGAGTCCGAGGAGCTCGCGCACTTCTTTGCCACCTTATTTAGGTCAGACTTTGTTTGATCTCGCGTATTACGCGGCTATTTTTGCATTTATATCAGTTCTGACGTCCATTGAACTCGCGCATTACTTGGCCACATAATTTTAAGCCAGAGTCCGAAGAGCTCGCGCACTTCTTTGCCACCTTATTTAGGTCAGACTTTGTTTGATCTCGCGTATTACGCGGCTATTATTGCATTTATGTCAGTCCTGACGTCGATTAAACTCGCGCATTACTTGGCCACTTTATATAAAAATTCTGTACTAAGAATTCGCGCATTACTTTGCCACCTTATTTAGGCCAGACTTTGCTTGATCTCGCGTATTACGCGGCTATTTTTGCATTTATATCAGTACTGACGTCCATTGAACTCGCGCATTACTTTGCCACATAATGTTAAGCCAGAGTCCGAAGAGTTCGCGCATTACTTGGCCACTTTATATAAAAATTCTGTACTAAGAATTCGCTCAATACTTTGCCACCTTATTTAGGTCAGACTTTGTTTGATCTCGCGTATTACGCGGCTTTTTGTGCACCTATATCAGTCCTGACGTCCATTGACCTCGCGCATTACTTGGCCAAAAAACTTTAAGCCAGAGTCCGTAGAGCTCGCGCATTACTTGGCCACTTTATATAAAAATCCTGTACTAAGAATTCGCGCATTACTTTGCCACCTTATTTAGGTCAGACTTTGTTTGATCTCGCGTTTTACGCGGCTATTTTTGCATTTATATCAGTCCTGACGTCCATTAAACTCGCGCATTACTTGGCCACTTTATATATAAAAATTCTGTACTAAGAATTCGCGCATTACTTTGCCACCTTATTTAGGTCAGACTTTGCTTGATCTCGCGTATTACGCGGCTATTTTTGCATTTACATCAGTCCTGACGTCCATTAAACTCGCGCAATACTTGGCCTCTTTATATATAAAAATTCTGTACTAAGAATTCGCGCATTACTTTGCCACCTTATTTAGGTCAGACTTTGTTTGATCTCGCGTATTACGCGGCTTTTTGTGCATTTATATCAGTCCTGACGTTCATTGATCTCGCGCATTACTTGGCCACCTTACTGAAAATCTGAGTCCGAAGTGCTCGCGCATTACTTGGCCGCTTTATTCAGGTCAGAGAATAACGAGCCTACGCGTTAATTATTATTTTTTGGCCACTTTATAAAAATTCTTATACCCCTAAGAATTCGCGCATTACTTTGCCACCTTATTTAGGTCAGATTTCGTTTGATCTCGCGTATTACGCGCCTAGTTTTGTATTCATATCAGTCCTGACGTCCATTAAACTCGCGCATTACTTGGCCACTTTATATATAAAAATTCTGTACTAAGAATTGGCGCATTACTTTGCCACATTATTTAGGTCAGACTTTGCTTGATCTCGCGTATTATGCGGCTATTTTTGCATTTATATCAGTCCTGACGTCCATTGAACTCGCGCATTACTTGGCCACATATTTTTAAGCCAGAGTCCGAGGAGCTCGCGCATTACTTTGCCACCTTATTTAGGACAGACTTTGTTTGATCTCGCGTATTACGCGGCTATTTTTGCATTTATATCAGTCCTGACTTCCATTGATCTCGCGCATTACTTGCCCACCTTACTGAAAATCAGAGTCCGAAGTGCTCGCGCATTACTTGGCCGCTTTATTCAGGTCAGAGTATAACTAGCCTACGCGTTAATTATTATTTTTTGGCCACTTTATAAAAATTCTTATACCCCTAAGAATTCGCGCATTACTTGGCCACTCTTTTCAGATCAGACTTCGTTCAACTCGCGTATTACGCGGCTATTTTTGTATTTATATCAGTCCTGACGTCCATTGAACTCGCGCATTACTTGGCCACATAATTTTAAGCCAGAGTCCGAAGAGCTCGCGCATTACTTGGCCCCCTTATTTAGGTCAGACTTCGTTTGATCTCGCGTATTACGCGGCTAATTTTGCATTTATATCAGTCCTGACGTCCATAGAACTCGCGCATTACTTGGCCACCTTACTGAAAATCTGAGTCCGAAGTGCTCGCGCATTACTTGGCCGCTTTATTCAGGTCAGAGTCTAAGGACCCTAAGTGTTAATTATTATTTTTTGGCCACTTTATAAAAATTCTTATACCCCTAAGAATTCGCGCATTACTTGGCCACTCTTATCAGATCAGACTTCGTTCAACTCGCGTATAACGCGGCTATTTTTGTATTTATATCAGTCCTGACGTCCATTGAACTCGCGCATTACTTGGCGACATAATTTTAAGCCAGAGTCCGAAGAGCTCGCGCAGTACTTTGCCACCTTATTTAGGTCAGACTTTGTTTGATCTCGCGTATTACGCGCCTATTTTTGTATTCATATCAGTCCTGACGTTCATTAAACTCGCGCATTACTTGGCCACTTTATATAAAAATTCTGTACTAAGAATTCGCGCATTACTTTGCCACATTATTTAGGTCAGACTTTGTTTGATCTCGCTAATTACGCTGCTATTGGTGCACATATATCAGTCATGACGTCCATTGAACTCGCGCATTACTTGGCCACATAATGTTAAGCCAGAGTCCGAAGAGCTCGCGCATTACTTTGCCACCTTATTTAGGTCAGATTTCGTTTGATCTCGCGTATTACGCGGCTATTTTTGCATTTATATCAGTCCTGACGTTCATTAAACTCGCGCATTACTTGGCCACTATATATATGAAAATTCTGTACTAAGAATTCGCGCATTACTTTGCCACCTTATTTAGGTCAGACTTTGCTTGATCTCGCGTATTACGCGGCTATTTTTGCATTTATATCAGTCCTGACGTCCATTGAACTCGCGCATTACTTGGCGACATAATTTTAAGCCAGAGTCCGAAGAGCTCGCGCATTACTTGGCCACTTTATATAAAAATTCTGTACTAAGAATTCGCTCAGTACATTGCCACCTTATTTAGGTCAGACTTCGTTTGATCTCACGTATTACGCGGCTATTTTTGCATTTATATCGGTCCTGACGTCCATTGACCTCGCGCATTACTTGGCCAAAAAACTTTAAGCCTGAGTCCGTAGAGCTCGCGCATTACTTGGCCACTTTATATAAAAATCCTGTACTAAGAATTCGCGCATTACTTTGCCACCTTATTTAGGTCAGACTTTGCTTGATCTCGCGTATTACGCGGCTATTTTTGCATTTGTATCAGTCCTGACGTCCATTAAACTCGCGCATTACTTGGCCACTTTATATATAAAAATTCTGTACTAAGAATTCGCGCATTACTTTGCCACCTTATTTAGGTCAGACTTTGCTTGATCTCGCGTATTACGCGGCTATTTTTGCATTTACATCAGTCCTGACGTCCATTAAACTCGCGCAATACTTGGCCTCTTTATATATAAAAATTCTGTACTAAGAATTCGCGCATTACTTTGCCACCTTATTTAGGTCAGACTTTGTTTGATCTCGCGTATTACGCGGCTTTTTGTGCATTTATATCAGTCCTGACGTTCATTGAACTCGCGCATTACTTGGCCACCTTACTGAAAATCTGAGTCCGAAGTGCTCGCGCATTACTTGGCCGCTTTATTCAGGTCAGAGTATAACGAGCCTACGCGTTAATTATTATTTTTTGGCCACTTTATAAAAATTCTTATACCCCTAAGAATTCGCGCATTACTTTGCCACCTTATTTAGGTCAGATTTCGTTTGATCTCGCGTATTACGCGCCTAGTTTTGTATTCATATCAGTCCTGACGTCCATTAAACTCGCGCATTACTTGGCCACTTTATATATAAAAATTCTGTACTAAGAATTGGCGCATTACTTTGCCACATTATTTAGGTCAGACTTTGCTTGATCTCGCGTATTATGCGGCTATTTTTGCATTTATATCAGTCCTGACGTCCATTGAACTCGCGCATTACTTGGCCACATAATTTTAAGCCAGAGTCCGAGGAGCTCGCGCATTACTTTGCCACCTTATTTAGGTCAGACTTTGTTTGATCTCGCGTATTACGCGGCTATTTTTGCATTTATATCAGTCCTGACATCCATTGAACTCGCGCATTACTTGGCCACCTTACTGAAAATCAGAGTCCGAAGTGCTCGCGCATTACTTGGCGGCTTTATTCAGGTCAGAGTATAACTAGCCTACGCGTTAATTATTATTTTTTGGCCACTTTATAAAAATTCTTATACCCCTAAGAATTCGCGCATTACTTGGCCACTCTTATCAGATCAGACTTCGTTCAACTCGCGTATTACGCGGCTATTTTTGTATTTATATCAGTCCTGACGTCCATTGAACTCGCGCATTACTTGGCCACATAATTTTAAGCGAGAGTCCGAAGAGCTCGCGCACTTCTTTGCCACCTTATTTAGGTCAGACTTGTTTGATTTCGCGTATTACGCGGCTATTTTTGCATTTATATCAGTCCTGTCGTGCATTGAACTCGCGCTTTGCTTGGACAACTTACTGAAAATCTGAGTCCGAAGTGCTCGCGCATTACTTGGCCGCTTTATTCAGGTCAGAGTCTAAGGACCCTAAGTGTTAATTATTATTTTTTGGCCACTTTATAAAAATTCTTATACCCCTAAGAATTCGCGCATTACTTGGCCACTCTTATCAGATCAGACTTCGTTCAACTCGCGTATTACGCGGCTATTTTTGTATTTATATCAGTCCTGACGTCCATTGAACTCGCGCATTACTTGGCGACATAATTTTAAGCCAGAGTCCGAAGAGCTCGCGCAGTACTTTGCCACCTTATTTAGGTCAGACTTTGTTTGATCTCGCGTATTACGCGCCTATTTTTGTATTCATATCAGTCCTGACGTTCATTAAACTCGCGCATTACTTGGCCACTTTATATATGAAAATTCTGTACTAAGAATTCGCGCATTACTTTGCCACATTATTTAGGTCAGACTTTGTTTGATCTCGCGTATTACGCGGCTTTTTGTGCATTTATATCAGTCATGACGTCCATTGAACTCGCGCATTACTGGGCCCCATTACTTAAAATGAGAGTCCGAAGTGCTCGCGCATTACTTTGCCACCTTATTTAGGTCAGATTTCGTTTGATATCGCGTATTACGCGGCTATTTTTGCATTTATATCAGTCCTGACGTCCATTGAACTCGCGCATTACTTGGCCGCTTCATTCAGGTCAGAGTATAACGAGCCTACTCGTTAATTATTATTTTTTGGCCACTTCATAAAAATTCTTATACCCCTAAGAATTCGCGCATTACTTGGCCACTCTTATCAGATCAGACTTCGTTCAACTCGCGTATTACGCGGCTGTTTTTGTATTTATATCAGTCCTGACGTCCATTAAACTCGCGCATTATTTGGCCGCTTTATTCAGGTCAGAGTATAACGAGCCTACGCGTTAATTATTATTTTTTGGCCACTTTATAAAAATTCTTATACCCCTAAGAATTCGCGCATTACTTGGCCACTCTTTTCAGGTCAGACTGCGTTCAACTCGCGTATTACGCCCCTATTTTTGTATTCATATCAGTCCTGACGTCCATTAAACTCGCACATTACTTGGCCACTTTATATATAAAAATTCTGTACCAAGAATTCGCGCATTACTTTGCCTCCTTATTTAGGTCAGACTTTGTTTGATCTCGCGTATTACGCGGCTTTTTGTGCATTTGTATCAGTCCTGACGTCCATTGAACTCGCGCATTACTTGGCCACATAATTTTAAGCCAGAGTCCGAGGAGCTCGCGCATTACTTTGCCACCTTATTTAGGTCAGACTTTGTTTGATCTCGCGTATTACGCGGCTATTTTTGCATTTATATCGGTCCTGACGTCCATTGACCTCGCGCATTACTTGGCCACTTTATATAAAAATCCTGTACTAAGAATTCGCGCATTACTTTGCCAACTTATTTAGGTCAGACTTCGTTTGATCTCACGTATTACGCGGCTATTTTTGCATTTATATCAGTCCTGACGTCCATTGAACTCGTGCATTACTCAGCCACCTTACTGAAAATCAGAGTCCGAAGTGCTCGCGCATTACTTGGCCGCTTTATATAAAGATCCTGTACTAAGAATTCGCGCATTACTTTTCCACCTTATTTAGGTCAGACTTTGTTTGATCTCGCGTATTACGCGGCTATTTGTGCATTTATATCAGTCCTGACGTCCACTGAACTCGCGCATTACTTGGCCACATAAATTTAAGACAGAGTCCGAAGAGCTCGCGCATTACTTGGCCGCATTATATAAACATCCTGTACTAAGAATTCGCGCAGTACTTTCCCACCTTATTTAGGTCAGACTTTGTTTGATCTGGCGTATTACGCGGCTATTTTTGTATTTATATCAGTCCTGACGTCCATTGAACTCGCGCATTACTTGGCCACCTTACTGAAAATCTGAGTCCGAAGTGCTCGCGCATTACTTGGCCGCTTTATTCAGGTCAGAGTCTAAGGACCCTAAGTGTTAATTATTATTTTTTGGCCATTTTATAAAAATTCTTATACCCCTAAGAATTCGCGCATTACTTGGCCACTCTTTTCATGTCAGACTGCGTTCAACTCGCGTATTACGCGCCTATTTTTGTATTCATATCAGTCCTGACGTTCATTAAACTCGCGCATTACTTGGCCTCTTTATATATAAAAATTCTGTACTAAGAATTCGCGCATTACTTTGCCACCTTATTTAGGTCAGACTTTGTTTGATCTCGCGTATCACGCGGCTTTTTGTGCATTTATATCAGTCCTGACGTCCATTGAACTCGCGCATTACTTGGCCACCTTACTGAAAATCTGAGTCCGAAGTGCTCGCGCATTACTTGGCCGCTTTATTCAGGTCAGAGTATAACGAGCCTACGCATTAATTATTATTTTTTGGCCACTTTATAAAAATTCTTATACCCCTAAGAATTCGCGCATTACTTTGCCACCTTATTTATGTCAGATTTCGTTTGATCTCGCGTATTACGCGCCTATTTTTGTATTCATATCAGTCCTGACGTCCATTCAACTCGCGCATTACTTGGCCACTTTATATATAAAAATTCTGTACTAAGAATTCGCGCATTACTTTGCCACCTTATTTAGGTCAGACTTTGCTTGATCTCGCGTATTACGCGGCTATTTTTGCATTTATATCGGTCCTGACATCCATTGAACTCGCGCATTACTTGGCCACCTTACTGAAAATCAGAGTCCGAAGTGCTCGCGAATTACTTGGCCGCTTTATTCAGGTCAGAGTATAACTAGCCTACGCGTTAATTATTATTTTTTGGCCACTTTATAAAAATTCTTATACCCCTAAGAATTCGCGCATTACTTTGCCACCTTATTTATGTCAGATTTCGTTTGATCTCGCGTATTACGCGCCTATTTTTGTATTCATATCAGTCCTGACGTCCATTCAACTCGCGCATTACTTGGCCACTTTATATATAAAAATTCTGTACTAAGAATTCGCGCAGTACTTTGCCACCACACCTCGGTCAGACTTTGTTTGATCTCGCGTATTACGCGGCTTTTTGTGCATTTATATCAGTCATGACGTCCATTGAACTCGCGCATTACTTGGCCACATAATGTTAAGCCAGAGTCCGAAGAGCTCGCGCATTACTTTGCCACCTTATTTAGGTCAGATTTCGTTTAATCTCGCGTATTACGCGGCTATTTTTGCATTTATATCAGTCCTGACGTCCATTGAACTCGAGCATTACTTGGCCACTTTATATATAAAAATTCTGTACTAAGAATTCGCGCATTACTTTCCCACCTTATTTAGGTCAGACTTTGCTTGATCTCGCGTATTACGCGGCTTTTTGTGCATTTATATCAGTCCTGACGTCCATTGAACTCGCGCATTACTTGGCCACATAATTTTAAGCCAGAGTCCGAAGAGCTCGCGCACTTCTTTGCCACCTTATTTAGGTCAGACTTTGTTTGATCTCGCGTATTACGCGGATATTTTTGCATTTATATCAGTCCTGACGTCCATTAAACTCGCGCATTACTTGGCCACTTTATATATAAAAATTCTGTACTAAGAATTCGCGCATTACTTTGCCACCTTATTTAGGTCAGACTTTGCTTGATCTCGCGTATTACGCGGCTATTTTTGCATTTATATCAGTCCTGACGTCCATTGAACTCGCGCATTACTTGGCGACATAATTTTAAGCCAGAGTCCGAGGAGCTCGCGCATTACTTTGCCAACTTATTTAGGACAGACATTGTTTGATCTCGCGTATTACGCGGCTAATTTTGGATTTATATCAGTCCTGACGTCCTTTGAACTCGCGCATTACTTGGCCACCTTACTGAAAATCAGCGTCCGAAGTGCTCGCGCATTACTTGGCCGCTTTATTCAGGTCAGAGTATAAGGACCCTAAGTGTTAATTATTATTTTTTGGCGACTTTATAAAAAATTCTTATACCCCTAAAAATTCGCGCATTACTTGGCCACTCTTTTCATGTCAGACTGCGTTCAACTCGCGTATTACGCGCCTATTTTTGTATTCATATCAGTCCTGACGTTCATTAAACTCGCGCATTACTTGGCCTCTTTATATATAAAAATTCTGTACTAAGAATTCGCGCATTACTTTGCCACCTTACTTAGGTCAAACTTTGTTTGATCTCGCGTATTACGCGGCTTTTTGTGCATTTATATCTGTCCTGACGTCCATTGAACTCGCGCATTACTTGGCCACCTTACTGAAAATCTGAGTCCGAAGTGCTCGCGCATTACTTGGCAGCTTTATTCAGGTCAGAGTATAACGAGCCTACGCGTTAATTATTATTTTTTGGCCACTTTATAAAAATTCTTATACCCCTAAGAATTCGCGCATTACTTTGCCTCCTTATTTAGGTCAGATTTCGTTTGATCTCGCGTATTACGCGCCTATTTTTGTATTTATATCAGTCCTGACGTCCATTGAACTCGCGCATTACTTGGCCACTTTATATAAAAATCCTGTACTAAGAATTGGCGCATTACTTTGCCACCTAATTTAGGTCAGATTTCGTTTGATCTCGCGTCTTACGCGGCTATTTTTGTATTTATATCAGTCCTGACGTCCATTGAACTCGCGCATTACTTGGCCACATAATTTTAAGCCAGAGTCCGAGGAGCTCGCGCAGTACTTTGCCTCCTTATTTAGGTCAGACTTCGTTTGATCTCGCGTATTACGCGGCTATTTTTGCATTTATATCAGTCCTGACGTTCATTGAACTCGCGCATTACTTGGCCGCTTTATTCAGGTCAGAGTATAACGAGCCTACGCGTTAATTATTATATTGGCCACTTTATAAAAATTCTTATACCCCTAAGAATTCGCGCATTACTTTGCCACCTTATTTAGGTCAGATTTCGTTTGATCTCGCGTATTACGCGCCTATTTTTGTATTCATATCAGTCCTGACGTTCATTAAACTCGCGCATTACTTGGCCTCTTTATATATAAAAAATTCTGTACTAAGAATTCGCGCATTACTTTGCCACCTTATTTAGGTCAAACTTTGTTTGATCTCACGTATTACGCGGCTTTTTGTGCATTTATATCTGTCCTGACGTCCATTGAACTCGCGCGTTACTTGGCCACCTTACTGAAAATCGGAGTCCGAAGTGCTCGCGCATTACTTGGCAGCTTTATTCAGGTCAGAGTATAACGAGCCTACGCGTTAATTATTATTTTTTGGCCACTTTATAAAAATTCTTATACCCCTAAGAATTCGCGCATTACTTTGCCACCTTATTTAGGTCAGATTTCGTTTGTTCTCGCGTATTACGCGCCTATTTTTGTATTCATATCAGTCCTGACGTCCATTGAACTCGCGCATTACTTGGCCACTTTATATATAAAAATTCTGTACTAAGAATTCGCTCATTACTTTGCCACCTTATTTATGTCAGACTTTGTTTGATCTCGCGTATTACGCGGCTATTTTTGCATTTATATCAGTCCTGACGTCCATTGAACTCGCGCATTACTTGGCGACATAATTTTAAGCCAGAGTCCGATGAGCTCGCTCATTACTTGGCCACTTTATATAAAAATTCTGTACTAAGAATTCGCTCAGTACATTGCCACCTTATTTAGGTCAGACTTTGTTTGATCTCGCGTATTACGCGGCTATTTTTGCATTTATATCAGTCCTGACGTCCATTGAACTCGCGCTTTACTTGGCCACCTTACTGTAAATCAGAGTCCGAAGTGCTCGCGCATTACTTGGCCGCTTTATTCAGGTCAGAGTATAAGGACCCTAAGTGTTAATTATTATTTTTTGGCCACTTTATAAAAATTCTTATACCCCTAAGAATTCGCGCATTACTTGGCCACTATTTTCAGATCAGACTTCGTTCATCTCGCGTATTACGCGGCTATTTTTGTATTTATATCAGTCCTGACGTCCATTGAACTCGCGCATTACTTGGCCACATAATTTTAAGCCAGATTCCGAAGAGCTCGCGCAGTACTTTGCTACCTTATTTAGGTCAGACTTTGTTTGATCTCGCGTATTACGCGGCTGTTTTTGTATTCATATCAGTCCTGACGTCCATTGAACTCGCGCATTACTTGGCCACCTTACTGAAAATCAGAGTCCGAAGTGCTCGCGCATTACTTGGCCGCTTTATTCAGGTCAGAGTATAACGAGCCTACGCGTTAATTATTATTTTTGGCCACTTTATAAAAATTCTTATACCCCTAAGAATTCGCGCATTACTTGGCCACTGTATTTAGGTCAGACTTTGTTTTGATCTCGCGTATTACGCGGCTATTTTTGCATTTGTATCAGTCCTGACGTCCATTGAACTCGCGCATAACTTGGCAACCTTACAGAAAATCTGATTCCGAAGTGCTCGCGAATTACTAGTCCGCAGTATTCATGTCAGAGTATAAGGAACCTAAGTGTAAATTATTATTTTTTGGCCAATTTATAAAAATTCTTATACCCCTAAAAATTCGCGCATTACTTGGCCACTCTTTTCATGTCAGACTGCGTTCAACTCGCGTATTACGCGCCTATTTTTGTATTCATATCAGTCCTGACGTTCATTAAACTCGCGCATTACTTGGCCGCTTTATATATAAAAATTCTGTACTAAGAATTCGCGCATTACTTTGCCACCTTATTTAGGTCAGACTTTGTTTGATCTCGCGTATTACGCGGCTTTTTGTGCATTTATATCAGTCCTGACGTCCATTGAACTCGCGCATTACTTGGCCACCTTACTGAAAATCTGAGTCCGAAGTGCTCGCGCATTACTTGGCTGCTTTATTCAGGTCAGAGTCTAAGGACCCTAAGTGTTAATTATTAGTTTTTGGCCACTTTATAAAAATTCTTATACCCCTAAGAATTCGCGCATTACTTGGCCACTCTTTTCAGGTCAGACTGCGTTCAACTCGCGTATTACGCGCCTATTTTTGTATTCATATCAGTCCTGACGTTCATTAAACTCGCGCATTACTTGGCCTCTTTATATATAAAAATTCTGTACTAAGAATTCGCGCATTACTTTGCCACCTTATTTAGGTCAGACTTTGTTTGATCTCGCGTATTACGCGGCTTTTTGTGCATTTATATCAGTCCTGACGTCCATTGAACTCGCGCATTACTTGGCCACCTTACTGAAAATCTGAGTCCGAAGTGCTCGCGCATTACTTGGCTGCTTTATTCAGGTCAGAGTATAACGAGCCTACGCATTAATTATTATTTTTTGGCCACTTTATAAAAATTCTTATACCCCTAAGAATTCGCGCATTACTTTGCCACCTTATTTATGTCAGATTTCGTTTGATCTCGCGTATTACGCGCCTATTTTTGTATTCATATCAGTCCTGACGTCCATTCAACTCGCGCATTACTTGGCCACTTTATATATAAAAATTCTGTACTAAGAATTCGCGCATTACTTTGCCACCTTATTTAGGTCAGACTTTGCTTGATCTCGCGTATTACGCGGCTATTTTTGCATTTATATCGGTCCTGACATCCATTGAACTCGCGCATTACTTGGCCACCTTACTGAAAATCAGAGTCCGAAGTGCTCGCGCATTACTTGGCCGCTTTATTCAGGTCAGAGTATAACTAGCCTACGCGTTAATTATTATTTTTTGGCCACTTTATAAAAATTCTTATACCCCTAAGAATTCGCGCATTACTTTGCCACCTTATTTATGTCAGATTTCGTTTGATCTCGCGTATTACGCGCCTATTTTTGTATTCATATCAGTCCTGACGTCCATTCAACTCGCGCATTACTTGGCCACTTTATATATAAAAATTCTGTACTAAGAATTCGCGCATTACTTTGCCACCTTATCTAGGTCAGACTTTGTTTGATCTCGCGTATTACGCGGCTTTTTGTGCATTTATATCAGTCATGACGTCCATTGAACTCGCGCATTACTTGGCCACATAATGTTAAGCCAGAGTCCGAAGAGCTCGCGCATTACTTTGCCACCTTATTTAGGTCAGATTTCGTTTAATCTCGCGTATTACGCGGCTATTTTTGCATTTATATCAGTCCTGACGTCCATTGAACTCGAGCATTACTTGGCCACTTTATATATAAAAATTCTGTACTAAGAATTCGCGCATTACTTTCCCACCTTATTTAGGTCAGACTTTGCTTGATCTCGCGTATTACGCGGCTTTTTGTGCATTTATATCAGTCCTGACGTCCATTGAACTCGCGCATTACTTGGCCACATAATTTTAAGCCAGAGTCCGAAGAGCTCGCGCATTTCTTTGCCACCTTATTTAGGTCAGACTTTGTTTGATCTCGCGTATTACGCGGATATTTTTGCATTTATATCAGTCCTGACGTCCATTAAACTCGCGCATTACTTGGCCACTTTATATATAAAAATTCTGTACTAAGAATTCGCGCATTACTTTGCCACCTTATTTAGGTCAGACTTTGCTTGATCTCGCGTATTACGCGGCTATTTTTGCATTTATATCAGTCCTGACGTCCATTGAACTCGCGCATTACTTGGCCACATAATTTTAAGCCAGAGTCCGAAGAGCTCGCGCATTTCTTTGCCACCTTATTTAGGTCAGACTTTGTTTGATCTCGCGTATTACGCGGATATTTTTGCATTTATATCAGTCCTGACGTTCATTAAACTCGCGCATTACTTGGCCTCTTTATATATAAAAATTCTGTACTAAGAATTCGCGCATTACTTTGCCACCTTATTTAGGTCAAACTTTGTTTGATCTCGCGTATTACGCGGCTTTTTGTGCATTTATATCTGTCCTGACGTCCATTGAACTCGCGCATTACTTGGCCACCTTACTGAAAATCGGAGTCCGAAGTGCTCGCGCATTACTTGGCCGCTTTATTCAGGTCAGAGTATAACGAGCCTACGCGTTAATTCTTAATTTTTGGCCACTTTATAAAAATTCTTATACCCCTAAGAATTCGCGCATTACTTTGCCACCTTATTTAGGTCAGATTTCGTTTGATCTCGCGTATTACGCGCCTATTTTTGTATTTATATCAGTCCTGACGTCCATTGAACTCGCGCATTACTTGGCCACTTTATATAAAAATCCTGTACTAAGAATTGGCGCATTACTTTGCCACCTAATTTAGGTCAGATTTCGTTTGATCTCGCGTATTACGCGGCTATTTTTGTATTTATATCAGTCCTGACGTCCATTGAACTCGCGCATTACTTGGCCACATAATTTTAAGCCAGAGTCCGAGGAGCTCGCGCAGTACTTTGCCACCTTATTTAGGTCAGACTTTGTTTGATCTCGCGTATTACGCGGCTATTTTTGCATTTATATCAGTCCTGACGTCCATTGAACTCGCGCATTACTTGGCCGCTTTATTCAGGTCAGAGTATAACGAGCCTACGCGTTAATTATTATTTTTTGGCCACTTTATAAAGATTCTTATACCCCTAAGAATTCGCGCATTACTTTGCCACCGTATTTAGGTCAGATTTCGTTTGATCTCGCGTATTACGCGCCTATTTTTGTATTCATATCAGTCCTGACGTTCATTAAACTCGCGCATTACTTGGCCTCTTTATATATAAAAATTCTGTACTAAGAATTCGCGCATTACTTTGCCACCTTATTTAGGTCAAACTTTGTTTGATCTCGCGTATTACGCGGCTTTTTGTGCATTTATATCTGTCCTGACGTCCATTGAACTCGCGCATTACTTGGCCACCTTACTGAAAATCTGAGTCCGAAGTGCTCGCGCATTACTTGGCCGCTTTATTCAGGTCAGAGTATAACGAGCCTACGCGTTAATTATTATTTTTTGGCCACTTTATAAAAATTCTTATACCCCTAAGAATTCGCGCATTACTTTGCCACCTTATTTAGGTCAGATTTCGTTTGATCTCGCGTATTACGCGCCTATTTTTGTATTCATATCAGTCCTGACGTCCATTAAACTCGCGCATTACTTGGCCACTTTATATATAAAAATTCTGTACTAAGAATTCGCGCATTACTTTGCCACCTTATTTAGGTCAGACTTTGCTTGATCTCGCGTATTACGCGGCTTGTTTGCATTTATATCAGTCCTGACGTCCATTGAACTCGCGCATTACTTGGACACCTAACGGTAAATCAGAGTCCGAAGCGCTCGCGCATTACTTGGCCGCTGTATTTAGGTCAGAGTCTAAGGAGCCTACGTGTTAATTATTATTTTTTGGCCACGTTATAAAAATTCTTATAACCCTAAGTATTTGCGCATTACTTGGCCACTCTTATCAGGTTAGACTTCGTTAAACTCGCGTATTACGCGGCTATTTTTGTATTTATATCAGTCCTGACGTCCATTGAACTCGCGCATTACTTGGCGACATAATTTTAAGCCAGATTCCGAAGAGCTCGCGCAGTACTTTGCTACCTTATTTAGGTCAGACTTTGTTTGATCTCGCGTATTACGCGCCTATTTTTGTATTCATATCAGTCCTGACGTTCATTAAACTCGCGCATTACTTGGCCACTTTATATATGAAAATTCTGTACTAAGAATTCGCTCATTACTTTGCCACCTTATTTAGGTCAGACTTTGTTTGATCTCGCGTCTTACGCGGCTTTTTGTGCATTTATATCAGTCATGACGTCCATTGAACTCGCGCATTACTTGGCCACATAATGTTAAGCCAGAGTCCGAAGAGCTCGCGCATTACTTTGCCACCTTATTTAGGTCAGATTTCGTTTGATCTCGCGTATTACGCGGCTATTTTTGTATTTATATCAGTCCTGACGTCCATTGAACTCGAGCATTACTTGGCCACTTTATATATAAAAATTCTGTACTAAGAATTCGCGCATTACTTTCCCACCTTATTTAGGTCAGACTTTGCTTGATCTCGCGTATTACGCGGCTATTTTTGTATTTATATCAGTCCTGACGTCCATTGAACTCGCGCATTACTTGGCCACATAATTTTAAGCCAGAGTCCGAAGAGCTCGCGCACTTCTTTGCCACCTTATTTAGGTCAGACTTTGTTTGATCTCGCGTATTACGCGGCTATTAGTGCATTTATGTCAGTCCTGACGTCTATTAAACTCGCGCATTACTTGGCCACTTTATATATAAAAATTCTGTACTAAGAATTCGCGCATTACTTTGCCACCTCATTTAGGTCAGACTTTGCTTGATCTCGCGTATTACGCGGCTATT
This sequence comes from Diplolepis rosae, assembly GCA_030998225.1. Lineage (NCBI taxonomy): Eukaryota > Metazoa > Arthropoda > Insecta > Hymenoptera > Diplolepididae > Diplolepis > Diplolepis rosae. The sequence continues at coordinate 92,991 of JAPYXD010000158.1, read as the reverse complement.
TTTGCATTTATATCAGTCCTGACGTCCATTGAACTCGCGCATTACTTGGCGACATAATTTTAAGCCAGAGTCCGAGGAGCTCGCGCATTACTTTGCCACCTTATTTAGGTCAGACTTTGCTTGATCTCGCGTATTACGCGGCTATTTTTGTATTTATATCAGTCCTGACGTCCATTGAACTTGCGCATTACTTGGCCACATAATTTTAAGCCAGAGTCCGAAGAGCTCGCGCACTTCTTTGCCACCTTATTTAGGTCAGACTTTGTTTGATCTCGCGTATTACGCGGCTATTTTTGCATTTATGTCAGTCCTGACGTCTATTAAACTCGCGCATTACTTGGCCACTTTATATATAAAAATTCTGTACTAAGAATTCGCGCATTACTTTGCCACCTTATTTAGGTCAGACTTTGCTTGATCTCGCGTATTACGCGGCTATTTTTGTATTTATATCAGTCATGACGTCCATTGAACTCGCGCATTACTTGGCCACATAATGTTAAGCCAGAGTCCGAAGAGCTCGCGCATTACTTTGCCACCTTATTTAGGTCAGATTTCGTTTGATCTCGCGTATTACGCGGCTATTTTTGCATTTATATCAGTCCTGACGTCCATTGAACTCGAGCATTACTTGGCCACTTTATATATAAAAATTCTGTACTAAGAATTCGCGCATTACTTTCCCACCTTATTTAGGTCAGACTTTGTTTGATCTCGCGTCTTACGCGGCTTTTTGTGCATTTATATCAGTCATGACGTCCATTGAACTCGCGCATTACTTGGCCACATAATGTTAAGCCAGAGTCCGAAGAGCTCGCGCATTACTTTGCCACCTTATTTAGGTCAGACTTTGTTTGATCTCGCGTATTACGCGGCTATTTTTGCATTTATATCAGTCCTGACGTCCATTAAACTCGCGCATTACTTGGCCGCTTTATATAAAGATCCTGTACTAAGAATTCGCGCATTACTTTTCCACCTTATTTAGGTCAGACTTTGTTTGATCTCGCGTATTACGCGGCTATTTTTGCATTTATATCAGTCCTGACGTCCATTGAACTCGCGCATTACTTGGCCAAAAAACTTTAAGCCAGAGTCCGAAGAGCTCGCGCATTACTTGGCCGATTTATATAAAAATGCTGTACTAAGAATTCGCGCATTACTTTGCCACCTTATTTAGGTCAGACTTTGTTTGATCTTGCGTATTACGCGCCTATTTTTGCATTTATATCAGTCCTGACGTCCATTTAACTCGCGCATTTCTTGGCCACCTTACTGAAAATCTGAGTCCTAAGTTCTCGCGCATCAATTGGCCGCTTTATTCAAGTCAGAGTGTAAGGACCCTAAGTGTTAATTATTATTTTTTGGCCACTTTATAAAAATTCTTATACCCCTAAGAATTCGCGCATTACTTGGCCACTCTTATCAGATCAGACTTCGTTCAACTCGCGTATTACGCGGCTGTTTTTGTATTTATATCAGTCCTGACGTCCATTGAACTCGCGCATTACTTGGCCGCTTTATTCAGGTCAGAGTATAACGAGCCTACGCGTTAATTATTATTTTTTGGCCACTTTATAAAAATTCTTATACCCCTAAGAATTCGCGCATTACTTTGCCACCTTATTTATGTCAGATTTCGTTTGATCTCGCGTATTACGCGCCTATTTTTGTATTCATATCAGTCCTGACGTCCATTAAACTCGCGCATTACTTGGCCACTTTATATATAAAAATTCTGTACTAAGAATTCGCGCATTACTTTGCCACCTTATTTAGGTCAGACTTTGCTTGATCTCGCGTATTACGCGGCTATTTTTGCATTTATATCGGTCCTGACGTCCATTGAACTCGCGCATTACTTGGACACATAATTTTAAGCCAGAGTCCGTGGAGCTCGCGCATTACTTTGCCACCTTATTTAGGTCAGACTTTGTTTGATCTCGCGTATTACGCGGCTATTTTTGCATTTATATCAGTCCTGACATCCATTGCACTCGCGCATTACTTGGCCAGCTTACAGAAAAACACAGTCCTAAGAGCTCGCGCATTACTTGGCCGCCTTATTCAGGTCAGAGTATAACTAGCCTACGCGTTAATTATTATTTTTTGGCCACTTTATAAAAATTCTTATACCCCTAAGAATTCGCGCATTACTTGGCCACTCTTATCAGATCATACTTCGTTCAACTCGCGTATTACGCGGCTATTTTTGTATTTATATCAGTCCTGACGTCCATTGAACTCGCGCATTACTTGGCCACATGATTATAAGCCAGAGTCCGAAGAGCTCGCGCACTTCTTTGCCACCTTATTTATGTCAGACTTTGTTTGATCTCGCGTATTACGCGGCTATTTTTGCATTTATATCAGTCCTGACGTCCATTGAACTCGCGCATTACTTGGCCACATAATTTTAAGCCAGAGTCCGAAGAGTTCGCGCACTTCTTTGCCACCTTATTTAGGTCAGACTTTGTTTGATCTCGCGTATTACGCGGCTATTTTTGCATTTATATCAGTCCTGACGTCCATTAAACACGCGCATTACTTGGCCACTTTATATATAAAAATTCTGTACTAAGAATTCGCGCATTACTTTGCCACTTTATTTAGGTCAGACTTTGCTTGATCTCGCGTATTACGCGGCTATTTTTGCATTTATATCAGTCCTGACGTCCATTAAACTCGCGCATTACTTGGCCACTTTATATATAAAAATTCTGTACTAAGAATTCGCGCATTACTTTCCCACCTTATTTAGGTCAGACTTTGTTTGATCTCTCGTCTTACGCGGCTTTTTGTGCATTTATATCAGTCATGACGTCCATTGAACTCGCGCATTACTTTGCCACATAATTTTAAGCTAGAGTCCGAAGAGCTCGCGCATTACTTTGCCACCTTATTTAGGTCAGATTTCGTTTGATCTCGCGTATTACGCGGCTATTTTTGCATTTATATCAGTCCTGACGTCCATTAAACTCGCGCATTACTTGGCCACTTTATATATAAAAATTCTGTACTAAGAATTCGCGCATTACTGTGCCAGCATATTTAGGTCAGAAATTGTTTGATCTCTCGTCTTTGGAGGCTTTTCGTGCTACTATATCAGTCCTGACGTCCATTGAACTCGCGCATTACTTGGCCACATAATTTTAAGCTAGAGTCCGAAGAGCTCGCGCACTTCTTTGCCACCTTACTTAGGTCAGACTTTGTTTGATCTCGCGTATTACGCGGCTATTTTTGCATTCATATCAGTCCTGACGTCCATTGAACTCGCGCATTACTTGGCCACTTTATATATAAAAATTCTGTACTCAGAAGTCGCGCATTACTTTGCCACCTTATTTAGGTCAGACTTTGTTTGTTCTCTCGTCTTCCGCGGCTTTTTGTGCATTTATATCAGTCCTGACGTCCATTGAACTCGCGCATTACTTGGCCACATAATTTTAAGCCAGAGTCCGAAGAGCTCGCGCATTTCTTTGCCACCTTATTTAGGTCAGACTTTGTTTGATCTCGCGTATTACGCGGCTATTTTTGCATTCATATCAGTCCTGACGTTCATTGAACTCGCGCATTACTTGGCCACTTTATATATAAAAATTCTGTACTAAGAATTCGCGCATTACTTTGACACCGTATTTAGGTCAGACTTTGTTTAATCTCGCGTATTACGCTGCTATTTTTGAATTTATATCAGTCCTGATGTCCATTGAACTCGCGCATTACTTGGCCACCTTACTGAAAATCAGAGTCCGAAGTGCTCGCGCATTACTTGGCCGCTTTATTCAGGTCAGAGTATAACGAGCCTACGCGTTAATTATTATTTTTTGGCCACTTTATAAAAATTCTTATACCCCTAAGAATTCGCGCATTACTTTGCCACCTTATTTATGTCAGATTTCGTTTGATCTCGCGTATTACGCGCCTATTTTTGTATTCATATCAGTCCTGACGTCCATTAAACTCGCGCATTACTTGGCCACTTTATAAATAAAAATTCTGTACTAAGAATTCGCGCATTACTTTGCCACCTTATTTAGGTCAGAGTTGGTTTGATCTCGCGTATTACGCGGCTATTTTTGCATTTGTATCAGTCCTGACGTCCATTGAACTCGCGCATTACTTGGCCACCTTACTGAAAATCTGAGTCCGAAGTGCTCGCGCATTACTTGACCGCTTTATTCAGGTCAGAGTCTAAGGACCCTAAGTGTTAATTATTATTTTTTGGCCACTTTATAAAAATTCTTATACCCCTAAAAATTCGCGCATTACTTGGCCACTCTTTTCATGTCAGACTGCGTTCAACTCGCGTATTACGCGCCTATTTTTGTATTCATATCAGTCCTGACGTTCATTAAACTCGCGCATTACTTGGCCTCTTTATATATAAAAATTCTGTACTAAGAATTCGCGCATTACTTTGCCACCTTATTTAGGTCAGACTTTGTTTGATCTCGCGTATTACGCGGCTTTTTGTGCATTTATATCAGTCCTGACGTCGATTGAACTCGCGCATTACTTGGCCACCTTACTGAAAATCTGAGTCCGAAGTGCTCGCGCATTACTTGGCTGCTTTATTCAGGTCAGAGTATAACGAGCCTACGCGTTAATTATTATTTTTTGGCCACTTTATAAAAATTCTTATACCCCTAAGAATTCGCGCATTACTTTGCCACCTTATTTTTGTCAGATTTTGTTTGATCTCGCTTTTTTCGCGGATTTTTGTATTTTTATCAGTCCTGACGTCCATTGAACTCGCGCATTACTTGGCCACTTTATATATAAAAATTCTGTACTAAGAATTCGCGCATTACTTTGCCACCTTATTTAGGTCAGACATTGCTTGATCTCGCGTATTACGCGGCTATTTTTGCATTTATATCGGTCCTGACGTCCATTGAACTCGCGCATTACTTGGACACATAATTTTAAGCCAGAGTCCGAGGAGCTCGCGCATTACTTTGCCACCTTATTTAGGTCAGACTTTGTTTAATCTCGCGTATTACGCGGCTATTTTTGCATTTATATCAGTCCTGACATCCATTGAACTCGCGCATTACTTGGCCACCTTACTGAAAATCAGAGTCCGAAGTGCTCGCGCATTACTTGGCCGCTTTATTCAGATCAGAGTATAACGAGCCTACGCGTTAATTATTATTTTTTGGCCACTTTATAAAAATTCTTATACCCCTAAGAATTCGCGCATTACTTTGCCAACTTATTTATGTCAGATTTCGTTTGATCTCGCGTATTACGCGCCTATTTTTGTATTCATATCAGTCCTGACGTCCATTAAACTCGCGCATTACTTGGCCACTTTATATATAAAAATTCTGTACTAAGAATTCGCGCATTACTTTGCCACCTTATTTAGGTCAGACTTTGTTTGATCTCGCGTATTACGCGGCTTTTTGTGCATTTATATCAGTCCTGACGTCCATTGAACTCGCGCATTACTTGGCCACCTTACTGAAAATCTGAGTCCGAAGTGCTCGCGCATTACTTGGCTGCTTTATTGAGGTCAGAGTATAACGAGCCTACGCGTTAATTATTATTTTTTGGCCACTTTATAAAAATTCTTATACCCCTAAGAATTCGCGCATTACTTTGCCACCTTATTTATGTCAGATTTCGTTTGATCTCGCGTATTACGCGCCTATTTTTGTATTCATATCAGTCCTGACGTCCATTAAACTCGCGCATTACTTGGCCACTTTATATATAAAAATTCTGTACTAAGAATTCGCGCATTACTTTGCCACCTTATTTAGGTCAGACATTGCTTGATCTCGCGTATTACGCGGCTATTTTTGCATTTATATCGGTCCTGACGTCCATTGAACTCGCGCATTACTTGGACACATAATTTTAACGCAGAGTCCGAAGAGCTCGCGCATTACTTTGCCACCTTATTTAGGTCAGACTTTGTTTGATCTCGCGTATTACGCGGCTTTTTGTGCATTTATATCAGTCCTGACGTCCATTGAACTCGCGCATTACTTGGCCACCTTACTGAAAATCTGAGTCCGAAGTGCTCGCGCATTACTTGGCCGCTTTATTCAGGTCAGAGTATAACGAGCCTACGCGTTAATTATTATTTTTTGGCCACTTTATAAAAATTCTTATACCCCTAAGAATTCGCGCATTACTTTGCCACCTTATTTATGTCAGATTTCGTTTGATCTCGCGTATTACGCGCCTATTTTTGTATTCATATCAGTCCTGACGTCCATTAAACTCGCGCATTACTTGGCCACTTTATATATAAAAATTCTGTACTAAGAATTCGCGCATTACTTTTCCACCTTATTTAGGTCAGACTTTGTTTGATCTCGCGTATTACGCGGCTTATTGTGCATTTATATCAGTCCTGACGTCCATTGAACTCGCGCATTACTTGGCCACCTTACTGAAAATCTGAGTCCGAAGTGCTCGCGCATTACTTGGCCGCTTTATTCAGGTCAGAGTATAACGAGCCGACGCGTTAATTATTATTTTTTGGCCACTTTATAAAGATTCTTATACCCCTAAGAATTCGCGCATTACTTTGCCACCTTATTTATGTCAGATTTCGTTTGATCTCGCGTATTACGCGCCTATTTTTGTATTCATATCAGTCCTGACGTCCATTAAACTCGCGCATTACTTGGCCACTTTATATATAAAAATCCTGTACTAAGAATTCGCGCATTACTTTGCCACCTTATTTAGGTCAGACTTTGTTTGATCTCGCGTATTACGCGGCTTTTTGTGCATTTATATCAGTCCTGACGTCCATTGAACTCGCGCATTACTTGGCCACCTTACTGAAAATCTGAGTCCGAAGTGCTCGCGCATTACTTGGCCGCTTTATTCAGGTCAGAGTATAACGAGCCTACGCGTTAATTTTTATTTTTGGGCCACTTTATAAAGATTCTTATACCCCTAAGAATTCGCGCATTACTTTGCCACCTTATTTATGTCAGATTTCGTTTGATCTCGCGTATTACGCGCCTATTTTTGTATTCATATCAGTCCTGACGTCCATTTAACTCGCTCATTGCTTGGCCACCTTACTGAAAATCAGAGTCCGAAGTGCTCGCGCATTACTTGGCCGCTTTATTCAGGTCAGAGTATAACTAGCCTACGCGTTAATTATTATTTTTTGGCCACTTTATAAAAATTCTTATACCCCTAAGAATTCGCGCATTACTTGGCCACTCTTATCAGATCATACTTCGTTCAACTCGCGTATTACGAGGCTATTTTTGTATTTATATCAGTCCTGACGCCCATGGAACTCGCGCATTACTTGGCCACATGATTTTAAGCCAGAGTCCGAAGAGCTCGCGCACTTCTTTGCCACCTTATTTAGGTCAGACTTTGTTTGATCTCACGTATTACGCGGCTATTTTTGCATTTATATCAGTCCTGACGTCCATTGAACTCGCGCATTACTTGGCCACATAATTTTAAGCCAGAGTCCGAAGAGCTCGCGCACTTCTTTGCCACCTTATTTAGGTCAGACTTTGTTTGATCTCGCGTATTACGCGGCTATTTTTGAATTTATATCAGTCCTGACGTCCATTAAACTCGCGCATTACTTGGCCACTTTATATATAAAAATTCTGTACTAAGAATTCGCGCATTACTTTGCCACCTTATTTAGGTCAGACTTTGCTTGATCTCGCGTATTACGCGGCTATTTTTGCATTTATATCAGTCCTGACGTCCATTGAACTCGCGCATTACTTGGCGACATAATTTTAAGCCAGAGTCCGATGAGCTCGCTCATTACTTGGCCACTTTATATAAAAATTCTGTACTAAGAATTCGCTCAGTACATTGCCACCTTATTTAGGTCAGACTTCGTTTGATCTCACGTATTACGCCGCTATTTTTGCATTTATATCGGTCCTGACGTCCATTGACCTCGCGCATTACTTGGCCAAAAAACTTTAAGCCAGAGTCCGTAGAGCTCGCGCATTACTTGGCCACTTTATATAAAAATCCTGTACTAAGAATTCGCGCATTACTTTGCCACCTTATTTAGGTCAGACTTTGTTTGATCTCGCGTATTACGCGGCTTTCTGTGCATTTATATCAGTCCTGACGTCCATTGGACTCGCGCATTACTTTGCCACTTATAATAAAATTCTGTACTAAGAATTCGCGCATTACTTTGCCACCTTATTTAGCTCAGAATTGGTTTGATCTCGCGTATTACGCGGCTATTATTGCATTTATGTCAGTCCTGACGTCGATTAAACTCGCGCATTACTTGGCCACTTTATATAAAAATTCTGTACTAAGAATTCGCGCATTACTTTGCCACCTTATTTAGCTCAGAATTTGTTTGATCTCGCGTATTACGCGGCTATTATTGCATTTATGTCAGTCCTGACGTCGATTAAACTCGCGCATTACTTGGCCACTTTATATAAAAATCCTGTACTAAGAATTCGCGCATTACTTTGCCACCTTATTTAGGTCAGATGTCGTTTGATCTCGCGTATTACGCGCCTAGTTTTGTATTCATATCAGTCCTGACGTCCATTAAACTCGCGCATTACTTGGCCACTTTATATATAAAAATTCTGTACTAAGAATTGGCGCATTACTTTGCCACATTATTTAGGTCAGACTTTGCTTGATCTCGCGTATTACGCGGCTATTTTTGCATTTATATCAGTCCTGACGTCCATTGAACTCGCGCATTACTTGGCCACATAATTTTAAGCCAGAGTCCGAGGAGCTCGCGCATTACTTTGCCACCTTATTTAGGTCAGACTTTGTTTGATCTCGCGTATTACGCGGCTATTTTTGCATTTATATCAGTCCTGACATCCATTGAACTCGCGCATTACTTGGCCACCTTACTGAAAATCAGAGTCCGAAGTGCTCGCGCATTACTTGGCCGCTTTATTCAGGTCAGAGTATAACTAGCCTACGCGTTAATTATTATTTTTTGGCCACTTTATAAAAATTTTTATACCCCTAAGAATTCGCGCATTACTTTGCCACCTTATTTAGATCAGACTTCGTTCAACTCGCGTATCACGCGGCTATTTTTGTATTTATATCAGTCCTGACGTCCATTGAACTCGCGCATTACTTGGCCAAAAAACTTTAAGCCAGAGTCCGAAGAGCTCGCGCATTACTTGGCCACTTTATAAAAAAATCCTGTACTAAGAATTCGCGCATTACTTTGCCACCTTATTTAGGTCAGACTTTGCTTGATCTCGCGTATTATGCGGCTATTTTTGCATTTGTATCTGTCCTGACGTCCATTAAACTCGCGCATTACTTGGCCACATAATGTTAAGCCAGAGTCCGAGGAGCTCGAGCATTACTTTGCCACCTTATTTAGGTCAGACTTTGATTGATCTCGCGTATTACGCGGCTATTTTTGCATTTATATCAGTCCTGACATCCATTGAACTCGCGCATTACTTGGCCACCTTACTGAAAATGAGATTCCGAAGTGCTCGCGCATTACTTGGCCGCTTTATTCAGGTCAGAGTCTAAGGACCCTAAGTGTTAATTATTATTTTTTGGCCACTTTATAAAAATTCTTATACCCCTAAGAATTCGCGCATTACTTGGCCACTCTTTTCAGATCAGACTTCGTTCAACTCGCGTATTACGCGGCTGTTTTTGTATTTATATCAGTCCTGACGTCCATTGAACTCGCGCATTACTTGGCCGCTTTATTCAGGTCAGAGTATAACGAGCCTACGCGTTAATTATTATTTTTTGGCCACTTTATAAAAATTCTTATACCCCTAAGAATACGCGCATTACTTGGCCACTCTTTTCAGGTCAGACTGCGCTCTACTCGCGTATTACGCCCCTATTTTTGTATTCATATCAGTCCTGACGTCCATTAAACTCGCGCATTACTTGGCCACTTTATATATAAAAATTCTGTACTAAGAATTCGCGCATTACTTTGCCACCTTATGTAGGTCAGACTTTGTTTGATCTCGCGTATTACGCGGCTTTTTGTGCATTTATATCAGTCCTGACGTCCATTGAACTCGCGCATTACTTGGCCACATAATTTTAAGCCAGAGTCCGAAGAGCTCGCGCATTACTTTGCCACCTTACTTAGGTCAGACTTTGTTTGATCTCGCGTATTACGCTGCTATTTTTGCATTTATATCGGTCCTGACGTCCATTGAACTCGCGCATTACTCAGCCACCTTACTGAAAATCAGAGTCCGAAGTGCTCGCGCATTACTTGGCCGCTTTATATAAAGATCCTGTACTAAGAATTCGCGCATTACTTTTCCACCTTATTTAGGTCAGACTTTGTTTGTTCTCGCGTATTACGCTGCTATTTTTGCATTTATATCAGTCCTAACGTCCATTGAACTCGCGCATTACTTGGCCACCTTACTGAAAATCAGAGTCCGAAGTGCTCGCGCATTACTTGGCCGCTTTATTCAGGTCAGAGTATAACGAGCCTACGTGTTAATTATTATTTTTTTGCCACTTTATAAAAATTCTTATACCCCTAAGAATTCGCGCATTACTTTGCCACCTTATTTAGGTCAGACTTTGTTTGATCTCGCGTATTACGCGGCTATTTTTGCATTTATATCAGTCCTGACGTCCATTGAACTCGCGCATTACTTGGCCACCTTACTGAAAATCAGAGTCCGAAGTGCTCGCGCATTACTTGACCGCTTAATTCAGGTCAGAGTCTAAGGACCCTAAGTGTTAATTATTATTTTTTGGCCACTTTATAAAAATTCTTATACACCTAAAAATTCGCGCATTACTTGGCCACTCTTTTCATGTCAGACTGCGTTCAACTCGCGTATTACGCGCCTATTTTTGTATTCATATCAGTCCTGACGTTCATTAAACTCGCGCATTACTTGGCCTCTTTATATATATTAATTCTGTACTAAGAATTCGCGCATTACTTTGCCACCTTATTTAGGTCAGACTTTGTTTGATCTCGCGTATTACGCGGCTTTTTGTGCATTTATATCAGTCCTGACGTCCATTGAACTCGCGCATTACTTGGCCACCTTACTGAAAATCAGAGTCCGAAGTGCTCGCGCATTACTTGGCCGCTTTATTCAGGTCAGAGTATAACGAGCCTACGCGTTAATTATTATTTTTTGGCCACTTTATAAAAATTCTTATACCCCTAAGAATTCGCGCATTACTTTGCCACCTTATTTATGTCAGATTTCGTTTGATCTCGCGTATTACGCGCCTATTTTTGTATTCATATCAGTCCTGACGTCCATTAAACTCGCGTATTACTTGGCCACTTTATATATAAAAATTCTGTACTAAGAATTCGCGCATTACTTTGCCACCTTATTTAGGTCAGACTTTGTTTGATCTCGCGTCTTACGAGCATAATTTTGAAATGATATCAGACCTGACGAACATTGAAGTCGCGCATTACTTGGCCACCTTACTGAAAATCAGAGTCCGAAGTGCTCGCGCATTAGTTGGCCGCTTTATTCAGGTCAGAGTATAACTAGCCTACGCGTTAATTATTATTTTTTGGCCACTTTATAAAAATTCTTATACCCCTAAGAATTCGCGCATTACTTGGCCACTCTTATCAGATCATACTTCGTTCAACTCGCGTATTACGCGGCTATTTTTGTATTTATATCAGTCCTGACGTCCATTGAACTCGCGCATTACTTGGCCACATGATTTTAAGCCAGAGTCCGAAGAGCTCGCGCACTTCTTTGCCACCTTATTTAGGTCAGACTTTGTTTGATCTCGCGTATTACGCGGCTATTTTTGCATTTATATCAGTTCTGACGTCCATTGAACTCGCGCATTACTTGGCCACATAATTTTAAGCCAGAGTCCGAAGAGCTCGCGCACTTCTTTGCCACCTTATATAGGTCAGACTTTGTTTGATCTCGCGTATTACGCGGCTATTTTTGCATTTATATCAGTCCTGACGTCCATTAAACTCGCGCATTACTTGGCCACTTTATATATAAAAATTCTGTACTAAGAATTCGCGCATTACTTTGCCACCTTATTTAGGTCAGACTTTGCTTGATCTCGCGTATTACGCTGCTATTTTTGCATTTATATCAGTCCTGACGTCCATTGAACTCGCGCATTACTTTGCCACATTATGTTAAGCCAGAGTCCGAAGAGTTCGCGCATTACTTGGCCACTTTATATAAAAATTCTGTACTAAGAATTCGCTCAATACTTTGCCACCTTATTTAGGTCAGACTTCGTTTGATCTCACGTATTACGCGGCTATTTTTGCATTTATATCGGTCCTGACGTCCATTGACCTCGCGCATTACTTGGCCAAAAAACTTTAAGCCAGAGTCCGTAGAGCTCGCGCATTACTTGGCCACTTTATATAAAAATCCTGTACTAAGAATTCGCGCATTACTTTGCCACCTTATTTAGGTCAGACTTTGTTTGATCTCGCGTATTACGCGGCTATTTTTGCATTTGTATCAGTCCTGACGTCCATTAAACTCGCGCATTACTTGGCCACTTTATATATAAAAATTCTGTACTAAGAATTCGCGCATTACTTTGCCACCTTATTTAGGTCAGACTTTGTTTGATCTCGCGTATTACGCGGCTTTTTGTGCATTTATATCAGTCCTGACGTTCATTGAACTCGCGCATTACTTGGCCACCTTACTGAAAATCTGAGTCCGAAGTGCTCGCGCATTACTTGGCCGCTTTATTCAGGTCAGAGTATAACGAGCCTACGCGTTAATTATTATTTTTTGGCCACTTTATAAAAATTCTTATACCCCTAAGAATTCGCGCATTACTTTGCCACCTTATTTAGGTCAGATTTCGTTTGATCTCGCGTATTACGCGCCTAGTTTTGTATTCATATCAGTCCTGACGTCCATTAAACTCGCGCATTACTTGGCCACTTTATATATAAAAATTCTGTACTAAGAATTGGCGCATTACTTTGCCACATTATTTAGGTCAGACTTTGCTTGATCTCGCGTATTATGCGGCTATTTTTGCATTTATATCAGTCCTGACGTCCATTGAACTCGCGCATTACTTGGCCACATATTTTTAAGCCAGAGACCGAGGAGCTCGCGCATTACTTTGCCACCTTATTTAGGTCAGACTTTGTTTGATCTCGCGTATTACGCGGCTATTTTTGCATTTATATCAGTCCTGACATCCATTGAACTCGCGCATTACTTGGCCACCTTACTGAAAATCAGAGTCCGAAGTGCTCGCGCATTACTTGGCCGCTTTATTCAGGTCAGAGTATAACTAGCCTACGCGTTAATTATTATTTTTTGGCCACTTTATAAAAATTCTTATACCCCTAAGAATTCGCGCATTACTTGGCCACTCTTATCAGATCAGACTTCGTTCAACTCGCGTATTACGCGGCTATTTTTGTATTTATATCAGTCCTGACGTCCATTGAACTCGCGCATTACTTGGCCACATAATTTTAAGCGAGAGTCCGAAGAGCTCGCGCACTTCTTTGCCACCTTATTTAGGTCAGACTTTGTTTGATCTCGCGTATTACGCGGCTATTTTTGCATTTATATCAGTCCTGACGTCCATAGAACTCGCGCATTACTTGGCCAACTTACTGAAAATCTGAGTCCGAAGTGCTCGCGCATTACTTGGCCGCTTTATTCAGGTCAGAGTCTAAGGACCCTAAGTGTTAATTATTATTTTTTGGCCACTTTATAAAAATTCTTATACCCCTAAGAATTCGCGCATTACTTGGCCACTCTTATCAGATCAGACTTCGTTCAACTCGCGTATTACGCGGCTATTTTTGTATTTATATCAGTCCTGACGTCCATTGAACTCGCGCATTACTTGGCGACATAATTTTAAGCCAGAGTCCGAAGAGCTCGCGCAGTACTTTGCCACCTTATTTAGGTCAGACTTTGTTTGATCTCGCGTATTACGCTCCTATATTTGTATTCATATCAGTCCTGACGTTCATTAAACTCGCGCATTACTTGGCCACTTTATATATGAAAATTCTGTACTAAGAATTCGCGCATTACTTTGCCACATTATTTAGGTCAGACTTTGTTTGATCTCGCGTATTACGCGGCTTTTTGTGCATTTATATCAGTCCTGACGTCCATTGAACTCGCGCATTACTTTGCCACATAATGTTAAGCCAGAGTCCGAAGAGCTCGCGCATTACTTTGCCACCTTATTTAGGTCAGATTTCGTTTGATCTCGCGTATTACGCGGCTATTTTTGCATTTATATCAGTCCTGACGTTCATTAAACTCGCGCATTACTTGGCCACTATATATATGAAAATTCTGTACTAAGAATTCGCGCATTACTTTGCCACATTATTTAGGTCAGACTTTGTTTGATCTCGCGTATTACGCGGCTTTTTGTGCATTTATATCAGTCATGACGTCCATTGAACTCGCGCATTACTTTGCCACATGATTTTAAGCCAGAGTCCGAAGAGCTCGCGCACTTCTTTGCCACCTTATTTAGGTCAGACTTTGTTTGATCTCGCGTATTACGCGGCTATTTTTGCATTTATATCAGTCCTGACGTCCATTGAACTCGCGCATTACTTGGCCACATAATTTTAAGCCAGAGTCCGAAGAGCTCCCGCACTTCTTTGCCATCTTATTTAGGTCAGACTTTGTTTGATCTCGCGTATTACGCGGCTATTTTTGCATTTATATCAGTCCTGACGTCCATTAAACTCGCGCATTACTTGGCCACTTTATATAAAAATCCTGTACAAAGAATTCGCGCATTACTTTGCCACCTTATTTAGGTCAGACTTTGCTTGATCTCGCGTATTACGCGGCTATTTTTGCATTTATATCAGTCCTGACGTCCATTGAACTCGCGCATTACTTGGCGACATAATTTTAAGCCAGAGTCCGAAGAGCTCGCGCATTACTTGGCCACTTTATATAAAAATTCTGTACTAAGAATTCGCTCAGTACATTGCCACCTTATTTAGGTCAGACTTCGTTTGATCTCACGTATTACGCGGCTATTTTTGCATTTATATCGGTCCTGACGTCCATTGACCTCGCGCATTACTTGGCCAAAAAACTTTAAGCCAGAGTCCGTAGAGCTCGCGCATTACTTGGCCACTTTATATAAAAATCCTGTACTAAGAATTCGCGCATTACTTTGCCACCTTATTTAGGTCAGACTTTGCTTGATCTCGCGTATTACGCGGCTATTTTTGCATTTGTATCAGTCCTGACGTCCATTAAACTCGCGCATTACTTGGCCACTTTATATATAAAAATTCTGTACTAAGAATTCGCGCATTACTTTGCCACCTTATTTAGGTCAGACTTTGCTTGATCTCGCGTATTACGCGGCTATTTTTGCATTTACATCAGTCCTGACGTCCATTAAACTCGCGCAATACTTGGCCTCTTTATATATAAAAATTCTGTACTAAGAATTCGCGCATTACTTTGCCACCTTATTTAGGTCAGACTTTGTTTGATCTCGCGTATTACGCGGCTTTTTGTGCATTTATTTCAGTCCTGACGTTCATTGAACTCGCGCATTACTTGGCCACCTTATTGAAAATCTGAGTCCGAAGTGCTCGCGCATTACTTGGCCGCTTTATTCAGGTCAGAGTATAACGAGCCTACGCGTTAATTATTATTTTTTGGCCACTTTATACAAATTCTTATACCCCTAAGAATTCGCGCATTACTTTGCCACCTTATTTAGGTCAGATTTCGTTTAATCTCGCGTATTACGCGCCTAGTTTTGTATTCATATCAGTCCTGACGTCCATTAAACTCGCGCATTACTTGGCCACTTTATATATAAAAATTCTGTACTAAGAATTGGCGCATTACTTTGCCACATTATTTAGGTCAGACTTTGCTTGATCTCGCGTATTATGCGGCTATTTTTGCATTTATATCAGTCCTGACGTCCATTGAACTCGCGCATTACTTGGCCACATAATTTTAAGCCAGAGTCCGAGGACCTCGCGCATTACTTTGCCACCTTATTTAGGTCAGACTTTGTTTGATCTCGCGTATTACGCGGCTATTTTTGCATTTATATCAGTCCTGACATCCATTGAACTCGCGCATTACTTGGCCACCTTACTGAAAATCAGAGTCCGAAGTGCTCGCGCATTACTTGGCCGCTTTATTCAGGTCAGAGTATAACTAGCCTACGCGTTAATTATTATTTTTTGGCCACTTTATAAAAATTCTTATACCCCTAAGAATTCGCGCATTACTTGGCCACTCTTATCAGATCAGACTTCGTTCAACTCGCGTATTACGCGGCTATTTTTGGATTTATATCAGTCCTGACGTCCATTGAACTCGCGCATTACTTGGCCACATAATTTTAAGCGAGAGTCCGAAGAGCTCGCGCACTTCTTTGCCACCTTATTTAGGTCAGACTTTGTTTGATCTCGCGTATTACGCGGCTATTTTAGCATTTATATCAGTCCTGACGTCCATAGAACTCGCGCATTACTTGGCCACCTTACTGAAAATCTGAGTCCGAAGTGCTCGCGCATTACTTGGCCGCTTTATTCAGGTCAGAGTCTAAGGACCCTAAGTGTTAATTATTATTTTTTGGCCACTTTATAAAAATTCTTATACCCCTAAGAATTCGCGCATTACTTGGCCACTCTTATCAGATCAGACTTCGTTCAACTCGCGTATTACGCGGCTATTTTTGTATTTATATCAGTCCTGACGTCCATTGAACTCGCGCATTACTTGGCGACATAATTTTAAGCCAGAGTCCGAAGAGCTCGCGCAGTACTTTGCCACCTTATTTAGGTCAGACTTTGTTTGATCTCGCGTATTACGCGCCTATTTTTGTATTCATATCAGTCCTGACGTTCATTAAACTCGCGCATTACTTGGCCACTTTATATATGAAAATTCTGCACTAAGAATTCGCGCATTACTTTGCCACATTATTTAGGTCAGACTTTGTTTGATCTCGCGTATTACGCGGCTTTTTGTGCATTTATATCAGTCATGACGTCCATTGAACTCGCGCATTACTTGGCCACATAATGTTAAGCCAGAGTCCGAAGAAGTCGTGCATTACTTTGCCACCTTATTTAGGTCAGATTTCGTTTGATATCGCGTATTACGCGGCTATTTTTGCATTTATATCAGTCCTGACGTCCATTGAACTCGCGCATTACTTGGCCGCTTCATTCAGGTCAGAGTATAACGAGCCTACTCGTTAATTATTATTTTTTGGCCACTTTATAAAAATTCTTATACCCCTAAGAATTCGCGCATTACTTGGCCACTCTTATCAGATCAGACTTCGTTCAACTCGCGTATTACGCGGCTGTTTTTGTATTTATATCAGTCCTGACGTCCATTGAACTCGCGCATTACTTGGCCGCTTTATTCAGGTCAGAGTATAACGAGCCTACGCGTTAATTATTATTTTTTGGCCACTTTATAAAAATTCTTATACCCCTAAGAATTCGCGCATTACTTGGCCACTCTTTTCAGGTCAGACTGCGTTCAACTCGCGTATTACGCCCCTATTTTTGTATTCATATCAGTCCTGACGTCCATTAAACTCGCACATTACTTGGCCACTTTATATATAAAAATTCTGTACCAAGAATTCGCGCATTACTTTTCCACCTTATTTAGGTCAGACTTTGTTTGATCTCGCGTATTACGCGGCTTTTTGTGCATTTATATCAGTCCTGACGTCCAATGAACTCGCGCATTACTTGGCCACATAATTTTAAGCCAGAGTCCGAAGAGCTCGCGCATTACTTTGCCACCTTATTTAGGTCAGACTTTGTTTGATCTCGCGTATTACGCGGCTATTTTTGCATTTATATCGGTCCTGACGTCCATTGACCTCGCGCATTACTTGGCCACTTTATATAAAAATCCTGTACTAAGAATTCGCGCATTACTTTGCCACCTTATTTAGGTCAGACTTCGTTTGATCTCACGTATTACGCGGCTATTTTTGCATTTATATCTGTCCTGACGTCCATTGAACTCGCGCATTACTCAGCCACCTTACTGAAAATCAGAGTCCGAAGTGCTCGCGCATTACTTGGCCGCTTTATATAAAGATCCCGTACTAAGAATTCGCGCATTACTTTTCCACCTTATTTAGGTCAGACTTGTTTTATCTCGCGTATTACGCTGCTATTTTTGCATTTATATCAGTCCTAACGTCCATTGAACTCGCGCATTACTTGGCCACATAATTTTAAGCCAGAGTCCGAAGAGCTCGCGCATTACTTGGCCGCTTTATATAAAAATCCTGTACTAAGAATTCGCGCATTACTTTGCCACCTTATTTAGGTCAGACTTTGTTTGATCTGGCGTATTACGCGGCTATTTTTGTATTTATATCAGTCCTGACGTCCATTGAACTCGCGCATTACTTGGCCACCTTACTGAAAATCAGAGTCCGAAGTGCTCGCGCATTACTTGGCCGCTTTATTAAGGTCAGAGTATAACGACCCTAAGTGTTATCTATTATTTTTTGGCCACTTTATAAAAATTCTTATACCCCTAAGAATTCGCGCATTACTTGGCCACTCTTATCAGATCAGACTTCGTTCAACTCGCGTATTACGCGGCTGTTTTTGTATTTATATCAGTCCTGACGTCCATTGAACTCGCGCATTACTTGGCCGCTTTATTCATGTCATAGTATAACGAGCCTACGCGTTAATTATTATTTTTTGGCCACTTTATAAAAATTCTTATACCCCTAAGAATTCGCGCATTACTTGGCCACTCTTTTCAGGTCAGACTGCGTTCAACTCGCGTATTACGCCCCTATTTTTGTATTCATATCAGTCCTGACGTCCATTAAACTCGCGCATTACTTGGCCACTTTATATATAAAAATTCTGTACTAAGAATTCGCGCATTACTTTGCCACCTTATTTAGGTCAGACTTTGTTTGATCTCGCGTATTACGCGGCTTTTTGTGCATTTGTATCAGTCCTGACGTCCATTGAACTCGCGAATTACTTGGCCACATAATTTTAAGCCAGAGTCCGAAGAGCTCGCGCATTACTTTGCCACCTTATTTAGGTCAGACTTCGTTTGATCTCATGTATTACGTGGCTATTTTTGCATTTATATCAGTCCTGACGTCCATTGAACTCGCGCATTACTCAGCCCCCTTACTGAAAATCAGAGTCCGAAGTGCTCGCGCATTACTTGGCCGCTATATATAAAGATCCTGTACTAAGAATTCGCGCATTACTTTTTCACCTTATTTAGGTCAGACTTTGTTTGATCTCACGTATTACGCGGCTATTTTTGCATTTATATCAGTCCTGACGTCCATTGAACTCGCGCATTACTTGGCCAAAAAACTTTAACCCAGAGTCCGAAGAGCTCGCGCATTACTTGGCCGCTTTATATAAAAATCCTGTACTAAGAATTCGCGCATTACTTTTGCCACCTTATATAGGTCAGACTTTGTTTGATCTCGCGTATTACGCGGCTATTTTTGCATTTATATCAGTCCTGACGTCCATTGAACTCGCGCATTACTTGGCCACCTTACTGAAAATCAGAGTCCGAAGTGCTTGCGCATTACTTGGCCGCTTTATTCAGGTCAGAGTATAACGAGCCTACGTGTTAACTATTATTTTTTTGCCACTCTATAAAAATTCTTATACCCCTAAGAATTCGCGCATTACTTTGCCACCTTATTTAGGACAGACTTTGTTTGATCTCGCGTATTACTCGGCTATTTTTGCATTTATATAAGTCCTCACGTCCATTGAACTCGCGCATACTTGGCCACCTTACTGAAAATCTGAGTCCGAAGTGCTCGCGCATTACTTGACCGCTTTATTCAGGTCAGAGTCTAAGGACCCTAAGTGTTAATTATTATTTTTTGGCCACTTTATAAAAATTCTTATACCCCTAAAAATTCGCGCATTACTTGGCCACTCTTTTCATGTCAGACTGCGTTCAACTCGCGTATTACGCGCCTATTTTTGTATTCATATCAGTCCTGACGTTCATTAAACTCGCGCATTACTTGGCCTCTTTATATATAAAAATTCTGTACTAAGAATTCGCGCATTACTTTTCCACCTTATTTAGGTCAGACTTTGTTTGATCTCGCGTATTACGCGGCTTCTTGTGCATTTATATCAGTCCTGACGTCCATTGAACTCGCGCATTACTTGGCCACCTTACTGAAAATCTGAGTCCGAAGTGCTCGCGCATTACTTGGCCGCTTTAGTCAGGTCAGAGTATAACGAGCCTACGCATTAATTATTATTTTTTGGCCACTTTATAAAAATTCTTATACCCCTAAGAATTCGCGCATTACTTTGCCACCTTATTTATGTCAGATTTCGTTTGATCTCGCGTATTACGCGCCTATTTTTGTATTCATATCAGTCCTGACGTCCATTCAACTCGCGCATTACTTGGCCACTTTATATATAAAAAAATTCTGTACTAAGAATTCGCGCATTACTTTGCCACCTTATTTAGGTCAGACTTTGCTTGATCTCGCGTATTACGCGGCTATTTTTGCATTTATATCGGTCCTGACATCCATTGAACTCGCGCATTACTTGGCCACCTTACTGAAAATCAGAGTCCGAAGTGCTCGCGCGTTACTTGGCCGCTTTATTCAGGTCAGAGTATAACTAGCCTACGCGTTAATTATTATTTTTTGGCCACTTTATAAAAATTCTTATACCCCTAAGAATTCGCGCATTACTTGGCCACTCTTATCAGATCATACTTCGTTCAACTAGCGTATTACGCGGCTATTTTTGTATTTATATCAGTCCTGACGTCCATTGAACTCGCGCATTACTTGGCCACATGATTATAAGCCAGAGTCCGAAGAGCTCGCGCACTTCTTTGCCACCTTATTTAGGTCAGACATTGCTTGATCTCGCGTATTACGCGGCTATTTTTGCATTTCTATCAGTACTGACGTCCATTGAACTCGCGCATTACTTGGCCACATAATTTTAAGCCAGAGTCCGAAGAGCTCGCGCACTTCTTTGCCACCTTATTTAGGTCAGACTTTGTTTGATCTCGCGTATTACGCGGCTATTTTTGCATTTATATCAGTCCTGACGTCCATTAAACTCGCGCATTACTTGGCCACTTTATATATAAAAATTCTGTACTAAGAATTCGCGCATTACTTTGCCACCTTATCTAGGTCAGACTTTGTTTGATCTCGCGTATTACGCGGCTTTTTGTGCATTTATATCAGTCATGATGTCCATTGAACTCGCGCATTACTTGGCCACATAATGTTAAGCCAGAGTCCGAAGAGCTCGCGCATTACTTTGCCACCTTATTTAGGTCAGATTTCGTTTAATCTCGCGTATTACGCGGCTATTTTTGCATTTATATCAGTCCTGACGTCCATTGAACTCGAGCATTACTTGTCCACTTTATATATAAAAATTCTGTACTAAGAATTCGCGCATTACTTTCCCACCTTATTTAGGTCAGACATTGCTTGATCTCGCGTATTACGCGGCTTTTTGTGCATTTATATCAGTACTGACGTCCATTGAACTCGCGCATTACTTGGCCACATAATTTTAAGCCAGAGTCCGAAGAGCTCGCGCACTTCTTTGCCACCTTATTTAGGTCAGACTTGTTTGATTTCGCGTATTACGCGGATATTTTTGCATTTATATCTGTCCTGACGTCCATTGAACTCGCGCATTACTTGGCCACTTTATGTATAAAAATTCTGTACTAAGAATTCGCGCATTAATTTGCCACCTTAATTAGGTCAGACTTTGTTTGATTTTGCGTATTACGCGGCTATTTTTGCATTTATATCAGTCCTGACGTCCATTGAACTCGCGCATTACTTGGCGACATAATTTTAAGCCAGAGTCCGAGGAGCTCGCGCATTACTTTGCGAACTTATTTAGGTCAGACTTTGTTTGATCTCGCGTATTACGCGGCTATTTTTGCATTAATATCAGTCCTGACATCCATTGAACTCGCGCATTACTTGGCCACCTTACTGAAAATCAGCGTCCGAAGTGCTCGCGCATTACTTGGCCGCTTTATTCAGGTCAGAGTATAAGGACCCTAAGTGTTAATTATTATTTTTTGGCGACTTTATAAAAATTCTTATACCCCTAAAAATTCGCGCATTACTTGGCCACTCTTTTCATGTCAGACTGCGTTCAACTCGCGTATTACGCGCCTATTTTTGTATTCATATCAGTCCTGACGTTCATTAAACTCGCGCATTACTTGGCCTCTTTATATATAAAAATTCTGTACTAAGAATTCGCGCAGTACTTGGCCACCTTATTTCGGTCAGACTTCGTTTGATCTCACGTATTACGCGGCTTTTTTTGCATTTATATCTGTCCTGACGTCCATTGAACTCGCGCATTACTTGGCCACCTTACTGAAAATCGGAGTCCGAAGTGCTCGCGCATTACTTGGCTGCTTTATTCAGGTCAGAGTATAACGAGCCTACGCGTTAATTATTATTTTTTGGCCACTTTATAAAAATTCTTATACCCCTAAGAATTCGCGCATTACTTCGCCACCTTATTTAGGTCAGATTTCGTTTGATCTCGCGTATTACGCGCCTATTTTTGTATTCATATCAGTCCTGACGTCCATTAAACTCGCGCATTACTTGGCCACTTTATATATAAAAATTCTGTACTAAGAATTCGCGCATTACTTTGCCACCTTATTTAGGTCAGACTTTGCTTGATCTCGCGTATTACGCGGCTATTTTTGTATTTATATCAGTCCTGACGTCCATTGAACTCGCGCATTACTTGGCCACATAATTTTAAGCCAGAGTCCGAGGAGCTCGCGCAGTACTTTGCCACCTTATTTAGGTCAGACTTTGTTTGATCTCGCGTATTACGCGGCTATTTTTGCATTTATATCAGTCCTGACGTCCATTGAACTCGCGCATTACTTGGCCGCTTCATTCAGGTCAGAGTATAACGAGCCTACTCGTTAATTATTATTTTTTGGCCACTTCATAAAAATTCTTATACCCCTAAGAAAACGCGCATTACTTTGCCACCTTATTTAGGTCAGATTTCGTTTGATCTCGCGTATTACGCGCCTATTTTTTGTATTCATATCAGTCCTGACGTTCATTAAACTCGCGCATTACTTGGCCTCTTTATATATAAAAATTCTGTACTAAGAATTCGCGCATTACTTTGCCACCTTATTTAGGTCAAACTTTGTTTGATCTCGCGTATTACGCGGCTTTTTGTGCATTTATATCTGTCCTGACGTCCATTGAACTCGCGCATTACTTGGCCACCTTACTGAAAATCTGAGTCCGAAGTGCTCGCGCATTACTTGGCCGCTTTATTCAGGTCAGAGTATAACGAGCCTACGCGTTAATTATTATTTTTTGGCCACTTTATAAAAATTCTTATACCCCTAAGAATTCGCGCATTACTGTGCCACCTTATTTAGGTCAGATTTCGTTTGATCTCGCGTATTACGCGCCTATTTTTGTATTCATATCAGTCCTGACGTCCATTAAACTCGCGCATTACTTGGCCACTTTATATATAAAAATTCTGTACTAAGAATTCGCGCATTACTTTGCCACCTTATTTAGGTCAGACTTTGCTTGATCTCGCGTATTACGCGGCTATTTTTGCATTTATATCGGTCCTGACATCCATTGAACTCGCGCATTACTTGGCCACCTTACTGAAAATCAGAGTCCGAAGTGCTCGCGCGTTACTTGGCCGCTTTATTCAGGTCAGAGTATAACTAGCCTACGCGTTAATTATTATTTTTTGGCCACTTTATAAAAATTCTTATACCCCTAAGAATTCGCGCATTACTTGGCCACTCTTATCAGATCAGACTTCGTTCAACTCGCGTATTACGCGGCTATTTTTGTATTTATATCAGTCCTGACGTCCATTGAACTCGCGCATTACTTGGCCACATGATTATAAGCCAGAGTCCGAAGAGCTCGCGCACTTCTTTGCCACCTTATTTAGGTCAGACTTTGTCTGATCTCGCGTATTACGCGGCTATTTTTGCATTTATATCAGTCCTGACGTCCATTGAACTCGCGCATTACTTGGCCACATAATTTTAAGCAAGAGTCCGAAGAGCTCGCGCATTCCTTTGACACGTGATTTAGGTCAGACTTTGTTTGATCTCGCGTATTACGCGGCTATTTTTGCATTTATATCAGTCCTGACGTCCATTAAACTCGCGCATTACTTGGCCACTTTATATATAAAAATTCTGTACTAAGAATTCGCGCATTACTTTGCCACCTTATTTAGGTCAGACTTTGTTTGATCTCGCGTATTACGCGGCTTTTTGTGCATTTATATCAGTCATGATGTCCATTGAACTCGCGCATTACTTGGCCACATAATGTTAAGCCAGAGTCCGAAGAGCTCGCGCATTACTTTGCCACCTTATTTAGGTCAGATTTCGTTTAATC
This sequence comes from Diplolepis rosae, assembly GCA_030998225.1. NCBI lineage: Eukaryota > Metazoa > Arthropoda > Insecta > Hymenoptera > Diplolepididae > Diplolepis > Diplolepis rosae. The sequence goes on along the minus strand of JAPYXD010000158.1, from coordinate 68,568 downwards.
TCGCGTATTACGCGGCTATTTTTGCATTTATATCAGTCCTGACGTCCATTGAACTCGAGCATTACTTGTCGACTTTATATATAAAAATTCTGTACTAAGAATTCGCGCATTACTTTCCCACCTTATTTAGGTCAGACTAGTTTTATCTCGCGTATTACGCGGCTTTTTGTGCATTCATATCAGTCCTGACGTCCACTGAACTCGCGCATTACTTGGCCACATAATTTTAAGCCAGAGTCCGAAGAGATCGCGCACTTCTTTGCCACCTTATTTAGGTCAGACTTTGTTTGATCTCGCGTATTACGCGGATATTTTTGCATTTATATCAGTCCTGACGTCCATTAAACTCGCGCATTACTTGGCCACTTTATATATAAAAATTCTGTACTAAGAATTCGCGCATTACTTTGCCACCTTATTTAGGTCAGACTTTGCTTGATTTTGCGTATTACGCGGCTATTTTTGCATTTATATCAGTCCTGACGTCCATTGAACTCGCGCATTACTTGGCGACATAATTTTAAGCCAGAGTCCGAGGAGCTCGCGCATTACTTTGCCAACTTATTTAGGTCAGACTTTGTTTGATCTCGCGTATTACGCGGCTATTTTTGCATTTATATCAGTCCTGACATCCATTGAACTCGCGCATTACTTGGCCACCTTACTGAAAATCAGCGTCCGAAGTGCTCGCGCATTACTTGGCCGCTTTATTCAGGTCAGAGTATAAGGACCCTAAGTGTTAATTATTATTTTTTGGCGACTTTATAAAAATTCTTATACCCCTAAAAATTCGCGCATTACTTGGCCACTCTTTTCATGTCAGACTGCGTTCAACTCGCGTATTACGCGCCTATTTTTGTATTCATATCAGTCCTGACGTTCATTAAACTCGCGCATTACTTGGCCTCTTTATATATAAAAATTCTGTACTAAGAATTCGCGCATTACTTTGCCACCTTATTTAGGTCAAACTTTGTTTGATCTCGCGTATTACGCGGCTTTTTGTGCATTTATATCTGTCCTGACGTCCATTGAACTCGCGCATTACTTGGCCACCTTACTGAAAATCTGAGTCCGAAGTGCTCGCGCATTACTTGGCTGCTTTATTCAGGTCAGAGTATAACGAGCCTACGCGTTAATTATTATTTTTTGGCCACTTTATAAAAATTCTTATACCCCTAAGAATTCGCGCATTACTTTGCCACCTTATTTAGGTCAGATTTCGTTTGATCTCGCGTATTACGCGCCTATTTTTGTATTCATATCAGTCCTGACGTCCATTAAACTCGCGCATTACTTGGCCACTTTATATATAAAAATTCTGTACTAAGAATTCGCGCATTACTTTGCCACCTTATTTAGGTCAGACTTTGCTTGATCTCGCGTATTACGCGGCTATTTTTGTATTTATATCAGTCCTGACGTCCATTGAACTCGCGCATTACTTGGCCACATAATTTTAAGCCAGAGTCCGAGGAGCTCGCGCAGTACTTTGCCACCTTATTTAGGTCAGACTTTGTTTGATCTCGCGTATTACGCGGCTATTTTTGCATTTATATCAGTCCTGACGTCCATTGAACTCGCGCATTACTTGGCCGCTTTATTCAAGTCAGAGTATAACGAGCCTACGCGTTAATTATTATTTTTTGGCCACTTTATAAAAATTCTTATACCCCTAAGAATTCGCGCATTACTTTGCCACCTTATTTAGGTCAGATTTCGTTTGATCTCGCGTATTACGCGCCTATTTTTGTATTCATATCAGTCCTGACGTTCATTAAACTCGCGCATTACTTGGCCTCTTTATATATAAAAATTCTGTACTAAGAATTCGCGCATTACTTTGCCACCTTATTTAGGTCAAACTTTGTTTGATCTCGCGTATTACGCGGCTTTTTGTGCATTTATATCTGTCCTGACGTCCATTGAACTCGCGCATTACTTGGCCACCTTACTGAAAATCTGAGTCCGAAGTGCTCGCGCATTACTTGGCCGCTTTATTCAGGTCAGAGTATAACGAGCCTACGCGTTAATTATTATTTTTTGGCCACTTTATAAAAATTCTTATACCCCTAAGAATTCGCGCATTACTTTGCCACCTTATTTAGATCAGATTTCGTTTGATCTCGCGTATTACGCGCCTATTTTTGTATTCATATCAGTCCTGACGTCCATTAAACTCGCGCATTACTTGGCCACTTTATATATAAAAATTCTGTACTAAGAATTCGCGCATTACTTTGCCACCTTATTTAGGTCAGACTTTGCTTGATCTCGCGTATTACGCGGCTATTTTTGTATTTATATCAGTCCTGACGTCCATTGAACTCGCGCATTACTTGGCCACATAATTTTAAGCCAGAGTCCGAGGAGCTCGCGCAGTACTTTGCCACCTTATTTAGGTCAGACTTTGTTTGATCTCGCGTATTACGCGGCTATTTTTGCATTTATATCAGTCCTGACGTCCATTGAACTCGCGCATTACTTGGCCACCTTACTGAAAATCTGAGTCCGAAGTGCTCGCGCATTACTTGGCCGCTTTATTCAGGTCAGAGTATAACGAGCCTACGCGTTAATTATTATTTTTTGGCCACTTTATAAAAATTCTTATACCCCTAAGAATTCGCGCATTACTTGGCCACTCTTATCAGATCAGACTTCGTTCAACTCGCGTATTACGCGGCTATTTTTGTATTTATATCAGTCCTGACGTCCATTGAACTCGCGCATTACTTGGCGACATAATTTTAAGCCAGATTCCGAAGAGCTCGCGCAGTACTTTGCTACCTTATTTAGGTCAGACTTTGTTTGATCTCGCGTATTACGCGCCTATTTTTGTATTCATATCAGTCCTGACGTTCATTAAACTCGCGCATTACTTGGCCACTTTATATATGAAAATTCTGTACTAAGAATTCGCGCATTACTTTCCCACCTTATTTAGGTCAGACTTTGCTTGATCTCGCGTATTACGCGGCTATTTTTGTATTTATATCAGTCCTGACGTCCATTGAACTCGCGCATTACTTGGCCACATAATTTTAAGCCAGAGTCCGAAGAGCTCGCGCACTTCTTTGCCACCTTATTTAGGTCAGACTTTGTTTGATCTCGCGTATTACGCGGCTATTTTTGCATTTATATCAGTCCTGACGTCCATTAAACTCGCGCATTACTTGGCCACTTTATATATAAAAATTCTGTACTAAGAATTCGTGCATTACTTTGCCACATCATTTAGGTCAGACTTTGCTTGATCTCGCGTATTACGCGGCTATTTTTGCATTTATATCAGTCCTGACGTCCATTGAACTCGCGCATTACTTTGGCGACATAATTTTAAGCCAGAGTCCGAGGAGCTCGCGCATTACTTTGCCACCTTATTTAGGTCAGACTTTGCTTGATCTCGCGTATTACGCGGCTATTTTTGTATTTATATCAGTCCTGACGTCCATTGAACTTGCGCATTACTTGGCCACATAATTTTAAGCCAGAGTCCGAAGAGCTCGCGCATTTCTGTGCCACCTTACTTAGCTCAGACTTTGTTTGATCTCGCGTATTACGCGGCTATTATTGCATTTATGTCAGTCCTGACGTCGATTAAACTCGCGCATTACTTGGCCACTTTATATAAAAATTCTGTACTAAGAATTCGCGAATTACTTTGCCACCGTATTTAGGGCAGACTTTGCTTGATTTTGCGTATTACGCGGCTATTTTTGCATTTATATCAGTCCTGACGTCCATTGAACTCGCGCATTACTTGGCGACATAATTTTAAGCCAGAGTCCGAGGAGCTCGCGCATTACTTTGCGAACTTATTTAGGTCAGACTTTGTTTGATCTCGCGTATTACGCGGCTATTTTTGCATTTATATCAGTCCTGACATCCATTGAACTCGCGCATTACTTGGCCACCTTACTGAAAATCAGCGTCCGAAGTGCTCGCGCATTACTTGGCCGCTTTATTCAGGTCAGAGTATAAGGACCCTAAGTGTTAATTATTATTTTTTGGCGACTTTATAAAAATTCTTATACCCCTAAAAATTCGCGCATTACTTGGCCACTCTTTTCATGTCAGACTGCGTTGAACTCGCGTATTACGCGCCTATTTTTGTATTCATATCAGTCCTGACGTTCATTAAACTCGCGCATTACTTGGCCTCTTTATATATAAAAATTCTGTACTAAGAATTCGCGCATTACTTTGCCACCTTATTTAGGTCAAACTTTGTTTGATCTCACGTATTACGCGGCTTTTTTTGCATTTATATCTGTCCTGACGTCCATTGAACTCGCGCATTACTTGGCCACCTTACTGTAAATCTGAGTCCGAAGTGCTCGCGCATTACTTGGCTGCTTTATTCAGGTCAGAGTATAACGAGCCTACGCGTTAATTATTATTTTTTGGCCACTTTATAAAAATTCTTATACCCCTAAGAATTCGCGCATTACTTTGCCACCTTATTTAGGTCAGATTTCGTTTGATCTCGCGTATTACGCGCCTATTTTTGTATTCATATCAGTCCTGACGTCCATTAAACTCGCGCATTACTTGGCCACTTTATATATAAAAATTCTGTACTAAGAATTCGCGCATTACTTTGCCACCTTATTTAGGTCAGACTTTGCTTGATCTCGCGTATTACGCGGCTATTTTTGTATTTATATCAGTCCTGACGTCCATTGAACTCGCGCATTACTTGGCCACATAATTTTAAGCCAGAGTCCGAGGAGCTCGCGCAGTACTTTGCCACCTTATTTAGGTCAGACTTTGTTTGATCTCGCGTATTACGCGGCTATTTTTGCATTTATATCAGTCCTGACGTCCATTGAACTCGCGCATTACTTGGCCGCTTCATTCAGGTCAGAGTATAACGAGCCTACTCGTTAATTATTATTTTTTGGCCACTTCATAAAAATTCTTATACCCCTAAGAATTCGCGCATTACTTTTGCCACCTTATTTAGGTCAGATTTCGTTTGATCTCGCGTATTACGCGCCTATTTTTGTATTCATATCAGTCCTGACGTTCATTAAACTCGCGCATTACTTGGCCTCTTTATATATAAAAATTCTGTACTAAGAATTCGCGCATTACTTTGCCACCTTATTTAGGTCAGACTTTGTTTGATCTCGCGTATTACGCGGCTTTTTGTGCATTTATATCTGTCCTGACGTCCATTGAACTCGCGCATTACTTGGCCACCTTACTGAAAATCAGAGTCCGAAGTGCTCGCGCATTACTTGGCCGCTTTATTCAGGTCAGAGTATAACGAGCCTACGCGTTAATTATTATTTTTTGGCGACTTTATAAAAATTCTTATAACCCTAAGAATTCGCGCATTACTTTGCCACCTTATTTAGGTCAGATTTCGTTTGATCTCGCGTATTACGCGCCTATTTTTGTATTCATATCAGTCCTGACGTCCATTAAACTCGCGCATTACTTGGCCACTTTATATATAAAAATTCTGTACTAAGAATTCGCGCATTACTTTGCCACCTTATTTAGGTCAGACTTTGATTGATCTCGCGTATTACGCGGCTATTTTTGTATTTATATCAGTCCTGACGTCCATTGAACTCGCGCATTACTTGGCCACATAATTTTAAGCCAGAGTCCGAGGAGCTCGCGCATTACTTTGCCACCTTATTTAGGTCAGATTTCGTTTGATCTCGCGTATTACGCGCCTATTTTTGTATTCATATCAGTCCTGACGTTCATTAAACTCGCGCATTACTTGGCCTCTTTATATATAAAAATTCTGTACTAAGAATTCGCGCATTACTTTGCCACCTTATTTAGGTCAGATTTCGTTTGATCTCGCGTATTACGCGCCTATTTTTGTATTTATATCAGTCCTGACGTCCATTGAACTCGCGCATTACTTGGCCACTTTATATATAAAAATTCTGTACTAAGAATTCGCGCATTACTTTTCCACCTTATTTAGGTCAGACTTTGTTTGATCTCGCGTATTACGCGGCTATTTTTGTATTTATATCAGTCCTGACGTCCATTGAACTCGCGCATTACTTGGCCACATAATTTTAAGCCAGAGTCCGAGGAGCTCGCGCAGTACTTTGCCACCTTATTTAGGTCAGACTTTGTTTGATCTCGCGTATTACGCGGCTATTTTTGCATTTATATCAGTCCTGACGTCCATTGAACTCGCGCATTACTTGGCCGCTTTATTCAGGTCAGAGTATAACGAGCCTACGCGTTAATTATTATTTTTTGGCCACTTTATAAAAATTCTTATACCCCTAAGAATTCGCGCATTACTTTGCCACCTTATTTAGGTCAGATTTCGTTTGATCTCGCGTATTACGCGCCTATTTTTGTATTCATATCAGTCCTGACGTTCATTAAACTCGCGCATTACTTGGCCTCTTTATATATAAAAATTCTGTACTAAGAATTCGCGCATTACTTTGCCACCTTATTTAGGTCAAACTTTGTTTGATCTCGCGTATTACGCGGCTTTTTGTGCATTTATATCTGTCCTGACGTCCATTGAACTCGCGCATTACTTGGCCACCTTACTGAAAATCTGAGTCCGAAGTGCTCGCGCATTACTTGGCCGCTGTATTCAGGACAGAGTATAACGAGCCTACGCGTTAATTATTATTTTTTGGCCACTTTATAAAAATTCTTATACCCCTAAGAATTCGCGCATTACTTTGCCACCTTATTTAGGTCAGATTTCGTTTGATCTCGCGTATTACGCGCCTATTTTTGTATTCATATCAGTCCTGACGTCCATTAAACTCGCGCATTACTTGGCCACTTTATATATAAAAATTCTGTACTAAGAATTGGCGCATTACTTTGCCACCTTATTTAGGTCAGACTTTGCTTGATCTCGCGTATTACGCGGCTATTTTTGTATTTATATCAGTCCTGACGTCCATTGAACTCGCGCATTACTTGGCCACATAATTTTAAGCCAGAGTCCGAGGAGCACGCGCAGTACTTTGCCACCTTATTTAGGTCAGACTTCGTTTGATGTCGCGTATTACGCGGCTATTTTTGCATTTATATCAGTCCTGACGTCCATTGAACTCGCGCATTACTTGGCCACCTCACTGAAAATCTCAGTCCGAAGTGCTCGCGCATTACTTGGCCACTTTATTTAGGTCAGAGTATAACGAGCCTACGCGTTAATTATTATTTTTTGGCCACTTTATAAAAATTCTTATACCCCTAAGAATTCGCGCATTACTTGGCCACTCTTATCAGATCAGACTTCGTTCAACTCGCGTATTACGCGGCTATTTTTGTATTTATATCAGTCCTGACGTCCATTGAACTCGCGCATTACTTGGCGACATAATTTTAAGCCAGATTCCGAAGAGCTCGCGCAGTACTTTGCTACCTTATTTAGGTCAGACTTTGTTTGATCTCGCGTATTACGCGCCTATTTTTGTATTCATATCAGTCCTGACGTTCATTAAACTCGCGCATTACTTGGCCACTTTATATATGAAAATTCTGTACTAAGAATTCGCTCATTACTTTGCCACCTTATTTAGGTGAGACTTTGTTTGATCTCGCGTCTTACGCGGCTTTTTGTGCATTTATATCAGTCATGACGTCCATTGAACTCGCGCATTACTTGGCCACATAATGTTAAGCCAGAGTCCGATGAGCTCGCGCATTACTTTGCCACCTTATTTAGGTCAGATTTCGTTTGATCTCGCGTATTACGCGGCTATTTTTGTATTTATATCAGTCCTGACGTCCATTGAACTCGAGCATTACTTGGCCACTTTATATATAAAAATTCTGTACTAAGAATTCGCGCATTACTTTCCCACCTTATTTAGGTCAGACTTTGCTTGATCTCGCGTATTACGCGGCTATTTTTGTATTTATATCAGTCCTGACGTCCATTGAACTCGCGCATTACTTGGCCACATAATTTTAAGCCAGAGTCCGAAGAGCTCGCGCACTTCTTTGCCACCTTATTTAGGTCAGACTTTGTTTGATCTCGCGTATTACGCGGCTATTATTGCATTTATGTCAGTCCTGACGTCGATTAAACTCGCGCATTACTTGGCCACTTTATATAAAAATTCTGTACTAAGAATTCGCGCATTACTTTGCCACCTCATTTAGGTCAGACTTTGCTTGATCTCGCGTATTACGCGGCTATTTTTGCATTTATATCAGTCCTGACGTCCATTGAACTCGCGCATTACTTGGCGACATAATTTTAAGCCAGAGTCCGAGGAGCTCGCGCATTACTTTGCCACCTTATTTAGGTCAGACTTTGCTTGATCTCGCGTATTACGCGGCTATTTTTGTATTTATATCAGTCCTGACGTCCATTGAACTTGCGCATTACTTGGCCACATAATTTTAAGCCAGAGTCCGAAGAGCTCGCGCACTTCTTTGCCACCTTATTTAGGTCAGACTTTGTTTGATCTCGCGTATTACGCGGCTATTTTTGCATTTATATCAGTCCTGACGTCCATTAAACTCGCGCATTACTTGGCCACTTTATATATAAAAATTCTGTACTAAGAATTCGCGCATTACTTTGCCACCTTATTTAGGTCAGACTTTGCTTGATCTCGCGTATTACGCGGCTATTTTTGTATTTATATCAGTCATGACGTCCATTGAACTCGCGCATTACTTGGCCACATAATGTTAAGCCAGAGTCCGAAGAGCTCGCGCATTACTTTGCCACCTTATTTAGGTCAGATTTCGTTTGATCTCGTGTATTACGCGGCTATTTTTGCATTTATATCAGTCCTGACGTCCATTGAACTCGAGCATTACTTGGCCACTTTATATATAAAAATTCTGTACTAAGAATTCGCGCATTACTTTCCCACCTTATTTAGGTCAGACTTTGTTTGATCTCGCGTCTTACGCGGCTTTTTGTGCATTTATATCAGTCATGACGTCCATTGAACTCGCGCATTACTTGGCCACATAATGTTAAGCCAGAGTCCGAAGAGCTCGCGCATTACTTTGCCACCTTATTTAGGTCAGACTTTGTTTGATCTCGCGTATTACGCGGCTATTTTTGCATTTATATCAGTCCTGACGTCCATTATACTCGCGCATTACTTGGCCGCTTTATATAAAGATCCTGTACTAAGAATTCGCGCATTACTTTTCCACCTTATTTAGGTCAGACTTTGTTTGATCTCGCGTATTACGCGGCTATTTTTGCATTTATATCAGTCCTGACGTCCATTGAACTCGCGCATTACTTGGCCAAAAAACTTTAAGCCAGAGTCCGAAGAGCTCGCGCATTACTTGGCCGCTTTATATAAAAATCCTGTACTAAGAATTCGCGCATTACTTTGCCACCTTATTTAGGTCAGACTTTGTTTGATATCGGGTATTACGCGGCTATTTTTGCATTTATATCAGTCCTGACGTCCATTGAACTCGCGCATTACATGGCCACCTTACTGAAAATCAGAGTCCGAAGTGCTCGCGCATTACTTGGCCGCTTTATTCAGGTCAGAGTATAAGGACCCTAAGTGTTAATTATTATTTTTTGGCCACTTTATAAAAATTCTTATACCCCTAAGAATTCGCGCATTACTTGGCCACTCTTATCAGATCAGACTTCGTTCAACTCGCGTATTACGCGGCTGTTTTTGTATTTATATCAGTCCTGACGTCCATTGAACTCGCGCATTACTTGGCCGCTTTATTCAGGTCAGAGTATAACGAGCCTACGCGTTAATTATTATTTTTTGGCCACTTTATAAAAATTCTTATACCCCTAAGTTTTCGCGCATTACTCTGCCACCTTATTTATGTCAGATTTCGTTTGATCTCGCGTATTACGCGCCTATTTTTGTATTTATATCAGTCCTGACGTCCATTGAACTCGCGCATTACTTGGCCACTTTATATAAAAATCCTGTACTAAGAATTCGCCCATTACTTTCCCACCTTATTTAGGTCAGACTTTGTTTGATCTCTCGTCTTACGCGGCTTTTTGTGCATTTATATCAGTCATGACGTCCATTGAACTCGCGCATTACTTGGCCACATAATGTTAAGCCAGAGTCCGAAGAGCTCGCGCATTACTTTGCCACCTTATTTAGGTCAGATTTCGTTTGATCTCGCGTATTACGCGGCTATTTTTGCATTTATATCAGTCCTGACGTCCATTGAACTCGAGCATTACTTGGCCAGTTTATATATAAAAATTCTGTACTAAGAATTCGCGCATTACTTTCCCACCTTATTTAGGTCAGACTTTGCTTGATCTCGCGTATTACGCGGCTATTTTTGCATTTATATCAGTCCTGACGTCCATTGAACTCGCGCATTACTTGGCGACATAATTTTAAGCCAGAGTCCGAGGAGCTCGCGCATTACTTTGCCACCTTATTTAGGTCAGACTTTGTTTGATCTCGCGTATTACGCGGCTATTTTTGCATTTATATCAGTCCTGACGTCCATTAAACTCGCACATTACTTGGCCGCTTTATATAAAGATCCTGTACTAAGAATTCGCGCATTACTTTTCCACCTTATTTAGGTCAGACTTCGTTTGATCTCACGTATTACGCGGCTATTTTTGCATTTATATCAGTCCTGACGTCCATTGAACTCGTGCATTACTCAGCCACCTTACTGAAAATCAGAGTCCGAAGTGCTCGCGCATTACTTGGCCGCTTTATATAAAGATCCTGTACTAAGAATTCGCGCATTACTTTGCCACCTTATTTAGGTCAGACTTTGTTTGATCTCGCGTATTACGCGGCTATTTTTGCATTTATATCAGTCCTGACGTCCATTGAACTCGCGCATTACTTGGCCAAAAAACTTTAAGCCAGAGTCCGAAGAGCTCGCGCATTACTTGGCCGCTTTATATAAAAAACCTGTACTAAGAATTCGCGCATTACTTTCCCACCCTAGTTAGGTCAGACTTTGTTTGATCTGGCGTATTACGCGGCTATTTTTGTATTTATATCAGTACTGACGTCCATTGAACTCGCGCATTACTTGGCCACCTTACTGAAAATCAGAGTCCGAAGTGCTCGCGCATTACTTGGCCGCTTTATTCAGGTCAGAGTATAATGACCCTAAGTGTTATCTATTATTTTTTGTCCACATTATAAAAATTCTTATACCCCTTAGAATTCGCGCATTACTTGGCCACTCTTTTCAGGTCAGACTTCGTTCAACTCTCGTATTACGCGCCTATTTTTGTATTTATATCAGTCCTGACGTCCATTGAACTCGCGCATTACTTGGCCGCTTTATTCATGTCATAGTATAACGAGCCTACGCGTTAATTATTATTTTTTGGCCACTTTATAAAAATTCTTATACCCCTAAGAATTCGCGCATTACTTGGCCACTCTTTTCAGGTCAGACTGCGTTCAACTCGCGTATTACGCCCCTATTTTTGTATTCATATCAGTCCTGACGTCCATTAAACTCGCGCATTACTTGGCCACTTTATATATAAAAATTCTGTACTAAGAATTCGCGCATTACTTTGCCACCTTACTTAGGTCAGAGTTGGTTTGATCTAGCGTATTACGCGGCTTTTTGTGCATTTATATCAGTCCTGACGTCCATTGAACTCGCGCATTACTTAGCCACATAATTTTAAGCCAGAGTCCGAGGAGCTCGCGCATTACTTTGCCACCTTATTTAGGTCAGACTTTGTTTGATCTCGCGTATTACGCGGCTATTTTTGCATTTATATCGGTCCTGACGTCCATTGACCTCGCGCATTACTTGGCCACTTTATATAAAAATCCTGTACTAAGAATTCGCGCATTACTTTGCCACCTTTTTTAGGACAGATTTCGTTTGATCTCACGTATTACGCGGCTATTTTTGCATTTATATCAGTCCTGACGTCCATTGAACTCGCGCATTACTCAGCCACCTTACTGAAAATCAGAGTCCGAAGTGCTCGCGCATTACTTGGCCGCTATATATAAAGATCCTGTACTAAGAATTCGCGCATTACTTTTCCACCTTATTTAGGTCAGACTTTGTTTGATCTCGCGTATTACGCGGCTTCTTGTGCATTTATATCAGTCCTGACGTCCATTGAACTCGCGCATTACATGGCCAAAAAACTTTAAGCCAGAGTCCGAAGAGCTCGCGCATTACTTGGCCGCTTTATATAAAAATCCTGTACTAAGAATTCGCGCATTACTTTGCCACCTTATTTAGGTCAGACTTTGTTTGATCTCGCGTATTACGCGGCTATTTTTGCATTTTTATCAGTCCTGACGTCGATTGAACTCGCGCATTACTTGGCCACCTTACAGAAAATCAGAGTCCGAAGTGCTCGCGCATTACTTGGCCGCTTTATTCAGGTCAGAGTATAACGAGCCTACGCGTTAATTATTATTTTTTGGCCACTTTATAAAAATTCTTATACTCCTAAGAATTCGCGCATTACTTTGCCACCTTATATAGGTCAGACTTTGTTTGATCTCGCGTATTACGCGGCTATTTTTGCATTTATATCAGTCCTGACGTCCATTGAACTTGCGCATTACTTGGCCACCTTACTGAAAATCTGAGTCCGAAGTGCTCGCGCATTACTTGACCGCTTTATTCAGGTCAGAGTCTAAGGACCCTAAGTGTTAATTATTATTTTTTGGCCACTTTATAAAAATTCTTATACCCCTAAAAATTCGCGCATTACTTGGCCACTCTTTTCATGTCAGACTGCGTTCAACTCGCGTATTACGCGCCTATTTTTGTATTCATATCAGTCCTGACGTTCATTAAACTCGCGCATTACTTGGCCTCTTTATGTATAAAAATTCTGTACTAAGAATTCGCGCATTACTTTTCCACCTTATTTAGGTCAGACTTTGTTTGATCTCGCGTATTACGCGGCTTTTTGTGCATTTATATCAGTCCTGACGTCCATTGAACTCGCGCATTACTTGGCCACCTTACTGAAAATCTGAGTCCGAAGTGCTCGCGCATTACTTGGCCGCTTTATTCAGGTCAGAGTATAACGAGCCTACGCATTAATTATTATTTTTTGGCCACTTTATAAAAATTCTTATACCCCTAAGAATTCGCGCATTACTTTGCCACCTTATTTATGTCAGATTTCGTTTGATCTCGCGTATTACGCGCCTATTTTTGTATTCATATCAGTCCTGACGTCCATTCAACTCGCGCATTACTTGGCCACTTTATATATAAAAATTCTGTACTAAGAATTCGCGCATTACTTTGCCACCTTATTTAGGTCAGACTTTGCTTGATCTCGCGTATTACGCGGCTATTTTTGCATTTATATCGGTCCTGACATCCATTGAACTCGCGCATTACTTGGCCACCTTACTGAAAATCAGAGTCCGAAGTGCTCGCGCATTACTTGGCCGCTTTATTCAGGTCAGAGTATAACTAGCCTACGCGTTAATTATTATTTTTTGGCCACTTTATAAAAATTCTTATACCCCTAAGAATTCGCGCATTACTTGGCCACTCTTATCAGATCATACTTCGTTCAACTAGCGTATTACGCGGCTATTTTTGTATTTATATCAGTCCTGACGTCCATTGAACTCGCGCATTACTTGGCCACATGATTATAAGCCAGAGTCCGAAGAGCTCGCGCACTTCTTTGCCACCTTATTTAGGTCAGACTTTGTTTGATCTCGCGTATTACGCGGCTATTTTTGCATTTATATCAGTCCTGACTTCCATTGAACTCGCGCATTACTTGGCCACATAATATTAAGCCAGAGTCCGAAGAGCTCGCGCACTTCTTTGCCACCTTATTTAGGTCAGACTTTGTTTGATCTCGCGTATTACGCGGCTATTTTTGCATTTATATCAGTCCTGACGTCCCTTGACCTCGCGCATCACTTGGCCACTTTATATATAATAATTCTGTCCTATCAATTCGCGCATTACTTTGCCACCTTATATAGGTCAGACGTTGTTTGATCTCGCGTATTACGCGGCTTTTTGTGCATTTATATCATTCATGACGTCCATTGAAATCGCGCATAACTAGGCCACATAATGTTAAGCCAGAGTCCGAAGAGCTCGCGCATTACTTTGCCACCTTATTTAGGTCAGATTTCGTTTAATCTCGATTATTACGCGTCTTTTTTTGTATTTATATCTGTACTGACGTACATTGAACTCGCGAATTAATTGTCCACTTTATATATAAAAATCCTGTACTAAGAATTCGCGCATTACTTTCCCACCTTATTTAGGTCAGACTAGTTTTATCTCGCGTATTACGCGGCTTTTTGTGCATTCATATCAGTCCTGACGTCCACTGAACTCGCGCATTACTTGGCCACATAATTTTAAGCCAGAGTCCGAAGAGATCGCGCACTTCTTTGCCACCTTATTTATGTCAGACTTTGTTTGATCTCGCGTATTACGCGGATATTTTTGCATTTATATCAGTCCTGACGTCCATTGAACTCGCGCATTACTTGGCCACTTTATATATAAAAATTCTGTACTAAGAATTCGCGCATTACTTGGCCACCTTATTTAGGTCAGACTTTGCTTGATCTCGCGTATTACGCGGCTATTTTTGCATTTATATCAGTCCTGACGTCCATTGAACTCGCGCATTACTTGGCGACATAATTTTAAGCCAGAGTCCGAGGAGCTCGCGCATTACTTTGCCAACTTATTTAGGTCAGACTTTGTTTGATCTCGCGTATTACGCGGCTATTTTTGCATTTATATCAGTCCTGACATCCATTGAACTCGCGCATTACTTGGCCACCTTACTGACAATCAGCGTCCGAAGTGCTCGCGCATTACTTGGCCACTCTTTTCATGTCAGACTGCGTTCAACTCGCGTATTACGCGCCTATTTTTGTATTCATATCAGTCCTGACGTTCATTAAACTCGCGCATTACTTGGCCTCTTTATATATAAAAATTCTGTACTAAGAATTCGCGCATTACTTTGCCACCTTATTTAGGTCAAACTTTGTTTGATCTCGCGTATTACGCGGCTTTTTTTGCATTTATATCTGTCCTGACGTCCATTGAACTCGCGCATTACTTGGCCACCTTACTGAAAATCTGAGTCCGAAGTGCTCGCGCATTACTTGGCCGCAGTATTCAGGTCAGAGTATAATGAGCCTACGCGTTAATTATTATTTTTTGGCCACTTTATAAAAATTCTTATACCCCTAAGAATTCGCGCATTACTTTGCCACCTTATTTAGGTCAGATTTCGTTTGATCTCGCGTATTACGCGCCTATTTTTGTATTCATATCAGTCCTGACGTCCATTAAACTCGCGCATTACTTGGCCACTTTATATATAAAAATTCTGTACTAAGAATTCGCGCATTACTTTGCCACCTTATTTAGGTCAGACTTTGCTTGATCTCGCGTATTACGCGGCTATTTTTGTATTTATATCAGTCCTGACGTCCATTGAACTCGCGCATTACTTGGCCACATAATTTTAAGCCAGAGTCCGAGGAGCTCGCGCAGTACTTTGCCACCTTATTTAGGTCAGACTTTGTTTGATCTCGCGTATTACGCGGCTATTTTTGCATTTATATCAGTCCTGACGTCCATTGAACTCGCGCATTACTTGGCCGCTTCATTCAGGTCAGAGTATAACGAGCCTACGCGTTAATTATTATTTTTTGGCCACTTCATAAAAATTCTTATACCCCTAAGAATTCGCGCATTACTTTGCCACCTTATTTAGGTCAGATTTCGTTTGATCTCGCGTATTACGCGCCTATTTTTGTATTCATATCAGTCCTGACGTTCATTAAACTCGCGCATTACTTGGCCTCTTTATATATAAAAATTCTGTACTAAGAATTCGCGCATTACTTTGCCACCTTATTTAGGTCAAACTTTGTTTGATCTCGCGTATTACGCGGCTTTTTGTTCATTTATATCTGTCCTGACGTCCATTGAACTCGCGCATTACTTGGCCACCTTACTGAAAATCTGATTCCGAAGTGCTCGCGCATTACTTGGCCGCTTTATTCAGGTCAGAGTATAACGAGCCTACGCGTTAATTATTATTTTTTGGCCACTTTATAAAAATTCTTATACCCCTAAGAATTCGCGCATTACTTTGCCACCTTATATAGGTCAGATTTCGTTTGATCTCGCGTATTACGCGCCTATTTTTGTATTCATATCAGTCCTGACGTCCATTAAACTCGCGCATTACTTGGCCACTTTATATATAAAAATTCTGTACTAAGAATTCGCGCATTACTTTTCCACCTTATGTAGGTCAGACTTTGTTTGATCTCGCGTATTACGCGGCTATTTTTGCATTTATATCAGTCCTGACGTCCATTGAACTCGCGCATTACTCGGCCACATAATTTTAAGCCAGAGTCCGAGGAGCTCGCGCAGTACTTTGCCACCTTATTTAGGTCAGACTTTGTTTGATCTCGCGTATTACGCGGCTAGTTTTGCATTTATATCCATCCTGACGTCCATTGAACTCGCGCATTACTTGGCCACCTTACTGAAAATCTGAGTCCGAAGTGCTCGCGCATTACTTGGCCGCTTTATTCAGGTCAGAGTATAACGAGCCTACGCGTTAATTATTATTTTTTGGCCACTTTATAAAAATTCTTATACCTCTAAGAATTCGCGCATTATTTGGCCACTCTTGTCCGATCAGACTTTGTTCAACTCGCGTATTACGCGGCTATTTTTGTATTTATATCAGTCCTGACGTCCATTGAACTCGCGCATTACTTGGCGACATAATTTTAAGCCAGATTCCGAAGAGCTCGCGCAGTACTTTGCTACCTTATTTAGGTCAGACTTTGTTTGATCTCGCGTATTACGCGCCTATTTTTGTATTCATATCAGTCCTGACGTTCATTAAACTCGCGCATTACTTGGCCACTTTATATATGAAAATTCTGTACTAAGAATTCGCTCATTACTTTGCCACCTTATTTAGGTCAGACTTTGTTTGATCTCGCGTCTTACGCGGCTTTTTGTGCATTTATATCAGTCATGACGTCCATTGAACTCGCGCATTACTTGGCCACATAATGTTAAGCCAGAGTCCGAAGAGCTCGCGCATTACTTTGCCACCTTATTTAGGTCAGATTTCGTTTGATCTCGCGTATTACGCGGCTATTTTTGTATTTATATCAGTCCTGACGTCCATTGAACTCGAGCATTACTTGGCCACTTTATATATAAAAAATTCTGTACTAAGAATTCGCGCATTACTTTCCCACCTTATTTAGGTCAGACTTTGTCTGATCTCGCGTATTACGCGGCTATTTTTGTATTTATATCAGTCCTGACGTCCATTGAACTCGCGCATTACTTGGCCACATAATTTTAAGACAGAGTCAGTAGAGCTCGCGCACTTCTTTGCCACCTTATTTAGGTCAGACTTTGTTTGATCTCGCGTATTACGCGGCTATTTTTGCATTTATATCAGTCCTGACGTCCATTAAACTCGCGCATTACTTGGCCACTTTCTAGATACAAATTCTGGACTAAGAATTCGCGCATTACTTTGCCACCTCATTTATGTCAGACTTTGTTTGATCTCGCGTATTACGCGGCTATTTTTGCATTTATATCAGTCCTGACGTCCATTGAACTCGCGCATTACTTGGCCACATAATTTTAAGCCAGAGTCCGAAGAGCTCGCGCATTACTTTGCCACCTTATTTAGGTCAGACTTTGATTGATCTCGCGTATTACGCGGCTATTTTTGTATTTATATCAGTCCTGACGTCCATTGAACTCGCGAATTACTTGGCCACATAATTTTAAGCCAGAGTCCGAAGAGCTCGCGCACTTCTTTGCCACCTTATTTAGGTCAGACTTTGTTTGATCTCGCGTATTACGCGGCTATTTTTGCATTTATATCAGTCCTTACGTCCATTGAACTCGCGCATTACTTGGCCACTTTATATATAAAAATTCTTTACTAAGAATTCGCTCATTAATTTTCCACCTTATTTAGGTCAGACTTTGCTTGATCTCGCGTATTACGCGGCTATTTTTGTATTTATATCAGTCATGACGTCCATTGAACTCGCGCATTACTTGGCCACATAATGTTAAGCCAGAGTCCGAAGAGCTCGCGCATTACTTTGCCACCTTATTTAGGTCAGATTTCGTTTGATCTCGCGTATTACGCGGCTATTTTTGCATATATATCAGTCCTGACGTCCATTGAACTCGAGCATTACTTGGCCACTTTATATATAAAAATTCTGTACTAAGAATTCGCGCATTACTTTCCCACCTTATTTAGGTCAGACTTTGTTTGATCTCGCGTCTTACGCGGCTTTTTGTGCATTTATATCAGTCATGACGTCCATTGAACTCGCGCATTACTTGGCCACATAATGTTAAGCCAGAGTCCGAAGAGCTCGCGCATTACTTTGCCACCTTATTTAGGTCAGACTTTGTTTGATCTCGCGTATTACGCGGCTATTTTTGCATTTATATCAGTCCTGACGTCCATTGAACTCGCGCATTACTTGGCCGCTTTATATAAAGATCCTGTACTAAGAATTCGCGCATTACTTTTCCACCTTATTTAGGTCAGACTTTGTTTGATCTCGCGTATTACGCGGCTTTTTGTGCATTTATATCAGTCCTGACGTCCATTGAACTCGCGCATTACATGGCCAAAAAACTTTAAGCCAGAGTCCGAAGTGCTCGCGCATTACTTGACAGCTTTATATAAAAATCCTGTACTAAGAATTCGCGCATTACTTTGCCACCTTACTTAGGTCAGACTTTGTTTGATCTCGCGTATTACGCTGCTATTTTTGCATTTATATCGGTCCTGACGTCCATTGAACTCGCGCATTACTTGGCCACCTTACTGAAAATCAGAGTCCGAAGTGCTCGCGCATTACTTGGCCGCTTTATTCAGGTCAGAGTATAAGGACCCTAAGTGTTAATTATTATTTTTTGGCCACTTTATAAAAATTCTTATACCCCTAAGAATTCGCGCATTACTTGGCCACTCTTATCAGATCAGACTTCGTTCAACTCGCGTATTACGCTGCTGTTTTTGTATTTATATCAGTCCTGACGTCCATTGAACTCGCGCATTACTTGGCCGCTTTATTCAGGTCAGAGTATAACGAGCCTACGCGTTAATTATTATTTTTTGGCCACTTTATAAAAATTCTTATACCCCTAAGAATTCGCGCATTACTTTGCCACCTTATTTATGTCAGATTTCGTTTGATCTCGCGTATTACGCGCCTATTTTTGTATTCATATCAGTCCTGACGTCCATTAAACTCGCGCATTACTTGGCCACTTTATATATAAAAATTCTGTACTAAGAATTCGCGCATTACTTTGCCACCTTATTTAGGTCAGACTTTGCTTGATCTCGCGTATTACGCGGCTATTTTTGCATTTATATCGGTCCTGACGTCCATTGAACTCGCGCATTACTTGGACACATAATTTTAAGCCAGAGTCCGTGGAGCTCGCGCATTACTTTGCCACCTTATTTAGGTCAGACTTTGTTTGATCTCGCGTATTACGCGGCTATTTTTGCATTTATATCAGTCCTGACGTCCATTGAATTCGCGCATTACTTGGCCACCTTACTGTAAAACAGAGTCCGAAGAGCTCGCGCATAACTTGGCCGCTTTATTCAGGTCAGAGTATAACTAGCCTACGCGTTAATTATTATTTTTTGGCCACTTTATAAAAATTCTTATACCCCTAAGAATTCGCGCATTACTTGGCCACTCTTATCAGATCATACTTCGTTCAACTCGCGTATTACGCGGCTATTTTTGTATTTATATCAGTCCTGACGTCCATTGAACTCGCGCATTACTTGGCCACATGATTATAAGCCAGAGTCCGAAGAGCTCGCGCACTTCTTTGCCACCTTATTTAGGTCAGACTTTGTTTGATCTCGCGTATTACGCGGCTATTTTTGCATTTATATCAGTCCTGACGTCCATTGAACTCGCGCATTACTTGGCCACATAATTTTAAGCCAGAGTCCGAAGAGCTCGCGCACTTCTTTGCCACCTTATTTAGGTCAGACTTTGTTTGATCTCGCGTATTACGCGGCTATTTTTGCATTTATATCAGTCCTGACGTCCATTAAACACGCGCATTACTTGGCCACTTTATATATAAAAATTCTGTACTAAGAATTCGCGCATTACTTTGCCACTTTATTTAGGTCAGACTTTGCTTGATCTCGCGTATTACGCGGCTATTTTTGCATTTATATCAGTCCTGACGTCCATTAAACTCGCGCATTACTTGGCCACTTTATATATAAAAATTCTGTACTAAGAATTCGCGCATTACTTTCCCACCTTATTTAGGTCAGACTTTGTTTGATCTCTCGTCTTACGCGGCTTTTTGTGCATTTATATCAGTCATGACGTCCATTGAACTCGCGCATTACTTGGCCACATAATGTTAAGCCAGAGTCCGAAGAGCTCGCGCATTACTTTGCCACCTTATTTAGGTCAGATTTCGTTTGATCTCGCGTATTACGCGGCTATTTTTGCATTTATATCAGTCCTGACGTCCATTGAACTCGCGCATTACTTGGCGACATAATTTTAAGCCAGAGTCCGAGGAGCTCGCGCATTACTTTGCCACCTTATTTAGGTCAGACTTTGTTTGATCTCGCGTATTACGCGGCTATTTTTGCATTTATATCAGTCCTGACGTCCATTAAACTCGCGCATTACTTGGCCGCTTTATATAAAGATCCTGTACTAAGAATTCGCGCATTACTTTTCCACCTTATTTAGGTCAGACTTTGTTTGATCTCGCGTATTACGCGGCTATTTTTGCATTTATATCAGTCCTGACGTCCATTGAACTCGCGCATTACTTGGCCAAAAAACTTTAAGCCAGAGTCCGAAGAGCTCGCGCATTACTTGGCCGCTTTATATAAAAATCCTGTACTAAGAATTTGCGCATTACTTTGCCACCTTATTTAGGACAGACTTTGTTTGATCTCGCGTATTACGCGGCTATTTTTGCATTTATATCAGTCCTGACGTCCATTGAACTCGCGCATACTTGGCCACCTTACTGAAAATCAGAGTCCGAAGTGCTCGCGCATTACTTGGCCGCTTTATTCAGGTGAGAGTCTAAGGACCCTAAGTGTTAATTATTATTTTTTGGCCACTTTATAAAAATTCTTATACCCCTAAGAATTCGCGCATTACTTGGCCACTCTTTTAATATCATACTTGGTTCAACTCGCGTATTACGCGGCTATTTTTGTATTTATATCAGTCCTGACGTCCATTGATCTCGCGCATTACTTGGCCGCTTTATTCAGGTCAGAGTCTAAGGACCCTAAGTGTTAATTATTACTTTTTGGCCACTTTATAAAAAATCTTATACCCCTAAGAATTCGCGCATTACTTGGCCACTCTTTTCAGGTCAGACTGCGTTCAACTCGCGTATTACGCCCCTATTTTTGTATTCATATCAGTCCTGACGTCCATTAAACTCGCGCATTACTTGGCCACTTTATATATAAAAATTCTGTACTAAGAATTCGCGCATTACTTTGCCACCTTATTTAGGTCAGACTTTGTTTGATCTCGCGTATTACGCGGCTTTTTGTGCATTTGTATCAGTCCTGACGTCCATTGAACTCGCGCATTACTTGGCCACATAATTTTAAGCCAGAGTCCGAAGAGCTCGCGCATTACTTTGCCACCTTATTTAGGTCAGACTTTGTTTGATCTCGCGTATTACGCGGCTTTTTGTGCATTTATATCAGTCCTGACGTCCATTGATCTCGCTCATTACTTGGCCACTTTATATAAAAATCCTGTACTAAGAATTCGCGCATTACTTTGCCTCCTTATTTAGGTCAGATTTCGTTTGATCTTGCGTATTACGCGGCTATTTTTGCATTTATATCAGTCCTGACGTCCATTGAACTCGTGCATTACTCAGCCACCTTACTGAAAATCAGAGTCCGAAGTGCTCGCGCATTACTTGGCCGCTTTATATAAAGATCCTGTACTAAGAATTCGCGCATTACTTTTCCACCTTATTTAGGTCAGACTTTGTTTGATCTCGCGTATTACGCGGCTATTTTTGCATTTATATCAGTCCTGACGTCCATTGAACTCGCGCATTACTTGGCCAAAAAACTTTAAGCCATAGTCCGAAGATCTCGCGCATTACTTGGCCACTTTACATAAAAATCCTGTACTAAGAATTCGCGCATTACTTTGCCTCCTTATTTAGGTCAGACTTTGTTTGATCTCGCGTATTACGCGGCTTTTTTGTGCATTTATATCAGTCCTGACGTCCATTGAACTCGCGCATACTTGGCCAACTTACTGAAAATCAGAGTCTGAAGTGCTCGCGCATTACTTGGCCGCTTTATTCAGGTCAGAGTATAACGAGCCTACGCGTTAATTATTATTTTTTGGCCACTTTATAAAAATTCTTATACCCCTAAGAATTCGCGCATTACTTTGCCACCTTATTTAGGTCATACTTTGTTTGATCTCTCGTATTTAGCGGCTATTTTTGCATTTTTATCAGTCATGACGTCGATTGAACTCGCCCATTACTTGGCCACCTTACCGAAAATCTGAGTCCGAAGTGCTCGCGCATTACTTGACCGCTTTATTCAGGTCAGAGTCTAAGGACCCTAAGTGTTAATTATTATTTTTTGGCCACTTTATTAAAATTCTTATACCCCTAAAAATTCGCGCATTACTTGGCCACTCTTTTCATGTCAGACTGCGTTCAACTCGCGTATTACACGCCTATTTTTGTATTCATATCAGTCCTGACGTTCATTAAACTCGCGCATTACTTGGCCTCTTTATATATAAAAATTCTGTACTAAGAATTCGCGCATTACTTTTCCACCTTATTTAGGTCAGACTTTGTTTGATCTCGCGTATTACGCGGCTTTTTGTGCATTTATATCAGTCCTGACGTCCATTGAACTCGCGCATTACTTGGCCACCTTACTGAAAATCTGAGTCCGAAGTGCTCGCGCATTACTTGGCCGCTTTATTCAGGACAGAGTATAACGAGCCTACGCGTTAATTATTATTATTTGGCCACTTTATAAAAATTCTTATACCCCTAAGAATTAGCGCATTACATTGCCACCTTATTTATTTCAGATTTCCTTTGATCTCGCGTATTACGCGGCTATTTTTGCATTTATATCAGTCCTGACGTCCATTGAACTCGCGCATTACTTGGCCACTTTATATATAAAAATTCTGTACTAAGAATTCGCGCATAACCGTGCCTCCTTATTTAGGTCAGACTTTGTTTGATCTCGCGTATAACGCTGCTATTTTTGCATTTATATCAGTCCTGACGTCCATTGAACTCGAGCATTACTTGGCCACTTTATATATAAAAATTCTGTACTAAGAATTCGCGCATTACTTTGCCACCTTATTTAGGTCAGACTTTGCTTGATCTCGCGTATTACGCGGCTATTTTTGTATTTATATCAGTCATGACGTCCATTGAACTCGCGCATTACTTGGCCACATAATGTTAAGCCAGAGTCCGAAGAGCTCGCGCATTACTTTGCCACCTTATTTAGGTCAGATTTCGTTTGATCTCGCGTATTACGCGGCTATTTTTGCATTTATATCAGTCCTGACGTCCATTGAACTCGCGCATTACTTGGCCACGTTATATATAAAAATACTTAACTAAGAAAAAGCGCAAAACTTAGAGACCTTATTTATGTCAGACTTTGTTTGATCTCGCGTCTTACGCGGCTTTTTGTGCATTTATATCAGTCATGACGTCCATTGAACTGGCGCATTACTTGGCCACATAATGTTAAGCCAGAGTCCGAAGAGCTCGCGCATTACTTTGCCACCTTATTTAGGTCAGACTTTGTTTGATCTCGCGTATTACGCGGCTATTTTTGCATTTATATCAGTCCTGACGTCCATTAAACTCGCGCATTACTTGGCCGCTTTATATAAAGATCCTGTACTAAGAATTCGCGCATTACTTTTCCACCTTATTTAGGTCAGACTTTGTTTGATCTCGCGTATTACGCTGCTATTTTTGCATTTATATCAGTCCTGACGTCCATTGAACTCGCGCATTACTTGGCCACCTTACTGAAAATCAGAGTCCGAAGTGCTCGCGCATTACTTGGCTGCTTTATTCAGGTCAGAGTCTAAGGACCCTAAGTGTTGATTATTATTTTTTGGCCACTTTATAAAAATTCTTATACCCCTAAGAATTCGCGCATTACTTGGCCACTCTTATCAGATCAGACTTCGTTCAACTCGCGTATTACGCGGCTGTTTTTGTATTTATATCAGTCCTGACGTCCATTGAACTCGCGCATTACTTGGCCGCTTTATTCAGGTCAGAGTATAACGAGCCTACGCGTTAATTATTATTTTTTGGCCACTTTATAAAAATTCTTATACCCCTAAGAATTCGCGCATTACTTTGCCACCTTATTTATGTCAGATTTCGTTTGATCTCGCGTATTACGCGCCTATTTTTGTATTCATATCAGTCCTGACGTCCATTAAACTCGCGCATTACTTGGCCACTTTATATATAAAAATTCTGTACTAAGAATTCGCGCATTACTTTGCCACCTTATTTAGGTCAGACTTTGCTTGATCTCGCGTATTACGCGGCTATTTTTGCATTTATATCGGTCCTGACGTCCATTGAACTCGCGCATTACTTGGACACATAATTTTAAGCCAGAGTCCGTGGAGCTCGCGCATTACTTTGCCACCTTATTTAGGTCAGACTTTGTTTGATCTCGCGTATTACGCGGCTATTTTTGCATTTATATCAGTCCTGACATCCATTGAACTCGCGCATTACTTGGCCACCTTACTGAAAATCAGAGTCCGAAGTGCTCGCGCATTACTTGGCCGCTTTATTCAGGTCAGAGTATAACTAGCCTACGCGTTAATTATTATTTTTTGGCCACTTTATAAAAATTCTTATACCCCTAAGAATTCGCGCATTACTTGGCCACTCTTATCAGATCATACTTCGTTCAACTCGCGTATTACGCGGCTATTTTTGTATTTATATCAGTCCTGACGTCCATTGAACTCGCGCATTACTTGGCCACATGATTATAAGCCAGAGTCCGAAGAGCTCGCGCACTTCTTTGCCACCTTATTTAGGTCAGACTTTGTTTGATCTCGCGTATTACGCGGCTATTTTTGCATTTATATCAGTCCTGACGTCCATTGAACTCGCGCATTACTTGGCCACATAATTTTAAGCCAGAGTCCGAAGAGCTCGCGCACTTCTTTGCCACCTTATTTAGGTCAGACTTTGTTTGATCTCGCGTATTACGCGGCTATTTTTGCATTTATATCAGTCCTGACGTCCATTAAACACGCGCATTACTTGGCCACTTTATATATAAAAATTCTGTACTAAGAATTCGCGCATTACTTTGCCACTTTATTTAGGTCAGACTTTGCTTGATCTCGCGTATTACGCGGCTATTTTTGCATTTATATCAGTCCTGACGTCCATTAAACTCGCGCATTACTTGGCCACTTTATATATAAAAATTCTGTACTAAGAATTCGCGCATTACTTTCCCACCTTATTTAGGTCAGACTTTGTTTGATCTCTCGTCTTACGCGGCTTTTTGTGCATTTATATCAGTCATGACGTCCATTGAACTCGCGCATTACTTGGCCACATAATGTTAAGCCAGAGTCCGAAGAGCTCGCGCATTACTTTGCCACCTTATTTAGGTCAGATTTCGTTTGATCTCGCGTATTACGCGGCTATTTTTGCATTTATATCAGTCCTGACGTCCATTGAACTCGAGCATTACTTGGCCACTTTATATATAAAAATTCTGTACTAAGAATTCGCGCATTACTTTCCCACCTTATTTAGGTCAGACTTTGCTTGATCTCGCGTATTACGCGGCTATTTTTGCATTTATATCAGTCCTGACGTCCATTGAACTCGCGCATTACTTGGCGACATAATTTTAAGCCAGAGTCCGAGGAGCTCGCGCATTACTTTGCCACCTTATTTAGGTCAGACTTTGTTTGATCTCGCGTATTACGCGGCTATTTTTGCATTTATATCAGTCCTGACGTCCATTGAACTCGCGCATTACTTGGCCGCTTTATATAAAGATCCTGTACTAAGAATTCGCGCATTACTTTTCCACCTTATTTAGGTCAGACTTTGTTTGATCTCGCGTATTACGCGGCTTTTTGTGCATTTATATCAGTCCTGACGTCCACTGAACTCGCGCATTACTTGGCCAAAAAACTTTAAGCCAGAGTCCGAAGAGCTGGCGCATTACTTGGCCGCTTTATATAAATATCCTGTACTAAGAATTCGCGCATTACTTTGCCACCTTATTTAGGTCAGACTTTGTTTGATCTCGCGTATTACGCGGCTATTTTTGCATTTATATCAGTCCTGACGTCCATTGAACTCGCGCATTACTTGGCCACCTTACTGAAAATCAGAGTCCGAAGTGCTCGCGCATTACTTGGCCGCTTTATTCAGGTCAGAGTATAAGGACCCTAAGTGTTAATTATTATTTTTTGGCCACTTTATAAAAATTCTTATACCCCTAAGAATTCGCGCATTACTTGGCCACTCTTTCAGATCAGACTTCGTTCAACTCGCGTATTACGCGGCTGTTTTTGTATTTATATCAGTCCTGACGTCCATTGAACTCGCGCATTACTTGGCCGCTTTATTCAGGTCAGAGTATAACGAGCCTACGCGTTAATTATTATTTTTTGGCCACTTTATAAAAATTCTTATACCCCTAAGAATTCGCGCATTACTTGGCCACTCTTTTCAGGTCAGACTGCGTTCAACTCGCGTATTACGCCCCTATTTTTGTATTCATATCAGTCCTGACGTCCATTAAACTCGCGCATTACTTGGCCACTTTATATATAAAAATTCTGTACTAAGAATTCGCGCATTACTTTGCCACCTTATTTAGGTCAGACTTTGTTTGATCTCGCGTATTACGCGGCTTTTTGTGCATTTGTATCAGTCCTGACGTCCATTGAACTCGCGCATTACTTGGCCACATAATTTTAAGCCAGAGTCCGAGGAGCTCGCGCATTACTTTGCCACCTTATTTAGGTCAGACTTTGTTTGATCTCGCGTATTACGCGGCTATTTTTGTATTTATATCAGTCCTGACGTCCATTGAACTCGCGCATTACTTGGCAACTTGAGATAAAAAACCTGTACTAAGAATTAGCTCATTACTTTGCCCCCTTATTTATGTCAGATTTCGTTTGATGTCGCGTATTACGCGGCTATTTTTGCATTTATATCAGTTCTGACGTCCATTGAACTCGCGCATTACTCAGCCACCTTACTGAAAATCAGAGTCCGAAGTGCTCGCGCATTACTTGGCCGCTTTATATAAAGATCCTGTACTAAGAATTCGCGCATTACTTTTCCACCTTATTTAGGTCAGACTTTGTTTGATCTCGCGTATTACGCGGCTATTTTTGCATTTATATCAGTCCTGACGTCCATTGAACTCGCGCATTACTTGGCCACATTACTTTAATCCAGAGTCCGAAGAGCTCGCGCATTACTTGGCCGCATTATATAAAAATCCTGTACTAAGAATTCGCGCATTACTTTGCCACCTTATTTAGGTCAGACTTTGTTTGATCTCGCGTATTACGCGGCTATTTTTGCATTTATATCAGTCCTGACGTCCATTGAACTCGCGCATTACTTGGCCACCTTACTGAAAATCAGAGTCCGAAGTGCTCGCGCATTACTTGGCCGCTTTATTCAGGTCAGAGTATAACGAGCCTACGCGTTAATTATTATATTGGCCACTTTATAAAAATTCTTATACTCCTAAGAATTCGCGCATTACTTTGCCACCTTATTTAGGTCAGACTTTGTTTGATCTCGCGTATTACGCGGCTATTTTTGCATTTATATCAGTCCTGACGTCCATTGAACTCGCGCATTACTTGGCCACCTTACTGAAAATCTGAGTCCGAAGTGCTCGCTCATTACTTGACCGCTTTATTCAGGTCAGAGTCTAAGGACCCTAAGTGTTAATTATTATTTTTTGGCCACTTTATTAAAATTCTTATACCCCTAAAAATTCGCGCATTACTTGGCCACTCTTTTCATGTCAGACTGCGTTCAACTCGCGTATTACACGCCTATTTTTGTATTCATATCAGTCCTGACGTTCATTAAACTCGCGCATTACTTGGCCTCTTTATATATAAATATTCTGTACTTAGAATTCGCGCATTACTTTTCCACCTTATTTAGGTCAGACTTTGTTTGATCTCGCGTATTACGCGGCTTTTTGTGCATTTATATCAGTCCTGACGTCCATTGAACTCGCGCATTACTTGGCCACCTTACTGAAAATCTGAGTCCGAAGTGCTCGCGCATTACTTGGCTGCTTTATTCAGGTCAGAGTATAACGAGCCTACGCGTTAATTATTATTATTTGGCCACTTTATAAAAATTCTTATACCCCTAAGAATTCGCGCATTACATTGCCACCTTATTTATGTCAGATTTCGTTTGATCTCGCGTATTACGCGCCTATTTTTGTATTCATATCAGTCCTGACGTCCATTAAACTCGCGCATTACTTGGCCACTTTATATATAAAAATTCTGTACTTAGAATTCGCGCATTACTTTGCCACCTTATTTAGGTCAGACTTTGCTTGATCTCGCGTATTACGCGGCTATTTTTGCATTTATATCGGTCCTGACGTCCATTGAACTCGCGCATTACTTGGACACATAATTTTAAGCCAGAGTCCGAGGAGCTCGCGCATTACTTTGCCACCTTATTTAGGACAGACTTTGTTTGATCTCGCGTATTACGCGGCTAGTTTTGCATTTATATCAGTCCTGACGTCCATTGAACTGGCGCATTACTTGGCCACCTTACTGAAAATCAGAGTCCGAAGTGCTCGCGTATTACTTGGCCGCTTTATTCAGGTCAGAGTATAACGAGCCTACGCGTTAATTATTATTTTTTGACCACATTATAAAAATTCTTATACCCCTAAGAATTCGCGCATTACTTGGCCACTCTTTTCAGGTCAGACTGCGTTCAACTCGCGTATTACGCCCCTATTTTTGTATTCATATCAGTCCTGACGTCCATTAAACTCGCGCATTACTTGGCCACTTTATATATAAAGATCCTGTACTAAGAATTCGCGCATTACTTTTCCACCTTATTTAGGTCAGACTTTGTTTGATCTCGCGTATTACGCGGATTCTTGTGCATTTATATCAGTCCTGACGTCCATTGAACTCGCTCATTACTTGGCCACATAATTTTAAGCCAGAGTCCGAAGAGCTCGCGCATTACTTTGCCACCTTATTTAGGTCAGACTTTGTTTGATCTCGCGTATTACGCGGCTATTTTTGCATTTATATCGGTCCTGACGTCCATTGACCTCGCGGATTACTTGGCCACTTTATATAAAAGTCCTGTACTAAAAATTCGCGCACTACTTTGCCACCTTATTTAGGTCAGATTTCGTTTGATCTCGCGTATTACGCGGCTATTTTTGCATTTATATCAGTCCTGACGTCCATTGAACTCGCGCATTACTCAGCCACCTTACTGAAAATCAGAGTCCGAAGTGCTCGCGCATTACTTGGCCGCTTTATATAAAGATCCTGTACTAAGAATTCGCGCATTACTTTTCCACCTTATTTAGGTCAGACTTTGTTTGATCTCGCGTATTACGCGGCTATTTTTGCATTTATATCAGTCCTGACGTCCATTGAACTCGCGCATTACTTGGCCAAAAAACTTTAAGCCAGAGTCCGAAGAGCTCGCGCATTACTTGGCCTCTTTATATAAAAATCCTGTACTAAGAATTCGCGCATTACGTTTCCACCTTATTTAGGTCAGACTTTGTTTGATCTCGCGTATTACGCGGCTATTTTTGCATTTATATCAGTCCTGACGTCCATTGAACTCGCGCATTACTTGGCCACCTTACTGAAAATCAGAGTCCGAAGTGCTCGCGCATTACTTGGCCGCTTTATTCAGGTCAGAGTATAACGAGCCTACGCGTTAATTATTATTTTTTGGCCACTTTATAAAAATTCTTATACCCCTAAGAATTCGCGCATTACTTTGCCACCTTATTTAGGTCAGACTTTGTTTGATCTCGCGTATTACGCGGCTATTTTTGCATTTATATCAGTCCTGACGTCCATTGAACTCGCGCATTACTTGGCCACCTTACTGAAAATCTGAGTCCGAAGTGCTCGCGCATTACTTGACCGCTTTATTCAGGTCAGAGTCTAAGGACCCTAAGTGTTAATTATTATTTTTTGGCCACTTTATAAAAATTCTTATACCCCTAAAAATTCACGCATTACTTGGCCACTCTTTTCATGTCAGACTGCGTTCAACTCGCGTATTACACGCCTATTTTTGTATTCATATCAGTCCTGACGTTCATTAAACTCGCGCATTACTTGGCCTCTTTATATATAAAAATTCTGTACTAAGAATTCGCGCATTACTTTGCCACATTATTTAGGTCAGACTTTGTTTGATCTCGCGTATTACGCGGCTTTTTGTGCATTTATATCAGTCCTGACGTCCATTGAACTCGCGTATTACTTGGCCAAAAAACTTTAAGCCAGAGTCCGAAGAGCTCGCGCATTACTTGGCCGCTTTATATAAAAATCCTGTACTAAGAATTCGCGCATTACTTTTCCACCTTATTTAGGTCAGACTTTGTTTGATCTCGCGTATTACGCGGCTATTTTTGCATTTATATCAGTCCTGACGTCCATTGAACTCGCGCATTACTTGGCCACCTTACTGAAAATCAGAGTCCGAAGTGCTCGCGCATTACTTGGCCGCTTTATTCAGGTCAGAGTATAACGAGCCTACGCGTTAATTATTATATTGGCCACTTTATAAAAATTCTTATACCCCTAAGAATTCGCGCATTACTTTGCCTCCTTATTTAGGTCAGACTTCGTTTGATTTCGCGTATTACGCGGCTATTTTTGCATTTATATCAGTCCTGACGTCCATTGAACTCGCGCATTACTTGGCCTTCTTACTGAAAGTCAGAGTCCGAAGTGCTCGCGCATTACTTGACCGCTTTATTCAGGTCAGAGTCTAAGGACCCTAAGTGTTAATTATTATTTTTTGGCCACTTTATAAAAATTCTTATACCCCTAAAAATTCGCGCATTACTTGGCCACTCTTTTCATGTCAGACTGCGTTCAACTCGCGTATTACACGCCTATTTTTGTATTCATATCAGTCCTGACGTTCATTAAACTCGCGCATTACTTGGCCTCTTTATATATAAAAATTCTGTACTAAGAATTCGCGCATTACTTTGCCCCCTTATTTAGGTCAGACTTCGTTTGATCTCACGTATTACGCGGCTCTTTTTGCATTTATATCAGTCCTGACGTCCATTAAACTCGTGCATTACTCAGCCACCTTACTGAAAATCAGAGTCCGAAGTGCTCGCGCATTACTTGGCCGCTTTATATAAAGATCCTGTACTAAGAATTCGCGCATTACTTTTCCACCTTATTTAGGTCAGACTTTGTTTGATCTCGCGTATTACGCGGCTATTTTTGCATTTATATCAGTCCTGACGTCCATTGAACTCGCGCATTACTTGGCCAAAAAACTTTAAGCCAGAGTCCGAAGAGCTCGCGCATTACTTGGCCGCTTTATATAAAAATCCTGTACTAAGAATTCGCGCATTACTTTGCCACCTTATTTAGGACAGACTTTGTTTGATCTCGCGTATTACGCGGCTATTTTTGCATTTATATCAGTCCTGACGTCCATTGAACTCGCGCATACTTGGCCACCTTACTGAAAATCAGAGTCCGAAGTGCTCGCGCATTACTTGGCCGCTTTATTCAGGTCAGAGTATAACGAGCCTACGTGTTAACTATTATTTTTTTGCCACTCTATAAAAATTCTTATACCCCTAAGAATTCGCGCATTAATTTGCCACTTTACTTAGGTCAGACTTTGTTTGATCTCGCGTATTACGCGGCTAGTTTTGCATTTTTATCAGTCCTGACGTCGAAACAACTCGCGCAATAGCAGCCCCCATTACTGAAAATCTGAGTCCGAAGTGCTCGCGCATTACTTGACCGCTTTATTCAGGTCAGAGTCTAAGGACCCTAAGTGTTAATTATTATTTTTTGGCCACTTTATTAAAATTCTTATACCCCTAAAAATTCGCGCATTACTTGGCCACTCTTTTCATGTCAGACTGCGTTCAACTCGCGTATTACACGCCTATTTTTGTATTCATATCAGTCCTGACGTTCATTAAACTCGCGCATTACTTGGCCTCTTTATATATAAAAATTCTGTACTAAGAATTCGCGCATTACTTTGCCACCTTATTTAGGTCAGACTTTGTTTGATCTCGCGTATCACGCGGCTTTTTGTGCATTTATATCAGTCCTGACGTCCATTGAACACGCGCATTACTTGGCCACCTTACTGAAAATCTGAGTCCGAAGTGATCGCGCATTACTTTGCGACATTATTAAGGTCAGAGTATAACGAGCCTACGCGTTAATTATTATTTTTTGGCCACTTTATAAAAATTCTTATACCCCTAAGAATTCGCGCATTACTTTGCCACCTTATTTATGTCAGATTTCGTTTGATCTCGCGTATTACGCGCCTATTTTTGTATTCATATCAGTCCTGACGTCCATTAAACTCGCGCATTACTTGGCCACTTTATATATAAAAATTCTGTACTAAGAATTCGCGCATTACTTTGCCACCTTATTTAGGTCAGACTTTGCTTGATCTCGCGTATTACGCGGCTATTTTTGCATTTATATCGGTCCTGACGTCCATTGAACTCGCGCATTACTTGGACACATAATTTTAAGCCAGAGTCCGAGGAGCTCGCGCATTACTTTGCCACCTTATTTAGGTCAGACTTTTGTTTGATCTCGCGTATTACGCGGCTATTTTTGCATTTATATCAGTCCTGACATCCATTGAACTCGCGCATTACTTGGCCACCTTACTGAAAATCAGAGTCCGAAGTGCTCGCGCATTACTTGGCCGCTTTATTCAGGTCAGAGTATAACTAGCCTACGCGTTAATTATTATTTTTTGGCCACTTTATAAAAATTCTTATACCCCTAAGAATTCGCGCATTACTTGGCCACTCTTATCAGATCATACTTCGTTCAACTCGCGTATTACGCGGCTATTTTTGTATTTATATCAGTCCTGACGTCCATTGAACTCGCGCATTACTTGGCCACATGATTATAAGCCAGAGTCCGAAGAGCTCGCGCACTTCTTTGCCACCTTATTTAGGTCAGACTTTGTTTGATCTCGCGTATTACGCGGCTATTTTTGCATTTATATCAGTCCTGACGTCCATTAAACTCGCGCACCACTTGGCCACTTTATATATAAAAATTCTGTACTAATTATTCGCGCATTACTTTGCCACTTTATTTAGGTCAGACTTTGCTTGATCTCGCATATTACGCGGCTATTTTTGCATTTATATCAGTCCTGACGTCCATTGAACTCGCGCATTACTTGGCGACATAATTTTAAGCCAGAGTCCGAAGAGCTCGCGCAGTACTTTGCCACCTTATTTAGGTCAGACTTTGTTTGATCTCGCGTATTACGCGCCTATTTTTGTATTCATATCAGTCCTGACGTTCATTAAACTCGCGCATTACTTGGCCACTTTATATATAAAAATTCTGTACTAAGAATTCGCGCATTACTTTGCCACCTTATTTAGGTCAGACTTTGCTTGATCTCGCGTATTACGCGGCTATTTTTGTATTTATATCAGTCATGACGTCCATTGAACTCGCGCATTACTTGGCCACATAATGTTAAGCCAGAGTCCGAAGAGCTCGCGCATTACTTTGCCACCTTAATTAGGTAAGATTTCGTTTGATCTCGCGTATTACGCGGCTATTTTTGCATTTATATCAGACCTGACGTCCATTGAACTCGAGCATTACTTGGCCACTTTATATATAAAAATTCTGTACTAAGAATTCGCGCATTACTTTCCCACCTTATTTAGGTCAGACTTTGCTTGATCTCGCGTATTACGCGGCTATTTTTGTATTTATATCAGTCCTGACGTCCATTGAACTCGCGCATTACTTGGCCACATAATTTTAAGCCAGAGTCCGAAGAGCTCGCGCACTTCTTTGCCACCTTATTTAGGTCAGACTTTGTTTGATCTCGCGTATTACGCGGCTATTTTTGCATTTATATCAGTCCTGACGTCCATTAAACTCGCGCATTACTTGGCCACTTTATATATAAAAATTCTGTACTAAGAATTCGCGCATTACTTTGCCACCTTATTTAGGTCAGACTTTGTTTGATCTCGCGTATTACGCGGCTATTTTTGCATTTATATCAGTCCTGACATCCATTGAACTCGCGCATTACTTGGCCACCTTACTGAAAATCAGCGTCCGAAGTGCTCGCGCATTACTTGGCCGCTTTATTCAGGTCAGAGTAGAAGGACCCAAAGTGTTAATTATTATTTTTTGGCCACTTTATAAAAAATATTATAACCCAAAGAATTCGCGCATTACTTGGCCACTCTTTTCATGTCAGACTGCGTTCAACTCGCGTATTACGCGCCTATTTTTGTATTCATATCAGTCCTGACGTTCATTAAACTCGCGCATTACTTGGCCTCTTTATATATAAAAATTCTGTACTAAGAATTCGCGCATTACTTTGCCACCTTATTTAGGTCAAACTTTGTTTGATCTCGCGTATTACGCGGCTTTTTGTGCATTTATATCTGTCCTAACGTCCATTGAACTCGCGCATTACTTGGCCACCTTACTGAAAATCTGAGTCCGAAGTGCTCGCGCATTACTTGGCTGCTTTATTCAGGTCAGAGTATAACGAGCCTACGCGTTAATTATTATTTTTTGGCCACTTTATAAAAATTCTTATACCCCTCAGAATTCGCGCATTACTTTGCCACCTTATTTAGGTCAGATTTCGTTTGATCTCGCGTATTACGCGGCTATTTTTGTATTCATATCAGTCCTGACGTCCATTAAACTCGCGCATTACTTGGCCACTTTATATATAAAAATTCTGTACTAAGAATTCGCGCATTACTTTGCCACCTTATTTAGGTCAGACTTTGCTTGATCTCGCGTATTACGCGGCTATTTTTGTATTTATATCAGTCCTGACGTCCATTGAACTCGCGCATTACTTGGCGACATAATTTTAAGCCAGAGTCCGAGGAGCTCGCGCAGTACTTTGCCACCTTATTTAGGTCAGACTTCGTCAGATCTCGCGTATTACGCGGCTATTTTTGCATTTATATCAGTCCTGACGTCCATTGAACTAGCGCATTACTTGTCCACCTTACTGAAAATCTGAGTCCGAAGTGCTCGCGCATTACTTGGCCGCTTTACTCAGGTCAGAGTATAACGAGCCTACGCGTTAATTATTATTTTTTGGCCACTTTATAAAAATTCTTATACCCCTAAGAATTCGCGCATTACTTGGCCACTCTTATCAGATCAGACTTCGTTCAACTCGCGTATTACGCGGCTATTTTTGTATTTATATCAGTCCTGACGTCCATTGAACTCGCGCATTAGTTGGCGACATAATTTTAAGCCAGATTCCGAAGAGCTCGCGCAGTACTTTGCCACCTTATTTAGGTCAGACTTTGTTTGATCTCGCGTCTTACGCGGCTTTTTGTGCATTTATATCAGTCATGACGTCCATTGAACTCGCGCATTACTTGGCCACATAATGTTAAGCCAGAGTCCGAAGAGCTCGCGCATTACTTTGCCACCTTATTTAGGTCAGATTTCGTTTGATCTCTCGTATTACGCGGCTATTTTTGCATTTATATCAGTCCTGACGTCCATTGAACTCGAGCATTACTTGGCCACTTTATATATAAAAATTCTGTACTAAGAATTCGCGCATTACTTTGCCACCTTATTTAGGTCAGACTTTGCTTGATCTCGCTTATTACGCGGCTATTTTTGCATTTATATCAGTCCTGACGTCCATTGAACTCGCGCATTACGTGGCCACATAAATTAAAGCCAGGGTCCGAAGAGCTCGCGCATTACTTTGCCACCTTATTTAGGTCAGACTTTGTTTGATCTCGCGTATTACGCGGCTATTTTTGCATTTATATCAGTCCTGACGTCCATTAAACTCGCGCATTACTTGGCCGCTTTATATAAAGATCCTGTACTAAGAATTCGCGCATTACTTTTCCACCTTATTTAGGTCAGACTTTGTTTGATCTCGCGTATTACGCGGCTTTTTGTGCATTTATATCAGTCCTGACGTCCATTGAACTCGCGCATTACTTGGCCACATAATTTTAAGCCAGAGTCCGAAGAGCTCGCGCATTACTTGGCCGCTTTATATAAAAATCCTGTACTAATAATTCGCGCATTACTTTCCACCTTATTTAGGTCAGACTTTGTTTGATCTCGCGTATTACGCGGCTATTTTTGCATTTATATCAGTCCTGACGTCCATTGAACTCGCGCATTACTTGGCCACCTTACTGAAAATCAGAGTCCGAAGTGCTCGCGCATTACTTGGCCGCTTTATTCAGGTCAGAGTATAACGAGCCTACGCGTTAATTATTATTTTGGCCACTTTATAAAAATTCTTATACCCCTAAGAATTTGCGCATTACTTTGCCACCTTATTTAGGACAGACTTTGTTTGATCTCGCGTATTACGCGGCTATTTTTGCATTTATATCAGTCCTGACGTCCATTGAACTCGCGCATACTTGGCCACCTTACTGAAAATCAGAGTCCGAAGTGCTCGCGCATTACTTGGCCGCTTTATTCAGGTCAGAGTATAACGAGCCTACGCGTTAATTATTATTTTTGGCCACTTTATAAAAATTCTTATACCCCTAAGAATTTGCGCATTACTTTGCCACCTTATTTAGGTCAGACTTTGTTTGATCTCGCGTATTACGCGGCTATTTTTGCATTTTTATCAGTCCTGACGTCGATTGAACTCGCGCATTACTTGGCCACCTTACCGAAAATCTGAGTCCGAAGTGCTCGCGCATTACTTGGCTACTTTATTCAGGTCAGAGTCTAAGGACCCTAAGTGTTGATTATTATTTTTTGGCCACTTTATAAAAATTCTTATACCCCTAAAAATTCACGCATTACTTGGCCACTCTTTTCATGTCAGACTGCGTTCAACTCGCGTATTACACGCCTATTTTTGTATTCATATCAGTCCTGACGTTCATTAAACTCGCGCATTACTTGGCCTCTTTATATATAAAAATCCTGTACTAAGAATTCGCGCATTACTTTGCCACATTATTTAGGTCAGACTTTGTTTGATCTCGCGTATTACGCGGCTTTTTGTGCACTTATATCAGTCCTGACGTCCATTGAACTCACGTATTACTTGGCCAAAAAACTTTAAGCCAGAGTCCGAAGAGCTCGCGCATTACTTGGCCGCTTTATATAAAAATCCTGTACTAAGAATTCGCGCATTACTTTTCCACCTTATTTAGGTCAGACTTTGTTTGATCTCGCGTATTACGCGGCTATTTTTGCATTTATATCAGTCCTGACGTCCATTGAACTCGCGCATTACTTGGCCACCTTACTGAAAATCAGAGTCCGAAGTGCTCGCGCATTACTTGGCCGCTTTATTCAGGTCAGAGTATAACGAGCCTACGCGTTAATTATTATATTGGCCACTTTATAAAAATTCTTATACCCCTAAGAATTCGCGCATTACTTTGCCACCTTATTTAGGTCAGACTTTGTTTGATCTCGCGTATTACGCGGCTATTTTTGCATTTTTATCAGTCCTGACGTCGATTGAACTCGCGCATTACTTGGCCACCTTACTGAAAATCTGAGTCCGAAGTGCTCGCGCATTACTTGGCCGCTTTATAAAGGTCAGAGACTAAGGACCCTAAGTGTTAATTATTATTTTTTGGCCACTTTATAAAAATTCTTATACCCCTAAAAATTCGCGCATTACTTGGCCACTCTTTTCATGTCAGACTGCGTTCAACTCGCGTATTACACGCCTATTTTTGTATTCATATCAGTCCTGACGTTCATTAAACTCGCGCATTACTTGGCCTCTTTATATATAAAAATTCTGTACTAAGAATTCGCGCATTACTTTGCCCCCTTATTTAGGTCAGACTTCGTTTGATCTCGCGTATTACGCGGCTATTTTTGCATTTATATCAGTCCTAACGTCCATTGAACTCGCGCATTACTTTGCCACCTTACTGAAAATCAGAGTCCGAAGTGCTCGCGCATTACTTGGCCGCTTTATATAAAGATCCTGTACTAAGAATTCGCGCATTACTTTTCCACCTTATTTAGGTCAGACTTTGTTTGATCTCGCGTATTACGCGGCTATTTTTGCATTTATATCAGTCCTGACGTCCATTGAACTCGCGCATTACTTTGCCAAAAAACTTTAAGCCAGAGTCCGAAGTGCTCGCGCATTACTTGTCCGCTTTATATAAAAATCCTGTACTAAGAATTCGCGCATTACTTTGCCACCTTATTTAGGTCAGACTTTGTTTGATCTCGCGTATTACGCGGCTATTTTTGCATTTATATCAGTCCTGACGTCCATTGAACTCGCGCATTACTTGGCCACCTTACTGAAAATCAGAGTCCGAAGTGCTCGCGCATTACTTGGCCGCTTTATTCAGGTCAGAGTCTAAGGACCCTAAGTGTTAATTATTATTTTTTGGGCACTTTATAAAAATTCTTATAACCCTAAAAATTCGCGCATTACTTGGCCACTCTTTTCATGTCAGACTGCGTTCAACTCGCGTATTACACGCCTATTTTTGTATTCATATCAGTCCTGACGTCCATTTAACTCGCGAATACTTGGCCACCTTACTGAAAATCAGAGTCCGAAGTGCTCGCGCATTACTTGGCCGCTTTATATAAAGATCCTGTACTAAGAATTCGCGCATTACTTTTCCACCTTATTTAGGTCAGACTCTGTTTGATCTCGCGTATTACGCGGCTATTTTTGCATTTATATCAGTCCTGACGTCCATTGAACTCGCGCATTACTTGGCCACATAATTTTAAGCCAGAGTCCGAAGAGCTCGCGCATTACTTGGCCGCTTTATATAAAAATCCTGTACTAAGAATTCGCGCATTACTTTGCCACCTTATTTAGGTCAGACTTTGTTTGATCTCGCGTATTACGCGGCTATTTTTGCATTTATATCAGTCCTGACGTCCATTGAACTCGCGCATTACTTGGCCACCTTACTGAAAATCAGAGTCCGAAGTGCTCGCGCATTACTTGGCCGCTTTATTCAGGTCAGAGTATAACGAGCCTACGCGTTAATTATTATATTGGCCACTTTATAAAAATTCTTATACTCCTAAGAATTCGCGCATTACTTTGCCACCTTATTTAGGTCAGACTTTGTTTGATCTCGCGTATTACGCGGCTATTTTTGCATTTTTATCAGTCCTGACGTCCATTGAACTCGCGCATTACTTGGCCACCTTACTGAAAATCTGAGTCCGAAGTGCTCGCGCATTACTTGACCGCTTTATTCAGGTCAGAGTCTAAGGACCCTAAGTGTTAATTATTATTTTTTGGCCACTTTATTAAAATTCTTATACCCCTAAAAATTCGCGCATTACTTGGCCACTCTTTTCATGTCAGACTGCGTTCAACTCGCGTATTACACGCCTATTTTTGTATTCATATCAGTCCTGACGTTCATTAAACTCGCGCATTACTTGGCCTCTTTATATATAAAAATTCTGTACTAAGAATTCGCGCATTACTTTGCCACCTTATTTAGGTCAGACTTTGTTTGATCTCGCGTCTTACGCGGCTTTTTGTGCATTTATATCAGTACTGACGTCCATTGAACTAGCTCATTACTAGGCCACCTTACTTAAAATCAGAGTCAGAAGTGATCGCGCATTACTCGGCCGCTTTATTCAGGTCAGAGTATAACGAGCCTACGCGTTAATTATTATTTTTTGGCCACTTTATAAAAATTCTTATACCCCTAAGAATTCGCGCATTACTTTGCCACCTTATTTATGTCAGATTTCGTTTGATCTCGCGTATTACGCGCCTATTTTTGTATTCATATCAGTCCTGACGTCCATTAAACTCGCGCATTACTTGGCCACTTTATATATAAAAATTCTGTACTAAGAATTCGCGCATTACTTTGCCACCTTATTTAGGTCAGACTTTGCTTGATCTCGCGTATTACGCGGCTATTTTTGCATTTATATCGGTCCTGACGTCCATTGAACTCGCGCATTACTTGGACACATAATTTTAAGCCAGAGTCCGAGGAGCTCGCGCATTACTTTGCCACCTTATTTAGGTCAGACTTTGTTTGATCTCGCGTATTACGCGGCTATTTTTGCATTTATATCAGTCCTGACATCCATTGAACTCGCGCATTACTTGGCCACCTTACTGAAAATCAGAGTCCGAAGTGCTCGCGCATTACTTGGCCGCTTTATTCAGGTCAGAGTATAACTAGCCTACGCGTTAATTATTATTTTTTGGCCACTTTATAAAAATTCTTATACCCCTAAGAATTCGCGCATTACTTGGCCACTCTTATCAGATCATACTTCGTTCAACTCGCGTATTACGCGGCTATTTTTGTATTTATATCAGTCCTGACGTCCATTGAACTCGCGCATTACTTGGCCACATGATTATAAGCCAGAGTCCGAAGAGCTCGCGCACTTCTTTGCCACCTTATTTAGGTCAGACTTTGTTTGATCTCGCGTATTACGCGGCTATTTTTGCATTTATATCAGTCCTGACGTCCATTAAACTCGCGCATCACTTGGCCACTTTATATATAAAAATTCTGTACTAAGAATTCGCGCATTACTTTGCCACTTTATTTAGGTCAGACTTTTCGCGCATCACTTGGCCACTTTATATATAAAAATTCTGTACTAAGAATTCGCGCATTACTTTGCCACTTTATTTAGGTCAGACTTTGCTTGATCTCGCATATTACGCGGCTATTTTTGCATTTATATCAGTCCTGACGTCCATTGAACTCGCGCATTACTTGGCGACATAATTTTAAGCCAGAGTCCGAAGAGCTCGCGCAGTACTTTGCCACCTTATTTAGGTCAGACTTTGTTTGATCTCGCGTATTACGCGCCTATTTTTGTATTCATATCAGTCCTGACGTTCATTAAACTCGCGCATTACTTGGCCACTTTATATATAAAAATTCTGTACTAAGAATTCGCGCATTACTTTGCCACCTTATTTAGGTCAGACTTTGTTTGATCTCGCGTATTACGCGGCTTTTTTTATTTATATCAGTCATGACGACCAATGAACTCGCGCAGTACTAGGCCACATAATGTTAAGCCAGAGTCCGAAGAGCTCGCGCATTACTTTGCCACCTTATTTAGGTCAGATTTCGTTTGATCTCGCGTATTACGCGGCTATTTTTGCATTTATATCAGTCCTGACGTCCATTGAACTCGAGCATTACTTGGCCACTTTATATATAAAAATTCTGTACTAAGAATTCGCGCATTACTTTCCCACCTTATTTAGGTCAGACTTTGCTTGATCTCGCGTATTACGCGGCTATTTTTGTATTTATATCAGTCCTGACGTCCATTGAACTCGCGCATTACTTGGCCACATAATTTTAAGCCAGAGTCCGAAGAGCTCGCGCACTTCTTTGCCACCTTATTTAGGTCAGACTTTGTTTGATCTCGCGTATTACGCGGCTATTATTGCATTTATGTCAGTCCTGACGTCTATTAAACTCGCGCATTACTTGGCCACTTTATATAAAAATTCTGTACTAAGAATTCGCGCATTACTTTGCCACCTTATTTAGGTCAGACTTTGTTTGATCTCGCGTATTACGCGGCTATTTTTGCATTTATATCAGTCCTGACATCCATTGAACTCGCGCATTACTTGGCCACCTTACTGAAAATCAGCGTCCGAAGTGCTCGCGCATTACTTGGCCGCTTTATTCAGGTCAGAGTATAAGGACCCTAAGTGTTAATTATTATTTTTTGGCCACTTTATAAAAATTCTTATACCCCTAAAAATTCGCGCATTACTTGGCCACTCTTTTCATGTCAGACTGCGTTCAACTCGCGTATTACGCGCCTATTTTTGTATTCATATCAGTCCTGACGTTCATTAAACTCGCGCATTACTTGGCCTCTTTATATATAAAAATTCTGTACTAAGAATTCGCGCATTACTTTGCCACCTTATTTAGGTCAAACTTTGTTTGATCTCGCGTATTACGCGGCTTTTTGTGCATTTATATCAGTCCTAACGTCCATTGAACTCGCGCATTACTTGGCCACCTTACCGAAAATCTGAGTCCGAAGTGCTCGCGCATTACTTGGCCGCTTTATTCAGGTCAGAGTATAACGAGCCTACGCGTTAATTATTATTTTTTGGCCACTTTATAAAAATTCTTATACCCCTAAGAATTCGCGCATTACTTTGCCACCTTATTTAGGTCAGATTTCGTTTGATCTCGCGTATTACGCGCCTATTTTTGTATTCATATCAGTCATGACGTCCATTAAACTCGCGCATTACTTGGCCACTTTATATATAAAAATTCTGTACTAAGAATTCGCGCATTACTTTTGCCACCTTATTTAGGTCAGACT
The DNA here is from genome assembly GCA_030998225.1 of Diplolepis rosae. Taxonomy (NCBI): domain Eukaryota; kingdom Metazoa; phylum Arthropoda; class Insecta; order Hymenoptera; family Diplolepididae; genus Diplolepis; species Diplolepis rosae. Next base: position 25,876 of record JAPYXD010000158.1, on the reverse strand, counting down.
TTGCTTGATCTCGCGTATTACGCGGCTATTTTTGTATTTATATCAGTCCTGACGTCCATTGAACTCGCGCATTACTTGGCGACATAATTTTAAGCCAGAGTCCGAGGAGCTCGCGCAGTACTTTGCCACCTTATTTAGGTCAGACTTCGTCAGATCTCGCGTATTACGCGGCTATTTTTGCATTTATATCAGTCCTGACGTCCATTGAACTAGCGCATTACTTGTCCACCTTACTGAAAATCTGAGTCCGAAGTGCTCGCGCATTACTTGGCCGCTTTACTCAGGTCAGAGTATAACGAGCCTACGCGTTAATTATTATTTTTTGGCCACTTTATAAAAATTCTTATACCCCTAAGAATTCGCGCATTACTTGGCCACTCTTATCAGATCAGACTTCGTTCAACTCGCGTATTACGCGGCTATTTTTGTATTTATATCAGTCCTGACGTCCATTGAACTCGCGCATTAGTTGGCGACATAATTTTAAGCCAGATTCCGAAGAGCTCGCGCAGTACTTTGCCACCTTATTTAGGTCAGACTTTGTTTGATCTCGCGTCTTACGCGGCTTTTTGTGCATTTATATCAGTCATGACGTCCATTGAACTCGCGCATTACTTGGCCACATAATGTTAAGCCAGAGTCCGAAGAGCTCGCGCATTACTTTGCCACCTTATTTAGGTCAGATTTCGTTTGATCTCGCGTATTACGCGGCTATTTTTGCATTTATATCAGTCCTGACGTCCATTGAACTCGAGCATTACTTGGCCACTTTATATATAAAAATTCTGTACTAAGAATTCGCGCATTACTTTCCCACCTTATTTAGGTCAGACTTTGCTTGATCTCGCTTATTACGCGGCTATTTTTTGCATTTATATCAGTCCTGACGTCCATTGAACTCGCGCATTACGTGGCGACATAATTTTAAGCCAGAGTCCGAGGAGCTCGCGCATTACTTTGCCACCTTATTTAGGTCAGACTTTGTTTGATCTCGCGTATTACGCGGCTATTTTTGCATTTATATCAGTCCTGACGTCCATTAAACTCGCGCATTACTTGGCCGCTTTATATAAAGATCCTGTACTAAGAATTCGCGCATTACTTTTCCACCTTATTTAGGTCAGACTTTGTTTGATCTCGCGTATTACGCGGCTATTTTTGCATTTATATCAGTCCTGACGTCCATTGAACTCGCGCATTACTTGGCCAAAAAACTTTAAGCCAGAGTCCGAAGAGCTCGCGCATTACTTGGCCGCTTTATAGAAAAAATCCTGTACTAATAATTCGCGCATTACTTTGCCACCTTATTTAGGTCAGACTTGGTTTGATCTCGCGTATTACGCGGCTATTTTTGGATTTATATCAGTCCTGACGTCCATTGAACTCGCGCATTACTTGGCCACCTTACTGAAAATCAGAGTCCGAAGTGCTCGCGCATTACTTGGCCGCTTTATTCAGGTCAGAGTATAACGAGCCTACGCGTTAATTATTATTTTTTTGGCCACTTTATAAAAATTCTTATACCCCTAAGAATTCGCGCATTACTTTGCCACCTTATTTAGGTCAGATTTCGTTTGATCTCGCGTATTACGCGCCTATTTTTGTATTCATATCAGTCCTGACGTCCATTAAACTCGCGCATTACTTGGCCACTTTATATATAAAAATTCTGTACTAAGAATTCGCGCATTACATCGCCACCTTATTTAGGTCAGACTTTGATTGATCTCGCGTATTACGCGGCTATTTTTGTATTTATATCAGTCCTGACGTCCATTGAACTCGCGCATTACTTGGCCACATAATTTTAAGCCAGAGTCCGAGGAGCTCGCGCAGTACTTTGCAACCTTATTTAGGTCAGACTTTGTTTGATCTCGCGTATTACGCGGCTATTTTTGCATTTATATCAGTCCTGACGTCCATTGAACTCGCGCATTACTTGGCCACCTTACTGAAAATCTGAGTCCGAAGTGCTCGCGCATTACTTGGCCGCTTTATTCAGGTCAGAGTATAACGAGCCTACGCGTTAATTATTATTTTTTGGCCACTTTATAAAAATTCTTATACCCCTAAGAATTCGCGCATTACTTGGCCACTCTTATCAGATCAGACTTCGTTCAACTCGCGTATTACGCGGCTATTTTTGTATTTATATCAGTCCTGACGTCCATTGAACTCGCGCATTACTTGGCGACATAATTTTAAGCCAGATTCCGAAGAGCTCGCGCAGTACTTTTGCTTACCTTATTTAGGTCAGACTTTGTTTGATCTCGCGTATTACGCGCCTATTTTTGTATTCATATCAGTCCTGACGTTCATTAAACTCGCGCATTACTTGGCCACTTTATATATGAAAATTCTGTACTAAGAATTCGCTCATTACTTTGCCACCTTATTTAGGTCAGACTTTGTTTGATCTCGCGTCTTACGCGGCTTTTTGTGCATTTATATCAGTCATGACGTCCATTGAACTCGCGCATTACTTGGCCACATAATGTTAAGCCAGAGTCCGAAGAGCTCGCGCATTACTTTGCCACCTTATTTAGGTCAGATTTCGTTTGATCTCGCGTATTACGCGGCTATTTTTTGTATTTATATCAGTCCTGACGTCCATTGAACTCGAGCATTACTTGGCCACTTTATATATAAAAATTCTGTACCAAGAATTCGCGCATTACTTTCCCACCTTATTTAGGTCAGACTTTGCTTGATCTCGCGTATTACGCGGCTATTTTTGTATTTATATCAGTCCTGACGTCCATTGAACTCGCGCATTACTTGGCCACATAATTTTAAGCCAGAGTCCGAAGAGCTCGCGCACTTCTTTGCCACCTTATTTAGGTCAGACTTTGTTTGATCTCGCGTATTACGCGGCTATTATTGCATATATGTCAGTCCTGACGTCTATTAAACTCGCGCATTACGTGGCCACTTTAAATAAAAATACTGAACTAAGAATTCGCGAATTACTTTGCCACCTTATTTAGGTCAGACTTTGTTTGATCTCGCGTATTACGCTGCTATTTTTGCATTTATATCAGTCCTGACGTCCATTGAACTCGCGCATTACTTGGCGACATAATTTTAAGCCAGAGTCCGAGGAGCTCGCGCATTACTTTGCCACCTTATTTAGGTCAGACTTTGCTTGATCTCGCGTATTACGCGGCTATTTTTGTATTTATATCAGTCCTGACGTTCATTAAACTCGCGCATTACCTGGCCTCTTTATATTATAATTCTGTTCTCAGAATTCGCTCATTACTTTGCCACCTTATTTAGGTCAGACTTTGTTTGATCTCGCGTATTACGCGGCTTTTTGTGCATTTATATCAGTCCTGACGTCCATTGAACTCGCGCATTACTTGGCCACCTTACTGAAAATCTGAGTCCGAAGTGCTCGCGCATTACTTGGCCGCTTTATTCAGGTCAGAGTATAACGAGCCTACGCGTTAATTATTATTATTTGGCCACTTTATAAAAATTCTTATACCCCTAAGAATTCGCGCATTACTTTGCCACCTTATTTATGTCAGATTTCGTTTGATCTCGCGTATTACGCGGCTATTTTAGCATGTATATCAGTCCTGACGTCCATCGAATTCGCGCATTACTTGGCCACCTTACTGAAAATCTGAGTCCGAAGTGCTCGCGCATTACTTGACCGCTTTATTCAGGTCAGAGTCTAAGGACCCTAAGTGTTAATTATTATTTTTTGGCCACTTTATTAAAATTCTTATACCCCTAAAAATTCGCGCATTACTTGGCCACTCTTTTCATGTCAGACTGCGTTCAACTCGCGTATTACACGCCTATTTTTGTATTCATATCAGTCCTGACGTTCATTAAACTCGCGCATTACTTGGCCTCTTTATATATAAAAATTCTGTACTAAGATTTCGCGCATTACTTTGCCACCTTATTTAGGTCAGACTTTGTTTGATCTCGCGTATTACGCGGCTTTTTGTGCATTTATATCAGTCCTGACGTCCATTGAACTCGCGCATTACTTGGCCACCTTACTGAAAATCTGAGTCCGAAGTGCTCGCGCATTACTTGGCCGCTTTATTCAGGTCAGAGTATAACGAGCCTACGCGTTAATTATTATTATTTGGCCACTTTATAAAAATTCTTATACCCCTAAGAATTCGCGCATTACATTGCCACCTTATTTATGTCAGATTTCGTTTGATCTCGCGTATTACGCGCCTATTTTTGTATTTATATCAGTCCTGACGTCCATTGAACTCGCGCATTATTGGCCACTTTATATATAAAAATTCTGTACTAAGAATTCGCGCATTACTTTGCCACCTTATTTAGGTCAGACTTTGTTTGATCTCGCGTATTACGCGGCTATTTTTGCATTTATATCGGTCCTGACGTCCATTGAACTCGCGCATTACTTGGACACATAATTTTAATCCAGAGTCCGAGGAGCTCGCGCATTACTTTGCCACCTTATTTAGGTCAGACTTTGTTTGATCTCGCGTATTACGCGGCTATTTTTGCATTTATATCAGTCCTGACATCCATTGAACTCGCGCATTACTTGGCCACCTTACTGAAAATCAGAGTCCGAAGTGCTCGCGCATTACTTGGCCGCTTTATTCAGGTCAGAGTATAACGAGCCTACGCGTTAATTATTATTTTTGGCCACGGTATAAAAATTCTTATACCCCTAAGAATTCGCGCATTACTTGGCCACTCTTTTCAGGTCAGACTGCGTTCAACTCGCGTATTACGCCCCTATTTTTGTATTCATATCAGTCCTGACGTCCATTAAACTCGCGCATTACTTGGCCACTTTATATATAAAAATTCTGTACTAAGAATTCGCGCATTACTTTGCCACCTTATTTAGGTCAGACTTTGTTTGATCTCGCGTATTACGCGGCTTTTTGTGCATTTGTATCAGTCCTGACGTCCATTGAACTCGCGCATTACTTGGCCACATAATTTTAAGCCAGAGTCCGAGGAGCTCGCGCATTACTTTGCCACCTTATTTAGGTCAGACTTTGTTTGATCTCGCGTATTACGCGGCTATTTTTGCATTTATATCGGTCCTGACGTCCATTGACCTCGCGCATTACTTGGCCACTTTATATAAAAATCCTGTACTAAGAATTCGCGCATTACTTTGCCGCGTTATTTAGGTCAGAGTTGGTTTGATCTCACGTATTACGCGGCTATTTTTGCATTTATATCAGTCCTGACGTCCATTGAACTCGCGCATTACTCAGCCACCTTACTGAAAATCAGAGTCCGAAGTGCTCGCGCATTACTTGGCCGCTTTATATAAAGATCCTGTACTAAGAATTCGCGCATTACTTTTCCACCTTATTTAGGTCACACTAGTTTGATCTCGCGTATTACGCTGCTATTTTTTCATTTATATCAGTCCTCACGTCCATTGAACTCGCGCATTACTTGGCCAAAAAACTTCAAGCCAGAGTCCGAAGAGCTCGCGCATTACTTGGCCGCTTTATATAAAAATCCTGTACTAAGAATTCGCGCATTACTTTTCCACCTTATTTAGGTCAGACTTTGTTTGATCTCGCGTATTACGCGGCTATTTTTGCATTTATATCAGTCCTGACGTCCATTGAACTCGCGCATTACTTGGCCACCTTACTGAAAATCAGAGTCCGAAGTGCTCGCGCATTACTTGGCCGCTTTATTCAGGTCAGAGTATAACGAGCCTACGCGTTAATTATTGTTTTTTGGCCACTTTATAAAAATTCTTATACCCCTAAGAATTCGCGCATTACTTTGCCACCTTTTTTAGGACAGACGTTGTTTGTTCTTGCGTATTAAGCGGGTTTTTTTGCATTTTTATGATTTCTGTCGGCGATTGAAATCGCGCATTACTTGGCCACCTTACTGAAAATCTGAGTCCGCAGTTCTCGCGCATTACTTGACCGCTTTATTCAGGTCAGAGTCTCAGGACCCGAAGGGTTACTTATTATTTTGTTGTGGCCACGTGATAAAAATTCTTAGACCCCTAAAAATTCGCGCATTACTTGGCCACTCTTTTCATGTCAGACTGAGTTCAACTCGCGTATTACGCGCCTATTTTTGTATTCATATCAGTCCTGACGTTCATTAAACTCGCGCATTACTTGGCCTCTTTATATATAAAAATTCTGTACTAAGAATTCGCGCATTACTTTGCCACCTTATTTAGGTCAGACTTTGTTTGATCTCGCGTATTACGCGGCTTTTTGTGCATTTATATCAGTCCTGACGTCCATTGAACTCGCGTATTACTTGGCCAAAAAACTTTAAGCCAGAGTCCGAAGAGCTCGCGCATTACATGGCCGCTTTATATAAAAATCCTGTACTAAGAATTCGCGCATTACTTTTCCACCTTATTTAGGTCAGACTTTGTTTGATCTCGCGTATTACGCGGCTATTTTTGCATTTATATCAGTCCTGACGTCCATTGAACTCGCGCATTACTTGGCCACTTTACTTCGAAAATCAGAGTCCGAAGTGCTCGCGGATTACTTGGCCGCTTTATTCAGGTCAGAGTATAACTAGCCTACGCGTTAATTATTATTTTTTGACCACATTATAAAAATTCTTATACCCCTAAGAATTCGCGCATTACTTTGCCACCTTATTTAGGTCAGACTTTGTTTGATCTCGCGTATTACGCGGCTATTTTTGCATTTATATCAGTCCTGACGTCCATTGAACTCGCGCATTACTTGGCCACCTTACTGAAAATCTGAGTCCGAAGTGCTCGCGCATTACTTGACCGCTTTATTCAGGTCAGAGTCTAAGGACCCTAAGTGTTAATTATTATTTTTTGGCCACTTTATAAAAATTCTTATACCCCTAAAAATTCGCGCATTACTTGGCCACTCTTTTCATGTCAGACTGCGTTCAACTCGCGTATTACACGCCTATTTTTGTATTCATATCAGTCCTGACGTTCATTAAACTCGCGCATTACTTGGCCTCTTTATATATAAAAATTCTGTACTAAGAATTCGCGCATTACTTTGCCCCCTTATTTAGGTCAGACTTCGTTTGATCTCACGTATTACGCGGCTCTTTTTGCATTTATATCAGTCCTGACGTCCATTGAACTCGCGCATTACTCAGCCACCTTACTGAAAATCAGAGTCCGAAGTGCTCGCGCATTACTTGGCCGCTTTATATAAAGATCCTGTACTAAGAATTCGCGCATTACTTTTCCACCTTATTTAGGTCAGACTTTGTTTGATCTCGCGTATTACGCGGCTATTTTTGCATTTATATCAGTCCTGACGTCCATTGAACTCGCGCATAACATGGACACAAAAAAGAAACCCAGAGTCCGAAGAGCTCGCGCATTACTTGGCCACTTTATATAAAAATCCTGTACTAAGAATTCGCGCATTACTTTGCCACCTTATTTAGGTCAGACTTTGTTTGATCTCGCGTATTACGCGGCTATTTTTGCATTTATATCAGTCCTGACGTCCATTGAACTCGCGCATTACTTGGCCACCTTACTGAAAATCAGAGTCCGAAGTGCTCGCGCATTACTTGGCCGCTTTATTCAGGTCAGAGTATAACGAGCCTACGCGTTAATTATTATTTTTTGGCCACTTTATAAAAATTCTTATACCCCTAAGAATTCGCGCATTACTTTGCCACCTCATTTAGGTCAGACTTTGTTTGATCTCGCGTATTACGCGGCTTTTTGTGCATTTATATCAGTCCTGACGTCCATTGAACTCGCGCATTACTTGGCCACCTTACTGAAAATCTGAGTCCGAAGTGATCGCGCATTACTTGGCCGCTTTATTCAGGTCAGAGTATAACGAGCCTACGCGTTAATTATTATTTTTTGGCCCCTTTATAAAAATTATTATTGCCCTAAGAATTCGCGCATTACTTTGCCACCTTATTTATGTCAGATTTCGTTTGATCTCGCGTATTACGCGCCTATTTTTGTATATATATCAGTCCTGACGTCCATTGAACTCGCGCATTACTTGGCCACTTTATATATAAATCCAGTACTGAGAATTCGCGCATTACTTGGCCACCTTATTTAGGTCAGACTTTGATTGATCTCGCGTATGTCGCGGCTTTTTGTATTTATATCAGTCCTGACGCCCATGGAACTCGCGCATTACTTGGCCACATAATTTTAAGCCAGAGTCCGGAGGAGCTCGCGCATTACTTTGCCACCTTATTTAGGTCAGACTTTGTTTGATCTCGCGTATTACGCGGCTATTTTTGCATTTATATCAGTCCTGACATCCATTGAACTCGCGCATTACTTGGCCACCTTACTGAAAATCAGAGTCCGAAGTGCTCGCGCATTACTTGGCCGCTTTATTCAGGTCAGAGTATAACTAGCCTACGCGTTAATTATTATTTTTTGGCCACTTTATAAAAATTCTTATACCCCTAAGAATTCGCGCATTACTTGGCCACTCTTATCAGATCATACTTCGTTCAACTCGCGTATTACGCGGCTATTTTTGTATTTATATCAGTCCTGACGTCCATTGAACTCGCGCATTACTTGGCCACATGATTATAAGCCAGAGTCCGAAGAGCTCGCGCACTTCTTTGCCACCTTATTTAGGTCAGACTTTGTTTGATCTCGCGTATTACGCGGCTATTTTTGCATTTATATCAGTCCTGACGTCCATTAAACTCGCGCATTACTTGGCCACTTTATATATAAAAATTCTGTACTAAGAATTCGCGCATTACTTTGCCACTTTATTTAGGTCAGACTTTGCTTGATCTCGCGTATTACGCGGCTATTTTTGCATTTATATCAGTCCTGACGTCCATTGAACTCGCGCATTACTTGGCGACATAATTTTAAGCCAGAGTCCGAAGAGCTCGCGCAGTACTTTGCCACCTTATTTAGGTCAGACTTTGTTTGATCTCGCGTATTACGCGCCTATTTTTGTATTCATATCAGTCCTGACGTTCATTAAACTCGCGCAATACTTGGCCACTTTATATATAAAAATTCTGTACTAAGAATTCGCGCATTACTTTGCCACCTTATTTAGGTCAGACTTTGCTTGATCTCGCGTATTACGCGGCTATTTTTGTATTTATATCAGTCATGACGTCCATTGAACTCGCGCATTACTTGGCCACATAATGTTAAGCCAGAGTCCGAAGAGCTCGCGCATTACTTTGCCACCTTATTTAGGTCAGATTTCGTTTGATCTCGCGTATTACGCGGCTATTTTTGCATTTATATCAGTCCTGACGTCCATTGAACCCGAGCATTACTTGGCCACTTTATATATAAAAATTCTGTACTAAGAATTCGCGCATTACTTTCCCACCTTATTTAGGTCAGACTTTGCTTGATCTCGCGTATTACGCGGCTATTTTTGTATTTATATCAGTCCTGACGTCCATTGAACTCGCGCATTACTTGGCCACATAATTTTAAGCCAGAGTCCGAAGAGCTCGCGCACTTCTTTGCCACCTTATTTAGGTCAGACTTTGTTTGATCTCGCGTATTACGCGGCTATTATTGCATTTATGTCAGTCCTGACGTCCATTAAACTCGCGCATTACTTGGCCACTTTTTATATAAAAATTCTGTACTAAGAATTCGCGCATTACTTTGCCACCTTATTTAGGTCAGACTTTGTTTGATCTCGCGTATTACGCGGCTATTTTTGCATTTATATCCGTCCTGACGTCCATTGAACTCGCGCATTACTTGGCCACCTTACTGAAAATCTGAGTCCGAAGTGCTCGCGCATTACTTGACCGCTTTATTCAGGTCAGAGTCTAAGGACCCTAAGTGTTAATTATTATTTTTTGGCCACTTTATTAAAATTCTTATACCCCTAAAAATTCGCGCATTACTTGGCCACTCTTTTCATGTCAGACTGCGTTCAACTCGCGTATTACACGCCTATTTTTGTATTCATATCAGTCCTGACGTTCATTAAACTCGCGCATTACTTGGCCTCTTTATATATAAAAATTCTGTACTAAGAATTCGCGCATTACTTTGCCACCTTTTTTAGGTCAGATTTCGTTGGATCTCGCGTATTACGCGGCTTTTTGTGCATTTATATCTGTCCTGACGTCCATTGAACTCGCGCATTACTTGGCCACCTTACTGAAAATCTGAGTCCGAAGTGCTCGCGCATTACTTGGCCGCTTTATTCAGGTCAGAGTATAACGAGCCTACGCGTTAATTATTATTTTTTGGCCACTTTATAAAAATTCTTATACCCCTAAGAATTCGCGCATTACTTTGCCACCTTATTTAGGTCAGATTTCGTTTGATCTCGCGTATTACGCGCCTATTTTTGTATTCATATCAGTCCTGACGTCCATTAAACTCGCGCATTACTTGGCCACTTTATATATAAAAATTCTGTACTAAGAATTCGCGCATTACTTTGCCACCTTATTTAGGTCAGACTTTGCTTGATCTCGCGTATTACGCGGCTATTTTTGTATTTATATCAGTCCTGACGTCCATTGAACTCGCGCATTACTTGGCGACATAATTTTAAGCCAGAGTCCGAGGAGCTCGCGCAGTACTTTGCCACCTTATTTAGGTCAGACTTTGTTTCATCTCGCGTATTACGCGGCTATTTTTGCATTTATATCAGTCCTGACGTCCATTGAACTAGCGCATTACTTGTCCACCTTACTGAAAATCTGAGTCCGAAGTGCTCGCGCATTACTTGGCCGCTTTACTCAGGTCAGAGTATAACGAGCCTACGCGTTAATTATTATTTTTTGGCCACTTTATAAAAATTCTTATACCCCTAAGAATTCGCGCATTACTTGGCCACTCTTATCAGATCAGACTTCGTTCAACTCGCGTATTACGCGGCTATTTTTGTATTTATATCAGTCCTGACGTCCATTGAACTCGCGCATTAGTTGGCGACATAATTTTAAGCCAGATTCCGAAGAGCTCGCGCAGTACTTTGCCACCTTATTTAGGTCAGACTTTGTTTGATCTCGCGTCTTACGCGGCTTTTTGTGCATTTATATCAGTCATGACGTCCATTGAACTCGCGCATTACTTGGCCACATAATGTTAAGCCAGAGTCCGAAGAGCTCGCGCATTACTTTGCCACCTTATTTAGGTCAGATTTCGTTTGATCTCGCGTATTACGCGGCTATTTTTGCATTTATATCAGTCCTGACGTCCATTGAACTCGAGCATTACTTGGCCACTTTATATATAAAAATTCTGTACTAAGAATTCGCGCATTACTTTCCCACCTTATTTAGGTCAGACTTTGCTTGATCTCGCTTATTACGCGGCTATTTTTGCATTTATATCAGTCCTGACGTCCATTGAACTCGCGCATTACTTGGCGACATAATTTTAAGCCAAGGTCCGAGGAGCTCGCGCATTACTTTGCCACCTTATTTAGGTCAGACTTTGTTTGATCTCGCGTATTACGCGGCTATTTTTGCATTTATATCAGTCCTGACGTCCATTAAACTCGCGCATTACTTGGCCGCTTTATATAAAGATCCTGTACTAAGAATTCACGCATTACTTTTCCACCTTATTTAGGTCAGACTTTGTTTGATCTCGCGTATCACGCGGCATTTTTTGCATTTATATCAGTCCTGACGTCCACTGAAATCGAGCATTACTTGGCCAAAAAAACTTTAAGCCAGAGTCCGAAGAGCTCGCGCATTACTTGGCCGCTTTATATAAAAATCCTGTACTAATAATTCGCGCATTACTTGCCACCTTATTTAGGTCAGACTTTGTTTGATCTCGCGTATTACGCGGCTATTTTTGCATTTATATCAGTCCTGACGTCCATTGAACTCGCGCATTACTTGGCCACCTTACTGAAAATCAGAGTCCGAAGTGCTCGCGCATTACTTGGCCGCTTTATTCAGGTCAGAGTATAACGAGCCTACGCGTTAATTATTATTTTTTGGCCACTTTATAAAAATTCTTATACGCCTAAGAATTCGCGCATTACTTTGCCACCTTATTTAGGTCAGATTTCGTTTGATCTCGCGTATTACGCGCCTATTTTTGTATTCATATCAGTCCTGACGTCCATTAAACTCGCGCATTACTTGGCCACTTTATATATAAAAATTCTGTACTAAGAATTCGCGCATTACTTTGCCACCTTATTTAGGTCAGACTTTGCATGATCTCGCGTATTACGCGGCTATTTTTGTATTTATATCAGTCCTGACGTCCATTGAACTCGCGCATTACTTGGCCACATAATTTTAAGCCAGAGTCCGAGGAGCTCGCGCAGTACCTTGCAACCTTATTTAGGTCAGACTTTGTTTGATCTCGCGTATTACGCGGCTATTTTTGCATTTATATCAGTCCTGACGTCCATTGAACTCGCGCATTACTTGGCCACCTTACTGAAAATCTGAGTCCGAAGTGCTCGCGCATTACTTGGCCGCTTTATTCAGGTCAGAGTATAACGAGCCTACGCGTTAATTATTGTTTTTTGGCCACTTTATAAAAATTCTTATACCCCTAAGAATTCGCGCATTACTTGGCCACTCTTTTCAGATTAGACTTCGTTCAACTCGCGTATTACGCGGCTATTTTTGTATTTATATCAGTCCTGACGTCCATTGAACTCGCGCATTACTTGGCCACATAATTTTAAGCCAGATTCCGAAGAGCTCGCGCAGTACTTTGCTACCTTATTTAGGTCAGACTTTGTTTGATCTCGCGTATTACGCGCCTATTTTTGTATTCATATCAGTCCTGACGTTCATTAAACTCGCGCATTACTTGGCCACTTTATATATGAAAATTCTGTACTAAGAATTCGCTCATTACTTTGCCACCTTATTTAGGTCAGACTTTGTTTGATCTCGCGTCTTACGCGGCTTTTTGTGCATTTATATCAGTCATGACGTCCATTGAACTCGCGCATTACTTGGCCACATAATGTTAAGCCAGAGTCCGAAGAGCTCGCGCATTACTTTGCCACCTTATTTAGGTCAGATTTCGCTTGATCTCGCGTATTACGCGGCTATTTTTGTATTTATATCAGTCCTGACGTCCATTGAACTCGAGCATTACTTGGCCACTTTATATATAAAAATTCTGTACCAAGAATTCGCGCATTACTTTCCCACCTTATTTAGGTCAGACTTTGCTTGATCTCGCGTATTACGCGGCTATTTTTGTATTTATATCAGTCCTGACGTCCATTGAACTCGCGCATTACTTGGCCACATAATTTTAAGCCAGAGTCCGAAGAGCTCGCGCACTTCTTTGCCACCTTATTTAGGTCAGACTTTGTTTGATCTCTCGTATTACGCGGCTAGTTTTGCATTTATATCAGTCCTGACGTCCATTGAACTTGCGCATTACTTGGCCACATAATTTTAATTCAGAGTCCGAAGAGCTCGCGCACTTCTTTGCCACCTTATTTAGGTCAGACTTCGTTTGATCTCGCGTATTACGCGGATATTTTTGCATTTATATCAGTCCTGACGTCCATTGAACTAGCGCATTACTTGGCCACTTTATATATAAAAATTCTGTACTAAGAATTCGCGCATTACTTTGCCACCTTATTTAGGTCAGAGTTTGTTTGATCTCGCGTATTACGCGTATATTTTTGTATTTATATCAGTCATGAAGTCCATTGTACTCGCGCATTACTTGGTCACATAATGTTAAGCCAGAGTCCGAAGAGCTCGCGCATTACTTTGCCACCTTATTTAGGTCAGACTTCGATTGATCTCGCGTATTACGCGGCTATTTTTGTATTTATATCAGTCCTGACGTCCATTGAACTCGCGCATTACTTGGCGACATAATTTTAAGCCAGATTCCGAAGAGCTCGCGCAGTACTTTGCTACCTTATTTAGGTCAGACTTAGTTTGATCTCGCGTATTACGCGCCTATTTTTGTATTCATATCAGTCCTGACGTTCATTAAACTCGCGCATTACTTGGCCACTTTATATATGAAAATTCTGTACTAAGAATTCGCTCATTACTTTGCCACCTTATTTAGGTCAGACTTTGCTTGATCTCGCGTATTACGCGGCTATTTTTGCATTTATATCAGTCCTGACGTCCATTGAACTCGCGCATTACTTGGCGACATAATTTTAAGCCAGAGTCCGAGGAGCTCGCGCATTACTTTGCCACCTTATTTAGGTCAGACTTTGATTGATCTCGCGTATTACGCGGCTATTTTTGTATTTATATCAGTCCTGACGTCCATTGAACTTGCGCATTACTTGGCCACATAATTTTAATTCAGAGTCCGAAGAGCTCGCGCACTTCTTTGCCACCTTATTTAGGTCAGACTTCGTTTGATCTCGCGTATTACGCGCCTATTTTTGCATTTATACCAGTCCTGACGTCCATTGAACTAGCGCATTACTTGGCCACTTTATATAAAAAAATTCTGTACTAAGGATTCGCGCAGTACTTTGCCACCTTATTTAGGTCAGACTTTGCTTGATCTCGCGTATTACGCGGCTATTTTTGTATTTATATCAGTCATGACGTCCATTGAACTCGCGCATTACTTGGCCACATAATGTTAAGCCAGAGTCCGAAGAGCTCGCGCATTACTTTGCCACCTTATTTAGGTCAGATTTCGTTTGATCTCGCGTATTACGCGGCTATTTTTGCATTTATATCAGTCCTGACGTCCATTGAGCTCGCGTATTACTTGGCCACTTTATATATAAAAATTCTGTACTAAGAATTCGCGCATTACTTTCCCACATTATTTAGGTCAGACTTTGTTTGATCTCGCGTCTTACGCGGCTTTTTGTGCATTTATATCAGTCATGACGTCCATTGAACTCGCGCATTACTTGGCCACATAATGTTAAGCCAGAGTCCGAAGAGCTCGCGCATTACTTTGCCACCTTATTTAGGTCAGACTTTGTTTGATCTCGCGTATTACGCGGCTATTTTTGCATTTATATCAGTCCTGACGTCCATTAAACTCGCGCATTACTTGGCCGCTTTATATAAAGATCCTGTACTAAGAATTCGCGCATTACTTTTCCCACCTTATTTAGGTCAGACTTTGTTTGATCTCGCGTATTACGCGGCTATTTTTGCATTTATATCAGTCCTGACGTCCATTGAACTCGCGCATTACTTGGCCAAAAAACTTTAAGCCAGAGTCCGAAGAGCTCGCGCATTACTTGGCCGCTTTATATAAAAATCCTGTACTAAGAATTCGCGCATTACTTTGCCACCTTATTTAGGTCAGACTTTGTTTGATCTCGCGTATTACGCGGCTATTTTTGCATTTATATCAGTCCTGACGTCCATTGAACTCGCGCATTACTTGGCCACCTTACTGAAAATCAGAGTCCGAAGTGCTCGCGCATTACTTGGCCGCTTTATTCAGGTCAGAGTATAAGGACCCTAAGTGTTAATTATTATTTTTTGGCCACTTTATAAAAATTCTTATACCCCTAAGAATTCGCGCATTACTTGGCCACTCTTATCAGATCAGACTTCGTTCAACTCGCGTATTACGCGGCTGTTTTTGTATTTATATCAGTCCTGACGTCCATTGAACTCGCGCATTACTTGGCCGCTTTATTCAGGTCAGAGTATAACGAGCCTACGCGTTAATTATTATTTTTTGGCCACTTTATAAAAATTCTTATACCCCTAAGAATTCGCGCATTACTTTGCCACCTTATTTATGTCAGATTTAGTTTGATCTCGCGTATTACGCGCCTATTTTTGTATTCATATCAGTCCTGACGTCCATTAAACTCGCGCATTACTTGGCCACTTTATATATAAAAATTCTGTACTAAGAATTCGCGCATTACTTTGCCACCTTATTTAGGTCAGACTTTGCTTGATCTCGCGTATTACGCGGCTATTTTTGCATTTATATCGGTCCTGACGTCCATTGAACTCGCGCATTACTTGGCCGCTTTATTCAGGTCAGAGTATAACTAGCCTACGCGTTAATTATTATTTTTTGGCCACTTTATAAAAATTCTTATACCCCTAAGAATTCGCGCATTACTTGGCCACTCTTATCAGATCATACTTCGTTCAACTCGCGTATTACGCGGCTATTTTTGTATTTATATCAGTCCTGACGTCCATTGAACTCGCGCATTACTTGGCCACATGATTATAAGCCAGAGTCCGAAGAGCTCGCGCACTTCTTTGCCACCTTATTTAGGTCAGACTTTGTTTGATCTCGCGTATTACGCGGCTATTTTTGCATTTATATCAGTCCTGACGTCCATTGAACTCGCGCATTACTTGGCCACATAATTTTAAGCCAGAGTCCGAAGAGCTCGCGCACTTCTTTGCCACCTTATTTAGGTCAGACTTTGTTTGATCTCGCGTATTACGCGGCTATTTTTGCATTTATATCAGTCCTGACGTCCATTAAACTCGCGCATTACTTGGCCACTTTATATATAAAAATTCTGTACTAAGAATTCGCGCATTACTTTGCCACTTTATTTAGGTCAGACTTTGCTTGATCTCGCGTATTACGCGGCTATTTTTGCATTTATATCAGTCCTGACGTCCATTAAACTCGCGCATTACTTGGCCACTTTATATATAAAAATTCTGTACTAAGAATTCGCGCATTACTTTCCCACCTTATTTAGGTCAGACTTTGTTTGACCTCTCGTCTTACGCGGCTTTTTGTGCATTTATATCAGTCATGACGTCCATTGAACTCGCGCATTACTTGGCCACATAATGTTAAGCCAGAGTCCGAAGAGCTCGCGCATTACTTTGCCACCTTATTTAGTTCAGATTTCGTTTGATCTCGCGTATTACGCGGCTATTTTTGCATTTATATCAGTCCTGACGTCCATTGAACTCGAGCATTACTTGGCCACTTTATATATAAAAATTCTGTACTAAGAATTCGCGCATTACTTTCCCACCTTATTTAGGTCAGACTTTGCTTGATCTCGCGTATTACGCGGCTATTTTTGCATTTATATCAGTCCTGACGTCCATTGAACTCGCGCATTACTTGGCGACATAATTTTAAGCCAGAGTCCGAGGAGCTCGCGCATTACTTTGCCACCTTATTTAGGTCAGACTTTGTTTGATCTCGCGTATTACGCGGCTATTTTTGCATTTATATCAGTCCTGACGTCCATTGAACTCGCGCATTACTTGGCCAAATAACTTTAAGCCAGAGTCCGAAGAGCTCGCGCATTACTTGGCCTCTTTATATAAAAATCCTGTACTAAGAATTCGCGCATTACTTTGCCACCTTATTTAGGTCAGACTTTGTTTGATCTCGCGTATTACGCGGCTATTTTTGCATTTATATCAGTCCTGACGTCCATTGAACTCGCGCATTACTTGGCCACATAATTTTAAGCCAGAGTCCGAAGAGCTCGCGCACTTCTTTGCCACCTTATTTAGGTCAGACTTTGTTTGATCTCGCGTATTACGCGGCTATTTTTGCATTTATATCAGTCCTGACGTCCATTGAACTCGCGCATTACTTGGCCACTTTATATATAAAAATTCTGTACTAAGAATTCGCGCATTACTTTGCCACCTTATTTATGTCAGACTTTGCTTGATCTCGCGTATTACGCGGCTATTTTTGCATTTATATCAGTCCTGACGTCCATTAAACTCGCGCATTACTTGGCCACTTTATATATAAAAATTCTGTACTAAGAATTCGCGCATTACTTTCCCACCTTATTTAGGTCAGACTTTTTTTGATCTCTCGTCTTACGCGGCTTTTTGTGCATTTATATCAGTCATGACGTCCATTGAATTCGCTCATTACTTGGCCACATAATTTTAAGCCAGAGTCCGAAGAGCTCGCGCATTACTTGGCCACTTTATTTAGGTCAGATTTCGTTTGATCTCGCGTATTACGCGGCTATTTTTGCATTTATATCAGTCCTGACGTCCACTGAACTCGCGCATTACTTGGCCACTTTATATATAAAAATTCTGTACTAAGAATTCGCGCATTACTTTCCCACCTTATTTAGGTCAGACTAGTTTTATCTCGCGTATTACGCGGCTATTTTTGCATTTATATCGGTCCTGACGTCCATTGAACTCGCGCATTACTAGGCCACATAATTTAAAAACAGAGTCCGAAGAGCTCGCGCATTACTTTGCCACCTTATTTAGGTCAGATTTCGTTTGATCTCGCGTATTACGCGGCTATTTTTGCATTTATATCAGTCCTGACGTCCATTGAACTCGCGCATTACTTGGCCACATAATTTTAAGCCAGAGTCCGAAGAGCTCGCGCATTACTTGGCCGCTTTATATAAAGATCCTGTACTAAGAATTCGCGCATTACTTTTCCACCTTATTTAGGTCAGACTTTGTTTGATCTCGCGTATTACGCGGCTATTTTTGCATTTATATCAGTCCTGACGTCCATTGAACTCGCGCATTACTTGGCCAAAAAAACTTTAAGCCAGAGTCCGAAGAGCTCGCGCATTACTTGGCCACTTTATATAAAAATCCTGTACTAAGAATTCGCGCATTACTTTGCCACCTTATTTAGGTCAGACTTTGTTTGATCTCGCGTATTACGCGGCTATTTTTGCATTTATATCAGTCCTGACGTCCATTGAACTCGCGCATACTTGGCCACCTTACTGAAAATCAGAGTCCGAAGTGCTCGCGCATTACTTGGCCGCTTTATTCAGGTCAGAGTATAAGGACCCTACGTGTTAATTCTTATTTTTTGGCCACTTTATAAAAATTCTGATACCCCTAAGAATTAGCGCAGTACTTGGCCACTCTTATCAGATCAGACTTCGTTCAACTCGCGTATTACGCGGCTGTTTTTGTATTTATATCAGTCCTGACGTCCATTGAACTCGCGCATTACTTGGCCGCTTTATTCAGGTCAGAGTATAACGAGCCTACGCGTTAATTATTATTTTTTGGCCACTTTATAAAAATTCTTATACCCCTAAGAATTCGCGCATTACTTGGCCACTCTTTTCAGGTCAGACTGCGTTCAACTCGCGTATTACGCCCCTATTTTTGTATTCATATCAGTCCTGACGTCCATTAAACTCGCGCATTACTTGGCCACTTTATATATAAAAAAATTCTGTACTAAGAATTCGCGCATTACTTTGCCACCTTATTTAGGTCAGACTTTGTTTGATCTCGCGTATTACGCGGCTTTTTGTGCATTTGTATCAGTCCTGACGTCCATTGAACTCGAGCATTACTAGGCCACATAATTTTAAGCCAGAGTCCGAGGAGCTCGCGCATTACTTTGCCACCTTATTTAGGTCAGACTTTGTTTGATCTCGCGTATTACGCGGCTATTTTTGCATTTATATCGGTCCTGACGTCCATTGACCTCGCGCATTACTTGGCCACTTTATATAAAAATCCTGTACTAAGAATTCGCGCATTACTTTGCCCCCTTATTTAGGTCAGACTTCGTTTGATCTCACGTATTACGCGGCTCTTTTTGCATTTATATCAGTCCTGACGTCCATTGAACTCGAGCATTACTCAGCCACCTTACTGAAAAACAGAGTCCGAAGTGCTCGCGCATTACTTGGCCGCTTTATATAAAGATCCTGTACTAAGAATTCGCGCATTACTTTTCCACCTTATTTAGGTCAGACTTTGTTTGATCTCGCGTATTACGCGGCTATTTTTGCATTTATATCAGTCCTGACGTCCATTGAACTCGCGCATTACTTGGCCAAAAAACTTTAAGCCAGTCCGAAGAGCTCGCGCATTACTTGGCCGCTTTATATAAAAATCCTGTACTAAGAATTCGCGCATTACTTTGCCACCTTATTTAGGTCAGACTTTGTTTGATCTCGCGTATTACGCGGCTATTTTTGCATTTATATCAGTCCTGACGTCCATTGAACTCGCGCATTACTTGGCCACCTTACTGAAAATCAGAGTCCGAAGTGCTCGCGCATTATTTGGCCGCTTTATTCAGGTCAGAGTATAACGAGCCTACGCGTTAATTATTATTTTTTGGCCACTTTATAAAAATTCTTATACCCCTAAGAATTCGCGCATTACTTTGCCACCTTATTTAGGTCAGACTTTGTTCAACTCGCGTATTACGCGGCTGTTTTTTTGTATTTATATCAGTCCTGACGTCCATTGAACTCGCGCATTACTTGGCCGCTTTATTGAGGTCAGAGTATAACGAGCCTACGCGTTAATTATTATTTTTTGGCCACTTTATAAAAATTCTTATACCCCTAAGAATTCGCGCATTACTTTGCCACCTTATTTATGTCAGATTTAGTTTGATCTCGCGTATTACGCGCCTATTTTTGTATTCATATCAGTCCTGACGTCCATTAAACTCGCGCATTACTTGGCCACTTTATATATAAAAATTCTGTACTAAGAATTCGCGCATTACTTTGCCACCTTATTTAGGTCAGACTTTGCTTGATCTCGCGTATTACGCGGCTATTTTTGCATTTATATCGGTCCTGACGTCCATTGAACTCGCGCATTACTTGGCCGCTTTATTCAGGTCAGAGTATAACTAGCCTACGCGTTAATTATTATTTTTTGGCCACTTTATAAAAATTCTTATACCCCTAAGAATTCGCGCATTACTTGGCCACTCTTATCAGATCATACTTCGTTCAACTCGCGTATTACGCGGCTATTTTTGTATTTATATCAGTCCTGACGTCCATTGAACTCGCGCATTACTTGGCCACATGATTATAAGCCAGAGTCCGAAGAGCTCGCGCACTTCTTTGCCACCTTATTTAGGTCAGACTTTGTTTGATCTCGCGTATTACGCGGCTATTTTTGCATTTATATCAGTCCTGACGTCCATTGAACTCGCGCATTACTTGGCCACATAATTTTAAGCCAGAGTCCGAAGAGCTCGCGCACTTCTTTGCCACCTTATTTAGGTCAGACTTTGTTTGATCTCGCGTATTACGCGGCTATTTTTGCATTTATATCAGTCCTGACGTCCATTAAACTCGCGCATTACTTGGCCACTTTATATATAAAAATTCTGTACTAAGAATTCGCGCATTACTTTGCCACTTTATTTAGGTCAGACTTTGCTTGATCTCGCGTATTACGCGGCTATTTTTGCATTTATATCAGTCCTGACGTCCATTAAACTCGCGCATTACTTGGCCACTTTATATATAAAAATTCTGTACTAAGAATTCGCGCATTACTTTCCCACCTTATTTAGGTCAGACTTTGTTTGACCTCTCGTCTTACGCGGCTTTTTGTGCATTTATATCAGTCATGACGTCCATTGAACTCGCGCATTACTTGGCCACATAATGTTAAGCCAGAGTCCGAAGAGCTCGCGCATTACTTTGCCACCTTATTTAGGTCAGATTTCGTTTGATCTCGCGTATTACGCGGCTATTTTTGCATTTATATCAGTCCTGACGTCCATTGAACTCGAGCATTACTTGGCCACTTTATATATAAAAATTCTGTACTAAGAATTCGCGCATTACTTTCCCACCTTATTTAGGTCAGACTTTGCTTGATCTCGCGTATTACGCGGCTATTTTTGCATTTATATCAGTCCTGACGTCCATTGAACTCGCGCATTACTTGGCGACATAATTTTAAGCCAGAGTCCGAGGAGCTCGCGCATTACTTTGCCACCTTATTTAGGTCAGACTTTGTTTGATCTCGCGTATTACGCGGCTATTTTTGCATTTATATCAGTCCTGACGTCCATTGAACTCGCGCATTACTTGGCCAAAAAACTTTAAGCCAGAGTCCGAAGAGCTCGCGCATTACTTGGCCGCTTTATATAAAGATCCTGTACTAAGAATTCGCGCATTACTTTTCCACCTTATTTAGGTCAGACTTTGTTTGATCTCGCGTATTACGCGGCTATTTTTGCATTTATATCAGTCCTGACGTCCATTGAACTCGCGCATTACTTGGCCACATAATTTTAAGCCAGAGTCCGAAGAGCTCGCGCACTTCTTTGCCACCTTATTTAGGTCAGACTTTGTTTGATCTCGCGTATTACGCGGCTATTTTTGCATTTATATCAGTCCTGACGTCCATTAAACTCGCGCATTACTTGGCCACTTTATATATAAAAATTCTGTACTAAGAATTCGCGCATTACTTTGCCACTTTATTTAGGTCAGACTTTGCTTGATCTCGCGTATTACGCGGCTATTTTTGCATTTATATCAGTCCTGACGTCCATTAAACTCGCGCATTACTTGGCCACTTTATATATAAAAATTCTGTACTAAGAATTCGCGCATTACTTTCCCACCTTATTTAGGTCAGACTTTGTTTGACCTCTCGTCTTACGCGGCTTTTTGTGCATTTATATCAGTCATGACGTCCATTGAACTCGCGCATTACTTGGCCACATAATGTTAAGCCAGAGTCCGAAGAGCTCGCGCATTACTTTGCCACCTTATTTAGGTCAGATTTCGTTTGATCTCGCGTATTACGCGGCTATTTTTGCATTTATATCATTCCTGACGTCCATTGAACTCGCGAATTACTTGGCCACTTTATATAAAAATCCTGTACTAAGAATTCGCGCATTACTTTGCCTCCTTATTTAGGTCAGACTTTGCTTGATCTCGCGTATTACGCGGCTATTTTTGCATTTATATCAGTCCTGACGTCCATTGAACTCGCGCATTACTTGGCGACATAATTTTAAGCCAGAGTCCGAGGAGCTCGCGCATTACTTTGCCACCTTATTTAGGTCAGACTTTGTTTGATCTCGCGTATTACGCGGCTATTTTTGCATTTATATCAGTCCTGACGTCCATTGAACTCGCGCATTACTTGGCCAAAAAACTTTAAGCCAGAGTCCGAAGAGCTCGCGCATTACTTGGCCGCTTTATATAAAGATCCTGTACTAAGAATTCGCGCATTACTTTTCCACCTTATTTAGGTCAGACTTTGTTTGATGTCGCGTATTACGCGGCTATTTTTGCATTTATATCAGTCCTGACGTCCATTGAACTCGCGCATTACTTGGCCAAAAAACTTTAACCCAGAGTCCGAAGAGCTCGCGCATTACTTGGCCGCTTTATATAAAAATCCTGTACTAAGAATTCGCGCATTACTTTGCCACCTTATTTAGGTCAGACTTTGTTTGATCTCGCGTATTACGCGGCTATTTTTGCATTTATATCAGTCCTGACGTCCATTGAACTCGCGCATTACTTGGCCACATAATTTTAAGCCAGAGTCCGAAGAGCTCGCGCACTTCTTTGCCACCTTATTTAGGTCAGACTTTGTTTGATCTCGCGTATTACGCGGCTATTTTTTGCATTTATATCAGTCCTGACGTCCATTAAACTCGCGCATTACTTGGCCACTTTATATATAAAAATTCTGTACTAAGAATTCGCGCATTACTTTGCCACTTTATTTAGGTCAGACTTTGCTTGATCTCGCGTATTACGCGGCTATTTTTGCATTTATATCAGTCCTGACGTCCATTAAACTCGCGCATTACTTGGCCACTTTATATATAAAAATTCTGTACTAAGAATTCGCGCATTACTTTCCCACCTTATTTAGGTCAGACTATGTTTGATCTCTCGTCTTACGCGGCTTTTTGTGCATTTATATCAGTCATGACGTCCATTGAACTCGCGCATTACTTGGCCACATAATATTAAGCCAGAGTCCGAAGAGCTCGCGCATTACTTTGCCACCTTATTTAGGTCAGATTTCGTTTGATCTCGCGTATTACGCGGCTATTTTTGCATTTATAACAGTCCTGACGAACATCTAACTCGAGCATAACTTGGACACTTTATATATAAAAATTCTGTACTAAGAATTCGCGCATTACTTTCCCACCTTATTTAGGTCAGACTAGTTTTATCTCGCGTATTACGCGGCTATTTTTGCATTTATATCGGTCCTGACGTCCATTGAACTCGCGCATTACTTGGCCACATAATTTTAAGCCAGAGTCCGAAGAGCTCGCGCATTACTTTGCCACCTTATTTAGGTCAGATTTCGTTTGATCTCGCGTATTACGCGGCTATTTTTGCATTTATATCAGTCCTGACGTCCATTGAACTCGCGCATTACTTGGCCAAAAAACTTTAAGACAGAGTCCGAAGAGCTCGCGCATTACTTGGCCGCTTTATATAAAGATCCTGTACTAAGAATTCGCGCATTACTTTTCCACCTTATTTAGGTCAGACTTTGTTTGATCTCGCGTATTACGCGGCCATTTTTGCATTTATATCAGTCCTGACGTCCATTGAACTCGCGCATTACTTGGCCAAAAAACTTTAAGCCAGAGTTCGAAGTGCTCGCGCATTACTTGGCCGCTTTATATAAAAATCCTGTACTAAGAATTCGCGCATTACTTTGCCACCTTATTTAGGTCAGACTTTGTTTGATCTCGCGTATTACGCGGCTATTTTTGCATTTATATCAGTCCTGACGTCCATTGAACTCGCGCGTTACTTGGCCACCTTACTGAAAATCAGAGTCCGAAGTGCTCGCGCATTACTTGGCCGCTTTATTCAGGTCAGAGTATAAGGACCCTAAGTGTTAATTATTATTTTTTGGACACTTTATAAAAACTCTTATACCCCTAAGAATTCGCTCATTACTTTGCCACTCTTATCAGATCAGACTTCGTTCAACTCGCGTATTACGCGGCTGTTTTTGTATTTATATCAGTCCTGACGTCCATTGAACTCGCGCATTACTTGGCCGCTTTATTCAGGTCAGAGTATAACGAGCCTACGCGTTAATTATTATTTTTTGGCCACTTTATAAAAATTCTTATACCCCTAAGAATTCGCGCATTACTTGGCCACTCTTTTCAGGTCAGACTGCGTTCAACTCGCGTATTACGCCCCTATTTTTGTATTCATATCAGTCCTGACGTCCATTAAACTCGCGCATTACTTGGCCACTTTATATATAAAAATTCTGTACTAAGAATTCGCGCATTACTTTGCCACCTTATTTAGGTCAGACTTTGTTTGATCTCGCGTATTACGCGGCTTTTTGTGCATTTGTATCAGTCCTGACGTCCATTGAACTCGCGCATTACTTGGCCACATAATTTTAAGCCAGAGTCCGAGGAGCTCGCGCATTACTTTGCCACCTTATTTAGGTCAGACTTTGTTTGATCTCGCGTATTACGCGGCTATTTTTGCATTTATATCGGTCCTGACGTCCATTGACCTCGCGCATTACTTGGCCACTTTATATAAAAATCCTGTACTAAGAATTCGCGCATTACTTTGCCCCCTTATTTAGGTCAGACTTCGTTTGATCTCGCGTATTACGCGGCTCTTTGTGCATTTATATCAGTCCTGACGTCCATTGAACTCGCGCATTACTCAGCCACCTTACTGAAAATCAGAGTCCGAAGTGCTCGCGCATTACTTGGCCGCTTTATATAAAGATCCTGTACTAAGAATTCGCGCATTACTTTTCCACCTTATTTAGGTCAGACTTTGTTTGATCTCGCGTATTACGCGGCTATTTTTGCATTTATATCAGTCCTGACGTCCATTGAAAACGTGCATTACTTGGCCAAAAAACTTTAAGCCAGAGTCCGAAGAGCTCGCGCATTACTTGGCCGCTTTATATAAAAATCCTGTACTAAGAATTCGCGCATTACTTTGCCACCTTATTTAGGTCAGATTTCGTTTGATCTCGCGTATTACGCGGCTATTTTTGCATTTATATCAGTCCTGACGTCCATTGAACTCGCGCATTACTTGGCCACCTTACTGAAAATCAGAGTCCGAAGTGCTCGCGCATTACTTGGCCGCTTTATTCAGGTCAGAGTATAACGAGCCTACGCGTTAATTATTATTTTTGGCCACTTTATAAAAATTCTTATACCCCTAAGAATTCGCGCATTACTTTGCCACCTTATTTAGGTCAGACTTTGTTTGATCTCGCGTATTACGCG